>JASKUP010000068.1:0-1221117 GCA_030448955.1 Trichopoda pennipes | reverse complement strand
AGGAAATTAGGTTACGGGAAGGAGGTGTCAGTGGACATTCGATTTGAACTTTCCCAGATTGAAAGTGACAAGATTTTATTCTATATATGGACTGTTCTGCTGAAAAACGAATTTTCCCTGTAATGCGTAGTGCGATTCACTTGCCAATTAACCACAAATGGATGCGCTCTCATCTAGTTAAACGCGAAAACGTGCGAGTATCAGGAACAAGTTCCCTAATTTCATTAGAACACTTACCATTGTAGTAACGATAAAACAGTAAAATACATTCTACATTGCGTCGATGCTCTAGAGAATCAATAGAGTTGGATACCCTACTGTCTCCAATGAGCCTCTCCTCTCCTATACGCGGTCGAATAACCCCGAAATATATTTTGGAGCGCCGGCCCATACATGAGAGTTGTATTTTATTTTTGGACGGATATAGGTGGCATAGATAGTACGGAGATCGGATGGAGTGAAGTATCGTTTACATCGCTTTAGAAAACTAGGCACTTGAATGCTTCTTTAGAAACCTAAAAAATGTGTTTAGTCCATCGAACATCATACTAAATTTTAATGTCAAGAACATCAAGAGCTTTCGATTCCGTAATACCTATATCACCTATAGTAACAGATGGATGAATGTAGATTATGTGTAGGCATGCAACATTGCGTCTTACGGGTATTAAAATCAACTCATTCACTCGGCCCCATTCCAAGATTGTCGCGAGATCGTGATTAAGCGTATCATTCAGGTTTTGCCTGTTGGAACTTACCTCCAACTGACCTGTTTTATTACCAAATGAATACGAATAACAAATGGCGCCGTCATCTGCAAAAGAAAATATTATCTTTAAACTCTCGCAGTGTTATACGCGTCTTGACCAAGCAAAGTCTCTATTACTTTTAAACTTTCCGACTACCAAGCTCTAGAAAGATGCTGATTGGTTTTCTCAATGAATATTTCAGAATTTTCTACATCTTTGGCGAGTCTATATCTGTGCAAACTGTTCAGATTCATAAAGTATTCTTAACTTACAATGATTCTGCTAGAAAACTTTTTTCTCGTCATGCGAGTGTCAATAGAGCAAAGCCTCAAAACTTTTTCGATATTTTAGGACTAGGCATTGTATCTTGAATTACTTCTATTAATTTTACTGGACTTTTGGCTTTCTCTAGGTTGAGCAGAAATTGTAGTGCATCATTTTTCGAAAAATTACTTGCAATGCAGTCTAGTGTATTCCCTAAATAATTCAAAGATAAAAAACAGGTCCTATAAGCTAGCGATAGCTTCAAAATAAAACGCTTTAAATATTTATTCATTTTTCTATTTCTACATAAAATGTTCACTTTATTTATGTTTTTGGTTTTTCTTTATTTTATTATGGTTTTAATTATATATATAATTATTTAATGAATTAATTTATCCATCAATTGAAAATGTAAAAATTTTCTTTCTTTTTATTTTATTAATTATGTTAATTAACGGTATAAATGTTTCATAAAGATTTTCTTTTTCAATTATTTGTTTGCCAGTGTACGTGTATTTTTAATGATAGAGACAATTATTTAATTATTTTTTAGTTTTATAATATTTTATATAATAAATTTATAATTATTAATTTATACTGAACCAATAAAAAGTATATTATCATCGTAATTATTATAATAATATTAATAAGTATAATGAACAATAAAAAGTATACGTATGTAGTTTAAAAAAAAATATTTATCTAAAATTATTTTTGTATTGATACTGAAATACCAAAAATAATAAGAAACAATTAATAATATTCTTAGTACATAAATATTTTATTAAAAAGCTTATATAATAATAGCACAGATTCTTTATTAGTTGAAGATTAATTTGGCAAATTATAACTATAATTACTGTTGGAAAGTGTGTTAAGGTTTTGGGGAAAAGCTACTTTAGCTTTAAAATATAAAATTTCTTTCTATCAGTTTATTAAATTACAACTCTGTAAGTGAAGCCAAATTATCACATAAATTTTTCAGCTATCTTGTGAAAATTTCGAATTAAAGTACTGGACAAGAGTAGCTCTTCAGAAAGGTTAATTTTTTTTTAAGCACTATTGAGCAACAACAGAATATCAAAAAGTTGCTTAAAAATAATCAAGACATCTTTAGCTAAATATTGGGCTTAAGATTACACAGTGCAACACATGTTTTTGGGCTTCAATTCTAAGAATTCCACGTGAAAGTAGCTCTTAAATTAAGAATTTTTGCTTCACTCATTTTAACAATTTAATTTACGGATCATACGAATTTTTTTGCTCAAAGTGGACTTGTATCACATTTTGCTTGAAAATAAAAATTCCGATTCATATTGGCTCCACATGAAAGGCCAGGTGGCGGGCATTCTACCTACATGGGTAGAAACGACAATAATAGAGGAAGTACCTGAACACTGATTCACCATTATAGTTTGAAATACGGTTTAAGAATGAAGTCTTCACATCGAAAGCGCTCGCCGTTAATACCGAATAAACAGCCTGCAAAGACTGAAGAAATGACAACAGAAACGAAATTTGCTTGTTATCTATACACGGAAACAAAATTTAGAACATTTTTTTATTATTGTCAAAATCCATTCTAGCTAAAGTTGACACTTGTGATTCTGATGATCTCGTATACTTCGTAGGTCGTTCATATTGATATCCTGAGTTTTCATTATCAGCCAAGTTAGATACAGCTTTCAAACTTGTAACTGAACCGTTGATGAATAAGTGCAAATCGCCAGCGATGTAACCCATTCCCATATTTTTCGCTAAGCCTGAGATATCTTGGCAATAAATGAACTTATTTGCTTCTTCAAGGAACTGTCCAGTTGGCTTCTGCTACCCTTGAAGGGGACTGAGCTCTCTCTTACCCCCGTTGACACTTGTAATGACAGTGAGATTCCGTCAAAACATATCAATGTGTCCCGAGGGAGATCATACCAGTAACAGCAGGCTTCAGCGAAAGGTATCACAACAGCTCTTGTTGTCTAGAATACGGCTTGATAATGAAGTCATCGTAATGAAAGCGCTCGTCAACCATATCAAACAAACAGGCTGTAATGATGTGATAAGGCAGTGAGCCATAATCAGATGGTGGCCATTACCACTGTGAATGAAAAGCAACGCCATTCACGCTCTAGAAGGCCTTCGAATCCGTGGATCCTCCGGTCACTCCTAGTAGCAATTTCAAAAGCTTGAAGTAGGTCGCAGTCTTTACTCCTTGCTAAAGAGTTGGAAACTATCCAACTCCTGGTCCAGAACGCATGAAGCTTAATATAATTAAGAACACGAAGGCATTCATACTCACTGGGCTCCCTTTTACCCCGCAAGACACCAGTCTAGATGGAATAGTAGGTTCCAAAAAGACTATCATGTGCCCCCGGGGGGAAAAACAGCCTGTAATGACGGTTTCCATTTGAATGTATTATAACAGGGCTTGTTGCTTAGAATGTGGATTGATATTGATGCCATCGCACCTACAGTGCTCGCCAATCGTACGAAACAAATAGCAGCAACGACGATATTCATCGAAAGCTATCACAACAGTATTTTATTTATTGGCGAAACAATCCCAAAAAAACTTAATGAAACTACGAGATTAGCTCTCTGATACTTTTGTATGGCGAACCATGTTTCTTCAATCACAAATGGAAGAGCGAATCTCGATATTTGTTGCCCGTGTGAACGTGGCATAACGGAAATTTTTTTACAAATGAAAAGTTGTGTATCCAACAAAACAAAGAATTGAGCACAAAAGAATTTCGTTATTCGATACCAATAGACATGGAAAATATTCTGGTGAACATTTTGGGTATAAAAAATCCTTGAAAAATTGTTTCGACAAGCGTTTGTTTAAATCTGTTTAAAAGAAATTTTCACCTTAAAATAAGTTACAGCTTAAGAAAATTAGATAATGGTTTTTCACTTCTCTCCCGGTGGTATGCACTCTTGATGGATCTCTTTTTGACATGTGCTTACGGTGGTAAAAGATGGCAGAATCCCCAAGCTGGAAGAAACTGATTCTCAAAGTCCGACCAGTGACTTATTACACACACATCGTTAGCACGGAAACCAGCTGTCTCCCAAGGCTACGTCCGAGTTTTGGTTATTGGTGAGGGCCCTAGGGGAACAACATGTTGGCTGTGGTTTAATTGGGCTTTGAGGAAAGTTTCGAAGAGATATTAAAACAAAAAGTTGTCATCCAGTTTGCGCAGGCAATAGGACTAGGAGCTGAATAGTCACCAACTCGTAAGCAAGAAAACTGTGTGATTCGATTTACATCCGCACCTGGCCATGAAGCCTTAATCGATGGTGGATCTAACCACTGCATGATTTGGAACGTCATGCTCGTCCTAGAAAGCCGAAGCTATAATTCTATGCAACAGAAACCTTGTAGTTGCAACTTTAATGATTCCAGAGCAGGGCTGCAAATCATCACACCTTGCTAAAGAGTTGGAGACTTTCCAACTCCTGTCCAGAGCACATGTCTAGCATGCTCACTGGACTGGATCATTTACTTTGCGTGTCATTATCAGTGAGATGATCCTGGCCACCATAATAACCATTATACTGTTATGGGGCCGCGAAACCACAACCACCACGTTACTCCCATATAGGGGCCAACCTCAATGATCAGCCAGAGAACTATTAAATGTCTAAAGAGACAAATAATGAACTCTGGGGTACACTGATCCCCGTGGAAATAAAGTGGAGTTTCCAGTTGACTTCCTGCCTGTCTTCAGGGGACTGGGCTCCCTTTTTCCCCAGTTGCACTGTGTCTAGATAGTGGAATTCTATAAAGACCATATTCATGTGCCCTCGGGGGGATCGTAAGCAAGAAAAGGGGACACGGAAATTGCGACCAAGGTGGGTACATGTACGTGTGTATGCCTCTTAGGTGGTAAGATCACCGTCACGCTAACCTTAAATGCACCTTTACCTAACTTTATGCTAGTTGATAATTTAAGAATTTTCTTTTGTTCTCCGTTTAAGTAACATTAAGTTTTTTATTAATTTTCTTTTTTAAAAAGCTTTAAACATATAAACATATCGTTTTAGCCTGTGTTACTTTCTTAGCTATTTTGGCTTTAAATGAAAAGGTACCTTTTAAGGTACTTTTTCTCTTCTTTTCTTTTCGGCAAACAAATTTTAACATAATTTATATCAATTAGGCAAAGTACATGTTCACTTTGAACATACTTTGTTTAAAATAAACATTTCTATTTTTTAATAAATTTAAAATTATTAAATTAATATTTCATTTAATATTATTACACATTTAAATAATTTAATTATTAATATTTGTATTATTCATTATTTAATAGCAAGTTTAGTATTAAATATTGTAAGTTATTGTTGTTATTATTTTTATTTTTATATGTTTATTTTTTATTTAGTTTTATAGACTATTTATGTAAATATTACTTAAATTACTAATTATTGTTACCTTTTGTGGATGAGATGATGTGTGTTAAGTAAATAGTATGTAAATTTATGGATTTTGTTTTTAAATTTGAAATGCATGTGGCTGATTTGTTTGTTTTGTTTTAATAAAAATTAATGATTGGCTTGGATTTGATATGATTTTAAGTTTTAAATTTGTTGCGTATGTGTGTATGTGTGTGTGTGTGTGTACGTGTTTATTATATCGTTCATATTTAGTACAATGAATGATTTATATTTATTTTATAAAATGTATGCCAGTTATTTAATTTAGTTCATAATTTAATTTATGTTTTTTTTTATTTTAGTTGCTTTTGTGGTTTTTTTGTTTATAATAAAAATATGCTTTGGTTTTAGTTGTTTTTGCTGCTTTCTTTTCATAATGCGTGATATACATATAAATTTTAATAATTATTTGTATGAGTTATTTCTATTATAGTGGTTTAATGAGAGCGCATGCATATGCTGTGGTGAACTGTTTGTATGATATTTAACAGGGATTAAATACACAATAACAAAATATTGCATTTTTAGTTTTAATAATTTCAAATCACAAAAAGTCAAAGCACAATTTATTGTGAAACTAATTTTTTTCCAATTTTTTCATGGAATTTTATTCAATGCAGGCATTAAATATATTGTGCATAGTTGGCCCTGACCAATTTTAAATTAAAAACAAAACATTTTAAATTAGTTTTTTAACATTTAATCCATTAGGTGAAAGAAAAATGTTAATTAGAAATTTTATAAAATATAAAAATAAAACGAAAACTCCTATAAAATAATAAAATAAATTTAAAATTATATTTAAGCTTCTTTAACAATATTTAACTAAAAGTGTTTTTGTTAAGACTGATACAATTAACAAACTGTTATACTGTTATACATTTAAAAACTGTTATACTGTTATACAACTAAAAAACTGTTATACTATGCTCCACGTTTCATATTTATGATCAGTATACACAAACTAGCAAATCATCAAGAGTAATTTGACGATAGAACAACGATACCAAGTTTACTTTAAATGCCAGTCATCAATATAATTTCTCAACTGATCGCACAGGCTCCATTACAGCCAAACAAATAAACCTCTTGAAGCTGCTCATACCCTGGTGGCATTATTGAAATTTATTTTGTCTTTTTTATTAAAGCCCAAGCTTGCGTTACATTCGCTAGATATTACTTCCTTCTAGCATCAACGAGTTTTATATATATATTTTTAAGAGAAATAGCACTTCAGGCAACAACGCCTATTTAGTCAAGTACCGTGCTACATTCTTTTAGGAAAGGGATAGAAATTAGATGAGGCAGGTGGTGAAAGTAGAAGGATAGTTACGGAAATTAACTGTCCTATAAGACAGCACAGTGGCCAGTGACCATGCCTTCATCACTCAGCAGCCGCACCGACAGTCAATTTTTGTTTGTAGTGATAGAAACCAAGAACTTTGTTGGGAATCGAACCCACAACCCCCAGTCATGTAAGCTAGCACACTACTTACTAGCCTACAGGGGCATCTTTCGCTGGATATCACTTCCTTCTAGCATCAATGATTTTTATAATTTTTTTTGAAATATGGGTGATATCGATCCGGGCGCAATGTACCGCTTGAAACAGTTCACATGCTAGTGATAATCATTGAAATGTATTTTATTTTTTTAAATGAAGTCTATACTTGCAATACATTCGATGGCTATTATTATTTCTCATCACTAACGATTTTTATAGTTTTTTTGAAAATATGTACCATATGAATTCGGCTGAAATATACCCCTTGAAGCGATTCATATTATGAAGGCATCACTAAAATTTATTTCTTTATTTAAAAGAAGCCCAAGTTTGCTTTTAATTCGATGGAATTCGCTTTCTCCCATAATTAACGATTTTTATCCTTTTTTGAAAATATGGATGATATAGATCCGGGCGAAATGTACCACTTAAAGCGGTTCATTGAAATTTATTTTTTCTTTTTAATTAAAGCCCAAGCTTGCGTTACATTCGCTGGATATCACTTCCTCCCATCATCAGCGATTTTCATACTTTTTGGAAAATGTAAATGATTTCGATCCGTGCGAAATTATATTAAAGTGACTATATTGACACGAAAAAGTACAGTAACTTTTATTCGAAGAAATTTTCACTTTTTTTTTTTAACTAAAACTATTTTGTGTAAAACATTTTCTTGCATAACACGCATCTTTCGTAAAAAGTACTTTTGCACAAAAAGTACTGTTTAAAAAAAAGTACCTTATATATATAAAAACTAATAACTGTAAAAAGTACTTCTGCAAAATGTATTTTCTATTAAAAGTTTAATAACACTTGACATTTTACTTTCAATCACTTTAATAACAATGAAGTTTCATTAAAAGTGCCAAGAAAAGGTTTATATTTCAAGCAGTAACTTTTATTAAAAGTAACTTTTACAAAATGAATTAAAAGTACCTATTAGAAAAATTGGATTTCTTAAAAAGTACTTTAAAAAAATCCATTTTTAACAAAATATAGCTGCTTTAGGAAAAGTCTTATTTAAAAAATCCCTTTAACATTATATTAAAAGTGACCAAATTGACACGAAAAAGTACTATAACTTTTATTAGAAGAATTTTTTGCAATAAGTTTTTTTTAAATGAAACTATCTTGTATAAAATGTTTTCTTGCATAAAACGCATCTTTCGTAAAAAGTACTTTTGCACAAAAAGTACTGTTTTAAAAAAAGTACCTTATATTTATAAAAACTAATAACTATAAAAAGTACTTCTGCAAAATGTATTTTCTATTAAAAGTTTAATAACACTTGACATTTTCTTTCAATCTCTTTAATAACAATGAAGTTTCATTAAAAGTGACAAGAAAAAGTACATATTTTAAGCAGTAACTTTTATTAAAAGTAACTTTTACAAAATGAATTAAAAGTACCTATTGTATTTCTTAAAAAGTATTTAAAAAAACACATTTTTAGCTAAATATAGCTGCTAGAGGAAAAACCTGATTTAAAAAATCCCTTTAACATTAATGAAGTTATATTAAAAGTGACCAAATTGACACGAAGAAATTGATTAGAAGAAATTTTCACAAGGAGTTTTTTTTTTTTAAACTAAAACTATTTTGTGTAAAACATTTTCTTGCATAAAACGCATCTTGCGTAAAAAGTACTTTTGCACAAAAAGTACTATTTTAAAAATTACTTTTGCACAAAAAGTACTTTTTTAAAAAGTGCCTTATGTAAAAACTGCGAACTATAAAAAGTACTTCTGCGAAATGTATTTTCTATTAAAAGTTTAATAACACTTGACATTTTCTTTCAAAAAAGTAACTAACGAAATATTTCTTAGTACTTTTTGTATTCTCTATCCAGGAAAATTTTTTTTATTTTTAGTCTTAAGATTTTTGTAACGCTAGAAGTTCCATCTCTGAAGCAGCACAGCATAATTTGTGCTTATTAAATAAAAAGAAATCTTAAGTTGACTATCTTTTACTCCTTTACGTGCGACTAAATGATGATGACGATAGTGCGAAACTTCTTAATGATGTTCGTAATGATAATTTATGTAGATTGTATTGTATTATTTATATCTTGCTTAGCACGAAGTGAACAACTTTTTAATTTAATTTTTTTAAAAAATTATTAAAATTTTGTTGTTGTTTTTTTTTCTTTTAAAACTATTATTAATTTTTTAAATATACTTATTGTTTCTTATGTTAATAATTTAAAAATTTTAGTAAAGTCGAGGGGTTGCAAAGTCTTAGTCTAAGTAGGGATGGATGGATGGATTTTATATTTTAAAATATAGATTTTGAAAGTAGTGAATTTGTGGTTTAAGGAAAATAATTAAAAGAAATTTCGATGCTAAAAGTTTTAAAAGTCAAGACTAGAAAAATGTTTAAAAAGTTATTAATATTTATTTTCTTAAATTAAGCACTTTAAATTAAAGCTTTTTTCTTATTGGAAAAATGTAAGTTTTTACATAAAAACCATTTTGGTTTTCATGAACAATTTCTTGTAAATTGGTGTTTATTTAATGTTTATTGGGGTGCTATAATTTAAAAACGTTTAATTATTTTGGTTAAAAATCATTATTTTTGTTTTAAATTTAATTTTGGGGTGCTTTTTTCAAAGTGTTAATAAATATTTTTAAGTGCTTTAAAATTCTTGCTTAATTTTTAAAATATTTGTTTTTTTTTTAATTTTTAACAATTAATTTTAAAACTTTTTGACGTGTTCTTATTGTTGTTGTTTTTTTCAAAAAACAAATTTTTAATCTTAGAAACTACAAAAAAATTTAAAATTTTTCTTTAAGTTTTTGTAGTGCTTTTCACAAAGTTTTATGCACAAAAAATGTAAATTTTCAGCGCTAGAAGATTTTCCATTGTTGATTTCCGTTCTAAAATAATTAAACAAATTTTTTAACATATTAATTATTTTGAGTCTTATGCCAAATCCTAAACAATTTTCTATTTTTTTTTAATTTGAATAATAATCCAAAAAAATACGCTTAAAAAATCCTATTTATTTCAACTGCACGTATTATTTTTTAGTACTTTTTTTGACTAAGTATTAAAGATACAAATACATATATATATTCATATAACGAATTACGCTCAGACTAAATCTTGAAAGAAGAACTCGTGTTTTTTTTGTATTGATTAAAATAGTAGTGTAAAAAGTGTATTAAAAAAAAGAGTATTAAAGTACTAAAAAGAAATTATCAACAAATTAAACAATAAAAAGTCAAAAGTTTTTTTTGCAAATTAGATTTTGTAGTTGATTCAATATAAATTACCAGTAGCAAAAAAAAAATATGTTTACGAAAATTTGTTTTACTAATTTTTGGAAATTTTGTGCAAATTATATTTAGTACTTAAAGTTATTTTCATTCTTTTCCATGTTAAACATGTTAAGTTAATTTATTTTTATCCAAAAAGAAAACAAAACTTTTACACAGTAAGGAAATAATTTTGGAACCAATTTTTTTTAGTACTAAAATTTATTTCACAACTGTAAAGCAAGTAAAATTACAAAAAAATGGTTTAAATGCTGAGAAATATTTTTCAATAATGTAATAAAGTAACTTATATATAAATCTAAAAATAAATAACAGTAGAATTTTTTTGTCATTTTAAAAATTAACATTTTTTTAAAACTGGCGAACCTAAATTTTTTAGTACTTTTTTTTTGGAAATTTGCTAAAGAAAGTATAATTATTTTGGAAAACTTTAAACTAAAATGGGAACAATTCAATCTGGCGTTCCACAGGGAAGCGTGTACGCTTTTTACGCACGATATGCCCACTGCAAATGACACAACCATAGCAACATATGCCGACGACACTGATATTATGGTTTCGCAAGACTGTCATTTAGAAGCGTCTAACATTCTGCAAAACTGTTTCAACCTCGTAGAGGAATGGCTAAATAAATGGAATATTAAAGTCAACACAGATAAATTTGTTCAAGTAACTTTTACACTTCGGAAAATAACTGCCCACCAGTATCCTTAAATCGATCAACTTTTCCACAATCAAATAATGTAATGAACTTAAACCTTTGCCTGGATAGAAGGTTAACTTGGAAGGAGCACATTAAGAGAAAACGTCAACAATTTAACAATAAGTCAAAAAAAAAAATGTATTGGCTTTTTGGACCCAAATCTACCTTGACATTAGAGAACAAAATAATATTGTACAAAACTATAATAAAACCAGTCTGGACTTACGGCATACAACTTTGGGTAACCGCTAGCAACTCAAATATTGAAATTCTTCAAGGATACCAGTCCAACATGCTAAGAATTACTAGCGCTCCATTGTTTATCAGCAACAAAAATATCCATAGCGATCTTAATATACCTACGGTTAAGGAGGAGATTGCCAGATTCTATGACAGATATTTACAGAGATTGAGTAATCATTCAAACCTACTCGCCATTAATCTTATGAATGATAGTGATGAAATCAAAAGACTAAAGCGATATAACGTACTTGATCTTCCTTTTAGAAAATAGAAATTACAAAACTTATGTAAATGAATTGTGCGAACGTATGCTGGTGGTGGCATCATTAAAATTTAGTTTTTTATTTAAATGAAGCCCCAGCCAGCGTCATTGACATTTACTTTATCTTTTTAATTAAAGCGCAAGCTTGCGTTACATTCGATGGATATCATCACTACCTCCCATCAGCAACAATTTTAACAGGTTTTTCAAAATATCAATGATATCTATCCGGGCGAAATATACCGCTTGAAGCGGTTCATATACTTATGGCATTGTTGAAATTTACTTTTTTATTTAAATAAGCCCGTAAATAAATCGTGCGATTTATGGCCTTGAGACGACTGCGTTAAATAACTGCTTCGGGCCAAGAATGTTTGGTGCTTTATGAAATACGTCCAGCAATGTTAAAAAAAAATGGCTAAAATTAGACTACATTCTATAGACTATTTTCTTTTTCAAGAACATTTGCGTAAAGCACTGAAGGAGGATAAGGAACGCAATCTGGAGAAGTACTTGCAAAGCTTAGACTCCACTGAGCAGTCTGACTACAGTTTATGGAAGGCTGTTAGAAGAATGAAACATCCTACTGCATACGAGTCTCCTGTGCGACTACACAACGGTGAATGGGCAAAGACCGCTGAGGAAAAAGTTGAAGCATTTGCCAACCATTTAGAGAAGGTATTTGTTTCAAATATTACTAACTCCCATGTTGACCCTATCATTATTAACGATATAGTAGAGAGTCCAATGAAGTTCAGATTTTCTCAGATTAAATCGCTGAAAGCTAGAAAAGCACCAGGCGCAGACAAAATCACTGTATCTTTGATTACTAATCTGCCTATTTGTGCTTTACGGAATATTCTATTTATTTTTAACTCCATGTTACGTGTTGGTGCTTTTCCGAAGCTATGGAAACATTCTGGAATTGTAATGATACCAAAGCCTGGTAAAGATATTTCACAAGTAACGTCGTACCGCCCAATAAGCTTGTTGCCGATATTTTCGAAGCTTTTTAAAAAATTGCTCTCAAGCAGCAATAAAGTCATATTGATACAAATTTCATTATCCCACATTTATGGTCTTTATAGTACGCAACAGCTATCTAGATCTGTGCAACTGGGGAAAAAAGGGAGCCCAGTCCCCTGAAGACAGGCAGGGAGTCAACTGGAAGCTCCACTTATTTCCACGGGGATCAGTGAGCCGCAGATTTCATTATTTGTCTCTTTAGACATTTAATAGTTCTCTGACTGATCATTGAGGTTGGCCCCTTTATCGGAGTAACGTGGTGGTTGTGGTTTCGCGGCCCCATAACAGTATAATGGTATTATGGTGGCCAGGATCATTTCGCTGATAATGACACGCATGGTGAATGATCCAGTCCAGTGAGCATGCTAGACATGTGTTCTGGACAGGAGTAGGAAAGTCTCCAACTGTTTAGCAAGGTGTGATGGTTTACAGCCCTGCCCTGGAATCATTAAAGTTGCAACTAGGAGGTTCTGTTGCTTAGAATTATGTCTTCGGCTTCCTAGGACGCTTGTATGACGTTCCAAATTATACAATAGTGGTTTGTCAACCATCTGATTAAGGCTTCATGGCCAGGTGCGGATGTAAAACAAATCACACTACTACGCACATCCACTTGCTATGAACATGAACATATTTCGATTTGTATTGCCGACGCATTCACGCACAGCAACGTGCAAACGAAAACACACATTTCATTTGATACAAAACATTGAGTCGAATTATGCAATGGAAAAAAATTTTGATTTTTTTTTTTGGAAAATTTGTCTTGTTTCAAACACCCACTGTGGACGCACTATTGTGCGTAAACGCATGAAACAACGATACAAGCGAACGACCATTACGAAGCTACTGTGAAAATTTGGTGGAAATCCGAAGGCGCATCTCGTCAAACACTGGCAACCAACGGACACCTATTTTGGACTTAATTTTTATATATATAGATTAAAATATTTGGAAATTCTCTCTTTTATTGACTGAAGCTGTAGAAGTACGAAAACAAGCGATATTAACTAGATCTTAAAATCTTTTCAGATTAAAATATAAAATTTTCTTTATTGTTCCTTGACGTATAAATCCTTTCGCTGCTTCAATTATAAGTGTTGATATTTTGCTGTAGGATACGCGCCTCGTAGTTATCATGGGGTTAATTTATTTGTCTGTTGCTCGTATCTCCATAAGTAAGATTTTTTTTCTTATTGTTATATAGATTTGTTGTTGTTGTTATTGTATAATTCCTTGTATATTTATTCTCTTGGAATTACTAAATTCATGTATTAGTAAAATGCATATTAAACCTAAGATAATCACAAAATATGTGGATGATTTGTTTTGTATAACTTCAGAAGATGCAGTGGATAATATTTTGTCAGAATTGAATAGTTTCCATCCGGATATTAAATTTACGATTGAAAGAGAATTAGAATCTAGACTTCCATATTTAGATATGTTGACAATAAGAAAGAAAAATAAGTTAGTATTTGATTGGTATAAGAAACCAACATCTTCTGGAAGAATCATTAATTTTTATTCAACACATCCAAGGAAAATGATAATAAACACAGCGAAAAATATGATAGACAGAATATTGACTATAAGTGATAGTGAATTTCATTTGAAGAATAGGGATACAATAAGAGAAATACTTAATGACAATGATTTTCCAGTAGAATTATTTAACAGATTAATTAGACAATATGGTAGTTATAGGCATAATTTAGGAAATTCTAGGGCAGAGCCAAGAAATTATAAATCATTAACTTATGTTCCTGGAATATCAGAAAGATTAAGAAAGTGTAAAATATATGACACAGATAAATATATAATTGCACACAAAACACATAACACATTAAATAAATTATTTAGCAGTATGAAGGATAAAATAGGAAAAATGGAAATATCTGATGTAGCATACAGGATACCATGTGGAGGAAATGACCAGGTGAACTGTGACAAAGTTTATATTGGGACAACAAAAAATAAACTTAAAACGAGATTAGCTGGTCACAGGTGTGACCAAAAATATAGGAATATTTCAACACAGAAGACATCCTTATCTTCATATTGTAAAAAATATAATCATTATCCAAAGTTTGATGAAACATCAGTATTAGATATAGAAAAAAACTACAAGAGACGTTATATGTTGGAAATGTTAGAAATTGTTAATGTACCAAATGTAAGGAGAATAAATTTCAAGACAGACACAGACAATTTAGCTCAGAATTATAGGTACTTAATTAAAAAGACACATAATTTGTTATAATCATTTCATAAGAGAGAATTTGTTATTTGTTGTTTGTTATTTATTTGTTGTTTCCGTTTTCTTGTTTTTGTATGTGTGAATATTTGAAAATTTTAAATTTTTGTATGTATGTATGAAAAAATATTTTATGTTTTTGTCAAATGTTTTGAAACATTTTTTCATTTTGTTAATAATTTTTTTTTTGTTTTCAAAAATTTAAAAAAATTTTTTCCTGAAGAAGCTTTCCAAAGGAAAGCGAAATATTGAAAAGAAAAAAATATATAAAAAAGATCTAAAAAAAGAAAAAAGATATTTACTAATTTCATTTATTAAAATAAAAAAATAAATTAAAGTTAGAAACTTAATGCAGATATCGAAATCAAAGTCCCTTTTAATTCTATCAGAAAAATATCACAATTTTTAAATATACCGAGAAAGTTTTATTTATGTAACACATCTTTACCAAGATTTTGGTAAAATTTCGTTTCAAAAAATTTTATAAATAATAAATTTCCCTTGATTCTATAAGGAGTCCTAATGGTCCCAAAAAATTGTTTAAAGCATTACTTTTTGCACCAATACTTTACATGCCTGTACAGTGTGGGTTCCCTCTTTTTGTGTTCCTCTGTGGGTTCTATTTTATTTTAATTTTTTCCTTCGATTTCCTTCTAGGGGTAGCGCCAATACACAGACCACAGTTAATTGTAAACGTTTCTTGCCCAGAAAATTTAAAAGATTTTATTAAGTCAGCGATTTCCAAAATTTTGCATCTTTTGAATATCGTAAGAGGCAGCGTACCATATTGTCGAACCGTGCAAGAGTTTTGATTTTATTTTCATATTACAAAGCTCAATAAAATTGTCAAAAATTAAAATCTTTTCAAATTACCCGTTTGATAATAAAAGCTATGACCCTCTAATCAAGGAGTCACCGTTTCTGACAGTTTGTGTGCTTAATGTTACAAAATGTGCCGGAATATAAATAATTAAAAATCTTGCTACGCTTGAACAATTGTTCAGTAAAATAATTAAAAAAAGTTTCTTGCTGTGAAATGGTACTGCATCTGTTACTTTGAGTGGTATAAGTATTAAGAAATCGGATACTCTTCAAGTTCTTGGCATAAAAATTCTGTGTGATGTTCGAAGGACTAAACACATTTTTTAGGTTTCTAAAGAAGCTTTTAAGTAGCACGGTTTTCTAAAACAGTGTTAAAGATACTTCACTCCATTTGATCTTCGTACTATTTTACCACCTATATCTGCCCAAAAATGGAATACAATTCACATGTATGTGCCAGCGCCCCAAAGTCTAGTTTGGAGTTGCTCAAGAAGCTCATTGAAGACAGCAGGGTATCCAAACACTACTCGCTCTTTCCTCCTCCTACTTATGAACTAATTTCCTAATTTACTTACAATGCATTGCATGGGTACGGGTCATTATCCCCTGAGTGCTAATCCAAGAAAAAAAAGTTATAACGATATTTGTGCAAAATAAATAATTAACTAAAATTCGTAGACAAACTGAAAGTGTTAAAAAGTTTATAAAAGCAAATAAATAAAACAATGTTGTCAATAACATTAAGAAATAAAAATTTATTTAAACTAAAACAAAGAAATTATACAAGTTTTTGTTTTTTGTTTTCAAATAATTCCAACTTAAATTAATATCACAAATTAATGAATGAATTAATTTTCTTTTGTATTTTATTTAAATTTAAACAAATTAAAATTATTTAAATAAAAATTTCAAGCTTTTCAGCTTAAGTGGATTTTTAGGGAATAATTTTGCGAAATACTATCTTTCTTCTTTTTCCTTTAAATGGAATGTGTTTTTAGAATTTTTTTTCTACCAAGATTTAAGTAAGGTTTTAGCCTAGAGCAGATTTACACATTGCTGTTATTAAATCCCTTTTGAAGTAGTTGTTATTAAAAGTCATGGGAACTTTTCTGGCGATTTTTTTTACATGACTTAGTTTTGACATGTAATTCAAATGTAATTTTTTTTAATCTTTAGGGCAGAGTAACAACTTTTTAATTTTTTTTTTAACGTTAAAAATTTGCTATGGTTACCAACTAAAATGAGAGTAATAATAAACGACATTAACCCTTTAACTGTTTAATTTTATTTCGAAAAACTTTTTCTGCCTGCTCAATTATTTTCCCACAAAAACGAGTATACTCGGCATAAACAACGTAACATTTTTCTGGTATTATGTTGTTTATTATATTTTCTCCGCCAGTAAATGAAATACTGGTATTATTTCCCATCTTATCTGGTTGTTGTTCCCCTGAAGTTCAGTACAAATTATACCGCGGCTTGACAATAATGTTCGGAGTACAAATTATACCGCAGCTTCACAATGATGCTTTCACATCGAAAGAAGCGCTCGTCATTAACGTCAGGGGAACAACAGCCAGATAAGACAGGAAATGACAGCAGTAAAATTTTTTTGCCTACAAAACTAATCACATCTTGTGTTTTTTTAGATAGTATACTAAATTTTAAATCGTTGTTAACAAGCCTCTCATAATTCTAGTTCTTTCATTTACAGCATCGCACAATCAATCAATTGAGAAATGCAGCACTACAACTTTTTTATTTGAAAAAAATCGTTTTGTAACCGTACTTCCCCAGAATTTGTTAATTCATTTTAATACAAACTATTGTGCATAAATAAATAAGGTTGCCAGACTAACGAATTTACTAAAATCTACATATTTTTGAGAGCCTTTTATTTGCCCTTTTTCTAAGGAAAAAAAAAATTAAAAATCATTGTTATTGGCTGCTTACGGTGTGATCGGCAAGCACTTTTGATGCGATGACATCATTTTTAAGCCGCGTTTCTAGATAGTACTGGAGAGTACTGATAGTATAAAATGTTGACTTTTGGCTGATAAAATGTACGTCAGTACCTAGCTGTGTAAGCCATAACCTGACGGTGGATTATACCACTGTGGATGAAATGTGGAGCTATTCTCGCCCTAGGAAGCCTTTAGATACATATATCCTTCAAGCTTCTAGAGCTCAGAGCAGGTTGCAGCCCTCACTCCTTGCTGAAGAGTTGGTGACTATCCAACTCCTGGTCCAAAACGCTTGATGCTTAATAATATTTAAGAGCAAAATCGCAATCATGCTCACGGGACCTGGACCATTCATTGTGTTCATTGTGAATGATCTATTCATTGTGTTCATTGTAAATGATCCGACCCACTTAACTCAAACGAGGCCCTTGAAACCACAACCACCACGATACACACGAAGGGCCAACCTCAATCAGTCATAGAACAGCTAAAAGACTAAAGAGCCAAAAAGCTGAACTTAAAGAGCCAAAAAGCTGAACTCTGGGGCTTTAATGATTCCCGTGAAAATATAGTGGAATTGTCCATTTGGCTCCTGCTAGCCTTGTAGGGGACTAGGCTCCCTTTTACCCCCGTTGACATATGTAATGACGGTGAGATTCCGTCAAAACATAACAATGTGCCCCCGGGGGGGGGGGGCGAGTGTTGGCTCATGTCGTTCTCTTATTAGGGTCGCATCTACTCATTTAGGATGATTTGATGTTGCCGCCTTTTATCATTGCTGGGTAGGTGGTGCGTTGATTTTTTGATTAATAATACGAATGCGACTTTGTTTTTATTTTCACGACGAGTATATACGACATTATGCGTTTCCCTCTGACGAGTATACTCAACATAAACAGTTAAAGGGTTAATACAAGTGAGCTTAAAAAGAGCCGTGAAAAATCATGCAAAACATAAGTCGCATAATTTTTTCTTACAAATTTGACTTCTTTTTGCAGTTAGTCAACAAACAAGAAACACATTTTCTTAAAAGTTAAAAGAATCAACGTGTAAATCTGTTTCTTGAATGCTTTTATTTCATATTTTTTACAGGCCAATTGTTATACGTTTTGAGTTAGAAAAACAGCTGCACGTTATTTAAATAACTTGATTTTAATTATTATAAATAAAAACTAAGTGAATCTATTTTGCAAAAACAATTTTGTTTTTAATTATAAAAACCTTAAATTTTGTTATTGCTGGCAAGATTTCAACTAATTGATGAATTTACAATCTAGGCGTTTCTGCTGGGTTTACTTCATACATGTTAAATTTCAATTAGAATTAGCAATTGATGCAATTGGTTTATATTCTCTAATTCATTAAACAATTAGAATTAGTTCAACTAATTCCCATTAGATAATTGAAATTTTTATTCCAATGGTAAAACTAATTGCAATTAGTTGCCATTAGCAATTATAAAATTGGATTACCTTTGCAATTAGGTATTGAATTAGCTCGAATTAGAATCAATTATTTTGATTAATCCCTATTCCACCGGAACAACATG
Source organism: Trichopoda pennipes (assembly GCA_030448955.1). NCBI lineage: Eukaryota > Metazoa > Arthropoda > Insecta > Diptera > Tachinidae > Trichopoda > Trichopoda pennipes. Next base: position 1,202,059 of record JASKUP010000068.1, on the reverse strand, counting down.
CTAAGGAATGTCTATTTCACTAGGTCATGACCTAGAGCCCGGAAAAAAAGGAAAAGTGTAATATATTTTATACTAGAACACAATTTATTTAGGTGTTCAAATTTGTGGAAAAAATGCAAATTTCCAAAAAGTTCGGAAGTGATACGGGAAACTTTAGGTGGATGCCTCGTTGTGCCGGTTGTGACGAGGTGGAATTCGCTATACGATGCCGTTGTTCGACTTCTCCAACACAAACCGAAAATGGATGAGTTGTCCGATAAATTGAGCCCGCCGCGTTTTACATCCTGTGAACTATATATTTAGATACATACAAGCTGATTGTGGCGCCTATTGCTCAGAGTCTGGACTTTATGCAAGACGAACAGAGTGTTGGATATGGTTGCCTTTTGCCTACAATTATCACTCTGAGAAATAAATTGATAAAAATCCAGCAGAAAATCGAGCATCCATTCTCTAAAATTGCATTGCAATTAAGAAAACGATTCCGAGCTTTCTTTGAATTAAATGAGGAGGCAGATCTGGCGCTAGCTGCAGCTGCACTGATTCCAAACGTAAAATTGAGCTGGCTGAAAATCTTACAAAAACATCTCCGCAATTTACATATACGCGAATAACGGAAAGGCTTATTCTTGTCAGCACTGATTACGCGATCAAGCAGAACCTTTCTGCAACAAACAAAAATCATAAGTTGGAGGGTTCGTATACTGAATCGACCTTTTATGATTTCAGTGATGGTGGTAAGTTCTGCATATACATATATCTTATTTTTAGTAAATCACATTACATTTTTGCAGAAGAAAGTACTGCTTCATTGTCAAAATTGACAAAGGAGGCTGAAAGCCTTCCCCTTTTTTTCGAATATGGTGCATCAATATTTGAATGATGCTGATAAAACTTCCAATATATGGACCAAATATCCTACATTAAAGGAAATAACACTGTTTTGCAACACACCGCTTACGTCTTCAGGCCCTGTGGAGCGACTATTTTCCATTGCGGGCATTATTAATAGTCCAAGGCGAGGTCGCTTGACGGAATTTTCTTTTAAAAATCTCGTATTGCTGAAAGCGAATATACCCGGTCATTGTAGATATTAAACACTTAGTACGTACTTTAAATAGGTGAGCATGTATGTAATATATGTAGTACATATTATTTCATAAGTAATACTACATATATGTGTGAAATTCATATTATGAATATTTTAGTTTTTTTTTTTTTGAAAATATCAAAATAATTGATTCTAATTCGTGCTAATTCAACATCTGATTGCATTAGCAGAATTCAATTAGATTTCTAATTGTAAAGTTAAACCAATTTTTTTTTGGTAATGGCAACTAATTGCAATTAGTTTTACCATTGGAATAAAAATTTCAATTATCTAATGGGAATTAGTTGAACTAATTTTAATTGTTTAATGAATTACAGTATTTCACAAAAGAAGGTTAATTAGTAATCATTAGCATTATCTAATCATTATTTAACATGTATGGTTTACTTTTACGCTGCTTCTAAGCATAAAAGCCATAAGAGACTGAATAAATTTCTTTTCATGAAATTTTAAACTTTTTAAATTAAAGTTAATTTGTGTTTAGGTTTCTTATATCCGTGTTGTAGTTCTTTTTTATTATGCTTAAGAGGGGACGGACAAAAGGTGCAGAAAAGGAAAGATATATAAGAAACCTATAACTAAAACAGGCGATGAAAAAAAATTGTCATAATTTGACTTGACAATCTCGTAAAATATAAAAACAAAACAGTTTTCTGTTTTCGAACATCCTTCTCACATCTGAAAAGCGTTCAAATAAATATATGAAGCACTCATGCTTAGGAGTATCATACAATAACCCGATTCAAAGTTGTATTTCATTCTTTATAATTTTCAGATGGACTTTTACTTCCAGTTATTTTAAATTTAAATCAAAAAACAAAGGCAAAATTAAATTGAAAAACAAAAGAAGAGAAAATTACTAAAATAAATTTTCAAAGTTTGTGACAAAAAAAAGGTATTAAAATATTTAAATTAATTTTCAAACTAAATATTTTTAGCTTCAGATGGACTTTTACTTCCAGTTATTTTAAATTTAAAATTTAAATCAAAAAACAAAGACAAAATTAAATTTAACATCAAAAGAAGAGAAAATTACTAAAATAAATTTTCAAAGTTTGTGACAATAAAAGTTATTAATATATTTAAATTAAATTATAGTTTACAAATAATTTTTTAAGCACAAGGTCTTTATATAAAAATTAAACAAATTTTTTTATATATTTAATATTTATGCCACACCATTGGCATATATGGTGGCATGTTTAGGAAAAAAATAAGATGTCTAATAATGCTACCTGTAGCAGCTGGTTTTTGGTACCAGTTTTATTATTAATGCCCGTTTGCATAATAAATAAAATATATTTCAATTCAGTTTTAGAACACTTTTTTTTTCATACAAAATGTTTTCTTAAAATACATTTCAAACACGTTTTATTATCCTAGTTGTGCACAATGCACTGCATAAGTACGGTTTCAACCCCTGGGTACTGGTCCGAGCGAAGAAAAAAAGAAAATTATTTTTATATTAACTATTTCACCACACTATTGGGTGGTATGTTTAGAAAAAGCATAAGATGTCTAATAATTCTGCCTGTTTTATTAAGTTTTTGGTAGCAATTTATTAACTTATTTTTTATTTCTCATTTATTTATTACACTGAACAACATAGTTTTTGTTTCGGGGTTGAAATTAGCTGATTTTCATATATTTCCACGTCTTAAAAAATCGAAAATAGCCACAAAAACTATATATTAGCTCTTGTTTTCAAAATATAGTATCATTATATTATATAAATATGTATATATTGAGTTTTCAACAAATGAAATATTTCATCACCAACAGTTGGTACACATGTTTGTTTACATAATTTCCCTCTCTTCAGCTGTTCATAAGTAGTAAACATTAATATTAAACATTACATTATAGTAAACATTACCTATGCGAGTTTGTCAGTTGTACGCGCCTGGTTGCTATTGAAATTATTGTTTTAAGTTGATTTTAAAATTAATTTAACTGCTGTCTGAAATGCCTCGGAAGTGTGTGAATTTCGTCGATAGCTGTTGCTATATACAGTGAAATCGCAGAAACGTGAACACCCACTAATATGAACATCCAAAAACATGAACATTTTTTTTCTTACATTGACTACTCTAAAAAGTGAACAAAGCCTGAAGGCTCTAAAACGTGAACTTTTTATCGAACGTTAAAATTCAATTTTGTAAGCTTATTTAAACATTTTGGGATTCCCCACAGAAGAATCTCGTAGTTTGTTTGTTGTAAACAGCTTCTGTTGCACGATAAGTACTTATGGTATTACCGCGACAGTTCTACTGGAAGCATCTCTCTGTGCTGACTATGCATATACATAAATAATATAAACAAGTGATCTCTAAAAATATTTTTTTTGAAAATATGTCTAATAAAAAACCAAAAGTGTTAACTCTTCAAGAAAAGTCAGATATTTTAGAGCTTTTATGAAAAGGTTCACCTGTAACTGGTTTGCCGAAAAAGTATAATGTCGTCAAATCGACGATTTGTTCAATAAGAAACAAAAAAGATGCAATTTCGAAATGTGTTAATAATACATTTCCAGTCCTGGAAAACGGAAAACACTGCATATTTCGGAGCTTCCAAAATGGAAAGATCTCTTTACTAATTTCGAAATTAGTATCTTAGAAACCCTTTTGAAACCCATAGTAGCATAGTACATATATTAAAATATAGCAGGAACTTACAAAAAGTAGAATCAAAACCTGTCTCATAGGTGAAAAAATAACGTACTTTATTAAAAATTAAATAAAAGATAAAAAGAGACTAAAATATGTTATAGAAAAAATGCAATCTTAAACGTGAACAATATCGAAAACGTGAACACCCTAGGTAAAAATTAGTTCACGTTCGAGAGATCACTGTATGTGGTGAAATAACATTTTTGGCTCAGAAACGTAAAATGACACCTAACGTTAAGACTGCCTATGAACATTATTTTGGTGTGAAAGTTAGGGACCAAGATAAATCATGGGCTCATCATATATATTGCAATTCTTGTTCCGTCATATTGCGCGAGTGGCTGAAAAATAAAAACCGGGCAATGGCTTTTGCAGTATCCATGGTTTGGCGTAAGCCTACCACCAATCATACAGACAACTGTTATTTCTGCTTAACTCCTCCCATTAAGCATGGAGTAACGGCTAAATACCCTAATCTTCCATTTGCTCTTCGGCCTGCACCACACTCAGACACTTTGCTAGTCCCTTCTCCACCCCAAAACTATGAAATTTTAGAGGAAGGTGATAAAGACTGTATAGAAGGAGCAACCCATCCTTCTACATTTTATGACCCTGATTTTAAGGTAAGCGATAGCTCGTCTAGTGATTCGCACAGAATTAGTCAAGCAGAGTTGAGTGACCTCATAAGAGATCTTGGCTTGTTAAAGGAAAAGGTTGAGCTTTTAGGGTCAAGACTGCGACAGTGGAATCTTGTAAAACATGATGTGAAAATATCTCAGTACAGACAGTGTCAAAAAGATTTGCTTCCTTTTTTTTGAGAAGAAAGAAAACCTCGTAGTTTGTTCTGATGTTAATGGTTTGTTGAACAGCTTGAATTTGGATCACACTCCATCTGAATGGAGACTGTTTATAGACTCTTCAAAACTAAGCTTAAAAGCTGTACTTTTGCATAATGGAAATCAGCTACCTTCTATTCCTGTAGGTCATGCAGTTCACATGAAGGACACTTATATAAATATGAAAACACTTTTCCAATCAATCAATCAAATATGAACAACACAACAGTGGCAAATCTGTGGTGATCTGAAAGTCATTGCTATACTCCTAGGAATGCAATTAGGGTTCACCAGAGCTAATAAACATTTTTCATTGTCATTTTCGTTTTTATCACCCCAAAATTAGTAGAAATTGACTAACTTGGTGTAGGAAACATTCAAAAAATATTTTTTTTTGTTGTGCAGTGTTATTAATGTATCTAAATACGGAGGTTTTGTATAGCTATCCTTGTCAAATATACATTTTATTGAATTATTTAATTCATTTAATGCTTCCAATATTTTTTTATTGAAGATTTAGGAATAATATAAAATAAATCATTAATATTTTTTGTTACTAATTTTGGCTTAATATTTAATTTGCAAATGATTTTTTAGTAGAAAATTTTACAAAGATAGAAAAATGCTTATTGTTACACATATTCTCAAGTTTTGTGTAGAAGATAATTTATATTTTCAGTTTAATAAGCAAAACGGACTTCTAAAGGGTTTTTGAGCTTCTTCAATTGAGGCTGATTCTTAGATATCATTATTTGCATATTAAACCATAATAATAACAAAATATGTGAATGAGTTGTTTTGTGTTATATAGTTCAGATATTAATATTATTAACGAAACGTTGTTAGCATTACATGAATTTAATATTTCAATAAAATTTACAATTGACAAGGATAAAGATTTAAAAATTTCTTAATAATAAGAAGAAGAATGAAAAATTAGTTTTAAATTGTTACCAAAAACTAACTGCTTCAGGCAGAATTAATTACTCTAAACAAAATAAAAGAATTATAATTAAAATTAACATAACAAATAGAAAGGATTTTAACAATAATTAATAAAGAATTCCTTAGGAAGAATAAAGAGAAAAGATTGGAAATTTATTGCCGGACAACAATTTTCCAATACAATTAACTTAACAGGTTGATTAACCAATTTAATAATAAAAAGAATCTATTATAAGAAATGTAACAGAACCAAAAATATATAAATGTATAACATATAAATCTGTTTTATCGAAAAGAATAGAGAAATGAAACATTATTGATAATGATATCAGATGGCATATAGGTTGGGCAAATTTGAGGTTAGGAAAGTAAATTTTCTGGGATATGATTAAATGTCAAGAGTTTAGCTCTCGTCCTTTGACATTTATTTAGCAAAAAGTTGGGCACGTTATACTTTAGTAAACATTTACTATCAAACTGGTAAAAATTACACTGTATCGCTTCGTAGAATTCAAGCAGGCTTTTTTCGTAATCAGGCTCCTTTCGAGACCCACGATAGTGTTGCTGATACTAGAATTACACACTATGCTCGTAGTGGTCGTAATGATGCAAACATAGCCGCTGTACTGCACAGTGTTGAGAATGAGTCTGGAACGTCAACTCGTCGAGAGAGACCTTGCACAGTATTTTGCATAAAATTCTTCATCTTCACGCTTATAACAAGTTAAACGTTTAAGAAATAAAGTCGGCTGATTATTGGTTGCGCCGAAGGTTTGTGAATTGCCTGTTTGAATAACAGTACGAAAACAAGGCACTTTATAACAAAATAGTTTTTTAAAATGAGGCTTATTTTCATTTAGTCGGTTATGTAAACAAACAAAATTGTCGCATTCGACAATAACAAACGATCCTCAAAAAACCATTACATTCAACTCTGTTACTACACCATGACAAGCAATTTTTTGTGGCCCCAATTGTCTAATGTTAACATCAGTGACCTCTGGTTTTAGCAAGACGGTTCGATAAGCCACAGAAGCTTGTTATTGCATAAGCAATTTCCCTCTCTTATTTGAGTACGGTTTTCCGTCGACTCTCGTCAAATTTGGTTTGTGAACAAACCGGTTTCGGCCGTTTGCCATCTTCAGTGTTCATTTCGTACAGTACGGCCGAAATCGTTTCGTTCACAAACCAAATTTGAATCTAGTGAATCCAGTCCCGTCGGAAAATCTAAGCACATATCGGAATTTCCCTGTCCCTTAATTTCTTTATTTAGTAATAATAATTGGTCGTTTCGTTCGTGTGATGTAACGCCGCTATTTTATTTTCTCTGGGGGCATTTGAGAGACTGGGTTTACATGAACAACCCCAAAAGCAGCTGATACTCTGAAAGATGAAATTCGGCGCTGCATTGACGAGGTAAATAAAGTGTGGTGAAAAATGTTTTTCAAAATTTTGCAAAAAGAGTAACCGTTTGCCAACGTGCTAGAGATGGACAATGGCGCGCCAACTAGTTTATAAATTTCCTTTTTTATAAAAGAGCACAGTTAAGTACCGTGCTACATTCTTTAGGAAAGGGATAGAAAAGATATGAGACAGGTGGTGAAGGTAGAAGGATAGTTATGGAAATTAACTGTCATATAAGACCATGCCTTCATCACTGAGCAGCCCCACCGACAGTTAATTTTTATTTTTTTTTGTGTGAAAAAAACCAAGGGATTCGTTGATATCAAGAAAACTAAAGTTATTAAAAAGATAACTGTGTTTTGATTTACTTTACTTTCTAACCTTAAATTTGCCCGGCGCTATATGAATAGTAACTCATTAAATAGTTTGTTTAGTAAAATCAAAGATAAAATCTAAAAATTAAATATGTGTAATATATTTTTTAGTAGTTTCTTATTCAGGATAAACAAAAAAAAAGTATAATTAATTAATCAAAACTGAAAAAATTTGTTGATTAACAGATTCAAAATAATTAAAAACTTTTAAAAAAAAATTTTTTTTTGATTATTTTGAATTTGTTAATCAACAAATTTTTTCAATTTTGATTAATTAATTATACAGTTTTTTTTATTCTGAAGATGCCAACCAATGGTTTGGCGAAATATTGATTAATAATAAAAAATAAAGTTTTAAAATTTTTATTAAATAAAGACCTAGTGCTTAATAATAAACTACTAAAAAATATTAAAAAGGTCAAATAACTATTATTATTATATGTGTAATATAGTGCATAAAATACCGAATCTAGCAAAATTGATAATGTAGATTAACTTCAAAATTATTCCAAACACCATTTTTTTATTTAAAATAATTTTTTTTTTTAATTTTGTAATTTCTATTGTTTTTGTGTTTCGTAAGTTCGTTTTTTGAAACACAAAAATATTTGAATTGTTTTGAATTTGGGTGACAAAATCTAATTTCTTTAATTTACACTTTTTTTAAAGAAGTCACCCAAACGGTGTGGCATAATATTGAAATAAATAATTTTTTTTTTTTTTAAATTTCATATAAAGACTTTGTGCCTAAAAAGTTATTTAGAAAATCTTAAAAAGATTTATTAACTATAATTATTATTAAATTAAATTCTTTGAATTAATTAGAAATCTTTTAAAGCTTAAAACAAGCTGTAAATAATTAGAAAATTTTGGGTAAAAGAATTTGTTGAATAATTTAAAATTTCTTTTTTTATAGATTTTATTTTAAGCAAAAATTAAAATAAAATTAACAAAAAAAAAAAAAAAAAACAATATGCATATAAGAACTACTTAAAAATTAAACTTAATTAAAGACACTAAATGAAAGTACATATAAATAACAAAGAAAAATTTATTTCATTGTTCGTTTTTGTTCTACTTAATAAGAAGCTATTTAATTTAGTTACAATACATTGAGATTTGGACTTAAAAGCATAAATATATTATTAAAAGCATATACAAACATATTAATCAAAAATACATACACATAAATCAGCACTGTAATCTGACAAAATGGAGTTTTTTCACCCTCAACTTATTTTGATTTTATAATTTGTTTCCTTTAGTATTATTTCCTTGCCACTTTCGTATGTGTCTGATTACTATAATATTTTTTTCTTTTTTTTTGGAGATTAAATCATCTATTTGGTCTCTGGTTGCAATACACACAAACAAACAAAAAGAAAAAAACAATAATTATAATTATAACAATAATTTAACAGATGAACTGAAATTTATTTTAAATGCTTTTTGAATTTTCGTTTGCTTTTGTTAACACTCCTTTAAACTCACTTGTCCTGTTCTCGCTCTCGCTCACGTTCCTGCTCTCGATTTTGCTCTAGAGTTGTATTTTGTTTGTAAACGAAACAAATATATTTTAGAATTATTTGCATGTTTTATTACTATTTTCTGTTATGTTTTCAAAACTAGACCTTCTTCTTCTTCTTCTTCTAATTTCATCAAGAACTCAAAATGATTTAATTATGTTTAAATTTTAATTAAAAACGTTAATTACTTTTGTTTAGTGTAAAATTTTAATTAGATTTTTTATTCAACAATCTTCCAGCGCCTTCGTTTTGTCATACAAAATCCAACTCTGTACGTGTTTTATACATTTTACGTTCCATGATTCGTTCAAACCATTTCTTGATCTCGGATACAATAAACACAGATGATGTGAGCGAGAGCAAAAATAATATATCGTAGGCTGAAATTGATTCTGTCTGAAATACCATTTGTAAAGGTGGAAAATATATGACCAGCATTTGGCCAACAAGTGAAAAGCCTACAGCAAATAGGAACATTTTATTTGAAGTTAGACCAATAGTGAAAACACTTTTAGTTTGTGAGCGGCAGGAGAGTGCATTAAACATATCGTAGAATACAAAACAGGTAAATGTCATGGTGGTATCTCTTTTGGTTTTGCCATCAACCATTTCTCTTTGAAACACCCATAAAGTGCCCAAAACAATAATGCTGGCACTTAATAATACATTGATAATAACCGCTTTTGTTATCATGGGCTGTTTAACATTGCGTGGTTTTTGTTTCAAGACATCACTATCCACCGGTTCGACACCCAAACTTTGGGCTGGTGGTCCATCCATAATAATGTTGATCCATAGAATTTGCATGGCATTTAAAGGATTGGCGATGCCCATTAAAGTGGCCAAGGCTATCAATGCTATAGCAGCTATAGAAGTACTTAACTGAAATCTAACAAAATTGCGTATATTATAGAATATAGCTTTGCCTTCCTCAATAGCAGCTCTGAAAAAAAAAATAAATAGCAAAAAGTACTTAGAAGTGGCCACATTTATTTATTTCCGAAATCATTATTTAACTTACATTATGGTATGAAAATCATCATCGACCAATATCATATCGGCAGCTTCTTTACACACATCTGTTCCATTTTTACCCATAGCTATACCAATATCGGCTCTCTTTAAGGCCACACCATCATTGACACCATCTCCTGTCATACCCACTATATTTCCGGTCCTTTGCAATGACTTGACAATAATCAGCTTGTGTCGTGGTGTAACACGATAGAAAACACTTACATTATTGGCAACCTTGTCCAATTGATGATCATTCATTTGGTCTATTTCTTGGCCCGATAACGTTTGATGATGTATAGTGTCGATACCAATAAGACTTGCTAAAAATAAAAAAGAACAAAATTTTTATTAAATAAGATTAGTAATAGATAAATTTGTTATTTACTATTAGGAAACTAAGTTCTCGATAACTGCTCTAATGGAAATTGATTTATCGATAACAAAAATTTGCTGACAGCAAATTTTTATTATTGAAATATATTTATCAAAATATAACTATTATAATAAAAATGGCCTCAAGGCAAATTCAGTTGTAATGAGTAAATAGCTAAAAATTGTTTGAAGTTAAATATAATTGTTATTTCTATAGGGTCCGCCAAATAACTTTCTTTTCGCTTTAAATGCTATAAAAAAAAATATACAGCTTCGGCTGTGTAGCACGTAGCGCCGTCCTGTTAAAAAAAAATGTTGCCAATATCCTCCTCTTCAATTGTTGTGAACAAAAATTCGTTCAGCATTGCCCAATAACTAGCGCCATTGACTGTAACGGCCACTCCTGAAAAATGGCCTAATTATGTGTCTGGACCAAAATCCGCACCAAACAGTGACTCGTTTTAGGTGCGTCGGCTTTTCTATGTATGCGTGCGGATTTTCTGTGCTCCAAATGCGACAATTTTGCTTGTTTACATACTCACCAAGATCAATGAGCTTCATCTGAAAAGATGATTTTTTTTGCAAAATCGACATCTTCTGTAAGTCGATCGCAGGCCCACTTAGCGAAGCGTTGTTCAAGCGTATACGCAACCATATTCGTTCAGCGGAAGGATAAAACTAATTATCTGTCAAATCATACATGAGCTAAGTGTTACCATTCACGAAATAGGCACTAGTTGAAAAAAAATCGTTGATGGCGGACCTGTTATATTGATAGTTAAAAATTTCCCAAAGGGAAAAATAGTTATTGAAAGTAAAAAATTTTCTTATCATAAAATCTAGTTATTGAGTAAAAATATTCTGAAGTAAAATTTTATCCTAAAAAGCAAAAATCAAAAATTTCTAATGATAATCGCAGATAATACAAATTCCCTAAAAATATAAGTTATCGAAAATAAAAATTTCCTGAAGAAAATTCAAGTTATCGTTATTAATTATTTTCATAGCAAATATAGTTATTGCCAACAAAAATTTTCTTCAGTATAGTTTAGCTATCGATAAAAAACTTCCCGAACAAAATCTAGTTAACGATAAAGTAAAATTTTTCTTAAGCAGAATCTACTTTGGGATAGCAAAAATTTAAGTTATCGGTATAAATAATTTCGACTTGCAGATAACACAAAAATGTAAGTTATCGTTATTAAAAACTTCATAAAAGAAAATTATATTATCGGTTATTTGCGAAGAAAGTTTAGTTATCGACAATAAAAATTTCCATAGGAATAGATTATTGATTCCGATAACTTAATTTTTTTTTACGAATAGTAGATTTTGCTTTAGAAAAAATTTAATTTTATCGATAACTAAACTATTCTTAAGAAAATTTTTGTTCACTATAACTAGATTTGTTTTGGAAATAATCAATAACGGTAACGATATTAAAAATTTCATAAAAGCAAATCAAATTATCGTTATCGTTTATTTCCAAAAAAATCTAATTATCGACAACAAAAATAACCTGTTTATCGAAATAATAAGATTTCTTGAAAAAGGTGTAGTTATCGCCAAAAAGAAAATTTTTCTTAACAATAGTTTAGTTATCGATAACAAACTTCCCGAACAAAAATCTAGTTAACGATAAAGTTAAATTTTTTCTAAAGCAGAATCTACTTTGGGATAGCAAAAATAATAATAATATAAATAATTTCGACTTGCAGATAACACAAAAATGTGAGTTATCGTTATTTAAAACTTTATAAAAGAAAATTAAGTTATTGGTTATTTGCGAAGAAAGTTTAGTTATCGACAATAAAAATTTCCATAAGAATAGATGAATAACTTATCTTTTTTAGAAATTATTGATTCCGATAACTTAAATTTTTTCTATCGATCAGTAGATTTTGCTTTAGAAAAAATTTAATTTTATCCATAACTAAACTATTCTTAAGAAAACTTTTCTTCACAATAACTAGATTTGTATTGGAAATAATCGATAACGGTAACGATTTTTAAAATTTTATAAAAGCAAATCAAGTTATCGTTTACTCCCAAAGAAAATTTAGTTATCGACAACATAAATTTCCTTAAGAATAGCTTAGTTTTCTACACCATAAGACTTCTTGAAAAAAATTTAGTTATCGATAACAAGAAGCTAGTTAACGATAACAAAGATTTCCTTAAGAAAATTAAGCTATCATACAAAAATGTCCGAAAAAGGAAACCTAGTTATTGATAAAAAATTTTTTTAAAGCAAAATCAATACATTCAATAGCAAAAATTTAAGTTATCGTAATAAAAAAAGGTTAATCGACTTGCAATTTAACACAAATTGCTTAAAAAGATTATTGATAACAAAAATTTTATAAAGAAAAATTGAATTATAATAATCGAGTGTTACCAAAGAAAACTTTCGTTATCGTTAAAAAATTTACGAAAGAAAAATGTATTAATCGATGAAAAATTTCGAAGGACGGAAATAAAGCACCTATGTATGTAATAACCGTATGTGGAGTAAGCCCATCTCGATTGTCTTTAAAGCGTTTAGTGAAGTTATTCCTTTAATTTTTAACAATTTAGCAGGTGCTAAGCAACACGCATTCAGGGATTTGTTTAAAAGATTCTCTATTTTATCAGATGAATTGTATCTTTAAAAGGAACACATACATATATATCGATTTACTTTTGGAAATGCCTTATTCAAACACACATAGTTAGGCAACTGGCAAAAAACACAACTATTTGTCTAGCACCAACTATGTTTTCTCTGAATAAAAGAGTTCTTGTATTATTATTTCTATAGTGAATAGTAGTGTAAGTATAATTTGTATAACGACAACAAACATATATTTCTATTACCATAATCGATTTCGTTCATGTGTATATCCACCTGGAGTCAAAGGGCAGTGAGTTATGAAAAAACATAAAACTTATTCAAATATTATAACGTTAACCAAGATGTAACACACCGGCAAGAAGGGAATAATACAAAATTGTAAATTTAATATAAGAATAGTGTGTACAGACGATGGTGCGTTGTTTCAACGAGAAAGTGTGAGTGACGACAAAGCGAAAAAGAGAATTGAAGAAGAACTAAGACCAAAAAAAGAAGAGTCGGCTAATAATTGTTTAAAAGAGACATAAACTATAACGATTTTAAAATAAGAATAGAAAATTATTTCAAAATTTGCTATCTGAAAAATATGAACCGATTGTTTTACAGAAACTTTCACTCAGCAATTATTGTTTTCAGAGAGACTCTAATCTCTACACAAGATTTAAATTATTTGTTTAATCGATCTTTAACAAAAAGCTTACGAAACCGGTTAATTTATCTACAAAAAAAAGTTAATTATTGATAATTCTTGTTTAGAATAATCGTGATATTGAAAACTCAAACACAGATATTTCACCGATAATTTTTTGCGCTTCAGATCTTTTTCTGCAGAAGATTTACTTTTCATTTGCTTCACAAAGCTTTTGTGGGGATAACCGTTGTTTTTTTTTTGGAAACTTATGTCACTGGCAGTTTTCCTAAAGAAGCTTTTGTAACGATAACTTTTTCTTTGAAAGCTTATGACGCTGGCAGTTTTCTTTAAGAAGCTTTTGTAACGATAACGTTTTCTTTAAAAGCTTATGTCACTGACAGTTTTCTTAAAGAAGCTTTTGTAACGATAACTTTTTCTTTAGAAGCTTATGTCACTGGCAGTTTTCTTAAAAAAGCTTTTGCAACGATTACTTTTTCTTTAGAAGCTTATGTAGCTGGTAATTTTTTAAAGATGCTTTTGTAACGATAACGTTTTTTTAGAAGCTTATGTCGCTAACAGTTTTCTTAAAGAAGCTTTTGTAATGATCACTTTATCTTTAGAAGCTTGTGTCACTGGCAGTTTTCTTAAAGAAGCTTTTGCAATGATTGCGTATTCTTTTCTTTTTTCTTTTTTTTTTTAAGAAGCTTTTGCAACAATAACTTTTTCTTTAGAAGCTTATATCCCTGATAGTTTTCTTAAAGAAGCTTTTGTAATGATAACGTTTTCTTTAGAAGCTTATGTCACTGGCAGTTTTCCTAAAGAAGCTTTTGCAACGATTAATTTTTCTTTAGAAGCTTATGTAGCTGGTAATTTTTTAAAGATGCGTTTGTAACGATAACGTTTTTTTAGAAGCTTATGTCGCTGACAGTTTTCTTAAAGAAGCTTTTGTAACGATCACTTTATCTTTAGAAGCTTGTGTCACTGGCAGTTTTCTTAAAGAAGCTTTTGCAACGATTGCGTATTCTTTTCTTTTTTCTTTTTTTTTTATAGGAGCTTTTGTAACAATAACTTTTTCTTTAGAAACTTATGTCGTTGCTAGTTTTCTTAAAGATGCTTTTGTAACGATAACTTTTTCTTTAGAAGCTTATATCCCTGATAGTTTTCTTAAAGAAGCTTTTGTAATGATAACGTTTTCTTTAGAAGCTGATGTCACTGGCAGTTTTCTTTAAGAAGCGTTTGTAACGAAAACTAAATCGTAATTTTCCTATTGAAGTCTTATAAAATCGATGGAGTGCCAAGAAAAAAAATCCATCGATTTAATTAAAAAGAGCAATGAAATCTACTTTATCCGAAAGTTTATCTACTGGCGTTATAATTTAAATATGACTTCTTGCGTATGACTGTCACGGTTAACACGGACTCAAGTTAATATGGAGATCCAATGCATTTGTGGTAGCATATCGCCAATACTGCGTCGAGTGTTGCCTACCAAGTGGTCAATCGTTTTGGACTCATTGGTACAGACTAGCGACTTTATATATCCCCACAGAAAATGGTCTAGCGGCTTTAAGATGTCCGATCCAATTTATGGATTCGAAACGTAAAGCTATGCGGTTACTAAACGATTTCTGCAATAAATAAATTGTGACGCGAGCTGTGTGCTCTGTTTTGTTGAAACCACAGCCTTTGCCTATCATGGTTATTGCAATTGAGAAACGAAACAGGTAGTAATCATGGCTCTGTAGCGGTCACCCTTGACTGTAATGTTCTGACCAGCACCGTTTTTAAAGAAATACGAATCAAAGATTCAACCAACAGATAAAGCACACCAAAGAGCCAGTTTTTCTAGATGTTACAGTGCCTCAACATACACTTGAGAATTATCATCAGTCCAGTTTTATTTATTGACGAAAGTGAGCTACATCGCTAAAAATATTAGCTTATCTTGTTTTGGGTCCAATTTGCATAATTCGAAAGCGTTTTATAGTCTATTCATTGCAGAAATGCTAAACCAAACTAAACAGTCAAAAAAAGTGTTCTAAACCTCTATAAAAAACACCTGATACAAAAGCAATTATGTTATCGATAACTTTTTCTTTAAAATTTATAATTTTTCTCGATAGTTTCACAATATAAAACATAGAATTTTATGTAACAGATAATAATCTTTTCATTTCACACAAAAGTTTTGTTATCGATAAATTCTTTTTGAAAATTCTTTAGAAAATCCTTCGAGGTTTGCTAAACAGTAGGCAACTCATTTAAAAGTCTAATTGCCATTACAATTCTCAAGTAGATTTCGTAAGTGACATTTGCAGACATCAAACAACACTAATAAAATGGTGAACATAAAAAAAACAACACCAACAAGTTATAATGACAATTCCAATTTAAAATGTAAAGCAACATTATCAAAAGGATAACAAGATTTATTTTCAAAGGATAAGGAAGGAGAAGATATAAAAAAAGCACTAAACACAAAAAATGAAGGAACAAAAAGTATTTAATAAAAAGTAATTTTATGATTTTTTGCGCTCTTGTGCTTGCAGTTCCCTTTATTCTTTAGAAAATTAAGGTGGAGCTCTTTAAACATTTCAACATTTTAATTTGCCTGTATTTTTTAGTATAAATTTGAATTAAAGCTTCCATATTATTTTAGGACTTTAGTTTGCCTTTTTCGTATTTATTTAATTTATCGTTGAAGTATTGACTATGCTCTTATTTTGTTTGCATCTCGTCACTTTCCTCACCCTTCTTCACTTACATTAGTAACATTCATCACTAGTTTTTCTAAATTATACAGGGTGTCCCCCGGGAAGGTATACTACTTTGTTTATAATTTTTTATTAAATTAAAGAAAATGGATATCATATAGATAAATGTATGGAATACAATATCTTTTATTTGGGTACGGTTTTCCGTCGACCCTCGTCAAATTTGATTTGTGAACAAACCGGTTTCGGCTGTTTGCCATCTTCAGTGTTCTTTTCGTACTTTTCGTACAGTACGAAAAGAAGATGGCAAACAGCCAAAACCGGTTTGTTCACAAACCAAATTTAACGAGGGTCGACGGAAAACCGTACCCAAATAAAAGTAATTTTAACCCCGTCGGAAAATCCAAGCACATATCGAATACAATATCCGCCTCTGTTAGCCTCACAAATGCGAGTCCTTTTAAACACATTTTTCATTACATTCTCAAACATTTCACGCGGTATTTCATTAACTTCGGTATTTCATTAATTTCAAATTGCACACCAGACTGTCACTTTTAGTGAATGCAAAGTTGGCTGTTGAATAATTTTAGGGTTTTTCATTCCCCAGAACCGACTATTCTGTTCATTCACATATCCATTCATATGAAAATGCGTCTCTTAACTCATAATGATTTTTTCATAAAAATTGGCGTTGTCATGGGCAATCTGTAACATCCTATTGACACATATACGACGGCGTAAATGGTCTTGTAGAAGAAGCTCTTCACCCTTATTCTGTATGGCGACGGCAATACAAGACGACGTCGTTTTTTTATCATTTGTTATGAATCCGTATTCTCGTTGGCAATATTGCCATTTATCGATGACTGGCAATACATGTTTGGTTTGACGTTGATATTATCGTCTGTGATTTTGGTGCCGTAGTGTTATAAAGATTGAAAGTACTAAAAACAGAAAATAAAATATAAAAAAGTACAAATAAAATGGAAAAAATTAAAATTACCAACGCCAACCAGTTTGAAAAATTAGTGGGAGAATTGGAAAAAAATCCATCACTTGCCAGGGGATTTCGAAGAGGCAGTGTTCCTACTAATTTTAAGGAACAATGGGAAAGTGTTGCGACTGCTTTAAACGCCTTTGGCCCACCAAATAAAACGAGTGATGGTTGGCAAAAGGTATAGTTTGTAGTTCTTTACAAATACATGTTTCACAAAATTCTTTTTACAGATTTGGGGCGATTTAAAGTAAATAAAGATGGAGCTGAACATTTTGCTTTTAATTTATTTTGATTTTTAATTTATTTTAGGTTCAATTTAATACAGATTTTATTTATTTTTTTTTAAAGGGAAGTAGCACTTCAGGCAACATTGCCTGTTTAGTCAAGTACCGTGCTACCGTTTAGTCTTTAGGAAAGGGATAGAGAAGAGATGAGACAGGTGGTGAAAGTAGAAGTATAAGACAGCACAGCAACCAGTGACCATGCCTTCATCACTGAGCAGCCCCACCGACAGTCAATTTTTATTTTTGTAGTGAAGAAAAATAAAACAGCGAAGGTCTTTGTTGGGAATCGACACAGTTTATCTTTTTTTCACAACAATTTTATCAAAAAAAGTACACAACTACATCAGCTTATTCGAATATTATATATGTGTGTTATATTTTATTAAAATGATCGTTAAACTGGCAACGTCGTCATAAGACTGTTAGGGAAAACCAAATTAGCATTGATGTTGTGTTAAAGTGATGCTACCTCAAAATCGGCGACGATGTCACCCTCGCCAAACAGAATAAGGGTGCTTGTGTCAATAGAATCTTATATGGAAACAAATGCAAATCCTTGTGTTAAACTGTGACCAAAGTTGTTCTTTGAAGACCAAGCTTTTAAGCGTCGAATTGAGGTCGATGGATTGTATTGAACACCTTCTTGAGCAGCAGCAATGTTTTCAGTCGATCTTGCAGTACGTTGTGGTCCCCTAAAGACCTTCTTTCTTCGAAATCATTCATTTCACGATAAATAGTAGGTTTTGTTGGTACATTGTTTCTCCCCAAAAATTTCACGTAAATTTTTCAACATCACAGTAATCGATGATTGATTTTGATAAAATGTCTTAACGATTAAAACGTGTTGGTTTATTGAATATTTTGCTATAATTAATTTGTTACAACTGTCAAATATGAAGTGTCACGACTAATGTTTACTGAAATGGCGGCAAAATAAAATAGTATACCTTCCCCGCGGAAACCCTGTATTTTAAATAAAGAATGTGTAAAGAAAGGAAGGAGTGTGTTGAATTTTATTTCATCACAAATGTAATTATGTATTTATGAAAAAGTATATTTATTAAGTTGTTAGTCTGTATGTACGTTTGTTTGTTTGTTCAATTTTGTTTACATTTGCCCCTGTGTTGATTATTATTATTATTATTGGCTGTGTCAATAACAATATCTAACATTTTAATATCTATTGAGTAAACAGAAAATAAAAACAAAACAAAACAAACATTTAATATGAATAAATGTTTGCTGGGAAGAAGAAGGAGTAAAAATTTATAACAGGTTAGGAAATATCGTAATGCTTATTGTCTCTTTTTAAAAGCGCAAATATTCTATTTATAAAAGGTACTTTTTACAACAATAACATTTCTTATAAAACTATAGTTTTACTGAATTATTATTGAAATAGAATGACTTTAAATAAAAATTACTTGCGTAGAAACATCTTTATGTGAAAGTACTTTTATAAAGGTGCTTTTAATATAAACTTTTATACAAGTACCTTCTTATAAAATCTTTTAAAAAGGGGTTTTCAACAAGGAATTTGTTTTTCTAAAACAAAATAAAACAAAAAATTTATTTCATTCATTTTAATGATTCAAATAATTGCTGAAATTGGAAAAGTTCGGCAATCATGAATGAAAAATTATATCTGGCAAATGTCCATCACGGCTACGACCTATTTCTTTAATCACATTATGGATTTTTTAATCACATTATGGGTTTTATGGCTGAATAGCTTCACAAAAAAAAATCCAGTGGTGTTAAATCATGATCGTGATCTGACTGGCCTTTTAACTGCTGATTGTCGTGAAATCATGCTATTGGGAATTTTGATTTGTAATAAATCTATTGTTTCAATGCCTCCGTCCTGTTAAAACCACATGTCAGTGATATCCACGTTGTCAATAATAGCCCAAAATTGAGTTGTTAGAATCTTGCGATAGCGTGATCCACTGACCGTTACTGCATTTCCAGCGACGTCTTAAAAGAAAACGACTCCGGACCATATATCCCACTATACAGTGACACGTTGAGCATGAAAAGGCTTCTCAAAAATCGCTCTAGGATTTGCAGAAGCCCAAATGCGGCAATTTTGCTTGTTGACATACACTGAAAACGGGCTTCATCTGACAACACGATTTTTTCAGAAAAACCAGCCGGTTGTCTCTAAATGAATCTACGGCAATGTGAATGTTGAACGACCAGGTCGAACATGCGTTAGTGTTCGCACATTTTGTATAAAGCCTGCCTACTCTAATTTAAGAGCCAAATTCTTAAAAGCGGTCTCATAGAAGGACGATTACGCTGTCCGAAAATATAACAAAATGTAACTTTAACAGAACCACCATTTTCATAATAGATTTGAATTATTTTAACTCGATAAAAGAAATAATTTAGGGCGATATATTTTTAAAAAATATATTTTTAATAAAGTGATTTTCGTAGAAATACCTTCATATAAATGCAAGACACATAATTTATAGTGAATTAAAAAAAGGATACTTTTGTAAAAAGGTACTTTTGATACAACATTTCTTATAAAATCATAATTTCTCTGAAATACTATTGAAATATAATGTTTTTAAATAAAAATTATTTTCCTAGAAACATCTTTATGTAAAGGTACTTTTGAAATAAATTTTCATCCAAGTACTTTTTATTAAATCTTTTATAAAAGAATAGATTTAGGTCTATATACTTCCAAAAGATATATTCTTACTAACGTGTACTTTTGTAGAAGTGCCTTTATATAAATATAATTTTTTATTAAAGTACTTTAAAGTACTTTTGTAGAAGTGCCTTCATATAAATGTAATTTTTCATTAAAGTACCTTTAGAAAAAGGTACTTTTTATAAAATTAAAATTGTTATAAGATTTTAATTGATTCCTTTATAATGGTACAAATTAAGAAACATGTTTGGCAACGTACTTTTCTAAATTAAATGTACGCTCACTTGCTAAGACCGTTTAGAAAGAGAACGCTGCCCTAAGCTTAAAAGTCCGAAACGACTGACCACTTGGAAAAAACCGATATACGGCCATCTTCGAAAATTGCGTCTATTTGTAGTATTTTCCCATTTTCCATTTGCACACTACTGCCGGCATTTATCCAAAATAGTCATTAAAGGAAAGCCAATTCGGTTTGGTTACAAGTATTGATGCTTGGCGTCTGACAAAAACAACTTGTATCAGCTAATTCCATATGCTGCATCAAACCAGGACGACTAAACCTTACAGCTCGGATTAAAAAAGCTCCCGTCAAGTATAAGGTCGCATTTGACAATTTTTTTACTGGTCATAAACTGATGAAGCGCTTTGGGAACTGTACAGGATAACCGCACTAATAATACTCCATTGATGGACGTCGAAAAATGCTGCTTGTCTCTCGAAACATCAGACTTGTTTCGATTTAAACAATTCTATTGCTGCTGTTCGCTGAAACGATAATTTTGTGCGTTATAGACTGAAATATTTTTTGTAATCAGTCGGTTATTTATTCTTTTTTATAATATTTTCTTACATTCTTAGCTCGTTTCCCCCCGGGGGCACATTAAAGTCTTTTTGGAGCCTACTATTCCATCTAGACTGGTGTCTTGCGGGGTAAAAGGGAGCCCATGCTCCTTAAAGGCTAGTAGGAGCCATCTGGACAATCCAGATATTTCCACTTGAATCAGTAGGCTCGCAGAGTTCACTATTTGTCTCTCTAGACATTTAGCTGTTCTCTGGCTGATTATTGAGGTTGGCCCCTGTATGGGAGTATCATGGTGGTTGTGGTTTCGAGGCCCTCGTAAGAGTTTGTGGGTCGGATCATTCATAATGAACACAATGAATAGTTCAGGTCCAGTGAGTATGAATGCCGTCGTGTTCTTAATTATATTAAGCTTCATGCGTTGGAAAGTCTCCAACTCTTAAGCAAGGAGTAAAAGCTACGACCTACTTTGAGCTTTTGAAATTGCAACTAGGAGTGTCCGGAGAATGCACGCATTCGAAGGCCTTCTAGGGCAAGAATGGCGCTACATACCATTCACAGTGGTAATGGCCACCATTTGATTATGGCTCACTGCCGGAGCAGATATAAACCTTATCACGCATTCTTAGCTCGTTATATTACTATCGAATTTTCTAAGCCATACACCAATGATTCGCGAGAAACGGCATGAGCGGAAGCAACGAAAAAGGATTACAATTGAACAGCCGTATTTAGTTAATTAATAAAATAATCAGATGGAAGGTGTGTACCTTTTCGACAACGCTACAAACAGTTACCGTATTCGAGTTCGGGGTAAAAAGTGTATTGGGCATTATTAACATCTACTACATCTTTTATAAAAGCTTATTTTTTATATGCTTAAAGATGGCTTTTAAAAGGATGTTTCTAAAATAAGAAAATTTTAAAACTAATTTCCTTCAAAGTCACTAAATTTTTGAAAGATAATATTTATGAACAATTTTCATCACAGGCTACTTTTTATAGTGATACTTTTTAAGAAGAATTCTTTACATATTTAATATTTTATTTAAATGATATCAGTCATCATCAAGGTACTTTTTTCCAAAGGTACTTTTTAAAAAGTTTGCTTTACTTAATGAACGAAATTTTAAAAATAATTTATGCAATATAATTTTTCCCAAGGTACTTTTTTAAATGGTACTTTCTTTGGAAGGTTTGTTTTTCACCATAGTTTCTTAAAAAATTAAATAATTAAAAAAAGGTATTAAAGTTTTTTTTATAAACTTTTTAAAGGCTATAGTTTTTTAAAAGTTTTAAGGGCTGGTCGCCGGGGTAGACTCGAACAGAATTTAGGGGCGTCAAAAAAAATAATAAACGTTAATATCTTCTTTATTATTCTGTTTAGGTTGGGTACTGCTCGCAATACCCTCTGCTGGTTTGGATGAAAACCTCGTGTGTGCAATATCGCCGATATGTTTTACAGATTTGCGACTACCATTACCCGGGCGACGGAAGCGTGATAAGATTTACGTCTGTACCTAGCTGTGTAAGTCATAACCAGACGGTGGATCATACTAGTGTGGATGAAATATAGCGTCATCCTCGCCCTAGAAGGCCTTCAGATACGTTTATCCTCCAGTCACTCCTAGTTGCAACTTCAAAAGCCCGGAGCAGGCCGCAGCCTTCACTCCTCCTCCTTGCTGAAGAGTTGAAGACTATCCAACTCCTGGTTCAAAACGCATGAAGCTTAATAAAATTTAAGAACACAACCGCAATAATGCTCACTGGACCTGGAACATTCATTGTGAATGATCCGACCCACACAATTTAAGCAAGGACTTTGAAACCACAACCACGACGGTACTCCAGAAGGGCCAACCTCAATAATCAGTCAGAGAACAGCTAAAAGGCTAAAAAAACAAACAGCTGAACTCTGGGGCTTTACAAATTCCCGTGGAAATATATTGGCATTGTCCAGTTGGCTCCTGCTGGCCCGGGCGATTGATTTAAGTAGGAGTTGACCCGAGTTATTACACGTTGGCCGGTTTCTCGTGATAGTGGAAGATGTGTCCAGCGGCAAGAGCTGTTCTCGCCACTGCTCAACAACCAGCCGCTCTAAATTCTGCGACTGGAGATGTGTTGTTCAACGCCTGATGTGTCCAACTACTAGTATTGTTCTTACCATAGCACGAGCTGCCGGCCAATTACCTTCTTGTTTAATACTCATTCGCCTTTTATACCAAAAGGTACACATACTTCGGCTTGCATACTCGACGCATAAAGCAAAGGATTGTAACAAGCAGTAGCCAAAGTAATGACGTGATAAGATCTACATCTGCACCTGGCCGTAAGCCTTAATCAGATGGTGGATCATTACCACTGTGGATGAAATGTAGCGTCATCCTCGCCCTAGAAGGCCTTCAGATACGTTTATCCTCCAGTCACTCCTAGTTGCAACTTCAAAAGCCCGGAGCAGGCCGCAGCCTTCACTCCTTGCTGAAGAGTTGGAGACTATCCAACCTGCTCCAAAACGCATGAAGCTTTATATAATTAAGAACACGGCGGCATTCATACTTACTGGACCTGGACTATTCATTGTGTTCATTGTGAATGATTTGACCCACAAACTTAAACGAGGACCTCGAAACACACAGCCACGATACTACCGAAGGGCCCTTCGGTAGTATCGATCAATAATCAGTCAGAGAACAGCTAAATGCCTGAAGAGACAAATAGATGAACTCTGGGGCTTTACTGATTCCCGTGGAAATATTGTGGATTTTCCACTTGGCTCCTACTAGCCTTGAAGGGGGCTGGGCTCCTTTTTACCCCCGCAAGATACAAGTTTGAAATTCAAATTAAGAAGATCTTATTTGTAAAAAAGAAACTATTGATAACAGAAAAGATGCCACCGACCGTGGCCGTCACATGCGTTAAAGTGATTTTATTTTGTTTTCTTTTAAGCCACCCATCGTGGATAAGAATATTTTATTTTTACCCCCAGAGTCATTCTACTTTGTCCGTGTTGTTAAAATCAAATTTTGTTTTCACTTCGCCTTTTACCTTCTATTTCGGCATTAAGAATACACAAATTTTAAAAGTATTGCATTTGCCCTTTAATATTTGTTTTTTTTTTTCAAAGATGGACAGCTTTAACTCCTCCAAATCTCATTACTTTTGCCTTCAATTTGAACAAACTTCTTTGCGTTCCTTCAAGCGGTAAAAAATTGTCAACTGATATTAAAGAAGAAAAAAACCGAAATTTCTTTTGTTAACGGCAGAATACCAACCATTCAAAGGACACACACATGAGTGGTTGTGTTAACAAATATTGGATTTCAAAGGTACTTGTTTCACACAGAACACAAAAATCATAAAACAACAAAACAAACAAAAAAACAAACGAAACAAGAAAAATTGTATAAAAAAGAAAACAAGTTGCCGAAAAATTGTTAAACAAAATTCACGTGATATTTTATGAATATTTTTGGTTTCAATATCTTTCATCCTCGCGTATTATGTTTTCTTATTGTTGTTTTTATGCAACATTTTTGCCATTGTCCTTGTTACTGGTACTTTTTTTTGGTACTACTGCTACTGAACGTGACATCACAATCGGATGTAATACATATTTCCTGTTTCGTTAGCACTCAGGCGTTTCCGTTATCACATTTATTATTTCTTTTTTCTTTTTTGCTTGGATTTAGATCTTGTAAGTATTTGTGGTATGTGGTACTTGTCGTAACACGTTGATTTGTAAGATTGCATGCGTGTGTGGTTCAACAAACAGATTTTTAATATTTAATTTTACTTAAAACAACAATAACAAAAATTCAATAAATTATTCTTATGCTTAATAACCAGATTACTAACAATAGTATGAATGATAGATATCTGATTCAGTTAATATTTAAACGAACGATGTTAGTCGCTTGATAAAGTTGTGTTACTGGTCTATTTTACTATTAGGGACATTATGCAAGCACTGCTAGGAAAGTATTAAGGCTCTTGATCATTTTTCCAACATTTGTGGCTGTATATCGGCGTCAGATGTTGCCTTCCAACTGATCGCTCTGAATACCCCGGGGGCACATATATATAGTCTTTGGAGATAGCAACAACTTAGACCTGTGCAACTGGGGGAAAAAAGGAGCCCAGTCCCCTGAAGGCAGCAGGGTGACAACTGGAAACTTCACTTTATTTCCACGGGAATCAGTGACCCACAGAGTTCCGTTATTTGTCTCTTTAGACACTTAACTGGCTGATTATTGAGGTTGGCCCTATATGGGAGTATCGTGGTGGTTGTGATTTCGCGGCCCCATATCAGTTAATGGTTCTATGGTGGCCGGGTTCATTTCACCTTTAATAACACCTACCTGGTGAAATGTTCCCAGATCCAGTGAGCATGCTAGACATGTGTTCTGGACAGGAGTTGGATAGTCTCCAACTCTTAAGCAAGGAGTGATGATTTGCAGCCCTGCTCTGGAATCATCGAAGTTGCAACTAGAAAGTTTTGTTGCATAGAATTATAGCTTCGGCTTCCTAGGACGAGTATGACGTTCCAAATTATGCAGTCGTTCGATCCATCATCTGATTAAGGCTTCATGGCCAGGCGCGGATGTAAATCTAATCACACAGTTGATCGCTCTGAATAATTTTTTGTGTCCTGGGAATTTAAGTGAGAAGCAAGGTGATTGCGGTAATGATTGTGAGATTTGGCTGCATGTGTTGCGGATTGTCCGTACTATTTGGAATTTAGGGTTTTGAAGGGGATAGGTGTAACGATTTTGAATGGGAGTTATGATGTGAGTATCGTACTGTCGGTACCTGGGAGTGTAAGATGAATGCTTTTGCGTGTGGGGTTTTTAGAAGGAGATTGAATAAGGTTGGTGGTGGTTAAGTTAGCGGATGGGATGGAGTCTTTGGCTTAGAAAAGCGTCGGCGGTGCGATTGTTTAACCGCAGTGTTGAATGCCTGCACCGTAGGTTTACTTCTGCGTCTTGTTTTGGATATGTGTGTGCGAGTATGTGTCTTGGGTCAGCCCCCGGGGGGAGGGGGCACATTTGTCAGTTTTTATGGATTACTTAACCATCTAGACTTGTGTCGTTTGGGTGTATAAGGCAGCCCAATCCCCTTAAGGCACCCTTTAATTTTTATTAGTAACAGTGTATCCCTTTTGCTATAGTAGCTACACATGCTGTGCAATTCTTCAGTATTTAAATATAACGGTTCAAAAGCCCTCCCTCGAAAGTACATTTTTCAGTCTTTATGGATTACTTAACCATCTAGACTTGTGTCGTTTGGGGACGTATAAGGGAGCCCAGTTTCCTGAAGGCAGCAGGGAGTCAACTGGAAGCTCGGGAAATAACGTGGAGTAAGCCCCAGAGTTCCGCTAATTGTCTCTTTAGCCTTTTAGCTGTTTCTCTGACTGATTATTGAGGTTGGCCCTTCGGGAGTATTAGCGGACTAAGATCATCTCACCTTTACTGAGAACAACGATTGAATGATCCGGATCCAGTGAGCATGCTAGTTATATGTTTTGGATCAGGAGTTAGATAGTCTCCAACTCTTCAGCAAGGAGTAGTGGTTTGCGACCTTGCTTCGAAACCGCTGAAATTGCACCTAGGAATGACGTGTTGCTAGAATTAGTCTTCGGCTTCCTAGGGCGAAAATGACGTTGCTTTTCATTCAACAGTGGTTTAACCACAATTTGGTTAAGGCTTACAGGCAGGTGCATATGTAAATCTTATCATGCATTTCTTGGGTGAGAATGTTTGTGTGCGAGCTACCAGTCCCAGGCTTTTTGGAGCTCCACTAGTATTAATTGGTTAGAAATCTAACCGGTTACGAAGTCTGACTGGAGTATTTAATCTGTTCAAAGGAGTTTGGTGGCAGTAGTTTAAAACTCAATTCGCGGCAAAAGCGCAGGCTCGGTGTGGAGTTGCATTGCATAGAAAGAAAGTTTTTGATAGGCTACTCGCCAAGCCAAGAGGGACGCCTCCATTGCTAGCGGTGATGTTTTAAGAGGTTCCCGCGTATACACGAATATAATACTTTACCATTATCCCATATTGTTGTTGTTATCATCATTCAATCTAGACGCCTATTTGGCTGCTGTTTTTGTTTTGTTTTGTTCTGTGTTAGTTGGTAGAATTTCTTATAAGCATACTGTTGCTGTCTTGGTGTGTTAAGATTTCTTAGAAAACTACAAAATTTGAAAAATTTACAGTAGGTCATTTCGTTTCCTTTCTTTGAAAACTTAAACAAATCATCCCCGTAACAATTAATATTGACTTATACTTGCAGAGCTTTGGGATTTTTTTGTGTTACATCGGCTTTCGATAGCCGATTTGTACATGCTTCATGAGAATAACTCAGATAATGCTAAAGCATTTGTGAGTGGTTTCATGAGGAGTACCAACCCTGAACATTATTTGCTTCAATGAAACAAGTTACACTGGAGTGCACTCCTGATTTCATAAAAACGAAAAATCTAAATTGATTTGGTTCCGAATACAATCAGTTTCCTTAACGACAAACGATAACGAAATGGCAAAAGGAAAAAAGGCATCTAGAAATTGTTCTTACAATTAAGTCTGGAAATGCAAGGCTGGGTTCCTACGTTAAAACAAAGTTAAGCAATTTATTAATGGTTCTTTCATATTTATTGTAAATAGATAAAAGAAAAATTTTCCTTCTTATACTTTTATTATTTTAATTCTGCAATTCAGATGTATTGTTTCTTTTCAGCAGTTTTAGTTGTCTTTCTTTTCTGTTTATATTTTTCATTAAAAACACAAACATTTGAACATATAATTGAAATTTTTTTCTTCTTCTAACATTTTTCTTTTTTCTAATTTGGTGACGTTATTGTTGTTGGTGCTGTAATAATGCAACAAAGAAGAAACACTTGAAATTTGAAATGTATGCGGAAGAAAAACTTATTGATTAAAATGCAAACATGTAATGAATTTCGTAAATAAAAAAGGAATGAACGCTTAAAAGAATGACAATGTTTTTGAATGGAAAAAAAGAGAAAGTTAGTTAGTTTTCAGTTAAAACAAACTGAGTGTTTCATGAAATATTTTGTATTTTTTATTAGTTCGAGCTTAGGTTTAGGTTTTTCCTTAATTCAGGTTAGAATTAAGAGGACCAGTAGAAATTGGGCTTTCGATGCAATGACACCAATATCAAGGCCTTAATGAAAGAACGACCTAAAAACTCAACATTATTAGTATAGTTAGTTAGTATAAATAGTAACAGGTCTAATAGTAACTCTTCGGACTATCTAAAACGCGGATGTCATCGCATCGAAAGCGTTCGTTGATCGTAAAAAATAAACAGCCAGTAACGACAGTTTTCATCGAAAGGAATAACAACAGTAAAATTATTGTAATTTTCTAGACACTCACTGACTGTTTGGCTGTTTGTTTGTGATGATTTTTCCGATCTATCATAATCCACACCACCTGAGTGTCAAATCTTGGTAATGCCTTTTGTTTATGAAAAGTCATTATCTATCTATTATCTATCTTTTAAGCTTGATAGACCTTAGAAATCTTTCTGTTCCTTTAACTTTCTACACGAATATACTGCTCCTATTGCAAAGAAGCCATTTTGACAAGGTAACAGCAATCATCAGTAAAGGTGGCAGAACATTCATACTGTATCATCATTACCCGGAAATATGTATTCGTAAATACTAGGCAACGAGTATTCTTTTGCCGATAGAGAAAAACACTTACGCAGTAACTAGAGCACTGTATCCTTCTTGATCTTGATCTTTTAGCTGTTAACAATATAAAAAAGTAAATGGGAGCATGCATGCTCCATCTAAGTCGAAATGCATCGTTATATGTAATAAAAAGTTTGCAGCCTGTACTGTCACATGACATTGTATTGAATAATGAGAAAATTGTGATTGTTAAATCTGCTAAAAACCTCGGTATAGTATTTAATAATAAATTACTATGGACTGATGATGTGAATATGCTGGTAGGTCAATTGTTTATAAAGCTTCGAGCACTGTGTTCAACAAAATATTTTACACCTTTAAGGATACGAATCTTGCTTGCTGAAATGTATCTTATACCCGCTTTAACCTATGGATGTGTGTTGTTTGGACTCAGTCAGTAGGAACAAGATTGACGTTGTGTTCAATAATATCGTTAGATATGTCTATGGACTCAGAAGATTTGATCATATATAACATGTCTCCAACAATCTTCTTGGAATCTCTTTTCAGGGACTAAGGGCCGTACCCTTTTACTTTTACATAAAATAATTGTAACAAGAACGCCCAAATATTTGTTTAAAAAAATACGTTTCTTCCAATCTTCAAGGCACAAAAATATTATTTTCCCTCGTCATCACTGCCTTGTATCCGAATGGTAATTTTTTACTAATGCCGCTCGTCTCTGGAATAGTCTTCCACTAAGTCAGCAATGCTAACAATTTAAGGACATTTTTATATAAATATTTCACATAAACTGTTTTATAATTTTTTTTTCTATATTTTTGTTTTTTTTTTGGCAATCTTTTGATTGGTTTATTTTGTAATATCATATCTTCAGAATACTATTATAATGTTGTTTGTACGTTCCTGTACTATAAATATAAGACACAATCTTGTTGTTCTAAAAAATACCCAGGCATGATTTTCAGGAGTTTATTGATCATTAGTAGCGTTAGAAAATTTAAATAGCATTTTTTTATTGACAAACTATTAATCTGGCAAACTTCGTTGTGCCGTAATGAAGACTCTGGAGTAAAAGAAAGATACCTTTTTTAATAATCCCTAGCGTAATTAGCTTGCATGTCGCATCAAGTATATTTAAGACAAATTCAGTTACATATCTATGTTATGCAATCTGAATTAAAAAAACCAAAAGAAACATGAAAACGCCTAAGTACTGCCTGATTTTCGTAAGCAATATCAATGCTGCCAGATTTACCTGCTCCAGCTTGAGAAACGTCTCCATCATACGGAAAAAGCTACGATACGCTTATTAAAGAAAATAAAAAATTTGCATGTATTGGGTGTTTTTATAAAGGTATAGAACTTTTAGTTGGTAACACTTTTTAACTGGAGTCCATTTTGTCAGTTGTCACAAGTGATTTATGTTTAGTAAGTTTTGCATTTTAACGTGAATAGACTGACACCTGAAGAACGCTTCCAAATAGTGCAAAAAGGTCATATTTTCATAAGCGAATTTTCTTTAGCGATGAGCTCACTTTTTTTGAATGGATACGTATTTGGAGTGACGATAATCCCAAGTGAGATACCGTTATATCCAGAACAACCAACTGTTTATTGTGCTTTATGGGCTGGAGGAAACATTGGTTCGTACTTCGATGCTAGTCAGAACGTTAAAGTGATCGCTAGAAAGCCATAATTACTGATTGTTTCGTTTATCAACTGAACAATAGGATATGCTGGAGTTGTGGTTTCAACAAGGCTTCGCAACATGACACACAACTCATGCCACAATTGATTTATTACAGGAAGCGTTTGGCAATCGTATTGAGCACGTTTTGGACCCCCCAATTGCCCTCCACGATCGTGCGATTTACAGCCGCTAGACAATTTTCTGTGAATAGGTGAAGCGTTAATCTACGCCGATGGGCTCGGCCACTTGAAGGAAAACATTCTTTTTTTTTTTAAGAGAAGTAGCACTTCAGGCAAGAATGCCTATTTAGTCAAGTACCGTGCTACATTCTTTAGGAGAGGGATAGAGAAGAGAAACCGCTGGTGAAAGTATAAGGATAGTCGGAAATTAACTGCCGTATAAAGACAGCACAGCGACCAGTGACCATGCCTTCATCGCTGGGCAGCCCCAACGACAGTCAATTTTTATTATAGTAGTGAAAACAAGGGTCTTCGTTGGGAATCGAACCCACAACCCCCGTACTGACAAGCTAGTACACTACCTACTAGCCTACAGGGGCTCCTGTACCCGCATTATTGCGTATATTAGGCCACAAATGTTGGAAAAAGTCGTAGAAAATTAGTAATGGGGGTCATATACTACAAATCATATGTAAATATTATGCCCAAAGATTAGCTTTCGAATGAAGTAAATTTCATGACAATTCAAAAAAAATCATCTTTGTTTCATTCATTTCATTTTCAAGTTCTATAGGCCCTTCAAATATGTGTTATTCATAATAAAATACTTTATGATAGAAAACACTATATTTTAGAATTTCTTTTCTCACGAAGCGCTAATGTTTTTTGTAAAACAAAAGTGCAATGAAATAAAAAGCATTCAAGGCGTAAAGAAAAATACGAAACTATTAAAACAACACACAAGAGTTTATTTTGTTGTAAAGTTAAAACATTTAAGTAAAAACGAACGCTAATACTGTGCGAGGGCGAATTAATATGTCTTTAAAAAAAAAACAAGAATAAAATATATATCGAAATTAAAGGGGTTTCCAAAAAATATAAATTTGGTTTTAAAGAATCCATCATTTACATTCTTCTAAGCAGCCGACTGGATGTGACAGCTTTCACTGTTTTTGAAAAATCGCAATATGATTTTTGAACTGCGACTCACAATTTTAGTTTAAACGTTTTTAAGTAAAAAGTAAGGTTTTAAGGGGACATGCACTCAAGAAGTATCTCATGTAATTGCTGTGTTTTTCCTCGAGTGCTTTTACCATATAATTTTTTACAGCGTGACGAAAGCAGAACAAGGTCGTGAATAAGTGAATAAGCGTGACTTTAGTGTTCTAAATTCTTTTTCTCAGCTGTTGTATTTCACTTATATACTCATATATCTACGTAAATCAGATTCACCATTATATTCAAGAAATAACCCCAAATTCAACTAATAGATCAACTAAATCCGCTTGTTCAAAATCAAAGAAATTGCCATGACTGGTCTTGTCATGGTAACCGTCATTTGCATGCGCTGAGGCAACAATGCCTGCTAATTAATTCTGTTACCTTTTCTGGAAAGAGATATCGTAGAGGAGGGATATAGTGAAAGAGAGTGATAGGTAGAAAGCTTCTGTTATCACAACCTTGCAATTTTACGCTACTTTTATTTTTACAATAGTATTGCAGTGCCTGCCTGTGGTGTTAAGTAGATGTATTATATTTTTGATGCTGGTACAATCATTTTGCTGGAGACTAATAAATATCAAAAAAAATTTATGCTGTTAAATTTGGTGCGGATGGGATATGAACCTGGGCAACAAAAAAATATTTTTTTTATTAACTTAATGTTAATTGTGTTCTTAGTCTCAACCAATTATTATTAAATTGGCCAAGTGATCTTGAAAGTTTTTGTGTTTTTGAAATTGTTTTTTGGTTTTTTTTTTTTGTTTTATGGAAGAAATATTCTTAGTCATAGATATTTATATCAAAGTATATTTTTCGACACAATTACGGGTTGTGGCCAACCGTATCCACTGAGAGTAACGGGACCGCCATATTAGGTGCCTCTGTAGGCTAGTAGGTAGTGTACTAGCGTGTCAGTATGGGTGTTGTGGGTTCGATTCCCAACGAAGACCTTGGTTTTTTTCACTACAAAAATAAAAATTAACTGTCGGTGGGGCTGCTCAGCGGTGAAGGCATAGTCACTGGTCGCTGTACTGTCTTTATACGGCAGTTAATTTCCGACTATCCTTCTACTTTCACCACCTGTTTCATCTCTTTTCTATCCTTTTCCTAAAAGAATGTAGCACGGTACTTGACTTAATAGGCATTGTTGCCTGAAGTGCTACTCTCTTTAAATAAAAAAAACTAATTTTTTACTTTTAAATTCTTTTTATTACCTTCCGCATCCAGCTTACGTTTCCTCTTGACTGCCAGTGATTTACTGTGTTTGCAAATTAAGTAAATAACTCGGTGGATTAAACTCAATGATGCCTTAAAAAAGTCGAACGTTGTCAGCTTTAAGGAGCAAGTGAAAAATAAAAAGAGAATCAATCCAAAAAAAATATCGTCAAAGTTTTTTTAACATATTGATTTACCCTCGAATATGAACAACTGAAGTAGCTAAAGGCTGTAGAAGTTTCGCTATTTTTTACACCGTACTCGTACGTACGTATGCATGAAAGGGTGAATATGAGTAGCACTTGTGCTCAAAATCACACATTCTTGGAAAAATTGTTGCTTGCGAACATTGCTGCTAATAAGAACATTTTAAGGTTCTTGTGAGAGCAGCTAAAAAGTTGTTGTTACACTTATTCCCATCACCAACGGCAATGACAACAACCATAACAACCAGAACGGAAAAAATAAGTCAATAAAAGGTTGTTTCTTTCATAAGCTGAAGAAAAAGTTCAGCAGGAAAAAATGTTGAGTACAGAAACTTTAACAACATTGTTGCCAGATTTTTGTTGAAATACATATATTATGAAAAGCTTAATTATGGGACCAATGCCTTTTATGATAATTTCAAATATTTATAAATAACGATAATTAATATTCACCATATTAATAGTGCTTTCAAAGTGGATTTTAAACATCTTTGGTTCAATGTTACGATATATTATAGCCTAAAAAAATCTATTATTATACTGACAAATTTTTCATCCCAGCGGAGTATATAGACTTACTTGTACCTATAAATATGCTTATGTAGGACTAACCGGATAAATACAAAAAACAACATTTACAGAACAAATACTCTCGTACAAACGAAAAAGAAAAGACTTCAACTTTCCATTACACCTTGACACTCAACAAGGGAAACAGATGAATGTATGAGATTGGTATATCCTAGCAAAAAAAAAGGACAAGTGTTAGACATTTTTGAAAACATGGAAATCTACAAAACAAGAACTTTTACTAGTGGCACTATTAACGAACAGATAAACACGTTCCCAGACACAATTTTTCAACCACTAATACTACACATACATTTTAACAAGAGAAAAACACCCTTTAGACGGACACACTTACCTAGCTAATAGTAAAAGGCGAAAATATTAAATAAAATGCCAAGTGACAGGCAATTTACCTTCATAAATAGACAACCTCCTAATGAAAAATCCACCCACATCCGACACTATTTATTCTCATTAGGACCATCTAAATAGAACAGCCAGTAACAACGGTTTTCACCACAAGGTATGACAATAGTAAACCTATTTTGAGTTAATTCCTATGAGGTATTGGCAAAAAAAAATTATTTTTTAGTCTGAAATTGTTTCTTCATTTTTTTAATTGTATCACTAATGTTAACCACGATGAATTTTATGGAACAGGGTAAAAAAATGTCAACGCATTTAAATATCGAATTTTTCAAGAGAAATTTTGTTTTTCAATTGTGGCAACACCAAGAACTCGACAATTTTGACATTTAATTTTTTGACGTATTCGCGGTAGATGCATTCGCAATTGTTACAATAAATTTAATTTCACACGAAAAACGCATTAAAATAATTAAAATTCACTAAGCAAATTAAGGTTCTGTTAAAGTTACATTTCGTAAAGTTCGTGACTTTTTCGGACAACATAATCGTACTTCTGATTTCGCTATTAAGAATTTGGTCGTTAAATTTGAGTAGATAGAATGGATACAAAATGTCCAAACACCACAGTGCTAAAGCAGATCCAAATCTATCAATTCCTTGACGTTCTCAACAATTGGGGATATCCCAAACCACCTCATGGCGAATTTTGCTTAAGGATTTGACTTTAAACTGGTGCCAACCGACTATTCACATCGCCTTAGATTCACTAAATTCATTTTAGAAAAACCGGTTGGTTTTTCTGAAAGAAAACATTTTTTCAGACGAAACAAAATTCCTGCAATTAGTCTTCTAAAACTCCAAAAGTACTTATTGAGAAGACTTTGCATGCTTAACCTTTCATTGTATGGAGCGCTATGTGGTCTGGAAACGTGATTGGGCCGTTTATTATTTTTTTTTTGAAGATGAGGCTGCAAATGCGGTAACGGTTAATAGATCACGCGAGATGCTAGAAACAACTCAATTTTGGCTTATTATTGTCGACGCGGATATCACTGGTTCCCCTCCCTCCCGGGGGCACATTTATCGGTCTTTATAGAACTTCGACTATCTAGACCTGTGCTACTGGGGGTATAAGGGAGCCCAGTCCCCTGAAGTCAGCAGGAGTACAACTGGAAGCTCCAGATTTCCGCTATTTGTCTCTTTAGGCAGTTAGCTGTTTCTCTGACTGATTATTGAGGTTGACCCCTCGGAGGTATAGTGGTGGTTGTGGTTTCGCGGCCCTATACAGGTCTGTTTTTAATGGTGGCCAGAATCATTTCACCTTTAATAACACCTACCTGGTGGAATGATCCTAGATCCAGTGAGCATGCTATTTATGTATTCTGGACAGAAGTTGGATAGTCTCCAGCTCTTCAGCAAGGAGTAGTGGTTTGCAGCCCTGCCCCTGAAATTGCTACTAAGAAGGACCTGTTGCTAGAATTAGACTTCGGCCTCCTAGGGTGTGAGTGGCGCTGCTTTTCACTTACAGTGGTTCGACCACCATCTGATTAAGGCTCACGGCCAGGTGCAGATGTAAATCCCATCACGCAATCACTGATTTCCCCTTGGGAAAATCTTACCGTTATTACAGGTGTCACCGGGGGTAAAGGGAGCCCAGTCTCCTAGTAGAAGCCAACTGGACAACACCACTTTATTTCCACGGATATCAGTAAGCCCTAGATTTCAGCTTTTCAACCTTTTAGCTGTTCTCTGACTGATTATTGAAGTTGGCCCTTCGGGAGTATCGTGGTGGTTGTGATTTTGCGACCCTCGTTTGAGTTGTGTGGTTCGGATCATTCACAATGAACACAATGAATGGTTCTGGTTCAGTGAGCATGCTTGTGATTGTGTTATGAAATTTTATTAATCTTGCATGTGTTCTGGACCGTGAGTTGGATTGTCTCCAACTCTTTAGCAAGAAGTGAGGGCTGTGGCCTGCTCCGAGCTTTTGAAGTTGCAACTAGGAGCGACTGTGTGTGTGATTAGATTTACACCTGCGCCTGACTATGTAGCAGAGTAGCGAAGTATTCACTCACTGTTCATACATGTATGAATATGTACATTTCATTTTTTAGCCGCTTCTCATACATGTGTGAGAGACTACAAATTATTTTGTGTTTTCTCATTTGTGAATGCGACGATTTATTTTTTTCTTTCTATTCATAAGTGAAAAAATGAGAAACACACAAGTGTTCATTTTTGAATATTTACAATTTTGATAATTTTTCATAAATGAAAAGGTCGTAAAAATATGTGCGTTAAACATTCGCGTACATAAACGCACATATTTGATAATGCTCAATTGTCGGCGTATGCAGAAAAAAAATGTTGTTTTTTTTTATTTCTTTTAGAATATATTGCAATATTGTATTTTGAGTTAATAAGTACCCATGTGTTTTTACTACATTTTACGGTAAACTGCGATCGTAGGTAGAAAATTTTATTGTTGTTCGTTTATGAGTGTGAAAAATAAATATAAAATTTTAGATTTCTCATTTATGAAAAATATCATGAATGTTGATTTTTGAATGTTCATAAATGAAAAATTCTGAACCCTGCTATGTAGTCTTAATCAGATGGTGGTCAAACCACTGCATAATTTGGGACGTCATGCTCGTCCTAGGAAGCCGAAGACTAATTCTAGCAGCAGGTCTTTCCTAGTTGCAACTTTAGTGATTCCAGAGCAGGGCTGCAAATCATCACTCCTTGCTAAAGAGTTGGAGACTATCCAACTAGGAGCGACTGGAGGATATATATATCTGAAGGCCTTCTAGGACGAGGATGATGCTACATTTCATCCACAGTGGTATGATCCAACGTCTGGTTATGGCTTACACAGTTAGGTGAAGACGTAAATCTCATCACGCATCACTGACATGTGGTTTCAACAGGACGGTGCCACATGTCACGGAGTCAATGAAGCGATCAATTTATTGCAAACCAAATTTCCCGATCGCATAATTTTACGACAATCAGCAGTTAAGTGGCCAGCCAGATCGTGTGATTTAAAACCACTGGATATTTTTTTCTGTAACTATATTAAGGACAGAGTCTATACTGAGCCAATCGAATTGATTTCAGCCTTAATTCTTGATGTAATTAACGAAATATGCCCTCATTTTGCCAAAAATTTATTAAAAACTTTGATGAAAGAATCGACATCTGTAAGCGTGGTCGACGTGCCGGAATTCTTTCTTCGTAATACAACAAAAATTTGAATCATCCTAATCTACATTTTTTGTTTTATTTTGTTTTAGAAAACAAACTTCTTGCTGAAAAATCCTTTACAAATATTAGTTTAAAATCAAGCTGATTCATAAAATTCAAAGAATGCTATTGGTAAATTGCGAATCGATCGTCGCATACTATGTTGAATTGTTCAAATAAGTTGATAATTTACAATACGACTTAAGTCATGTGTTTTTTAAGCCCGGTAAAATTTTAAATTGGAAAATGTAACACTAAAAATTAAATTTGAATTTTAATATAATTCCGAATAACGCGAATCAATGAATTATTTTTAAAGTGAAGCTGCTTAATTTCGTGACATTGTTCAATTTGCCAGTTTATCGTGGTTACGCATGTAAAAAAGTGAACACAGTATGATAGTTCGTTTTACAGCCAACACTTTCGTAAGATTTTTTGGCATAAAAAATATTTTCGTAAAACTCTGATATCCCATAACTCCTAGAAAAGTTAAAAAATTTCCAATAACGGGATTATTCGCTTTATTATTTGCATTTACCTTAAACGAGCTAGTAGTAGTAGAAAGAACATACTGAAGCATTTAAGGCAGATTTTAGTATTTTGATTGTGTTCCATATTTGTACAGCTAGAGTCAACTTCGAGAGGCTGTGGGTCTCGAATTAATAGAAAAAAATTAAGTTTTTCTGCACAATATTTTATTGAAGCACTTTATACTTTCGTGCCCCTGTAGACTAGTACGTAGTCTGGGGGTTGTGGGTTCGATTCTCAACAAAGACCTTGGTTTTTTTTCACTACAAAAATAAAAGTTGATTGTCAGTGGGGCTGCTCAGTGATGAAGACATCGTCACTGGTTGCTGTGCTGTCTTATACGGCAGTTAATTTCCGACTATCCTTCTACTTCCACCACCTGTTTCATCTCTTCTCTATCTCTTTTCTAAAGAATTTAGCACGCTACTTGACTAAATAGGCATTGTTGCCTGAAGTGCTATCTCTCTTTAAACAAATAAAAAATCTTTTTAAACTTTTAACTGTTAAAAATGATAGATAATGCTTTCCTGAAGTCCTGGTGAAGCTATAGCTAGAATTTTAAATTTTCAAAATCAGAACAAATACCAAAATTATGTTTGGGTTTGGTTTAAGTTTTTCACACACATTCACATAAAGCATTGCTGTGTTGTATTTCTAAGGACATTAAAGTCCGAATAATATCGTCATTTAATCTAATCGTATACAGTTTAATGTTATCTGGTGATGGGAATGATTTCCACACATCTCCTGTCGAAAAATCGTTTTCTAGGAAAATTCTTTTGTTTTTGTATTAACGAGAATTCAAAGAGAACACAAACGGGAAGAATTATTTCTCACAAAAACGGTTTAATGTAAAAAAAACAGCTTTTGTCGTTTGTGCTTTTTATTCGTATTTTCATATTTTTGTTGTTTTATATTGATAAAGAGTACAGAAAGTTAAACAACGAAAAGTAGTTTGAGTCAATTTAGCAGAACTGGGAACAAACAAGTAAATTCTTTTCAAAGTTTTTGTTTTTAGCATGAAAAACTTAATTGTGCCATTATAGTTGCTAAGCACATTTTCCAAGAATAATCTAACGCGACGTATGCTCACCCGCGATATGTTTACTATGAGCGCTATACAACATCTTAATTACATTGATATAACATCGGTTTATATTATTTGTATGAAAATGAAAAGGATAAATAAATTTTTCTAAACTGCTTAATAAGATTTTAGCTCTTTATAGCGGGTGTTTTTTTGTGAGCCATTGAATCCATAAAACTTATTTTGAGCTCACCTTTTAATAGGAATTTTTAGTTTACTCAAATCAACATGACTACGTTAAGGCTGTCAGAACACTACCAAATTATACAGATTTAATTTAAAATTTAGTCATTAAATTAAGGAGCAAATTAAGGACTTGGCAGCCATTTGAAGGAATTACTTTCCATTATTAACCGGAATGATTGTACTTTCAAAAAAAAAAAAGAAGAAATTTGAGAAAATATTCAATAGTTTTGTTTATAGCAAAAAAAAAGTTATTTGGCGGACCCTTTAGTTATGGAGCACATAATCGTCGATCCTAGAGAGATCCATCAGTGTTGGCGTACTAAAAACGAAAGTGCGAAAATAGGTCCTCCGTTTTGGGCTCTAGAACAGTTGGAAACTATTCGATGTTTAATCGCATATTTGTGTTCAACAATGCGGCTAATTTTTACATCAAGTAAATCCAATCTCTAATAGACCCTTCAGGCAGCATTTTATCTAAAAAAATTCCATGTTTGACGGTCTGGTGATATCATTGGACCTTTTTTTTGACAAAGTTAGACCATGATTAATGATTTTATTATTAAAAGTGTCGCAGGAATTAAAGTCACGACTTCGTCATCATACGATTTGTTATCTCTTCTTTTGGGCTCTGGAGCAGTTAAAAACGTCATGTTTAATCAAACATTTGCACTCAGCGATGCGGTTAATTTTTGCCCTAAGTAAAACCAATCTACAATAGATACTTCAGACAGCATTATATCTAGAATAATGCCAAGTTTGACGGTCTGGTGCTATCATTGCACCTTTTTTCTTTGAAAATAAAGTCAGATCAGGATTAGTGATTTTTTTTATTAAAAGTGTCGCAAGAACTAAGAGTTAAAGCCATGACACCATCATAAGATTTGGGCTCTGGAGCAGTTAAAAACTTAATGGACGTTTTTCTTTAAAAATAAAGTCTGATCATAATTCATGATTTTATTATTAAAATGGATGACATTGTGGCCGACGAAATGTGATTGTAACAGAGCGGCTCTTCCCGCCTACAGGGAGTTTAAAACAAACGACTTTTTAAAACCAAAATTTGGCGACAAGTTGTCTTTGAGAGTTGGCAATCGATATTTAAGGAAAAGGACCTTTTAAATGACTATTAAATTCGTGCAATTTGAAATCTCTCGATAATTTCACGTGAAGTCACGTCAAATTAATGGGTTATGTGGTTAAACCAGCAATGGTTTAAAGGCCAACATTATTCATTTAATGTTTGACATATGGCGAGCAACAGTCGAAAAAGTGCATCTAAATTGGACATTCATACACCTACTTCGGCGCCTTGGCTTTATCATGGGACCTTTTTTCTTTAAAAATAAAAAAGAAACATGATTTTGTTATTAAAACGGATGACATTGTTTCGGATGAAATGTGCTTGTAACAGGACTTTTTTAAGTCAAAATTTGGCGATAAGTTGACTTTGAGAGCTGATATTTAAGGAAATGCATCTTTTAAATGGACCTTTTTAACACATCCCGCACCAAGTACCAAAATCGATATTCACTTATTCGGGCCAAAATATTTTTTGTTTCTGCTAACATTCTGTTTATGTCCATTTATTGTATATTTAAAAAGAGAAAATGCAATTTTTTACGTTTTTCATGATTTTTCATCAATTTTCCGTGCACAATTTCACGTTCTCCTGGGGCCACAGATTCATTCCAGGTGTATAAATCCAATGTAAGCCGTGTTCACTATACCACATTCATGTTTAAAGAAATTAAGGTTGCGTGTGGATATGTGAATACGCGGCCCAAACGAGTACTCAGGTCGTGCGCATTGGGCCGCACATGCCGCTAAATGTGTTAAAGTCGTGCAATCTGAAATCTATCGATACTTTCATGTGGAGTGACGTGATATTATTCATTTATGTTGTTAAACCAACAACGGTTGACGTTTTAAGGATCATTTTATTCTTGACATTTGGCTGAAAACAATTAAAAAAAGTGATCCAAACTTGGACATTGATACGCCATATGTCCGCAATCATTAACGCCAGGTATTATAATTTGAAACTTTTTTAATTTATTTATAAAAATTAAATTTTTGTGTGCTATTTTTTAGGAAACCACTTGGGCGATATAATGCGTGATAAGATTTACGTCGGCACCTAGCGTGTGCATGCCATAACTCGACGGTGGTCAAACCACTTGGGCGATATGATGCGTGCGCCGATAGGATGCCGAAGACTAATTTCTAGCAACAGGTTAGTCCTAGTTGCAATTTCGGAGGATTCGAAGCAGGGCCGCCAACTCCCACTCCTTGCTAAAGTGCTAGAGACTATCTAATTTCTGATCCAGAACACATAACAAGCATGCTGACTGGATCCGAATAATGCATCCATTGTTCTTAGTAAAGGTAAGATGATCCTGGCCCCTTAATCAAATTCATGTGGGCTGCTAAACCACAACCACCACGATACTCGCAAAGGACCAACCTCAATAATCAGACTGAGAACAGCTAGAAAGCTAAAGAACCAATTAGCTGAACTCTGGAGCTTACTGGTTCCCATAGAAATAATGTGCAGCTTCCAGTTGACTCCTTGCTAGCCTTCAGGCGACTGGGCTCCTGATGGTAAATTTCCAGCAAAACATACCAATGTGCCTCCGGGGGGAGGATTGAAAGTTGTATTGGTTTTAAAAAGACACCCTTTATTTTTTTAACAATTATATATCAGCTGGTACTTTTATTTCCCCCTTTAAAATCTCATTTTAAGATGGCCTTAAAAAGTTTATGCAGGAAAAAATATATTTGTTAATTTTTAAGATGCCTTATTGGCTTACCCTCGTATATTTTTTTATATTTCTTTCATAACATAACTAAAACTGACTGTTTTTACGAATCATTACCATTATTATTATGTTTGAAGTTTTAATTGGAAAAGCAAAAATCCATCTCTGCAAATATTGCACTGTTTGTGCTTGCGACTCCCTCGCTGGAGGGGTGTCTGAATGTGTTTTTTTTTCTTTTGTGCTTTATATGTGGGAACAAGAATGCATATGCATAAACAAAAGTATGTTGTGCCATTTTTATTTTTTGTGTGTATTCGGGTAACTCTTTATCTCAACGACGAGTACCATTGTTGGTAAATTAACAATTGTCCTTTTGTTGCATTAAAGTTTTGTGTACGTCATTGTTGAAACTAAAGAAAACGTATAATAAAAAGAACTGCATATTTATTATTTTTTGTTCTTCTACAATTTAATGGTTGTAGCAGATAACAAAAAAAAATGAAAAAATATTTAAAAAAAAATGTTATGTTTCACAAACGAAGTTGTTTTTTTATTGAAGGCAGTAAAATGAAATGAAAAGGTGTTATTTTCGTGTCATTCATTTTCCAAGAAGCATGCAGATGATGACTTGTTTTTATTGTTAAGCAAGTTGTTGAAAAGAAAAGCAGTAATGAAATTAAATTTGTGTCAACAAAAAAAAAAACAAAAAACTTTAAAAATTTAATTGTGTAGAAAAATATTTTAATTAAATGAATAAAAGATGGGAAAAACTCTTTTGTGTTTTTCTTTAAGCTTTTTTTGTTTTAAAATTGTTTAAGCTGCAGCAAAATACCAAGAAAATTAAATAACGTAAAGGAAAAAGGCTCTTAAAAATAACTAATTCCTTTGTAACATGGCCAAACAAAAAATTTCACGAGATTATTGATTGGAATTCAGGCATTAAGCAATTCAATTTCCTAAGTGGTTAAAATGAAAGTTTTTACAACAACATAATTTCGCGAAAGCCTTGAATTGATATTTTTTTAATAACAACTATGGCTGTCAATTATTATTCTTATCAATTTTACGAATTCTACTGTTTGATAATTAACACTGTTCTACAGCGAAAAGTTATACAATGATGTAAAAATATTTTTAAAAACACGTCGTGGAAGAATATGCATAAGAATCTGCCGCGACAAGGCTTTAAGGGCAGAGTTAAGTCCTATCGTATTGATATCCTGTGAGGTGTTGCTGAAGTAGTTCCAATTGTTTGTATACGATTTTTTTAACAAGAACTTTTGTTTTCAATTGTGGCAACACCAACAACATGACAGTTTTGGCATTTAGTTTATTGACGCATTCGTAGTGGATGCATTGTTACAATGAATTCAATTTCGCACGACAATCGCATTAAATAATTAAAATCCACTCTGAAAAAAATGGTTTTGTTAAAATTACTTTTCGTAAAATTCGTGATATTTTCGGACAACATAATCCATCTCCAGAGAATCCTATTAAGAATATGGTCTTTAAATTTGAGTCGACAGGCTCGATACAAACAAGGCGAACACCAATGCGTATTCGACTGGGTCGTTCAAATGAAAACATCACAGCCGTGAGCCACTATGTTGCAGATCCAAATTGACGTATTTGTAGTAGATGCATTCACAATTGTTGTAATGACTTCAATTTAGCACAAAAATTGCATTAAAGTTATATTTTGTAAAATTCGTGAAATTTTCCGACAACATAATCGCCCTGCTGAAACCGCTTTTAAAAATTTGGTTGTTAAATTTGAGTCGACAGGCTCGATGTAAAATGTGCAAACACCAATGCGCATTCGACCGTATGGTTTAACTAAAAAATCGCAGCCGTGAGCCAGGTGTCAATTTGACATTCTCAACAATTCGGTCGTTAAATTTAAGTGGACAGGCTGGATGCAAAATGTGCGAACACCACATTGTTAAAGCAAATCCATATTCATCAATTCCTTGACATTCTTAACAATTGGAGATATCCCAAATTCTGTGTAAGGATTTGACTTTGAAGCCTTACAAGGTTCCCCTGGTGCAGGAATTCACATCACCATTGATTCGCTCAATTCCATTTAGGAACAACCGGAAAAAAACAGTTTTTCAGAAAAAGCCAATTTTCACTTGTTAGGGTATGCCAACACACAAATTGCCGCAATTGGGCTTCTGAAAATACTAAAACGATTATTGAGAAACCTTTGCATGCTTAACGTGTTACCGTGTGGTGCGCTATGTGGCCTGGAGACGTGATTGGGCCGTTTTTTTTCCAAAGACGACGCTGAAAATGCGGTAATGGTCAATGGATCACGCTATTCCGATATTTTTACAACTCAATTTTGGCCTATTATTGACGACGTGGATATACCTAGCATGAGGTTCCAACAAGTCGGTGCCACATGTCACACAACCAATGAAACGATCACTTTATTGCAAACCAAATTTCCTGATCTCATCGTTTCACGACATCAAAGGTGCCCCTGTAGGCTACTACGTAGTGTACTAGCTTGTAAATATGGGCATTGTGGGTTCGATTCCCAACGAAGACCTTGGTTTTTTCACTAGAAAAATAAAAATTGACTGTCACTGGGCTGTCTTATATACGGCAGTTAATTTCCGACTATCCTTCTACTTTCACCACCTGTTTCATCTATTCTCTATACCTTTCCTAAAGAATGTAGCACGGTACTTGAATAAATAGGCATTGTTGCCTGAAGTGCTACTTCTCTTTAAAAAAAAAAAATCAAGCAGTTAAGTGGTTAGCCAGATTGTGTGATTTAACATCACTGGATTATTTCTCGTGGGGCTATGCTAAGGACAGAGTCTACGTGGAGCCAATCAAATCGATTTCAGCCTTAAAACTCATAATCTCTAATACAATTAAGGAAATAGGACGGCCATTTTGCCAAAAAGTGATTAAAAATTTTGATGAAAGAACCGACATCTCAGCGTGTCAGATATCATTTTTAAT
Organism: Trichopoda pennipes; assembly: GCA_030448955.1. NCBI lineage: Eukaryota > Metazoa > Arthropoda > Insecta > Diptera > Tachinidae > Trichopoda > Trichopoda pennipes. The sequence goes on along the minus strand of JASKUP010000068.1, from coordinate 1,157,395 downwards.
TGCCCAACTTTTCTCTTCGTAATACAATAAAAATTTGAATCATCTTAATCTGCATTTTTTGTTTTAGAAAAAAAACTTCTTGTTGAGAAATCCTTTATTTATTCCGTTTTTATTTTTTTGATTGTTATGGATACGCGGCCGGTGGGAAAGGGCTGAAACCACCTGAGAGCAATCACTCCAGCTGACCGGAAATTCCGCGAGTCCAACGATAATGAAATCCGTTCCATAACTAAAGGATTTTTATATAGAATGGAAGATTTTTTTAAAGAACAAAATTTGAATTAATTATTACGAGAACTAGTTCTGCACTACTTCTTAAGGAACTTCTCCTGTTTAAATGGGTAAATGCTGAATTTTTTGTTTTTACCAAAACCTGTATAATGAAATTTAAAATTGTTACTTTTAATTGACTCTGCATTATTTTTGTTGCAAAATAAAAAGGATTTTCTTTAATATGACTTCATTTACTTCAATTATATTTGGCAACGCTGTTAAGCAACACACTTTACTATTCTGCAAATATATACTGCATCTTATTCCTTTGACTTAATACTGCTATATCGCTTAAAACTGCAAGCGAGTAAACACGTCTAGATTTTTTAATAAGGAAATATATGGCAACCTTGTTCTAGTTATTTTATTTACTTATATTTCATTACGTGCAGTTAAAATTAATAATAATTCCCTATATATATTTTTTTAATTAATTAAATAAATGTTTACAAAGTTCACTACCAGAAGTGATTAAGATACCAAATTGCTGAAGAAGAATGTAGCGATTTATGCATAAATTTCTTTGAGTATCTAAATTTACTATTTCCGGCTGCTGACCTTTATCTTACTTTATATTGTGATGTTTGTGATATTTTATAAGATATAATGACTAAGTTTCAAAAACAAAACTGGCCATTTTAGGTATTTATCGTATTTAAAATACGATCCTATTTTTAATCAAATTTTTTTTCTTTGTAACTGCGATATATAGTTATTAGCGAGCAATAACGTCAAGATCCTTCTAATAAGCAAATATGTGGCAACCCTGTTGTAGTTATTTTCTTTATACTTATATTTAAGTACGTGCAGATATTAATAATAATAGTTTCTCCCATATTTTTATTTGAAAATGGTTGATTAAATAAATGTTTACAAAGTTTTCTACTAGAAGTGGTTAAAATACCACTGAAGAAGAATATAGCAATTCATGCATTAATCTCTTTTGGTATCTAAGATTACAAAATGTGACTCCTTATCTGAAAATGTTAAAATTAAAACTACTTGTGGTATTTTGATCATTTCTATCTCTTCTCTAGACATACCAAACTTCATTATATTCAGATTATATGCTAAGAAACTAAAAATTTTATTCATACATTTTTTGTCTAAACTCTCCACTCGGCTATCAACTGATCGATTAAGTACGATAGATATGATGATTGGTTAAATACTACAACAGTACCTTTAAAAACGTTAAAGGGCTGCCAAAAAAGACTGTTACATTTTACATTTTGTAGAAAAAAAATAATTGATAGTGCTGTGCAGCTGATACTTTACAGCACAATGTAATAGTACGATACCGCTTACAACTGCGATTTATATTTATAAACGAGCAAAAACGTCTACATTCTTCTTATAAGGAAATATATGGCAACCTTGTTGTAGATATTTTCTTTATACTTATATTCAAGTACGTGCAGTTATTAATAAGAGTTCCCCCTATGTTTTTATTTTAAAATGATTAATTAAGTAAATGTTTACAAAGTTCTGTACTAGAAATGGTTAATATGACAGAAAAACTATTAAATTTTGGATGGTGTAGAAAAATTAGTTGCCAGAACTGTGCAGCGTAGTGTAAACCACAATTATTTTTATTTTCACAAAAACAGTATAAATAAATAATAAATAATTTTGAAGTCAGCAAAATTGCGGAAAGCCCATCAACCAACTGTGTCATTATCATCAACTCCAATGTGCAAGAGTGATGAAATACGTACAACCCTCATTGGTGCTGTTGTCAGAACGTTAATTATTTACTGTAGTTTTTGTTTTTATTTTTTCTTGTCAATTCTGCAGTTTCTACAGAAAACGAAAAATTAAATAAAAAAAAAAAAATGGGAAAAAAATACACACACATACATACACTCACTATATTCAATTATTTTATACAATATATAGGGTGTCCACCGGGAAGGTATATTACTTTGTTTGTTTATAATTTTTGATTAAATGAAAGTGGATGGATAATATCAGATAAATGTCCGCCTCTGTTAGCCTCACAAATGCGAGCCCTTTTGATTACCTTCTCACACATTTCACGCGGTATTTCATTAGTTTCATCACGAATATTTTGTTTAAGTTCCTTAATCGTGTCTGGTTTGTTTGCATAAAACTTACTTTTCAGATATTCTCACAAAAAGAAGTCCGGAGCAATCAAAACAGGCGAACGTGGAGGCCAGTCAATGTCGCCATTTTTTGAAATAACTTGTTGTGGAAAGAGATCTCGCAGTAATTCCATTGTAATACTGGCTGATATACCAAATGTTAATTAAGCCCATAGCATGCAGTTATGGCATTAAAAAGTTTTCAATCATATCACGATATCGCTCCCCATTCACAGTTATCGTTACGCCGTTTTCATTTTCAAAGAAGTAAGGTCCAATGATTCCTCTTGACCAAATTGCACACCAGACTGTCTCTTTTAATGCATGGAAAGGTGACTGTTAAATAATTTGAGAATTTCCCATTCCCCAGAACCGACTATTCTGTTTATTCACATCCATTCAAATAACAATGTGCCTCGACACTCATTACGATTTTTTTACAAAAAGCGAGGTTGTCATGGGCAAGCTGTAACATGACATTGGCGAATGGTCTTGTGAAAGAAGCTCTTGTGTCAACTGAATCTTATATGGCAACAAATGCAAATCCTTGTGCAAAATTGAGGCCACAGTTGTTCTTCGGAGACCAAGCTTCTGAGCACGGCGTCGAAGTGAGGTTGATGGATTATTTTGAGCAGCAGTCTTGAGCAGCAGTAATGTTTTCAGAGGATGTTGCAGTACGTTCTGGTCCATGCTTGGACCTATCACCTAAAGGCCCCTTTTCTTCGATATCATTCACTGCACGAACGTTTTGTTGCCACGTTATTTCTCCCAAAAATTTCACGTAGCTTTCTTAACGTCACAGTAAACGATGAATGATTTTGATTTAACGATTAAAACATGTTGGTTTATCGAATATTTTGCCACGTAGCTACTTCACGACTGCCAAATATGAACTGTCAAAGACTAATGTTTACCAAAATGGCGGTAAAAAAAAGTAGTATACCTTTCCGGCGAACACCTTGTAGTTGATACATGTCACTGGCCAATACTGGCTGCTGTCCTTCGTAAAGCCAAACAACACAATTAAATATAATTTTTTCTTCTCGCTTTCAACAACACAGACGTTGTGTTGGCTCAATATAAAAAGTTTAAATAGAATAGTCAGTCGCACATGGATCATTTTGAACCCACTTACCAATTTTCCAGCAAAGTCTTTTTTTAATCTTTAAATTTTAAGCTGGCAATGGTAATGAAATACCAATTAACTTGTGTAGTATTTTAGCTTTAAGTTGAATTTATTATTAAATAGTTCTATTCAGAAAAATTTTTTGCAAAATATCAAATATCCAAAGACGACTATTAAGTTTAAGTTAACAATCGATTCGTTAAGACAATTTTGGTTATTAAAAAAATTTAACTTCATGCTGACTTTAAAAAAAAGGAGGTTTATTAAGACCGCTGGAACCTTAAAATGTATAAAATTGCAACAATGTGACGACCAAAAGTAGGTGGGCTTGTTTTTGGATCACATAAGACATATTGACATGAAGATACATCCGTAGGGTGAAAATACCATTAAACACAACCCTAAACAGTCGCAAGCAGCTGTCGTTCAGTGGTATGGGTGTGTATGTGTGATATAAAGTGATATAATCTTGAGGAGACTGAGCCACGGGCAGGCAACCGGGCAAGACTTCTTTTAAGTAAGTTAGAATTTTATTCAACTTAATTAAAATAGTCTTGGGGAACAGGTATAGCTCAGTTAATCAAAGTCAGAATTTTATTCAACTTCAAATTAATTGAGAATACTTAAGGTTTCCGGCAAAACAGGTTCTGTCGCTGCTTCACCTGGTCAGAATTTTATTCGTCTAGGAGACGAAGGACAGAGCAAGTTGAAAATTGGTGGATAGGCAAACTGTTCTACTCAGGCTGGACCAGAATCTGATTCGCTCCAGTGTGAGAAACAGTAGGCTAGCCGGCGGAGAGTAGGTGTCGACCTGCGAGAACTGGTGAAGGCCGCGAAGCGGAGGAATAGTGCAGTGTAGTATAATTTTAAGCTAAATTTAAGAGTGAACTGTAACAAAAATTATTAGTAAAAAGAATAACAAAAGTGTCACTTGTGTTATTGGAAACTAAAATTTGTTGTGTGTGATTAGATTTACATCTGCGCCTGGCCATGAAGCCTTAATCAGATGGTGGATCAAACCACTGCATAATTTGGAACGTCATGCTCGTCCTAGGAAGCCGAAGCTATAATTCTATGCAACAGAACTTTCTAGTTGCAACTTCGATGATTCCAGAGCAGAGCTGCAAATCATCATTCCTTGCTTAAGAGTTGGAGACTTTCCAACCCCTGTCCAGAACACATGTCTAGCATGCTCACTGGATCTGGGAACATTTTACCAGGTAGGTGTTATTAAAGGTGAAATGAGCCCGGCCACCATAGAACCATAAACTGATATGGGGCCGCGAAACCACAACCACCACGATACTTCTATAAAGGGCCAACCTCAATAATCAGCCAAAGAAGAGTTAAGTGTCTAAAGAGACAAATAACGGAACTCTGCGGGTCACTGATTCCCGTGGAAATAAAGTGGAGTTTCCAGTTGTACCCCTGCTGACTTCAGGGGACTGGGCTCCCTTTTTCCCCCAGTTGCACAGGTCTACATAGTAGCTCTCCATTAGGACTATATATGTGCCCCCGGGGGGTAACTAAAATTTGTTGTAAGGAACCCTGGACGTCGCGAGCTATATCCTAGCGTAACGCGAAAACGTGTCGTTACAATCTCATCTCTTGAAATCAACTTATCGCGAAATTTTTGTTTTAAAAGTCAAGGTTTATAATTGTTGTACAGTGGCTGCTCACATTGAAACTTGGACAAATCACTCGTAGATTTTTATCAACTATTTTCGTATTATTTTTGAAAAACTTTTGCATGGCTTTAATGAATAAAATTTTGTAGTGAAAATATTGTTAATTTTCAAAATTTCTGAAATGATGGTCCACTCACCTCTATGATCTTTTTAAAAAGTGTATTTTTTTACGTTTGATTTTAATTTTTTCATTTTTCAACTTTCACACGAGTGAACACTTTACCTCGACCTTCAACTAACCCAAACTCATACGCAAATCCCCCAATTATACAAACCATGAATAACTCGGTGATTTCCCGTTTTATTTTAACTTTAATGTGTGGAAAATAATAATTTCTAATAAAAACACAAAAGGCAACTTCTACTACAGGTTCCAATTACAGAGCGCCCAATACATACATCGAAACGGTTGGATCTAATTTCTGGATGTCACGAATTTGTGAGATTTTAGTAAATTGAGAGTTTTTTACTAACACCTCATAAGTGAACATAAATTTGTGATGAACTATTATCGCCTCCGTTAGTAATTGCTTTAGTGTTCAATCGGCGATGTGATATCCTAGTGACCTTAATTCCTGCATCAGGTGGATCTAATTGGGGTGTTGGCCGATATCTTTGTAAACAATTGAGCATATAAAAAATACTCTTTTTTGCATTTCGAAGCAACCTTTCCAGCAGTAGCTTAATTTTCTAGAAATAGTGATATTATTTCATCTTTCCTTTAATGACAACTTTTTTTTTATTAACGAGAAGTAGCGCTTCAGGCAACAATGCCTATTTAGTCACATAGAGAAGAGACAAGACAGGTGGTGAAAGAAGAAGGACAGTTATATAGCCTTCAAGCTCTTATTTTTGTAGTGAAAATAAGCACCCCTAGGTTGGTAGGTTAGTACACTACTTACTAGCCGACTAGGGCAGTTCCCATTTCTAGAAGGCCCATATTATCGGAAATTAACTGTCGTATAAGACAGCACAGCGATCAGTGACCATGCCTTCATCACTCAACACCCCACCGATATTCAATTTTTATTTTTTTTTTTTTTTTTTTTTTTTTTTTTTTAATTTTTTGTTTTATTTCCACATTTAGAAAAGCTAAAACTAAACCATTTAAATTATTATATGAAAAGGAAACTAGATGCTTGACAGGATTGTGTTTCTTATTTTTTAAAGAAAATTACACAAAAAAAAAAAGGCTGTATGGTAGCATCGTAAATTATCCTCAACTTATTTCTTTTGTTTTTTCTTCTCAGCTTCTTCCTCTTTTTCTTTTTCAATAACCGCTACATATTTTTCTATAGTTTGGGCATCTAACATTTTCAAAGGCTTGTCCTTTTCCATGACAGCGATTTCTAGGTTCTTTTGCCCTGATTGCGCAACTTCTAATAAAGCTTTAATTGCCAGTTTTACAGCACCATTTTCCGACTCGACCTCTTCATCTTTGTAGTGCTTTTCAAGAAATTCACGAACAGTTTTAGCGGAACGTCCAGTTGCATTGGCTTTCCATTCGTAGTAAATACCTGAGAGTTCAGTCTGATATAGATGGGGGGTACCGTCAAAATCAAAACCACCTATGAGACAGGAAATACCAAATGGACGGCGGCCATTGCTTTGTGTATACTTCTGCTTAAGTTGAGCAATATATCTAGTAATATATTCCAATGTAACGGGGTCCTCAACATTTAGTTTATGGCTTTGACACTCAACTTGGGCTCTATTGATTAAAATACGAGCATCAGCAGTAAGACCGGCAAATGCCATGACAACGTGACTGTCCAACAGGCAAATCTTTCTAACTGTACGTTCCTCTTGTAACTTTGCCACTGACTTTTTTTCTACTCCTAATACTACACAGTTGGCTCCCCGTACACCGACCGCTGTTGATCCCTTCCGTACAGCTTCCTGTGCATATTCTACTTGCAACAAATGACCATCTGGCGAAAATATGGTAACAGCGCGGTCGTAACGTGACATATTTGTTTAATTTTAATTGTTATTAAATTAAAAATATTCTAAAACTTGTTTAAAACTGCTGCTGTAGTGAAAACAGCCAAGATCTTTGTTGGGTATTGAACCCACAACCCCAAAACAGATAAGCTACCTACCAGCCTACAGGGGCACCTTTAACCACCATAAGCTAGCGGCTATTTGAGTAAAATGAATGGCTTATGCTATTTAGCCGATGTCGACCAGAGTGATGTTTTAAAGGGTTCGCCAAATAACTTTTTTCTTTTGTTTTAAATGCTGTAAACAAAACTACTGAATATTTTCTCAAATTTCTTTTTTTATTTGAAAGTAAAATCCTTCCGGTTAATAATGAAAAATAATTTCATTCAAATGGCTGCCTCGGCTGGCCATTTAGTAGCCTCCACGATCGGTTTAATTTTTAAGCACATTATCGATTGTTTGCAGCTGTATTTCACCAATGGCTTCACGAATATTGTCTTTAAAGCGTCAATTGTCTCTGGCTTGTCGGCGTAACACTGATCTTTGACAGTGCCCCACAAATAATAGTCCAACTGTGTCAAATCGCAGTTCCGAAGTGGCTAAACGACATCAGCTCTGCGGCTGATAATGCGATCTTCAAAACAGAGGGCCCAAAACATCGAGTATAGCTTCGGCTATGTGGCACGTAACGCCGTTCTGTTGAAACCAAATGTTGCCAATATCCTCCTCTTCATAACGGTCGCCATTATTGACTGTAGCGGCCACTCCTTGCTTATTTTCGAAGAAAAATGGACCAATTATGCCTCTGGAGCAAAATCCGCACCAAACAGTGACTCGTTTTGGGTGCGTCGGCTTTTCAATGTATGCGTGCGGGTTTTCTGTGCCCCAAATGCGGCAATTTTGCTTGTTTACATACCCGCCAAAATCAAAATGAGCTTCATCTGAAAAGATGATTTTTTTTTTGCAGCATCGGCATCTTCTGTAAGTCGATCGCAGGCCCACTTAGCGAAGCGAAAACGCATTGGATGGTCACCTGGCTTCAACTCCTGAACCAACTGGACTTGTATGGCGTCATACCAAGGTCTCTATGCAAAATTTGTCTCAATGATGTCTTTGAAATGTTCAATTGTTGCGAACGACGGTGAATTGATGTTGATGGCGCTTCCCGCACAATTTCTGCCACAGCAGCAATACTCCCGGGTGTACGCAGTGTGTTTAGTTAGCTTTTCACGCTTTGGTTTACCGATGAGGATGCCAGTTTCTTTCACTTTTTTCACAAGATAACGAACATACGGAGCTGACGATGCTTTTCTTCTTCCAAAATCCGTACCCAATTTTCCCACACATTCTGCAACATTACCATGATTTTCAAAGTAATGTCGCAATATTTTTCAGCGTTGTGTAAGCGTATACACAACCATATTCGTTCAGCGGGAGGATAAAACTTATTATCTGTCAAATCAAACATGAGATAAGTGTTACCATTCACGAAATAAGCACTAGTTGAAAAAAAATGTTAGATGGCGGACCCTTTACTTATTTGTTCATCAGCCCTTCACAACATCATGCAGGAACTCAGGAGGTTGCCGGTTTTCTAATATTCTTCTTTCAAACGAAGACCCTTTTTTAGACATTTTTAAAAATATAAACTTTTCTTTGAAATTTTGAACTTAAGAATTATATTAAACTAGTTGTACGACCCGGCTTCGCTCGGAAACTATTTGTTCAAATTTCACTTTCACTTCCACTTTTGATGTGTAGCCTCTGATGTGAGGACCAGGAAAGAATGACACAGCAAGGGATCCTCGTCTTTTATATCTTCCCTGTAGCATTTAGTTGAATGTATATTTGTTTTAGCTTTAATCCCATTGGTTGATTTCTAATTGGTTTTGTCGAGTTGCAGGTGCCTTGGAAAAATGAGAAGTGAATAGGAGGGTCTTAACTTTTATCTTTTCGGTAGCATTTAGTTGCAGGTGCCGTGGAAAAATGAGAAGTGAATAGGAGGGTCTTAACTTATTATTAGGCAATTAACTTAATTAAATAAAATCACTATTTCTGGAAGGGGTGTAGCATTTAGCGGGGTATAATATATATACAAACCTTCGCCGGTCTTTTACAAATATTTTGTGGGCTGGAAGTCGAAAATCTGTTGGGGCATTGAAGAGTTTACCCCTACCGACCAAACGTGTTTTTGATTTTTATATATATTAAGATTTAGTACTTTCAATGTTTAATTCCTTTTTTTTAACTTTAAATTTTAAAGATTTAAGCATAAAATAGAAAATAATTTCAACAATTATAATCCTGACAGTGTTATAGACATTAATTCCTAATGATACTAAAATTACTTGCATTTATGACAACAGAGTTCCATGCTCCTATTTCCTAAATCATTTTCTTCTAATTGATTTCACCAACATAAACTTCTAAATTTATAGTTTTTGTATATTAAAAGTTTCGAACTTGCAAAAAATGCATTTGCTGTTCAAAATATCTTAAGCGCAGCCATTAAGAAATCACAAACAACAGGAAATTCTTACGGTACAATTTTATTGTTGCAAAGAGAAAATGCTGAATCATAATGCTTTTGTTTTATACTTAAAAAACACCTGCGCTTCTCTAAAGGCAAGGCAAGACAAGACTACACAAGACAAGGGGCATGGCAAATGTTATGGTAATAGTTTTCAAGATGTTTCTTTACTTTCCTTTCATACGCTTATGCATACAAGCATCAAAGCACTAACATCCTTTTGATACATTTCCATTCATACACATTCACCTTGAGAGCTTTGCTGAGTTAGAAATAAAAGAAAAATTACTGGAATTATTAAGACGTCTGGTTGTGTGTAGAAACCAAGCAATAACGTTAACGTTAAAGGACAGAGCAACAGGAATAGACAACAAATGTAAGTATGCATATTTCCTATAGTTTTGCCATTTTAATACACATTTGTCTAAGCAACAATAACAATGCAACCTGTGCTATCAAACTATGGAATGATTTTTATTTTTATTTTTATATTTTTTCTTTTCTTTTATTTTGAATGGTTCAAGTGGAAATAGAATTGTTATAAAAGGTTGCACTTTATATTTATGAAATTGCGAGGTGAGAGTAAGAATTCGGTAATTTAAATGCTTTAGAACATTTTGTTGTTTAATGGCAAAAAAAGTAACATTAATTAAAAAAAAAATCAACTATTCGGAATATATAATGATAAAATATAAAATATATTAAAGAATAATAAAATATTAATTTTTCAAATTTTTAAGTACTTTTTATGTTGGTACTTTTTTGTCATTTTAGAATAGTACCAAAAGCCTACAAAAAATGCTAAAATTTATATTGTAAGGTGAGAGTAACAATTCGATAATTTAGGTGCTTTACAAAAAATTAAAAGTTGATCATTAAAAAAAAAACCAAATATTTCACAAAAATTAACTATGCGAAATATATAATGATAAAAAATCAAATATATTAAAGGGTAAAAAAAACCTTTTTAAAAAATTTTAAGTACTTTTTATGTTGGTACTTTTTTGTCATTTTAAAATAGTACCAAAAGCTTATAAAAATTTCCAAGGAAAAGCGAAATATTGAATTTATATGTGTTAAATTTAATTAGAAAGAACTATATTAATTTTAATACTTATTTTTGGAAAATAAAAAAATCCCAAATTCCCAAAAGTTGTGAAGCTTTTTCGAAGTAAAAATTCCCACAAAAAAAAAAATTATGAAATTTTAAAAATTCCCACAAAAAAAAAATTATGAAATTTTTAAAATTATATAATTTGTTTTTAAATAACCTAAACATCGAATAATAAATCGAAAAACATCGAATACTAAGAGAAAAACATTAAACTTATTACAGCAACTCCCAAAAGTACCAGAATAAACATAAACAAGCCCTATTTTAGAAATTTAATTCTAATTAAAAAAAAAAACAAACAATAATATTAATTAACAAACCTTTGCAATAGAACATTTTGTATACTAGCACAAACGCTTAAAGAACTTTTTATCAAAATATTTAAAATTTAAACAAAGTACCAAATTTGCAAATTTTTATTTTTTTTTTTTGAAAAAGTATGAAATTAAAAAAAAAACATATTTCTAAAAATATTCTTTAATTATATGGAAAAAAATTTTTAATTTTTCTCAATAACTCCAGAAAGTACTAAAATGGCTTTTGTTTGCACACAAAAAAGTACTTACTTGACAAAAAGTACCAAACTTTGAAAAAAGGAGAAACACTTAAAAAAGGATTGGATAAAGTACATTAAAACTAAAACCAAAGACAAAAATGTATGACATTTAAAAGGATTTACGATGTAGTGCAGCCAAAGCAATTTTTAAAGAAATAAAACTTTTAAAAATCGATTTTGCCGTAATTACAAAAAGAGTAACAATATAATATTATTAAAGAAAACTAAATAAAGAAAACTGTACCAAAGGTATCTGTGATTTGACCCAAAATCGGAAGTATTAAGTATTAAATATGGCCTTTAAGTTGCGGTTTTTACTTAACTGATGCATTTTTTGTACCAAAAAATAAAAAATTAATTGTGAGGACGATATATTATTTCTACCCATAAGATTTGAAAAGCTCATTAAATCTAGTTCTGAAAACCTTTGAACTATTGCATTTCTTTTTTTATAAAAATCAAAAAGTATAAAATATAAGATACATTTAAAAAAGAAATTAATTTTTAAAATGTTCCAAAACTAATTAATTTTAGAATTACAAAATGCTCAAATAAAAAAGAACCTAAATTTGTATAAAGTAAATTTTGCAAAAAAAGTACCAAACTTTTAACAGCTGCAATATAAAGCTTAAATATTAAACTTGAACATTTAATTTTTAATTTGATGATCATTAAAACTACCCTCGTTTTAAGAAAATGTTGCTTAGTTACTATTTCAATATTTTACTGTCATTATTGTTATTTTGCTTCTGTTTTTAATGATTTCAATCCTATTCCTTATAAGACTTAATAAGATGTTTTGTTATTTATGCAGTTATGTTGGTGGAAAACTTTAAAATAAATTTATGTTTTCTCTTAAAAAATTTTTTTTAATTTTTTATATAAATGAACATTATATATCAAAAATTATATTTAAACCTTATTGAATTATAAAGATTTACGTTTTAAAATAGAGTATACTTTTAGGAAGTGCAAGTTATATAAAAGAGAAGCATACTTTAGGGATAACATTTTTTTTAAATAATAATTTCATTTTATTTATTTTTTTTAATCCCTGAAAGACAGATACAGCTTTGCAAAAACTATTTATTTATAGAAAATCTAATTGTTAAAATTTTAAAAGTTTATTTTAAGGCTACTTGTCCGTAAAAATTAAAATCATTTCGTTTTATTTGTGTAAAAGATATTAACTTGTTAGCAGTTTGTTTTCTAAAACAAAAACTTTAGATTAAAATGATTCATATGTGTATTGTATTATCACGAGAAAAGTTCGGCAATGCTTAATGAAAAATGATATCTGGCAAATATCCATCACAACCACGCTGACAGATGTCGATTCTTTAATCAAAGTTTTTTTCACTTTTTGGCAAAATAGCGATCCTATTTCGTTAATCACATCCCGAATTTTGAGTTTTAAGGCTGAAATCGATTCGATTGGCTTCGTGTAAACTCTGTCCTTAGCATAGGCTCACAAAAAATAATCCAGTGGTGTTAAATCACACCATCTATCTAGGCACTTAACTGCTGATTGTCGTGAAATTTTGCGATCGGAAAATTTGGTTTGCAATAAATTAATCGTTTCACAGGCTGTGTGATATATGACACCGTCCTTTTGAAACCAGTTGTCAGTGATATCCACGTCGTCATTAATAGGCTAACATTGAGTTGTTAGCATCTCGCGTTAGCATAATCCATTGACCGCTACCGCATTTCCTTTTGACAAAAAAAAAAACGCTGCGCATGCAAAGGCTTCACAATAATCGCTCTAGGATTCCCAGAAGCCCAATTGCGGGAATCTGCTTGTTGACATACCCTGACAAGTGAAAATGGGCTTCGTCTGAAAAAATGATTTCTTCAGAAAAACCAGCGGGTTCAAGTTCTGCACAAGTTGAAACTTGTAAGGCTTCAAAGTCAAATCCTTATGCAAAATTCGCCATGTGGTGGTTTGGATAACTCCAATTGTTGAGAAATGCGATTAATTAACAAATTTGGAGCCTTGTAGATTTATAGTTTTGTAAGAGACTTTCACAATTATGGGTTGTAAACAACTAGGTCACAAGAGGGGTACAACCGTCAGGTCACAAGGCAGGTCACAAAAGGTGCCCCTGTAAGCTAGTAGGTAGTGTACTAGCTTTAGCTTGTCAGTCTGGGGGATGTGGGTTCGATTCCCAACGAAGACATAGTCACTGGTCGCTGTGCTGTGTTATACGGCACTTAATCTCCGACTATCCTTTTACTTTCACCACCTGTTTCTGCTTCCTGGAGCTGCTTCGATGGTTTCAGTTGAACGACCCGGTCGAACACGCGTTAGTGTTCGTAGATTTTGTTTTACCGCCCAGTTTCTTAACAGCGGTCTCAGAAGGACGATTATGTTATTCGAAAACATCACGAATTTTACGAAATGAACCACCATTTTCATAGTGAATTTTAATTATTCTAATGCCATTTGCATCGGAAATTGAATTCATAGTAACAATTGCCAATGCATCTACTACGAACTAAACTAAATGTCAAAACTATCATATTGTTGTTGTGCCACAATTGAAAAACAAATCTCTTGTTGAAAAACCCGATATAAAACACTTTATGTTTAAAGCAAATGGGAAAAAGAGTGTAAACACACACACACAAAGAGCAATCGGCTTTTAACAACTTCAGAAAATGAATTTTCACACTTAATCTTGAGTTGATTTCCCATTAGATAGACGATGCTCGCGTACATTAGATGAAATCTTTATACAAATGATTGTTCCAAAGCGCTATTGAAGGTGCATATTATTTTCGAAAAAAGGATACAAAACTATCCTGCCCCCGATGACGTAGTTAATGGTGAGACTTCGCTAGTTTTATTATTTTTATTGAACAAAACAGTTTCACGTTAAAGAATGACATTATATGTGACATCAACTAGGCGAATACCTCGTTTCTGTAACTTAAGTGAGATATTTTTCACATGAAAATATTCTGGCCACCTTATTTAACGCAGGGTATCATATTTATAAAAAGAACAAAGAAAGCAATAAGTAAAGAAATCCAAGCCACAATATTACAAGAGAATCTGCTGCTGTAAAAAAGCAGACATTCCTTTTAATCTAAGTATATATAGGGTTTGGGTGTGATTTTACTTTGACCCTCGTATATGGTGTTTTAATAGAGATATAGCGACGAGCTTTGAAACGGAACAAACTAAAAATGAATTTTTTAAATTGACATGAAATTTACTTCATTCGAAAGACAATCTTCCGCTTTATAATTTAAATATTACTTCTGGCATATAACAGCCGCGATTGGCTTGGACGTAGTCTAAACTGGAGTTAAAATTTACGACGACTTTTCAACATTTTTGGCCGTATATCGGCAACAAAAAGCGGCAAGTAGATTAGCCCATTTACATATCCCCACAGAATATACTTTAGCGGCATTAAATAGCACAATCTAGGAGGTAAATTTACGCATCTGAAACGTGAACTATGCGGTTATCAAGCATTTTCTTCAATTAATCCATTTTGACACGAGAAATGACGTATTGCGCCATCTTGTTGCAACCACAGCACCTGCACATTATAGTTGTTCAATTGATGAACGACAAGGCTCAGTAATCATGGCTGTATAGCATGACTGTAACATTCTAACCAGCATCGTTTTTAAAAATATACAGACCAATGATTCTACCAGCCTAGAGAGCACAACATACCGAAGATTTTCATGGCTATATAAAATTCGCTTATGAAAATCGGGATACGTGATAAGATTTACATCTGCGCCTAGCTGTAAGCCTTAATCAGATGGCGGTGAAACCACTGTGGAATGAAAAGCAACGTCATTCTCGCCCTAGGAAGCCGAAGACTAATTCTAGCAACAGGTCCTTCCTAGTTGCAATTTCAGCGAAGAAGGGTCGCAAACCACTACTCCTTGCTGAAGAGTTGGAGACTATTCAACTCCTGGTGCAGAAGACATGACAAGCATACTCACTGGATCCGGATCATTCACCCAATGTTCTCAGTAAAGGTGAGATGATCCTGGCTTCCTAATCAAATTCATGAGGGGCCGCGAAACACACATTGAGGTTGGCCGAATCAGTCAGAGAAACAGCTAAAAGGCTAAAGAGATAATTAGCGGAATTCTGAGGCTTACTGATTCCCGTGGAAATAACGTGGAGCTTCCAGTTGACTCCCTGCTGCCTTCAAGGGACTGGGCTCCCTTACACCCCCTAACGACACAAGTCTAGGTGGTTAAGTAATCCATAAAGCCTGATAAATGTGCCCTCGGGGGGCGGGATGAAAATCGGGATCCACGGTCATGTTGTTTTGGGCCCAATTTGTACAATTTCAAATGCAAATTTGAAATGTACAATTTGTACAGCTGAAAAAATGGTCGCCAGGTTATAAAAGTTTTGCCAACTTGAAGGGCTAAACCTGTATAAAAACCTGGTAAAAAATTTTTCATTTATTTTATCTTAATCATTTTTTTTGATTCCGCTAATTTTCTTAAAATAAATTAAATATTTTGATTTAATGAAAATATATTTTCATATTATTTTATAAAAAATTAAACTAAAACAAATAACAACCTTTGAGGCATAAAAATATGAATAAAACATTAAATTTCTATTTAATATGTATGTAAGTAAGTGAGTAAGTAATGTGTTGTAAAATATGGATTTAGACTGTAATAAATAATGTAAATTAATACCTACATAACGGGGGTAACATAAAACCTTTATTATTTCATGCAAGTAGACGCAATATTTAATTGAATATTTTCCAAATGCTAACTAGGATTACAACTATAGCATACATTTAGGTCACGAAGCCAGTAAAATAAATTAAATTTATATTTAAACCAGGTCATAACAAATAAAACACAAAATATTAAGCACGTTTATGGTGGCGTTTTGGGAAAAGTAACAAAAATTTTAAATGTGACAAAAGTTTAATTGAAAGTAGAAAATAATTTTTGCCCATAAAAATGTTGCACCGGCTTAACTTCACAATAATTGGGTTTTAAGCTTAATGAACGTGCTTACACAGTTAAGCCGTAGCACGTAATTGTGATGCCGCAAATGTAAAGCATAACACTAAGCACAATGAATTGTTATAAATTAATATAGCATACTTTTAGGATTTACAAAATAATATTTCTCCTTAACAATTCTTAGTTAAATAACTTAATTGTGACACAAATAACCAGTAGTTATGCAAAAAAAAATTCTAGCTCTTAAACAAAAAATGATTATATTTGTGAAATTGTGTAAAGACAGAACAGCTATTGTTGTTTGGTCCGAATGGAAAGAGGATGTTTATGAATCATATTTAATTCAAAGCATTGTGGATGGTAGAGTCAAGAAAATATTTTTTATTATATTAAAAAATAGAAAAAAAAAGTTAATCCTATAAAGTATTTTAATAACAAGTCATTTAATTCAAGTTTATTTTCACTCTCTTCCTTTCTCTCTCTCTGTCATTCTAGACGCTTTTAGAGATAGAGCAATGTTTAAGAAAAAATATTGTTACAAATGTGTCTTGCTTAAGTTTTAAAGGATAATAATTAAGCAATAAAGTAAACTCCTGGCTATTTTCTTTACTAACTACGTGGCTTGCTAAGAAAACTTATGCACAGGAACAAAATTTCTAGTTACAACTGCGTAGAAATTTTATACACGCAAACAGCAACAATTTGATATGCTGTTTACTAACTGGGTGGTTTTCTCCGAAAACTAACCTACACAAGACAACAACAAATGTCTTAAAATAAATTCCAGCATAAAAATAAAAACAAAAATACACCTAGACATACAGCCGCCTATACATTGAATGGACGACATACAACAACAAAATGTGATACAAAGGGAGTTGGAGATTCTTAATTTTTTTAGACTTCTACTGGACAAATATAAAAGGGCAGCGTCTGAATGGATAGTTAGTCAGTGTAAAAATAAACCTCGTGAAGTAAAGACGTGCATCTTTGTGTGTATTTAAAGTAAATAAACTTGTAATTAATTAAAAAAACTCTAAAATCTGGTGTTTTTATTTTGCAATAAAGAACTAGCAAAAAAAAACGTAAAACGTAAAAGGCGTAAACGTAACAATATATTTAGGAATGACATAAAAGTCAGAGGATAAAGAATACAAAATTTTAATCCATTAAGATTATTGTCAAGGGAAATCTTTTAAAGATTTTGTCAAAAATAAGAAAATTTATTGCCATAAGAAGAATACTGCAATAAGATAAGGAAGAATGTGTTTTACAGCTTTAGTGACTAGGTGAAAGCATACAAAAATAATGCCAGTGACCAAAAAATATATATAATACTAGCAAACCCGGCGAACTCCGTTTCACCACCAGATGGCTGCGTTTTTTTTTGTTGTTTTATATTTAAAAAGGAAAAATTTAATTTCACTGCACAACATCATCGGGATTTGTTAATGAAATCAAGGGATTTGTATGTCACCAAATCGCCATCGATTTTTGATTGAATGGTGAAATTCAGTGCGTGTACATCATTGTTCTTTGCGGCTCGTTGACTTAACCAAGCATAATTCTGATAATTCTGACTAATGTTTGGGAAAACATTTTCAATAAGAGCTAATTGAGAGTCTACAAATCGGCCAAAGGCGTTGGTAAGAGTAATTAATCTGGCTGTCGCATCAACTGGGACTTTTCCATTTTCAACAGCTAACAATTGTATGGAAATTTGTGCAGCAGTTTGATCATTTTGTCTTATATTAGTGGTTAGCGATAATGTTTTTACGTTATTCCATAAAGGTGATGCCTTCAGGCAAGCATTCAATTCATCTGCAGGCGTTGCACGGGCAATTACTGGGAACGTCTGCCGGAAATCATTTGCCAACAATATCGTCAAGCCGCCAAAGATGTTGTTATTTCGCCGAAGATCCTTCTGTGTGAAGTTAAGTGCTTCAAGTGATTTCTTATATGTTATTGTACACTCATGTCAAACAATGAGCTTGCACTGCATCAACAATTTTCGTACTGCACTGGATCGGAAAATATTGCATGTTGGAGTATCAATTGTGTTTAAATTGAGTGGCAACTTAAGCGCAGAATGTGCAGTACGACCGCCATCTATAAGAGTCGCCGCAATTCCAGATGATGCTAACGTCAAAGCTATGTCACGTCTTGCTTGAATAGTGGGCAAAATCAATGAAATGAAAATATTTTCCCTGTTCCTCCAGGTGCGTCCAGGAAGAATAGACCACCAGTATTATTGTCCACCGCTTGCATAAATGTTTCGTATACTTATTTTTGCTGTACATTCAGCAACGACACATTCTTTCGACCGAATTCCTGCAATGTATCAACATTGTATTGCAGCTCTCGATTTAATTCTTGGTTAAATGCAACGTGCATCGATCGATTTGGCGCAATCATTCCTACTTCAACCAGTAGCTTGTTTGCAATAGTCAAGCATTTATCTCCAATCAGAATCAATCCTTCATTGTATAAATATATCGGTTATTTGCATGTCGCGATTATTCGTTCGATGCGCAAGCGATGCAAGATATCTTCACGTATGTCGTCTTTGCATTTGTTCCATGAATGAATTGGTTGTGAAGGGAAACATGTAGTGATGATAATTGCGAACAGCGTTCAAATTTGGTACGCATTTGATGAAACAACTGAATTCACAAGTGTTAAATGCCAATGAGAATCATTCTCCAGCAAACCCAATAGTTTCCATGCTTCTCGATATGTTTGGCATTGGTGGCCATTCACAGTTTTCAAATACGCAAATGATTTTGGTCCACGTACATTTACCAACAGCAGTCGCAAATAAAAACATTCATCATTTCTAGGATGAACAGTATACATGCGACCTAATGCACGGCGCCATCTACTTAAAATGAAAAGTACTTATTTTCGTGAGGGATACTCACACACCACGTATTGGTGCCGTTGTAGTACATGATATGTATCAGAAATGGCGCTGTGTGTGATAAATTATTATCCCTGTTTTACTACTTTTCTCTTGAAATTTTCTTTGTTATAAACCTCACGGAGCCTGAGACCTTTCCAACCAATGCAAAACCGTGGAAATCGGTTCGTACGCTCTGGAGTTATAGCGTCAGGAAGGAAAACCCGACTTATTTTTATACATATAGATAGATATGTCAGCTTCTAGAAAATTATTTTAAATTACCAGATGCTACAAACTGTGCGTTCAGCCTAATGTTTAACGACAATGTTGAAAACGTGCATAAGGCCATATTTATTACCGTCTAACACTGCTGTATGAATAAAATAGTGCAGTAAAAAGTGAGCTGGACTATTTTATTCATACAGAGCTATGTCACGTCTTGCTCGAATAGTGGGCAAAATCAATGAAATGAAAATATTTTCCCTGTTCGTCCAGGTGCGTCCAGGAAGAATAGACCACCAGTATTATTGTCCACCGCTTGCATAAAAGTTTCGTATGCTCGTTTTTGCTGTTCATACAGCAACGGCACATTATTTCGAACGAATTCCTGCAATGTATCAACTTTGTCGCCTTTTATTTTTGAACATGTTCTTTATTATTAGATGTTGTTGAAAATTTAGAAGTGTTCCTTACTACAGTTTAAAAGATAAATCATTGTATATAAATTTCAGGTCCTTATCGGTATACCCTTTAATTTGTAATTAAATATACTTCAGATTTGTTCTTTTATAAAGTTCACTCTGCGCTAACTTCCAATGGTTATGAGAGCACTTTATTAATACGGCGAAAGATGTTTGAAATCTACATTAGGGGAACACCCTTTAGATTTTAGTTTTATTTTTGACCTTGTCCTACAATCTAAGTTATTTATGTTGTTTACTTTTCCTGCGCCAGTAAATGAAATACTACTGCTATTTCCTGTCCTATCTGGCTGGTTGAAGTCAAAGGCGAGCGCTTTTAATGCGAATGCATCATTCTTAAGCCGCATTGTGGTTTGTACTGGTGCAGTGATGGGCGAACTTTTTGGGTGGCGGGCCAATAAATTAAAAAAAATCTTGCGGCGGGCCATTAAATTAAAAAAAAATATAGAGGGTCATTCATTCAAAAATTATGGGATTGCTGTTCAATTAAAAGTTCGGTTTAAGCTATATATGTGTTTGTTAGTTATATTACGTAATATTTTAAAACAACATAAAAATTTTATAAGATTTTCCAGATGTATGGGAAGCATGGATCTGTTTCTGACTTGACATAATTTCCTCAAAATCTGGTTCCAGCTGGGAGGATAAGACTTTTAATAAATTTAATAGACTCTCGTCTGACAATCGGTTTCTTATTGAATTTTTTCTGCATTTCATTACTGAAAAGGCCTGTCCACATAAATATGAGGAAGCAAACATTGCCATAATTTTCTGCGCATGATTAATTAGCTTTGAAAATTCATCTTTTGGTAAGGATTTATAGAAAATAAGCTTATCTGTATTTAAAAATAGCTTTTTTAAATTATTATTACATTGCAATTCTATAATTTCCAATTGTAGATCAGATGGAACATTCTCAGGATTAACATTAAAAGGCATTGAAAAAATATCTAAACATGGTTGGATTTTTTTAAAGTCAGCAAATCCGGCCTCAAATTCTGAATACAGTTTTAATAAAGATTGTGAAAAGACTTTTAACTTCTCTTCACTCACAGGCCTCAAAGAATTAAGTTTTGGAAAATGAGTCAAAACCTTTTTTCCCAAACGTTTAGAAAATATAAACAATTGAGTTTTAAAAGACCTCAAACTGCCCCAAGTTTCATCTATAAATTGATTTCTTCCCTGTAACTACTTGTTCAGTTTATTATAGTGCTCGAGTAAACCCGTGAAAAAAGCAAACTCGATGCACCAATTCTTATCCTCCAATATTTTCCACTTATCCCGAATTTCAGTTTTGGTTTTTAGAAAAACTTTAATTTCTTCGAGAAGACTCCAAACTCTCGAGAAGGCATGTCCACAACTCAGCCACCTGATCTTTGTGTAATAAAGTACATCTGAAAATTCTGCATCAACTTCCGATAAAAATTCTTGAAATTGTCGATGTAACAAACCACGGGCTCGAATGGTATTAATTAATTTTAAAATAAAATATTAAGTTTACTGAATATTCAAGAATCTTCTAGATCTCACATACAATAGTTGTTGTTGTTGTTGTTTTTAAACATAATGTAAATTTATTTTTTGGGCATAATTTTTTAGTAGGTGATTAATTTTTTTTTGAAAAACGCTCGGCGGGCCGGATTGAAACCTCTCGCGGGCCGTAGTTCGCCCATCACTGTACTGGTGAGTCCGTGCTGGCGTTCAGGCAGTTCTGTTGTTAAGTTCGTATCTATTCAAGTAAGCAGAATGCCAGTCACCTTACATTTTTATGCAAAGTGAATTTATCGATACCTCCGTCTTGTATTATTATCTAAGTACGTGTGTCCGTCTGAGGGTGGTGTTTTCGTTTGCCCGTTTGCATGAGTAGTTTTAATGGTGTGAAAATTGTGTCTGAGGTCGTGTTTACCTGTTAGTTTATAATAACACTGTTGAAAGTTTTTGTTTTGTAGATTTCCATGTTTTCAAGAATGTCTAGTATTCGTCCTTTTTTGCTAAGATGTAGTAATGTCATACTTTCATCTATTTCCCTTAGTGTGCGTCCGTGACTGTCTAGGTGTAATACAAAGTTGGAATCTTCACTTGTCCATGTTTATGGACAAAATATGCCACGATGGCAACACAGTCGCTGAATTGGAAAACTGGCGGGTTTTTTCTAAAGGAAGAAAACCGCAAGCTTTTTGGAGGGTATAAAAGGCAGAGCGGAGAGAGGAAATCAATCAATAACGTTTTGGCAGCCAAAAGTGAAGAATTAAAAGTAAAGTGAATTTAAATTATTGTAAATTAAATTAAGTGATCTTGATGAAATGATAATAATAATAATTAAGAATTCAAATATTTAATTTTATGATTTGTGTCAATGAAGTAACTAAATAAAAAGAATTAGAATTTAAACATCACTTTATCGTTTGTATTCTGTAAACCTTGTTTTTAGTGTTCGTCCAGTTTGCTCTATATAAGTTTGTTTGCAGGTACAGGTAATTATATTTGGAAAATCACGTTCTTATAGAAACACCCTTTAAATTTATACCTTATTCCAAAAGCTTTCATAGGATATATACTTTGTGTAAATTTGTAATATATAGCTGCAACGGGTTAGAAGATGTGGCCATATTCGACAATATCGCGACCTCTATGGAAACGCCCTTGAAATTTTTATATTTATTTTTTAAATTTAATTTTTTAATATCTCAGGTTGAAAAACTTAATACTTAATACGCGGCATATGGTTCACTATGGGAACACCCTTTAATTTTAAGTTAACTTTCTTTTTCCTTTTTTTATAGTGGACATAAAAGCTCTAAAAACGCTGATACGTAAGTGAATATCATGTCATTATTTTGAAAACACTTTTAATTAATTTGACGTTTCTGTCTATCGCTATTCAAACAATAAGAATATTTTTATGAATATCATGGTACATCTTTTCATCTTCGGTCAAAATTTTAACTGTCTACCTATTGCGATTTAAAAACAAGAATACGTAAGTGAAGATCACATAACTACTGGGACGCTCTTATAATAAAATTTCTTTTTGTGACAGTTGTTGTACACTGTAATTAATTAAAAATTTGTTAAAAAATAACAACCTTTTTAGGAATATCAAGTCACTTTTGGGACATATTTTCATCTTCTATTAAAATTCTAATTGCCTACTTATTACTGCCCCGAAGAACATGCGGTGTTGCTGATCTTCCCCATATTTGCATCACTTCTAGGAATATAAGTTGTCTCTAGGCTCAGGAGGTAGAAACTAAAAGAAAGTGGACTTTTTTAGCCTAACTAGTGACTGTAACTAATAGTACTGCAGAAGAAAGAAATGAGCAGGGACTACGGTTACTGTACCAATATTTAGTGAGAAATAACGTAGTGACTATAGTTTAAGCCCATTTCACGGGAAGGATTGGATTGTTTATATGCCTATGCCTCGTTGCATCCTCAAAAGAATGTCGCCAATAGTGCAGTGGGATTTTGGATAGTCGACGGCTTTCAAGCTCAGCTTGTTGTGCTCTTGAAATTGCAGTTAATAGTGTCACTATGTGCCCCGATAACATTTTCTGCATTATATTTCAGCTGATGTTAAGAGCACCATAAAGTTGGGCTTATCATGGCAAGCACCCATGTAAATCTCAAACGGACACTGTCCACCTATTACGGTTTCAGAGTTGTAGCGCAAACAATAGAATTACTTTTTTACTTTTTGGCTACAGAGCCCTAAAATGGAAATCCAGATACATTAAAAGGTAGTTTGTAGATATTTTTTTAATTGCGTTTAAATATTTTGTATTAATAGAATTCTCATTCTGTCTAAGAAGTTTTTAAACGATTTCGATCTTAAGGAATAAGTGCAAAAAACCTGATGCCAGTTTATCTAAACGCTAAATCAATTGCATTTTTTTTTATTATACAACAATATGAATTATTAGAATTTAAAATTTTACTTAAATTTTTAGCACAAATTAGGGAAATTACAAAATTTCAAGTTAACAAGTTAACATTGACAAAATGCAAATAATTTAAGAAAAATACATTTTGAGAAAAATCACTATTGTTTTCGTAGTTTAAAATTTCTTTTTTTCCTTAATTTAGTTTTTGTAATTATGACTTTTTATTACTTAATTGCTTTAGTAAGATTCTAGATAACAATACTTTTCTCTAGTGGTTATTAAAACACACTTAAATTATCTTGAAATAAAATCTTCACATGCAGGAGAGTTAGAAAAATTAACTGCAAAACAAATTTTCCCAGGAAAATAAATTGCATGAAAAATGAAAATGAGTTGAGAATAATAAATAAAACGGGAATGTTATTTTAAATAGTTTAAACAATTGTGAGGAGAAAGTTGAATGATAAATGGAACTTTAAAAGAGTAAGTTTGCAAATTTAAGAACTGTAGGGTAGCAATTGTGCCGCCACCTTAAGCCACTATTGACTTTACATAACACGAACATGTTATTTCTGAATCGATTTAAAAAATTTTTTAAAATAAAAAATGTATGTAGCAAGAACTTGCGGTCATTTGTTAAAAGAGTAAGGGATAATGCTGGTACTTCAAATCTGCCTCTTTTAAAAAATGGCAGGGTTGATAAAGCTAACCTTTGCCTGGTATATTTGCAAGTAAGTTTTATTTGCCATAAACCAATCAACCAACTCCCGAGCTCTACAGAGTATCTCTTACAAAGCCGGACACATTCTTACGAGCTCGAGCAGTTAAAAAGGTTTTAGCAGATCTCAACGTCAGCAAGTTTGCTGGGGCGGATGGGATTCCAACACTGACCTCGAAACAGTACTCTTCGACACTAGTGCGTCCGTTAGCAGTCTTTTTAATTACATTAGAGTTTTTAAATTAATCACAAGTTTATTTACTTTAACTACACACAAAGTTGACACTACCAAACAATTTACTTCAACTAACTAATTATCCACTCAGACGCTGCCCTTTTATATTTGTCCACTAAAAGTCTAGAAAAATTAAATGTCTTCTACACCCTTTGTATCACATTTTGTTATTGCATGTTGTTCATTCAATGTTTTGTTTTTATACTGATAAAGTTTCTTCCTGGGATTTATTTTAACATAGTTGTTGTTGTTGTCTTGTCGAAACAGTACTCTTAGACACTAGTGCGTCCGTTAGCAGTCTTTTTAATTACATTAGAGTTTTTAAATTAATCACAAGTTTATTTACTTTAACTACACACAAAGTTGACACTACCAAACAATTTACTTCAACTAACTAATTATCCACTCAGACGCTGCCCTTTTATATTTGTCCACTAAAAGTCTAGAAAAATTAAATGTCTTCTACACCCTTTGTATCACATTTTGTTATTGCATGTTGTTCATTCAATGTTTTGTTTTTATACTGATAAAGTTTCTTCCTGGGATTTATTTTAACATAGTTGTTGTTGTTGTCTTGTCGAAACAGTACTCTTAGACACTAGTGCGTCCGTTAGCAGTCTTTTTAATTACATTAGAGTTTTTAAATTAATCACAAGTTTATTTACTTTAACTACACACAAAGTTGACACTACCAAACAATTTACTTCAACTAACTAATTATCCACTCAGACGCTGCCCTTTTATATTTGTCCACTAAAAGTCTAGAAAAATTAAATGTCTTCTACACCCTTTGTATCACATTTTGTTATTGCATGTTGTTCATTCAATGTTTTGTTTTTATACTGATAAAGTTTCTTCCTGGGATTTATTTTAACATAGTTGTTGTTGTCTTGTGTAGATAAGTTTTCTTAGAAAACTACGCAGTTAGTCAACAGCATATTAAATTGTTGTTGTCTTGCGTTTATACAATTTCTACGCAGTTAGTAAACAGAAATTTTGTTGTTGTGCATAAGACTTCTTAGCAAGCCACGCAGTTAGTAAACAGCATACCCAGTAGCTTACGTTAATGCTTAATTATCTTCTTTTAAACTTTAAGCAAGACACATCCGTAACAATATGTTCTGAATTTTCTAAAGTGATTAATTTTCATCTTGTGAGGTACCTGGAGTCAAACAGCTTACTTAACGACCGATAGTATGGTTTCTCTACGGGTTTTTGTCGGAACAATTGTGCAACTTCACACATCATTTCGGAGAAAGTAAGGTGGTGACTCTAGATATTTCCAAGGCATTTGATAGAGTGTGGCACGATGCACTTCTGTCAAAACTTGTTGCTTTTGGTGTCGGTGACAATTTCTACAGAATTTTATGAGTTTTCTCAGGAATCGCACTATACGAATTGTTATACATGGGATTTTATCAGACGAGTTGAAGATTAATTCAGAGGTACCATAAAGGCTCCGTTTTTGTTCTACCATATTTCTTATTTTTCTTTGTCAGGCTTTCGCTTTGCAACTGGCAGCGCCATGTGTCATTCGTATTCATTTATTAATAGACCGAACCAGTTGGAGGTTGATTCCAAAAGACACAACATAAATAATACGCTCAATTGCTATCTCGCAACAAGCTCTGCATGAGGTCGTGTGAATAGATTCGATTTTAATGCCCGCAAGACTCAATGTTGCATGCTTACGTATAGATCTGTGTTCGGAAATGATGCTGTATCTATTATGGGTGATTAACTGTTAAGGAATCGGAAAATTTTGACGTTTTTGGCATACAAATTCAGTACGTTGTTCGATGGACTTTTTCAGGTTTCTAAAGAAGCTTTCCAGTCGCATGGTTTTCTAAAACGGTGTTAAAGATACTTTACTCCATTCGATATTCGTACTTTTCGTGATAAGATTTACATCTCCACCTGGCCGTGGGCCTTAATCAGATGGTGATCAAACCACTGTGAATGAAAAGCAACGTCATTCACGTCCTAGGAAGCCGAAGACTAATTCTAGCAACAGCTATTTCCTAGTTGCAGTTTTAGCGGTTCCAGAGCAGGGCTGCAAACCACTACTCCTTGCTGAAAAGCTGGAGACTATCCGAATCCTGTCCAGAACACATGACTAGCATGCTCACTGGATCTAGCATCATTCACCAGGTAGGTGTTATTAAAGGTGAAATGATCCTGCCCACCATAAAACAATACCTGTATGGGACCGTAAAACCACAGCCACCACGATACTCCCGAAGGGCCAACCTCAATAATCAGCCAGAGAACAAATAAATGCCTAAGGAGACAAATAGCGGAACTCTGGGGCTCACTGATTCCCGTGGAAATAACGTGAAGCTTCCAGTTGACCCCTGCTGCCTTCAGGGGACTGGGCTCCCTTATACCCCCAGCAGCACAGGTCTAGATAGTCAAGTATTCTATAAAGACCGATAAATGTGCCACCAGGGGGGCCGATCTTTGTACTATTTATACCACCTATATCCGTTTAAAAACAGAATACAACTCTCATGCATGAACCGGCGCCTCAAAGTCTATTGTGGTGTTGCCTGCAAGAGATGGCTACGAGGCTCATTCACGACAGTAGGGTATCCTACTTAATTAATTCTCTAGAGCATCGACGCAATGTGGGTTATATTTCACTGTTTTATCGTTACGGCAATGGTATTTGCGCTGGCGATATTACAAGAATGTTTGTGCGTTTAACTCGATTTTCGTTGAGTGCGCTTCTACTTATGATTGATTGGCCAGTGAATGGCACTACGCATTGCAAGGAAAAGTCGTTTTTTAGCAGAACGCTTCGTATGTGGAATGAACTCTCTTCAGAGGTATTTCCTGTTGTAGAAAATTTTAAACCGAATTCTTTCTCCCCATAAGCTAATTTCCTAGATCTGATACAATGCATTGCATGTGTAGGGGTCATCCCCTGAGTGCTGGTCCGCGAAAAAATAGCTCTATACATTGAAGATGTATGAGTGGGAATATGTTGGAATATATAAAGTCCTAGCGACTGGGAATATGTAGAGTCGCTAGTCTACGACGACAAGCTGGACACGATTGACCTCTTGGAGAACAATATTTGCCGCGTTATTGCTAATATATGACTACAACTGATGCAAAAATCATCGAAAATTGAACCTTTAGATTACACTACGTCCTAGCCAGCCTTGACGGGCTTGTGCCAGAAGTCATTGTTAAATTATAATGCCAGAAGATTTTATATTTCGAATAAAGTAAATTTCATGCCAATTTAAAAAATTCATTTTTGTTTTATGTGATTTAAAAGTTTTATACCTTTATAAAAAAAACCCTATATGAGTATAAAAAATTAAAAAGTACCTTGATAGAATACACAAAACTTTCAAAAGTAATACCATTCATTGTGCGCCTATGGAGGAACAAATATAGATTCTTTTGAAATTAAAATTGTTTACATTTATTTCTCTGTATCCGATAACTGGCATAACACCAAATTTAATTGTCTATATTTTTTTTTCCCAGAAAATTACTTCACCTAAGATGCTTAAGTAGGAGTAGTAAAGCGCAAAAAAGTAGACCATAAAAAGTGGTTTCAATTGCAATTCCATTGTTGGGCTAAAAACATAAAATAAATGGTGTTATTGCGTTTGTTATCGTAATGATGGAATAAAGAAAATTGAAAGATTGAAGGAAAAACTTTGCACTTTTATGCTTAATTAATTCAAAGTAATTGTATTTTGTGCTCATTTTCTTTTCAGCAGGGCATAGTTTATGAGAAAATATATTTTATTTTATTTTACCTGGTGGGTTATGCAGTTGCAAAACAATTAACAAGTGAAAACTATTTGAAATGAAAATTTCAAATTGTTTTAAAAGGAAAAAGGAAAAAAAAATGTAAAGCTTAAGGTAACTAAAACGTATTTAAATTGTTTATTAATGCCATTTGTCCTCAAACTGATGAGTTAATAATAAAAAAAAAATGTATTAAAAAGTTTTTTTTTTTAAATAAAATTTTTCTCCCTAAAGTATGCTTTACTTTTTGTTGAGTCGTGTTAGTTTGCCAAGAAATTGTGTAGCCTTCAGGCCTCGGGTCACTTTATAATGATGATAGCAAAATGTTTGTATTCAAGGTTTATCATTTAATTTCATTTGTTGTGCTAACTTCAGTTTACATCGCCTTTAAGATTAATTTGTCAAAGTTTATACACCATAAAGCTTAAGGCATAAAAAGTTTGCCAAAAACTATGCAAGATTTAAATTAATTTTTATATCAGTGCATTATGCAGCATATCACTCGTTTGCAAGATTCTTGTGGAATTATTTTGCATAAATATTTCAGAATTTTGTTCAATTTCAATGTTGAGTCTTTAATTGAAAAAATAGATTTAAATTTTTCGATATGAAAGATAGTTAAAGGGTTTTTAAACAAGAAGTTTTTTTTTATAAAACAAAAGAAAACAAAAAATCTAGATTACGATGATTAACATTTTTGTTGAATTTTTTTATTTATTGATATTTGGCAACCACGACCACGCCAACACATGTCGATTCCTTCATCAAAGTTTTAAATCACTTTTTAGCAAAATGGCGGTCCTATTTTGTTAATCATATCACTTATTTTGAGTTTTAAGGCTGAAATCGATTCGATTGACTCCGTATTGAGTCTGTCCTTAACCCTTAGAGTATGGAGTGTGGGGACTTTAGGTCTCCCAAGATTAGTTTTTCTTTAATAACTTCGTAAATAATTTCTTTCTCTCTTTTTCCCTTTAGGTAGTCGAGTTTTATTTTAAATCCTGTATAATTATTATTAATTTATTTGTAATTATCAGCTGTTGTTTGTTTGGGGGAATTAAGTTACCCCACTTCGTAATTTACGTTACAGATTTCGCCTATTTTAGGGCCAAAAATGGAAAGCCGAACAAAACATTTATGCCAACAACAGATAGAAGACAATTTGGATGAGAGAAGTGACAGTAAAGAGGATTCTTGTGATACAAAAGCAGATTGTAATAGTGACAACTGTAATTTTATACCTGATATTTATGCGAGCGAAACCAGCGAAACGGAAGGCGAGATTGAGAAACTTGAATAACAAGCAGAAGATACCCTCGCGGATATTGATATAAATGAAGATGATGTCGCCTTTCCTTTAGAAACAGAATATTACACTGCCAAGTCTGATCAGGTTTGATGCATGCATGCATTATTGTGAACGTAATTTCGGGAGTAACGAGTTACATGACTAATACAACCGAAATTGATGATATATTCAATCATCTTATAACACCAATGATGAAAAAAAAATCTATCTTTATCCAAACGAAGAAACCAAAAGAGTATTTGATAAATACAAAGAAAAATAACTCGAGGCAAAACAAAAACTGGAAAGGTGAACTGGATGCCGTTCTCGGAGTACTTATAACAGCTGGAGCACAACATTGTAGAAGAGAAAATGTGAAAGAAATGCGGAATACTGACGAATCCATTCAGAGAAATATATTTACTCCATCCATGCCTCGTGATAGATTTATTGCATTTTTTGAATACATAAGATTTGATAATAAAACTGCCATATGGGAAATCTGGGATTCTTTTGTGGACAGTTGGCGAAAGTCATTCAATCCTTTTGACGCGATAACTATTAATGAACAATTGGTACCATTTCCATAATACATAAAATTAAAACCTGGTATATGATGGTATACAAATTTGGACTGCAGCTGATATAAAAACGTCATAACTGTACAATTTGCAGATGTATACGGGAAAGCTTCCTGGTAGAAATGTGTCAAAAAATCAAGATGCACGGGTTGGTAAAAAATTTACTGAGCTTTTGTTTGGTTCTGGCATGGGCATAACTACTGATAATTTTTTTACAAGTTATGATTTCGCAGAGTTCCTTCTTCCAAAAAAAGTGGGTACTGTCAGAAATAACTAAACAGATACACCCAACGAATTGAAATTATCAAAAAATCGGAAGTAATATTCTTCGATATTCTCTTTCACAAAGACCTTACCTATGTTATCATATATTCCTAAACAGAACCGGCTAGTACATCTTTTATCTTCCCAACATGCAGACTATTCTGTTTCCAGTAAAGTTTATTTCAAGCCAATTATAATAATGGACTATAATCGAAATAAAGGAGCAGTAGACAATAGTGACAAACTTATAAGGGAATAGTCATGTGGCAAATGAACAGCACATAAGCCACTTACAATATTTATAAATATGGTGGACATATCATTTGACCTTTACCGCATTTTCAGAGTCATCTTCGAACAAAAAAAAAATGGCTCCATCACATATTCAGACCACATAGCGCACCATACAGTGACAGCATGGAAAAGCTTCCTAATAATCGCTCTAGGATTTTCAGAAGG
Source organism: Trichopoda pennipes (assembly GCA_030448955.1). Lineage (NCBI taxonomy): Eukaryota > Metazoa > Arthropoda > Insecta > Diptera > Tachinidae > Trichopoda > Trichopoda pennipes. The sequence goes on along the minus strand of JASKUP010000068.1, from coordinate 1,126,282 downwards.
CCAAATGTGATAATTTTGCTTGTTGACATACCCTGACAAGTGAAAATAAGCTTCGTCTGAAAAATGATTTTTCCAAAAAAAAACAGCCGGTTGTTCCTGTATGAACTGAGCGAATCTACGGCGAATAAATGGTCGGTCGGCTTCCATTCCTGCACCAGTTGAATCTTGAAAATTTTTAACGTTAAATCCTTACGCAAAATTCGCCATGTGCTGGTTTTGTCTAACCCCAATTGTTGAGAACATCGAGGAATTAACAAATTTGGATCTACTACAGCTTACGGCTGCGATGTTTTCAGTTGAACGACTCGATCAAACACGCCTTGATTTTCGCACATTTTGTGCCATTCTTGTCGACTCAAATTTAATGACCAAATTCTTAACAGCAGTCTCAAAAGGACGATTATGCTTTCCGAAAATGTCACGAATTTTACGAAATAAGTTTCATAGCGGATTGAAAATTTTTTAATCTGCTTCTCCTAACGAAGTTCAATTCATTGTAACAATTGCCAATGCATCTACTACGAATATGCCAAAAAACTAAATGTCAAAACCATCATATTGTTGGTGTTGCCACAATTTAAAAGCAAACTTCTGGTTGCAAAACTCGATACATGTAATATTCGAAACTAACTTAGATCTTCGGATTCGGATTCCTTTGTTGTCTTTATAAGTTTTGCAAGCAGTAGACTGATTTTTATAGTAAATTTGGATAATTTGGTAGCTTTTCTCAAGCATCAACATCTATTCTTGATGTTTAAGTACAATATGAAATTCTCTTTGGCGGTTAACCCTTTCCAACATTTCATTGCTACCCATTAAATGATTAAAAATATTCTTTGGCTTTGGCTTCACATAAGTTGGATACCGACCCTGGGTCTTGTGGATCTCTTCCCTACCTTGACATGTGCTTTCGGAGGTAAGAGGCGACATTAGTCGCCAGGGCTAACAGGAGCCCCTGGAAGAGAAGCAGGACTCTCCAAGTCCGACTAGTGAACTTAATAGATATATACTGGTATCATGGGAACTAGTTGGCCCCAAGGGTGCGGCCCTGTTTTAGTTATTGGTTGAGGAGCAACATGGTGGCTGTGATTTAATCAGGCTTTGAAGACAGTTCCGAAGAGTTGTTAACGCAGTTTTAACACACAATGTCCTAGCTTGCGCATGCAACAGGACGGCTCTCTGAATACCAAATGCGGCAAAAGCCCATTTCGATAATTAAGGATGGCTTAAAACTAATAATTTGTTTTTATTAGTATCGACTTCCCCCCTGGGGGCATATTTATGGTCTTTATAGTACGTAATAGCTATCTAGATCTGTGCAACTGGGGGTATAAAGGGAGCCCAGTCTCCTGAAGACACGCAGGGAGTCAACTGGAAGCTCCACTTTATTTCCACGGGGATCAGTGAACCCGCAGAGTTCATTATTTACCTCTTTAGACATTTAATAGTTCTCTGACTGATCATTGAGGTTGGCTCCTATATGGGAGTATCGTGGTGGTTGTGGTTTTGCGGCCCCATAACAGTATAATGGTTATTATGGTGGCCAGGATCATCTCACTGATAATGACACGCAAAGTGAATCATCCAGTCCAGTGAGCATGCTAGACATGTGTTCTGGACAGGAGTAGGAAAGTCTCCAACTATTTAGCAAGGTGTGATGATTTGCAGCCCTGGCCTGGAATCATTAAAGTTGCAACTAGGTGGTTCTGTTGCTTAGTATTATGTCTTCGGCTTCCTAGGACGCCTGTATGACGTTCCAAATTATACAATAGTGGTTTGTCCACCATCTGATTAAGGCTACATAGCCAGGTGCGGATGTAAAACGAATCACACTTTGTTAGTATTAAATAATCTCTAACACGTACTCTGTTCGCCGTAACCGATCATAGACCTTTAGTTTGTATTTAAAATTAATTGTTAAAGTCTACAGAAGCAGTCGTTATAATAAATAAATTATAGAAAGCTGCCATAATATGCCAAAATTTATAAACAACTATCAAGCCATGCTTGATCAGCATTAGAACCTCCTCGGTTGTGGATCAACAGTGCGTTTGGCATCTCTAATTCTTATAGTTAATTAAATTTTTTTAATTGTATTCTTTATATTTGTAGACGTTTAACCGTGCCCTTGTGCCCCTGTAGGTTAGTAGGCAGTGTACTAGCTTGTCAGTCTGGGGGTTGTGGGTTCGATTTCCAACAAAGACCTTGACGGTTTTTTTTTTCACTACAAAAATAAAAATTGACTGTCAGTGGGGCTAATCAGTGATGAAGGCATGGTCACTGGTCGCTGTGCTGTCTTATACGACAGTTAATTTCTGACTATCTTTTTACTTTCACCACCTATTTCATCTCTTCTCTATCCCTTTTCTAAAGAATGTAGCACGGTACTTGACTAAATAGGCATTGTTGCCTGAAGTGCTACTTCTCTTAAAAAAAAAGCGTTTAACCGAAAAACCTCCATGAAATTTAAAACCTAATCGTAATCCTAAATAATTAGCAGCTAAATAAACCAGCGCTGTAAATTAAAATCTTAAATAAGTTTGGTATTGATTTCATTTAGAACAAGTTTTACAAAATGCTGACCACTTTCCTTTGAAAATATTTCAAGCAAATTTCTCCGACAACAATAAATAAAATCTAAACATAAAGGATATTTATTTAAAAAATATATAAATTTTCTTTGCCTTAAATTATGCTTGTAAACTTTTCAATTAAATTTCTTATCCTAAACATATGCTTAAAAAAATTTATATACGAATTTTCTAAAAATATAAAATCCACCCAAAGCTCAAATCCATAAATGTATAAATTTTGCTATTTAAATTTAAATTTTTATGCTTCGATTTTTAATGCCCAACAGCATACTAAAAGGGCTATTAAAATGCAAACCCTTAAAATATGCAATTATTTTGGAAAATTTGTAATTATGACCCAGTTGTGTCTACGATATTTTATGATTAAAGCAATTTAAAAATACATACTAACAATTATGTGCTGTAATGAAACAGGCATTTAGGAGCAAAACCCCTTTATGAATGCTTTTAATTAGTCATTTTCAGTTATGTGGAAGTTTAATAAAATTCAATTGAAAGCAGCTTAATTTTTAACTATTTTAGAAAAATAAACTCTTTGTTTTCAAGCTAAAGAAATTGCCTTTATTAAATATAAAATTTGAAAGTGTTTATTAAAGCATGTCATTCCGCAGTAAAGTATACTACAGAAATTGAGTTATGAAACAGAAGGAAAGTTATTAAGAGAGAAGGAAAAATGTTTAGAATAAAATTTTATTACTTATTAAGGGCGTAATTACAATTTAGGAAATGCAATGTAAGGAGCTGGCAAATGTTGAGGTAGAAGTTTTAAAAAAAACAGGTTAAAGGTTGTTTAATTCGACAACTCTAATTGACTTCCCTGAAGAGCATTGGATTTGGCAATCGTCTATGTATAAGCCAAACCTTTAAATGTGTTGGGGGGGTTTAAGAAGCTTTTAACATTACTGCGCTGCAAACAGGATAATGGTAAATTGACCAAATTTAAGCTCATTTCTTCCGAGCTTTAATTTAATGTTAATGTTTCTCACTGTATGGCATAAGGCTAAGATGCGAAAGTAGTTATGAGTGATAAGATTTACATCTACACCTAGCTGTAAGCCATAATCAGATGGTGGTCATACCACTATGGATGAAAAGCAGCGTCATTCTCGCCCTAGAAAGCTGAAGACTAATTTCTAGCAACCGGTCTTTCCTAGTTGCAATTTCAGCAGTTTGAAAGCAGGGTCGCAAACCACCACTACTTGCTGAAGAGTTGGAGACTATTCAACTCCTTGTCCAGCACACATGACTTGCTCACAGCATCTGGCTTATTCACCCGTTGGTCTCAGTAAAGGTGAGATGATCCTGGTCCCCTAATAAAATTCATTAGGGGCCGCAAAAACACAACCACCACGACACTCCCGAAGGGCTAACCTCAATAATCAGTCAGAGAAATAGCTAAGAGGATAAAGAGACAATTAGTGAAACTCTGGGACTTACTGATTCCCGTGAAAATAACGTGGAGCTTCCACTTGACTCCCTGCTCGCCTTCAGGAGACTGGGCTCCCTTATGCCGCCGTGGACACAAGTTTAGATGTTTGAGTAATCCATAAAGACAGATAAATGAGTCCCCGGGGGGGAGGGGGAATGAAAGTAGTTATACTGAATGTGGTTTGCTGTTGGAGACCTAATTCTAACTTCTGCTTATAATGTAAATTCAGTGTTAAGAAAAAAAGAGGGTCAACCGCAAGTTACCCAACTATTATCAACAAGGAAAACGAGATATTGGAAGTAGTTTCTAGAGCTTTTTATATATTCTCATGATGAAGGTATAAGTAGGATAAGTCTTTGCTGGGGATATTGGCTGCACAAGTAGATTAGGTGGAAGACTGCTATTTAAAATGGATCCTTTCTTTTCACTGAAGGAACAGCATACGCCAGAGTCTTATGCGGTAAGAAGTTACTTTTGTCCCTCGAACACTGACCAGTTTAAATGTTCTCTTATCCGTACAAAGTAGGTCACTATATACAAAAGTTTGGCCAATAGAAAGGACTAGAACAATAATGGAGAAGAAAAGGTTGTTTAAACTTTAACTGATATGGCGCATAAGCCCAATGTCAAAGTTAAAAACGCAAAACAAGGAACAGAGACCAAAGATATATCTAAACGATTTGATAGAAAAGTTAGCGATCTCTCTACTTTGGATGTAAGTGGAATTATGTAACCCTTGTAGATCAAAACCTATCGAATCAAAGAAATCCTTTAAATGACATGCAGTCTGGTAGAGGTCAACTTAAGACAACAGAACGACAAGGAATTGACAAATTTGGATCTGCTTCAACACTGTGGCTCATGGTTGCAATGTTTTTAGTTAAAGGACCCGGTCGGACACGCGTTGGTATTCGCACGTTTTGTATCAAGCCTGTCGACTTAAATTTAGCGACCAAATTTTTAATAGCGATCTCAGAAGGACGATTATGTTCTACGAAAATATCATGAATTTTACGAAATGTAACTTTAACAGAAACACCATTTTCATAGAGAATTTTAATTATTTTAACCCTGGAAAGATAACGTTATTTTTTAGTACGGTAAAGATAACGTAACGTCTGAAAGACGTATGGTTTCTAACAACCTTTCAAGGACTTAAAAAAAATAAAAATTGGCATAGGAGTTATTGCGATCATTTATTTGTGGAATTTTCTCTTCGGTAACCATTAGCAAGCGACTGAGAATACTGAGCATATACATTTTCTCTCACTACAAAGCACACAGATAGAGTACAAAATTAATAAGGCATACGTCTGATAGACGTAACTTATCTATGCTGGGTTAATGCGATTTTCGTGCGAAATTGAATTGATTGTAATAATTGCCAATGCATCTACTTGAACAGTAAACAAAGTTGAGACATACAATTACGCCACCCTATAACAATTAAATATGTTTTTTCTTATGTTTTGTTATTGAAAGCTAATGGTAAAGTCACAAGGTGCCCCTGTAGGCTAGTAGGTAAAATACTAGCTTGTCAGTCTGGGAGTTATGGGTTCGATTCCCAACGAAGATCTTGGTTTTTTTCCACCACAAAAATAAAAATTTACTGTCGGTGGGGATGCTCAGCGATGAAGCCATAGTCACTGGTCGCTGTGCTGTCCTTATACGGCTGTAAATTTCCGACTATTCTTCTACTTTCACCACCTGTCCCATCTCTTCTCTATCCCTTTCCTAAGGAATGTAGCACGGCACTTGACTAAATAGGCATTGTTGCCTGAAGTGCTACTTCTCTTAAAAAAAAATAGTAAAGTCACAAATATTGTATGGAGGCAATTTTTATTTTTTGAAATTGTGGAAATTTTTTAAATAGACCCAAGGTTCAAATCCGCTTAAGAAATGTCTCGAGTTTTGCAGAGTTGATTAAAGTTGATTAAAATATTTCCAAGCACTTCTTCAAAGGATTTTTACGCCTTTAAATAAATTAGAGACGTAAATCATTTTCAAGTTGAATTTAATCAATTTCCAATTTAATTATTTTCTGTTCCTTTTTACTTTAAATATTCTTACGTTTGATTTTCTATCATCTTTATTTCAATTGGTTTTTATCTCGTTTTTATTTTATCGTTTTATAATTACAATTTTTATGCAACATTCTGGGATTCTGCGTTTTTTTTTCCAACCCACTGAACTTGTGCATATTGTGTTATCGTCATTAACTTCGGTACATTACAACATTCCTTTTAGCACAGAATCCCATTGGAGTATGACAGACAAGCAGCGAAGGTTGGTTTTTTTTTTTTAAACAAAAAGTCGCATGTTTTGTTTTTAACGAGAATTTTTATCATTTTGTGAAAAAGTTTAATATTTTCACATTATGGAACATTTATTACCTTTTTGATAGCAAAACAATAATTACAAAAATTCTGTTTAAAATTCTGGTTTTGTGTTTTACGATAAGAATGAAAAGCATACTTTACTCTATTGGCTGGATGATAAAAATGTGCACAGGACAATAGTCTTGCTACTGTACTGGGGTGTTTTGCAGAAATAATTAACCGCAGTCAGTAGTTACTTATAGTTTGTAGAACTATCTGTCTGTCTGTCTGCCTGCGTGTCTCTTTTTATACCTTCTGCGCCTCCCCCAATTTCCCTACTTTACAGTTTTATTAAGAAATTTATGCATATCCTGTTTGCATCTTTTAGGCAACACACTATTACTATTGCCACTACTAATACAAATAGATACATGTAATTGACTTGCTTGTATTTCCGCATCCGGTAGATTTTCATTTTTACTCATCTGGCCACCATTTAAACGTGTGTGTGTGCGAAAATGTAAAAAGCTGCAACTAAAAAAACACTTAGTTTTCCAGACAAAATGAATTATATCCTTAACATTCAACTTTAGCCTGTAGGAGTTTAAACACAGACACACGCACACACACAAACACAAGCACCCAACACGATTTTATATGAAAAATGCTGCAGCACATCAATGTCAAATGAGTAGAGCAGCAACATCAGGAGCATATCAAGGAGATATTTTACTACGAGTATTTTTATTGTTTGTTTTCTTATTTTTTACATTTTCCTAAAATGATGGTTGCATGTCCGTTGACTAGCTTTTTTCCTAAGAGTACCAAGGCACTACGAACGAACATATTTTAGATTTGTAGCAGTTGACTGAAGTTTAACTAAAACTATATTTAACTTTTCTAGAGGGTAATAAATCTTTGTGGTGGCATAGAGAAAATAAACCCTGATCCAAGAATAGAGCAAAAAAAACATATGTAAAGGGTGTTTCTATAGAGGTATAGAACTTTGAAGTGGACTAAAATAAAATTGAATTTTTTAAATTAATACGAAATTTACTTTTTTCGGCTCTCTAGGACATAGTCTAATGTGGAGGTGTTTTTATGGAGGTATAGAACTTTGAAGTGGACTAAAATAAAACTGAAATTTTTAAATTAATACGTAATATACTTTATTCGAAAGCTAACCTTCGGTCATTATAATTTCAACATGACTTCTGGCATATGACTCTCTCGCTAGGCTCGCTAGGACGTAGTCTAACCTGGGGGTTCAATTTTTGATGACTTCTTCCAACATCTGTAGTCGTAAAGGGCAAGAACACAGCGAATGTTGTCCTTAAAGTGGTCAATCGTTTCGGCCTTATCGGGCATAAACTAGAGACCATATATCCTCACAGAAAATAGTATAGCGGCCCATTCACGGATCCGAAGCATGAAACTATGCGGTTACAAAACCTTTTCTTCAATAAATTAATGTTGGAACGAGCTGCAATATGTTGGGCCATCTTGCTGAAACCAAGTTCCCGCATGGTTGTTTAATTGATAAATGATAAAATCAGTAATAATGGCTCTATAGCGGTCACCATTGGCTATAATTTTCCAACCAGCATCGCTTTTAAAGAAGTACAGACGAATGATTCCATCAGTCCATCCAGCACACCAAGCAGTTAGTGAGTGAACGTGAAACTATGCGGTTAGCAAATGATTTCTTAAAGAATTCTATTGTAGCACGAACTGTGACAAACTGTGACATGTTGTATCGTCTTGTTGAAACCACAGCTCCCGCATATTATGGTACGTTATTTCAACTAATGAACGAAAAAGTCTATATTCACGGCTCTATAGGGGTCATCATTAACTCTAAAATTCTGACCAGCATCGCTTTTAGAAGAAGTTCAGACCAAAGATTCCTTCCGTCCATCTAGCACACTAAGCAGTCAGTTTTTCCGGATATAACGCTGTCTTAACATACACTCAAGAATTATTATCAATACAAATGCAGCAGTTTTGTGTGTTAATGTATCCATTCAAATAAAAAGAAAACTTAATCGCTAAAAAAATTGCTTTATGAAAATCGGAATCAATAGCGCTCTTGTGTTGGGCCCAATTTGCAGAATATGGAAGCATTAATTGGGCATCAGTCTATTCATGCTAAAATGCCAAAACCGAACAGAATACAAATCGCTTGACAGCTGATCAAGAGGCTATCGGTTAGACAAGTGTTACCAATTTTAAACCTCTATAAAAAACACCCGATATTTTCAAATATGTAATTTGAATTTGAGTTTTCGTTTTGTCAAAAAAGTAAAACAAACATTTCTAATGTTCATTACAACACACAGAGAGATAAGAATAACATTTACTTGCATGTTTTGAAAAATGTTTGGTCTAAATTGTTTCGCCAGCAAACAAATATGGTTGCAGTTGTAGTTTTATTTTTGTCCTGACAACTTCCAACATTTTAAACATGTGAAACAATCAAGAAGCATAACCTCGCTAAGGAATTGAACACATCATTTTTTTTTAATTTTTCTTATTTAGATTGTTAAAAGTCACATACATTTTACAAGAGACCCACCCAAGCAAATATTTTTTATTTTAATTTTAAAATATTTAATATTTTCCTGCAACAATTTCTTATTCTAAAAACTTCATGTCTTTAGAAGGAATCTGTTTTTGTATAGAGGTACTTTGTTTAAATTTATTTATTCAGGTTTTGTTGTAGTTCAGAAAGTACTATTTCTTAATAAGGTATTTTTTTTCTTAACTCTTTCTTAATAAAAATAGTTTTTCTCCTTTAAAAGCCAATTCTTCCAAAAATAGTACCTTTTCCAAACGAGTTACAGTACTTAATTTTTTAACAATACACTACTTTTTCAAACGACACTTTTTTCCCAAAGGACATTTTCTAGCAAAAACGATACAGTACTATGTGGCAACACCAATTATATAACAGTTTTGACATTTAGTTTTTAATTTCGCACAAAAATCGCATTAAAATAATCAAAATCATCTATGAAAATGGTGTTTCTGTTAAAGTTATATTTTGCGAAATTCCAGGTATTTTCAGACGCCATAGTCGTCTTTCTGAGACCGCTATTAAGAATTTTATAGTTAAATGTGTGTCGACAGGCTCGATATAAAATGTGCACACATCAAAGCGTGTTCGACCGAGTCGTACAATTGAAAACATCGCAGTCGTGAGCCACAGTGTTGAACCAGATTCAAATTTGTCAATTTCTCGATGTTCTCAACAATTGGGGTTGTCCAAAACCACTACATGGCCAATTTTGCTTAAGAATTTGACTTTTCAGCTTTACAAGGTTCAACTAATGCAGTAATTGAAGCCAACGCAAGCTATTAAGAATTTTATAGTTAAATGTGTGTCGACAGGCTCGATATAGAAAGTGCGAACACCCTAACGTGTTCGACCGAGTTGTTCAACTGAAAACATCGCAGCCGTGTACCACAGTATTGAAGCAAATCCAAATTTGCTAATCTCTTGATGTTTTCAACGATTTGGGTTATCCAAAACCACTACATGGCAACTTTTGCGTAAGGACTTGATTTTGAAGCCTTACAAGATTTAACTGTTGCAGAAATTAAAGCCGACCAACCAATCACATTGCAGTAGATTCGCTCAATTCATTCAGGAACAACCTGAAACATTTTTTCAGACGAAGCCTATTTTTACTTGACAAGGTATGCGTGATAAGATTTACATCTGCGCCTAGCTGAAAGCCTTAACCAGGTGGTGGTCTGTGAAATGAAAAGCAACGTCATTCTCGCCCTAGGAAGCCGAAGACTAATTTTAGCAACAGGTCATTCTGAAGCAGGGTCGCAAACCACTAACCCTTGCTGCAGAGTTGGAGACTATCCAACTCGTGGTCCAAAACACATGACTAGCATGCTCACTGGATCCGGATCATTCACCCGCTGTTCTCAGTAAAAGTGAGATGATGCTGGCCCCCTAATCAAATTTTTGAGGGGACGCGAAACACATCTATACTCCCGAAGAGCCAACCTCAATAATCAGTCAGAGAAACAGCTAAAAGGCTTAACAGACAATAAGGGGAACTCTGGGCCTTACTGGTTCCCGTGGAATTAACGTAGAGCTTCCAGTTGACTCCCTGCTGCCTTCAAGGGACTAAGCTCCCTTATACCCCCGAACGACACAAGTCTAGATGGTTAAGTAATCCATAAAGACTGATAAATGTGCCCCCGGGGGTAATTGACAAGGTATGTCAATAAGCAAAATTGTCGCATTTAAGCTTCTGAAAATCCTAGAGCGATTATTGAGAAGCCTTGGCATGCTCACTGTATGGGGCGCTATGTGGTTGAAGATAACGCGTGGAAATGCGGTCAATGATCAATGGAGCATGCTATTGCGAGATGTTAACAACTGAATTTTGGCCCATTATTGACGACATAGATATCACTGACATGTGGTACCCCCCGGGGGCATATTTATCGGTCTTTATAGAACTTCGACTATCTAGACCTGTGCAACTGGGGATATAAGGGAGCCCAGTCCCCTGAAGTCAGCAGCGGTACAACAGGAAGCTCCACGTAATTTCCACGGGCATCAGTAGGCTCGCAGAGTTCCGTTATTTGTCTCTTTAGACATTTAGCTGTTCTCTGGCTGATTATTGAGGTTGGCCCTTTTGAGAGTATCGTGATGGTTGTGGTTTCGCGGCCCCATAACGGACAGGTCAGTTTTATATGGTTGCCAGGATCATTTCACTTTTAATAACACCCACCTGGTGGAATGATCCTAGATCCAGTGAGCATGCTAGACATATGTTCTGGACAGGAGTTGGATAGTATCTAACTCTTCAGCAAGGAGTGGTGGCTTGCAGCCCTGCTCTGGAATCATTGAAATCGCTACTAGGAAAGTCCTGTTGCTAGAATTAGACTTCGGCCTCCTAGGGCGTGAGTGTCGCTACTTTTCACTCACAGTGGTATGACCACCATCTGATTAAGGCTCACTGCCAGGTGCAGATGTAAATCTTATCACGTAATCACTGACATATCGTATCAACAGGACGGTATCATATGTTACATAACCAATAAAACAATCACTTTATTGCAAATCAAATTTGCCGATCGCATAATTTTACGACAACCAGCAGTTAAGTGGCGGAGCCAATCGAAACGATTTTAGTCTTAAAGCTCAAAATTCCTGATGTGATTAACAAAATAATAACGCCGTTTTGCCAAAAATTTATTAAAAATCTGTCATCTGTCAGCTTGGTCGTGGTGGACATTTGCCAGATATCACTTGCCTTCGTAATTTGCGAACTTTACTTTCGTAATACAATACAAATTTAAATCATCTTGATACAATTTTTTTGTTTTACTTTATGTGAGGAAACAAACATCTTCTTGAAAACCCCATTACTTATTACAATGTTACGTTTCTTTTATTTTTCTCAAAACAAGATTTTTTAAGAGTACTTTTTCTATTTTTAACGAAATTTTTTCTTGGGGTACTTTCTTCAAAATGTTCTTTTTTTTATAAAGGTCTTTCTTTTTCATATAAAAGTACTTTTTTATATAAAAATCTGAGTTACCATAAAATGGCTGGTATTTTTAAGAGGGTGTATTTGATTTAAAGCCTGCTTTTTCCTAAACAGATACACGGCGTTTTAACGAATGCAGTCTTTTTTTACACGTTTTTAAGAATCGTTTTATATTTTTAGAAAATATTTTCCTGTTAACGCGTCAAATTTGTTTTAAATAAAGCTTACGATCAACGAATATATATTTACAAATATCGATAAAAAGTTTTCTTTCACTTACCAATAGCTACTGCTGTCTCCTTTCCATCACCCGTTACCATTTTCACTCGTACGCCACTGTGCATTAAAAGCTCTATAGACTCTCTGACTAAAGGTCTGGGTGGATCTGTAAGGCCCACTAAACCATAATAGACTAAATTTTGTAAATTTTCACCCTTAGCCAAGGCCAAAATTCTCAATCCCTTGCGACCAATTTCATATGCTTCAGCTAAAAATTCGGCTTCATTTTGTTTAGTCAGGGGCATACTTTGTGAGCCAAACTTATATTTGGTGCAATGAGGCAATAGATAATCAAGAGCTCCCTTCGCAAAAAAGATTTCTTCTTTGTTGTTATTGTACTTGTGTATGCATTTGACAGCCATCATTTTCTGTTCGGATGAAAAGGGGAATTCTTGTATGCGTACGTAATTTTCGGCTGTAGCATACATGCCATTTTTCATTGCGGCCGCTATAAGAGCACCTTCGGTTGGCTGTCCCAACAGGATGCCATTTTGCAGATAGGCATTGTTGCATACGGTGCCGATTTCCAGCAGATCGCTAATATTCGCTTTAGCCATTGCAATATTATTGCAATTGCGTATATGAATTTCTCCATGGTCATTGTAGCCAGCTCCCGTAACATCAGCCATATAACCGTCTGAGGTCAAAATGACCGTAACAGTCATTTCGTTTTTGGTTAGTGTGCCAGTTTTGTCCGAACATATAACATTAACACAACCAAGTGTTTCGACTGTGGGCAGTCGTTTAGCAATCGCATTGCGTTTAGCCATACGCATAACACCCAATGCCAATGTAACAGTTACTACAATGGGCAAGCCTTCGGGTATGGCAGCCACCGCTAAGGATACAGATATATTAAACATTTCGTTGAGGGGTTTACCTTGCAGCCAACCCAACAGCATAATGACACCAATGATAAGCAAGGAATAGAAGCTAAGTTGTGCTCCTAAAATATCCATAGATTTTTGTAGAGGAGTTTTGGGGGCCTCCTCAGCCTGCATCATTTTAAATACCTCACCAAACTCACTTCTTTCGCCAGTGCTTACCACAATACCCTTGCCATTGCCACAACGTACCAAAGTGCCCATGAAGGCAATATTTTTCATAGCTGTATGATCTTTAGTACCTCCAGAATTCAACAACAAATCTGTGCTCTTTTTAGCGGGCTCCGTTTCACCTGTGAAACTTGACTCGTCTATACTTAAATCGATAGCTTCGAATAGCCGAATATCGGCCGGTACACGATCGCCTACATTTAAATGTACTATGTCTCCCGGCACCAATTCACGTGCTAAAAAATTTGATAATCCACTGTCTCTCAGACAGCTACATTCTGGTGGTACTAGTTTTTTCAGCTCTTGCAAGCTTTTCTCCGATCTATATTCCTGTATAAAAGCAACTGTTACCACAATTATAATGGCAACTGTTATACTAACAGCATCATCGAATTGTTTCATAAGAACCGAGACAGCCGCTGAACACAGTAATAATAATATGAGAGGATTTTTAAATTGTTCGATATATTTCCTCCAGGTAGATTCTTCTTCAGTAACAATGAGTTCATTGTAACCAATAATTTTAGCCCGATATTTTGCCTCCATCCATTTAAGACCCGTACGTATATCAACTTGTAAGCGGCCGGCCACCTCAGAGGTGCTCAATGTTGAGGATTCAGCTGTCGTTAATAACATTTCTTGGGTTAATGTTGTACCCGTCTGAAAAGAGAAACACAGAATTATAATTTTTTTTTTGTAAAAAACCAAGAGTATTACTATAGGGTGTTTTTAAAGAGGTATAGAACTTTAAAATGGAATAAAACCAAGATGAAGTTTTGAAATCGCTCTTAAGTTTAGTTTATTCGAAATATAATCTTCTGTCGTTATAATTATAATAAGACTGCCTTGGGTGGCTCGGACGTAGTCTGTTCATGAGGTCCAATGACTTCAATGACTTTTTAGTATATCGACAAATGTTGGTCTCTTATCTGATACACTAGGACTTCACATATTCCAACGTAGCGTAGTCTAGCGGCCTTAAATCACATGATCTTCGAGGATAATTCACGGCTTCGGAACGTGAAACTATGCGGTTATAAAATCTTTCCTTCAAAAAATCAATTGTGGCAGAAATTGTGTGACATTTGGTACCATCTTGTTGAAGCCACAACTCCTGCATATCACGCATCATTTTTCCAATTGATGAACGAAAAAGTCTTTAAACATGATTCTAAAGCGGTCACCATTGACTCTAACCTCTGAGCAGCATCGTTTTTAAAGAAGTCCGGACCAATGATTCCATTAGTCCATCCAGCGCATCAAGCAATCAATTCTTCCGCATACACTTGAGGATTATCATCGCTCCAAATAGGGCAGTTTTATTTATTGACGTACCCATTCTAATAAACAAAATTCGGGGCAATCTTGCTTTGAGTCTAATTTAGGTGCCCCTGTAGGGTAGTAGGTAGTGTGCTAGCTTACATGACTGGGGGTTGTGGGTTCGATTCCCAACAAAGACCTTGGTTTTTTTCACTACAATTAAAACTTGACTGTCGGTGGGGCTACTCAGTGATGAATGCATAGTCACTAGTCACTGAGCTGTCTTATACGACAGTTAATAACCATAACTATCCTTCTACCTTCACCATCTGTCGCATCTTTTCTCTATCCCTTTCCTAAAGAATGTAGTATGGTACTTGACTAAATAGGTATTGTTGCCTGAAGTGCTACTTCTCTTTAAAAAAAAAATTTGCACAATCTAGCAGCGTTGTCAAGACATCAGTTTTTCCGCCAGTTAAAAAAAATTGTTACCAACTGAAAATTCTATATCTCTATAAAAACACCCGATATAAGCTAGATGATATTATACAAAATCTTAAATAAAGAAAACTTATTCAGCACCTAAAAGTATGCTTTAAATTTTCTGCGTAAAATTTGTTAAACAAAAAACTTTAAATGAAATTAGAAAATTACATTATTTATATCCCAAAAAAAAATTTTAAGCTCCTAAAAGTATGTTTTAAATTTTCTAATAAACATTTTATGGATTTAAGTGTTGCAACAGAACTAAAAATGAATTTAGAAAATATATTTGTCTTCTTTTCCCATCAACTTGTCATCAAATGTACGTAGTGCTAAATGGAATAACTAAAAGTTTAATAAAACATTTAAAAGTATGCTTTAATTTTCTTATTGGAATTTTTTCTATAAACAAATTATAGAGAACTTTAGAAGACGTCGCATGTATGTATGTATTATTTTGCTTGTCATCAAAATTACTTGTAGTACTAAATGGAATATGTTAAATTTTCTGGCCAACCCCCCCAAAATTATGCTACAACTGTTTTCATTAATGAAAAAAAATATTAAAATAATAAATAACATATAAACAAACAAAAAGAAACTTAACAAACTTGTACAAATAAAGTAAAAGCTGCTGCAAATGACAGCTTAACAAAATTACTTTATTAACATTTTACCAGTCACAGCCAGCATACAACATATTGCAATGACAATTGTAAATTAGCCAAGACAACCACCAGCAAGCACCCATCATCACCCACATCATCAACATCACCAGTTAGATTGAACACTCAAAAGTGACCAAAGCAAAATTAATGCATGAATGCTACCACCCACTGTTTGAAAACTCGTTGATGGATGTGACTATAAAAACCTTCCATTATACAGCTGGTCATATACACACATATAAACATTTAAAAGGATATCAAGCAGACGAAGCCTTTGGCCAGTAATCATTTTCATTATCTCAATAAAAACTCAACTTGGCCAAAATGGGGTTTGTGCTCGCCCATAAAGAACTTTAAAACACAAACAATTTAAGCAAATATTTTTTGAATATAAATTTAATTGATTTAAGCAAACAAGCAACACCAACAACAACAACGAACGAGTTGATTTTAAGAGAATAACAAACTTACTCAATGTTAAACACTTTAAATTGAGATGAAAAATTTGTTAATTTGCGGTTCAAGAAGTCATTTGAGGTGTGGGTCTCTTAAAAATGAACTTTTATTCTTTATAATTGAGTATTTTTATATGAAACTAATTAAAATGGATGAGGATGAGAATCAGCGCCATGTTGTTTTTTCCTTTTTTTATTTTCGTTGTTGTAGTTTTTGTAGTTTTTATATTTGCTTTATCATGGGAGTATTTAGTTTAAATTAAGTCACTTTTGTAATTTCCTGCGTTTCCTTAGATGATTTAAAAAAAAAAAATAAAATTAAAACTAAAGCATAGTTTTAGGCAACTATGCATGATACAAACTGAAAACCTTCAAAAATGAATAGTTTTAAAAGTAAAAATAAATTAATTCTTGTAAAGAAGAAAGCAAAACAAAGCTCAAATAGATTAAAAATTATAAACTATGGAGCACCCTTCTAATTCAAATTTATACTTCTTTTATAGTGGAAATTTTAACTGTGTATCGATAACTATTCAAAAGATTAAGGCCAAATACACTAAATACAAAAATCACCTATGGCGACATCCTTTAATTTTTATTAGTGACAGTGCATCCCTTTTGCTAAAGTAGCTACACATGCTGTGCAATTGTTCAGTATTTAAATATAACGGTTTAAAAGCGCCACCCCCCCCCCCCCTCGCCCGGAGGCACATTTATCAGCCTATATGGATTACTTAACCATATCGACTTGTGTTTAAGGGTGCCCAGTCCCCTAAAGACAGCAGGGAGTCAACTGGAAGCTCCACGTTGTTTCTGCGGGAATCAGTAAAGCCCCAGATTTCCGCTTATTGTGTCTTTAGCCTTTTAGTTGTTTCTCTGACTGATTATTGGGGTTGGCCCTTCGGGAGTGGTGGCTGTGTGTGTTGCGGGCCCTCACAAATTTGATTAGGGGCCAGGATCATCTAACCTTTACTGAGAACATTGGGTGAATGATCCGGATCCAGTGAGCATGCTAGTCATGTGTTCTGGGCCAGGAGTTGGATAGTCTCCAACTCTTCAGCAAGGAGTAGTGGTTCACAACCCTGCTTCGGAACCGCTAAAATTGCAACTAGGAAAGACCTTTTGCTAAATTTAGTCTTCGGCTTCCTAGGGCGAGATTGACGTTGCTTTTCATTCCACAGTGGTTTGACCACCATCTGATTGAGGCTTACAGCTAGGCACAGTTGTAAATCATATCACGCTCTGTACGTATGATGCAACTGTTGAAGAGTTGACAATGTGTGACCAAGTATGATTCGGGTTGTTCCGTAGCACAGATCACCTGCCTTGTCTAATTTTCGAACCTCTTTCGCAGACGACAATGCCATTTGTCATTTTTATTCATTCAGTAAAAGACCGAAGCAGTAAGAGGTGGGTTCCAAAAGACAAAATGTGAATGATACGCTCAATCACTACCTCACAACAATCTCCAACTGGCGTCGTATGAATAGAATACATTTAAATGCCCGTAAGACTCAATGTGTGTTCGGAAATAATGCTGCATCTTTTATTGTGGCTGATATGGGTATTAAGGAAAAAGTCCTTAACATAGAGCCCCACCAAAAAATAATCCAATGGTGTTAAATCACGATATCTGGATGGCCACTTAGCTGCTGATTGTCGTGAAATTATGCGATCGAGAAATTTCGTTTACAATAAATTGAGTGTTTCATTGACTATGTGACATGTAGCGCCGTCATGTTGAAACCACAAGTCAGTGATATCCACGTTATCAATAATAGGCCAGAATTGAGTTGTTAGCATCTCGCGATAGCGTAATCCATTAACCTTTACTGCATTTCTAGCCTTATCTTCCAAAAAAAAAAAAAATAGCTGCCGAATCACGCCTCCAGACCATGCAAAGACTTCTCAATAATAGCTCTCGGATTTTCAGAAGCCCAAATGCGGCAATTGTGCTTGTTGATATACCATGACAAGTGGAAATGGTAAATGTCTATTTCTAAAAATATTTTTTTCATAAAAACCAGCCGGTTGTTTCTGAATGAATTGAGCGAATCTACGGCGATGTGAATGATCGGTCGACTTCAATTCTTGTGATGATTTTGGGTAACCACAATTGTTGAGAACGTCGAGGAATTGACAAATTGGAATCTGCTTGAACACTGTTACTCACGGCTGCGATGTTTTCAGTTGGTTTAGTTTAGTTTAGTTCACGCGTTGGTGTTCGTACATTTTGTATCGAGCCTATCGACTCAAATTTAACGACCAAACTCTTAATAGTGGTGGAAGAAGTACGAATATGTTTTTCGAAAATATCACGGAACCACCATTTTCATAGTGGATTTTTATTATTTTAATGCGATTTTCGTGCGTAATTGAATTCATTGTAACAATTGCCAATGCATCTACTACTAATACGTCAAAAAACTAAATGTCAAAACTATCATGTTGTTGGTGTTGCCGCAGTTGAAAAACAAACTTCTTGTTAAAAAATTCGATTAAGCGAATTACAACACCTATTTTTACACCCTTTAATACCATCTCTATCAAAATTTTATATTGAGTGTGCCTCACTGTTTAATAATGAATTTCTTTTTTTAAAGCAAAAAAAATCAAATATTTTATAACTGAGTTTAGAAAAGCCTGAGTTCAAGGGACACAAACATATAAGAAATTAATACGGGTAAAGCTAGCGGTTATTGAAATATATTTACATATATAAATGTGTTGAAAAAAGTACCTTTTAAAAATTGCTCATTTATAAAAAGGTTATCTCTTTAGGTAAGTTGTCGTTAAACTCATTGAAAATTACTTCTTAAAAAGCAACTGTTGAAAGTACCGACAATAAAAATAATTTTAAATGCTCTAAAAATTGTACCACTTAAAAAAGTACTAATTTTAAGGGGCAAACATTTCGTTTTTTTAGCGAAATTAGTATTTTTTAAGGGACTTTTTTAATTCTGATTTTGTACCCGAAGTATTTGTTTTAGTTGCTTTAAATAAAAGTCGATCCCGGTATTTTAATGAAATTTAATTAACATCGCGCGTTTTTGTGATATGTCTTTAAAAAATTTTCCTTTAAGCGATAAAACAAATTTGATTTTGTGTTTTAAGTTTTAGGAAAATGTCGTTTTCCTTTTTTTGAAAATACTTTTCTACAAAAATTCCCATTTCTAAATGAAACGTGTGAATTTTGAGGGACTTTAAAATTTTGTGCTGTAAGTACTATTTTTTGTGAACACATTTTTGCAAAATTTAGATTTTAGAATTGTTTTCGGTTTCTTTTTTTTTTAAGAAATATATGGATTTGTAATACAATTTGTAGTATAAGTACGAAAGTATTTCAAAGTTTCGCATACAAAGAATATAGTTATTATAAGGTACTATTTTAATAATATATATGTCCGACGCCATGTTTTGTCGCCATTTTGATAAAAATTAGTCGTGACAGTTCATATTCGAACGTGAACTATTTACTATTTATCGTGCAGTGAATGATTTCGAAGAAAGAGAGCCTTTAGTTGAGAGGCCCAACC
The DNA here is from genome assembly GCA_030448955.1 of Trichopoda pennipes. NCBI lineage: Eukaryota > Metazoa > Arthropoda > Insecta > Diptera > Tachinidae > Trichopoda > Trichopoda pennipes. The sequence continues at coordinate 1,106,686 of JASKUP010000068.1, read as the reverse complement.
ATGGGTCACAACGTACTGGAAGATTGGCTGAAAACATTACTGCTGCTGTAGACAGTGCGCAAAACAATCCATCAAAAACCCCGACTTTCATAAAAAAATCATAAATAGTGACGAGGCATATTATTATTTGAATGGATATGTGAAATAAACAGAATAGTCGGTTCTGGGAGTGGGAAACCCTAAAATTATTCAACAGTCAGCTTTGCATCCAGACAGTCTGGTGTGCAATTTGGTCGGGAAGAATCATGGGACCTTGAAAATGAAGACGGCGTAACAGTAACCGTTAATGGGAAGAGATATCTTATAAAACTAATTTAAAAAAGTACGTTGAACATATCTTTTTAAAAATAGTACATTTGAAAAACAGCGCTTTAGGAAAGTACCTTTGCAATGTGGTCAAGTGGTATATAATTAGTTTTAGGTTTCTAACTATAAGACTCAATCAGTTTAGTACCCAATTCTTCATAATTTTAAACCATGGGGTACGTAATTTTAATGTTCTAATAAAGTTGTAGTTAATTATTAGAATAGATAAAAAGAAATTAAAAAAGAGGTAGTTTTAATTTTGTAGATCTTAGGAGGAGAGACTTGACAAGCAATTCCTAATAAATTTTTTTAAGAAAAGTTTTAAAGTACCCTAGTAACAAAAAGTAATTTATCTGTTATTTAGTAAAGCTACTTATACGATGTTTAGCTTACAAAAGCAAACAATTTATTTACAAACGCTTTATAAAAATTATGCCTCTTAAAAATTTTTGAAGTATTTTGTACATTTAAGAAAAATATTATTTCAAAAAGTACCTTTTCAAAAAGTACCATACCAAAAAGTACCTTATCAAAAAGTACCTTTTTAAAAAGTTCTTTTTAATGTTTAATGAAAGGCCTAATATACAAATATTATTGCAAAATAAATCTTCTTAGTTTTAAACCTTGAGGTACTATACTTTATGTTATAGTAAAGTTGTAGTTAAATATTAGAATAGATAAAAAGAATTAAAACAGAGGTAGTTTTAAGATAAAGTAGATCGTAAGAGACGCTTTTGACAAGCAAATCCTAAAAAATCTTTTAATAAATGATAGCTTTGAAATACCCTGGTAATCAAAAAGTTATTTATACATAAGCTCATACGAAGTTAGCTTACAAAAGAATACAATTTGTTTACAAACACCTAATAAAAATTATGCCTTTAAAAAGTCTTGAAGTAACTTTTATATTTGAGAAAGTATAATTTTAGAAAGTTCATTTTCAAAAAGTACTTTATCAAAAAGTACCTTCGGAAAAGGTACCTTCCGAAAGTCCTTTTAAAAGACCTTGAAATGTTTCTTGTACATACATAATTCTCTTAACAAACCTTACAAAAACAGTAGTTCTCAAGAAACAAATTCATAAAAAAGTACTTTTAGTAAAATTGGTTAAAAAAAAAACCGATTGTGGAAAAACTTGTTTGAATATATAATTTCGTTATTTCTTTAAAATAAAGCTTAAATAAATTTAAGAAAGCTAATTAAAACAACAATTATAATTAATTGAAAATACTATTTGGAATAGTACTATTGCAAAAAATACTGTTTAAAGGATCTTTTATAAAAAAGGATCTTTTATAAAATTAGCTGTAAAAAATTTTTACTTTAAGTATAGAAGCTGTCAAGGGAAGTGCTTCTTAAAACTGTTATAACAGAACCCTTTAAAAAAAGTACTATTTCAAAAGCGACCTTGAAAATGTAAAAAGTAAAAGCAAAAACAAATTAACTTATAACATTGAACCTTTAAAGTAGCTTATGAAAATATAGCTTTAAAAAAGGACCTTCGAAATAAGCTTCTTAACACAATGCATGCAAAAAAAAATCATCGTTTAACAAATTATTCTTTATAAAAATATAATTGAAAGGTGATACTTTTTGGAGAAAAAAAACACCTTTCTAAAATTAACATACTAAAATAAAAAAGTACCACTTAAGATAATCTCTGTAAAAATCTATCTCTTCCTATTTAGTTAACAATTCCTGGTTACAATTAGATATAAAGATTTTAACAGAATTTTTTTATTGTTTTGTATCGTTAAAAGTATTTTAACCACTTTAAGCCCCCTCCCCACTAAAGTGTTGAAAGACGTTCTGTGAAAGGAAAATTACTTGACATAAAAAATATTTAAAAATCATTAAATAAAATACAAAAACAAAAAGCCTTCAATGTCATATTTGAAATTTAATTATAATCCCACTAACTCGTTTTAGTTATGCTCTAGTAAAAGTACTAAAAGTTTTACTTAAAAGCCTGTCTGCCTAGTATCAAGTAATATTTGAATTAATTTTTTGGTTCCTTTTAAAAATAAAAATAATACACAAATAAAGTTAAAAATAATAAAAACTTGTTTAATAATTTGGCACTTTATTAATTTAATAGATAAATTGAAAGTACCTATTAGTCATTTAGGTTACTGCTAACCACCTATTTTGGTACATAATTTATAAATCAATAAATTTTAGTTCTTAACAACTAAAAGAGAGTTGTACTTAAAAGAAGTACAATAAAAGCAATGTATTTAATATTTATTTAAATGCACATTTTTTAAATGTTACAAAAAGTACTTTAAAAAAATTAAAATATTTTTTTAAATTACTTTTTTAGAAAGACCTTTTTTTAAAAGTACGAAATATATATTTTTAAAAGTATTTTGTAAAAGTTGTTTTTGTCTGAAATATATTTTTAATAGTACTTTTTTTGTAATGGTACTTTTTTAAAAGGGACTTTTTAAAAAAATATATTTTTTTTTAAATCACATCTTTGTAAATGAGCTTCTAGGAAATTGCTTTTTGAAACTATACTTTTTAACAAAAATACTTTAACAAAAGTACTATATTTAAAACGTATATTCCTAAACGATGGCTTTATGTAGAAGTATTTGGTGGCAGAAGCTTTTTTTAATTTGGTTTTTTTCAACAGCGTACAAAGAAGTATAAGAAATACATTTTTTGGTACTATAATTTTTGCTTAAATATACATTTTGCACTTAATATTAAAGGTACTTTAAAAAATTTTAATATTTGTTTTTAAATTCCTTTTTTAAACAGACCCTTTTTAAAAGTTCCTTTAAAATATATATTTTTAAACTATTTTTGTAAAAGTTGTTTTGTGTGAAAAATATTTTTAATGGTACTTTTTAAAATAGTACTTTTTTCAAAAGGGACTTTTTAAAAACATATATATAAATATAACTTTTTAAATTACTTTCTAAATCACTTTGTAAATATGTTGTTAAACAAACACTTGTAAGAAATTGCTTTTTGAAATGGTAGCTTTTAAAAGTTCTGACGAAAGTACTTTAACAAAAGTACTATGTCTAAAACGTATTTTCGTAAGAGTTGGCTTTCTATGAAGGTATTGGCTGGAAGAAGCCTTTTTTAAAACTAACCAACTAACAAAAGGTAAAAAAATACATGTTTTGGTACTATGTAAACAATGCATTTAATTTTTGTTTAAATATACATTTTGCACTGAAAGTTAAAGGTACTTAAAAAAAATTTAAATACTGGCTTTAAAAGTACTTTTTTTAAGAAGGCCCTTTTTAAAATATATATTTTTAAAAGTATTTTTGTAAAAGTTTTCCTTGTGTGAAAAATATTTTTAATGGTACTTTTTTAAATAGTACCTTTTTTAAAAGGGACTTTTGAAAAAAAATATATATATATATAATTTCTTGAAACTACTTTCTAAATTACTTTGTAACTATATTGTTAAACAGACACTTGTAAAAAATTGCATTTTAAAATAGCAGTTTTTTTAAAGCTTTAACGAAAGTACTTCTAAGAAAAGTACTATGACTAAAACGGATTTTCGAAGGCTTTCTCTGGAGGTATTTTTGGAAGAATTTTTTTTTACCATTCTTAACGCGGATTTTTTAATAGTGTACCAAAAAATATATTTTTTTATATTATAAAAATATAAAAAAATATATTTTTTGGTACTATAAAAACAATGCATTTAATTTTTATTTAAATACACATTTTTGCACTAAATACTTTCTTTAAAGGTACCTTAAAAAAAATTTAAATACTTTTTTAAATATCTTTTTGAAAAAGGCCCTTTTTAAAAGTACCTTTAAAATATATGTTTTTAAAAGTACTTTTGTAAAAGTTGTTTTTGTGTAAAGTATAATTTTTGACTTTACTGTTTTAGAAAGTACCATTTTTAAAAGGCACAAAAAAATATATATTTTTAAAATTACTTCCTGTAATACTTTGTAAATGTGCTATTAAACAGACTCTTTTAAGAAATTGCTTTTTGAAATGGTACTTTTTCCAATTTTTAGTAAAATTACTTCTCTGTATGTTTTATGTGACGACATATTTGCAAGAAACGTTTTTAAAAATCACACATTTTTAACATGTTCCTTTTTTGAAATAGAAAGTACTAGAAAGTAAAAAAGTATAAAAAATATATTTTTGGTACTTCTTAAAAAGTTTTAAAAACAAAACTTTACTCAAGCATATTCAAGCAGCCATTATTTGAGAAACTTTCATTAAAAGGCTTTGATTTAGAAAGTACTTTTTTAAAATCTTTATTTTAGGATACTTTTCCCAAGTCTTTGTTAGGTTGTACTTTTGTAACAATTTTGTGAATTAAAAGAATCTTTTCACAGTAACTCTTTTTAAGGTACTTTCTTGAAAATATTTTGCTAAATCTTTTTTTTTTGCAAAGAACTATTTTTTAAGTAATTGTTTTAAATAAAATTTTTAGAAAGTACTTTTGTATAAGTCATTTTGTATAAGTTTTTAATTACTTAATTTTAATTGCATTTTTCAAAATTGTACCTTTTTAAAACGAAACCTTTTGAAAAAACTTAAGAAGGGTACTTTTTAAAAATGTGGTTAGCTTTCTATTTACCATTTGACAAACTCTTAAATAATACTTTTTCAAATGCAATTATTTTGAAATATTTAACAAAAGTACTTTTTTGCTTTATATGTATGCACAGTTTCTAAAAGTGCAAAAACTTTCTCTTTTCAAACACTTCAACGAAAATTTTTGTTTAAAATTTCTTGCTTTTCAAAAATTTAGTTTTCTTATATATTTTTTTTGAACAGTACTTTTACGAATTGCATTTAGGAGGTGTCTCCCTTAGTATGCGTATATAAAGTGTCTCCTTCAAGTTGTTTAAAGCATTAGTTATGCTATTAAAAGGTTTCCGTATAGAAGGTACTTTTTACGTTGTTTTTTTTTTTAATTTTCTGCAAAAGGTACTTTTTCTAAGAAGAACTTTTGTAATAGATTTCATATTCTTGAAATTTACGTTTTAAAATTTTTGTAAAGCGAAAACTACTAAATAATATTAAAAGTAAGTTTTGAGATACTTATTACAAAAGTACTAAAAGTGCTTTTTTGAACTTTTCATTACGTTCCCCTTACGTTACTTTTTAAAAGAATTGTTTTAGTTAAGAAGCGATTCTTAATAGAAACTGCAATTGAAAGGTACTTTTGAAGGTACTTTTTAAAGGTACCTTTTAAAAGTACACTTTAAAGGCACATTTAGTGCCATTTGAAAGTATTTTTAAAAGTACTTTTTAAAAGTCCTTTTTTATGTTATATTTTCGACAGTGGTTTATTGTTTAATAAACAATATTTGAAGAGTACTTAATTGTGAATTTTTTAGGCGCTGTGAAACTGTTTTAAACCTGTTTTGGTTAAATGTAAGTTTTGAGGTACTTATTTGAAAGAAATTTTTTTAATATATTTTTTAAAAACGTTAATTTAATAGCGATATTTGGTATAAGATTTAAAATGTGGTTTGTTCAAAGGTACTAAAAAGTGCTTTTTTAAACTTTTTCTTACGTTCACCAAACATCTCTTTTTAAAAAAATTGTTTTTTTTGTTAACAAGTGATTCTTATTAGATACTGCAATGGAAGGTACTTTTGAAGATACATTTCAAAGATTCCTTTTAAAAGTACTCTATAAAGGCACATTTAGTATTGGTTGAAAGTGTTTTTAAAAGTACTTTTTTAAAGTTCTTTTTTATGTGCCATTTTTGCAGTGGTTTTTTGTTTAATAAACAATATTTGAAAAGTACTTTATTGTGGATTTTTTTAAGGCGCTGTGAAACTTTTGTAAACCTCCTTTGATTAAATGTAAGTTTTGCGGTACTTACTTGAATGATATGTTTTTAATAAATATATCTTTTAAAATGTTAAAGTAATAGCGACGTTTGGTTTAAGATTTAAAATGTGGTTTGTCCAAAGGTACTAAAAAGTGCTTTTTTGGACTTTCTCTACGTTTACGAAATATGTTTTTTTTTTTAAATATTTATTTTTACAGGCGATTTTCATGAGATATTGTAATTGTAAGGTACTTTTTAAAAGTACTTTTTACAGGTACATTTTAAAAGTACTTTTTAACGGTACTTTTTTAAGTTCATCTTTTTTAAACTACATTTTCAACAGTGCTTTTTTGTTTAAGGTACGTATTTTTTCAAAATGTACCACAATTTGGTATCATACATTATTATTTTTTTTAATAGCATTAAAAGCTTTTTTAAGTTTCTTTTTTTCTAAGCTATTTAAAGTAAAACGTGCTTTTTTAAAACTAATTTTATTCGTTAATGATAATTATTAAGATGTACGTGCAATTTTTAATTTAATTTTCATGTTTCGAATTGAATTATTTTCATTAACAAACAAAAGTAATTTAATAAAACTTTAAATACACATATTTTAATCGCCATATTTTTTATTCATAACATTATAGTTGCTTATTTCTTTTTTTTGTTTTTGTTTTTTGAAATAGACCCCATTGTGCAATATTTCATATTGCATTTTATAAATAGTGTAAATATTCATGTGTAAGTTTTTATTTTTATTTATTAATTATACTTTCAATATAACTAAGACCCATGGGGCCATCGTTATTATTATAATTTGTTCACGTTATGTGTCATATTTAATAATAACTATTATTTTTTTTTATTATTATTAATAATAATTATAAATTTATTTTGTTTTGTTAAGAAAAACTTACATCTTTATCACTTATAATCATGATTATTATTTATGTCTCAGGTGAATTATTGCGATAAGCTTTTACAAATTTTATAAATTGATAAATTTATCCAGTGACGAGGAAAAGTTTAACTAATTGAATCACTGGAACATTTTAATTTATTTGTTTAATTTTTCTAATAATATTTTTATAATTTTCACTTGTAATTTATTTTAATAACAACATTTTCATAATGAAATTAAACTTAGCATGCTGCGTATAGAAATGTTATTAAAATATCCAATAACATCCATCGTACACAGAATCGATTAAATTAATAAAATAAAATAACATCACGCAAAGAAACAATAATTATTGAGGTCTACAGGAGATATTATTTCATAAAGGGTGATTTTTTGTGTGTTTGGTTAAAGCTAAAATAGCTGATAGTTAAACTAGATCCAACACCCAATTACTTTTTTTGTTGTCGGATCAGCACTCAGGGGAGAACCCCTGCTCATTCAATGCATTGTCTCAGAACTAAGGAATTAGGTTGTGGGGAGGAGGAAAGCGGGAATAGTGTTTGTGGACATTCGCTTTGATTTTCATACATAGAAAGTGACAGGCAAGAATTCTGGAGAAAGTTTATTCCACATACGAACTGTTCTCCTAAACAACGAATTTTTCCTCTACTGCGTAGTTCGATTTACCGGCCAATCAACCACAAATGGATGGGCCCTCAATGATACGCGTGTTAAACGCAGCAGCTTGCAAGCAACGGGAACAAGTTTCCTAATATCATTAGAGTACTTTTTTTCGGGCCAACATTGAAGGGATGACCCTAACACATGAAATGCATTGTGCCGGAACTATGAAATTAGGTTATGGGGAGCAGGAGAGAGGGAGTCGTGCTCGTGGCCATTCGATTTGAATTTCCCTACATTAAAAATAGCAGGAGAGAATTGTGGAGGAAGTTCATTCTAAATACGAAACTTTCTACTTAAAAACGAATTTTCCCTGTACTGCGTAATGCGATTGAGCGCCCAACCACAAATAGATGGGCCCTAAGCGAAAAGCGTGTTAAAAGCAAGAACATGCGAGTAACGGAAACTATTTCTCTGATTTCATTAGAGCACTTATCATTCTAGTAGCGATAAAACATTGAAATGCAACCCACATTGCATCGATGCTCTAGAGAATCAATAGAGTCCCCAATGAGCCTCTTGAACATCTCTTGTACGGGGTCGAACTACTCAAAAATAAAGTTTGTCGCTCCGACCCATACATGAAAGTTGTGAACTATTCTTGGACGGATACCGCTGGTATTTATAGTATAAAGATGGGATGGAGTGAAGTATTTTTCACACCGTTTAAGAAAACTCAGGCACTTAAAAGCATAGTCCATCGAACATCATATTGGATTTTCATGCTAAAATCATCAAGAGCTTCCGATTCCTTAAAACCCATATCAGCCATAATAACAGATGCAGCATTATTTCCGAACACACATTGAGTCTTACGGGCATTTAAATGTATTCTATTCATACGACGCCAGTTGGAGATTGTTGTGAGATAGTGATTGAGCATATCATTCACATTTTGCCTTTTGGAACCCACCTCTTACTGCTTCGGTCTATTACTGAATGAATAAAAATGACAAATGGCATTGTCGTCTGCGAAAGAGGTTCGAAAATTAGATCTGTGCTACGGAACACCCCGAATCATACTTGGTCATACATTGTCAACTTTTCAACAGTTGCGTCATACGTACAGAGCGTGATATGATTTACATCTGTGCCTGGCTGTAAGCCTAAATCAGGTGGTGGTCAAACCACTGCGGAATGAAAAGCAACGTCATTTTCGCCCTAGGAAGCCGAGGACTAATTCTACCAACAGGTCATTCCTAGCTGGATTTTCAGCGATTCCGAAGCAGGGTCGCAAACCACTACTACTTGCTGAAGAGTTGGAGACTATCCAACTCCTGGTCCAGAACGCATGAAGCTTATTATAATTAAGCACAACGACGGCATTCATGCTCACTGGACCTAGACCATTCATTGTGAATGATCCGACCCACAAGCTCAAACGAGGACCTCGAAACATACAGCCACCACGATACTCCCGAAGGGCCTACCTCAATAATCAGTCAGAGAAACAGCTAAAAGGCTAAAGAGACAATTAGCGGAACTCTAGGGCTTACTGATTCCCGTAGAAATAACGTGGAGCTTCCAGTTGACTTCCTGCTTGCCTTCAGGCAACAGATGGTTAAGTCATCCATAAAGACCGCCGGGGGGCTGCATACGTACATTACGTAATAAGATTTACATCTGCACCTGGCAGTGAGCCCTAATCAGATGGTGGTCATACCACTGTGAGTGAAAAGCAGCGCCACTCACGCCCTAGGAGGCCGAAGTCTAATCTGTTAACTGCGTGACCGACGAAAATGAAGCAACCAACTACCCGACGGAATTTTTGAACTCGCTTGATATACCAGGAACTCCGCCGCATAATTTACAACTAAAGGTGGGATCGCTCATAATCATGTTGCGGAATCTCAATCCTCCCAACTTGTGCAACTTTACGCGGTTGTCCGTCAAAAAGCTGAAGAGCAATATGATTTTGGTGACAATCATCAGGGGCAAATTCAAAGGAGAGGGAGTCCTGATCTCACGAATTCCCATTATTCCAACTGACCTTCCATTCCAATTCAAGCGGATTCAGTCCCGCGTTCGATTGGCATTTGCGATGACAATCAATAAACCGCAAGGCCAATCACCAGAAGTCTATGGGATTAATCTCGAATTTCCCTATTTTTTCACGGTCGGCGGTACGTTGCATGTGAGCGTGTTGACAACCCGTCTTTGTTGTTTGTTTTTGCTCCGGAAAACAAATCGAACAACATTGTTCTTCAAATCGCTCTCTACTGATTCGATGCAAATAATTCACATTGAAAATTTAAATATTTGTGTTGTATTATTAATCTAAAGTTTGTCGGAAGGCTAAAATTAGGGCGAGGCGGAGTTTACCGGGTCCGCTAGTTTCATATAATAATGGCAAGTAGAGTTACTATGCCGTTTAATTTATTGTTGCTTTTTAACCAGCCAAGAAAAAGGAAAAAAACGTTTGAATAGAAGGAGTCTTATGAAGTCACTAAAAGTGCAACTTATTGCTTTTAGCACGCTTTTTTACACAAAAAACGCTTTATTTTCTAGATTTTATTGTTTTTGAAAATTTGTGAACTCTTGCACAGATCTCACACCAAATCTACAAATGTATAAGAATTTAACTTTAAAACCTAAAATCTAAGAACAAATTTTTAAAAATTATCCATGCGTTTTTCTTTTGTCTAAAAACCAAACTTTTAAAAAATCACCGTATAGTAATTTTAAACAATCACTAAAAAGAAAACATGAATTTTATTTTATTGTCTTTAAAAAGCTTTGGCGTTGCTGTTTTGCGTTGCTGCGCTGTTGCTATCTATAGTTTATGTTATCGTTCGGTTAGATGTTACAATGATAAAATTTGTAATTAATTTATTTATGTATTTTATGTTTTCATTATTATTTGGCACAAAAATTGTTGTGGTTGTTTGTAAACTTTCATTTCGTTAACTTTACTGATGCCTTGCCTCTCTTGTGACGTCATTCATTTTTTAAAATTTATTAAGTTTTTGTTTTGTAGGCAAAGCAATTTGACGGGCACTTAATAAAACGTTATTTACTCTTAAATACTCTGCTTCAGTAAAAAAGAGACTGAAGTGGCCAGACTTTTAAAATTTTTCAGTTTGGTGATAGTTTGGCGATTTTTATAAGTGCACAAATAATTTTTTTTTTTGTAACTCTCAATAATTATTTATTGTATCTTCAAGAACATGAACTCTAACAATAAGTTTTAAAATCTTAATTTCTAAAAACAAGTTACATTAGTCCCGACCATGTCAGACCTAACCTTTTGGGTAAAAAAAATTCACGTAAAAAAAACAAAACAAATACTGTAGCATTGAGGATTAGAGCTGTGGTATCCCCCTTTTTTAATCGGCTATGTCTACTATAATCCAAGATATTGCAAGCAAGGGGATTAGGATGGTCTTCAAGCTTCATCAAGTATTTGCCTGCGTATTTGATGATTTCTGTAGTCACGGTATGTCTAAATCACAATGTGTGTTTGAATTTCTGATGTACCATGGAGCAGAAGTTATTAACCGTAAAATTTTATTTTGTCTACGTTGGATTCTATCCACATTTGAAGGTGAGGCAGTGCCCCAAAGTGGGATTCCGTAAGACCCTTTTGGTTTTAAAATAGTCTTGTAAATAAGAAGTTTACAATCTAGGCTAAGTTTCGAGTTCCTTCCAATAAGCCAATGTAATTGTGTTAGCTTAAGTTTCATTTGTGTTAGCTTTGAGTCAATATGATGTTTCCATGTGAGGCGACGGTCAAGATATACCAAGATAACTCACATAAGTATGGTGAGTAAGGATTATTGATTCGAACGGGTGATTAATTATCTCTTCGCAGGGTAAAGGTCACATGAATGCACTTTTAAACGTTCACTTTAATTCTCCATAATTTTAACCACAACTCTAACTGAGTTATATGTTGCTGAAGATTTATGGAGGCTTGATAGGAGTTTTCGTGCGAACTTAGACACGCTGTATCATCAGCAAACGTAGGAGTGTGGACAGTTCCTCTTACAGGCATATCGCAGGTATATATCAAACATTAAACTGGTCAAAGAATGCTACCTTGTGGTATGGCTGAGGAAATTATTTTGGATAAACCAATGAAGTCTCCTTCAACAACAGAAAATTTTCGTCCAATTATATAGCTTTCCAATAGGTTGCTTATATTACAAGGCAAGTAAGCGGTCAATTTCAGAAATAGACCTTCATGCCAAACTTTGTCAAAAGCCTGAGAAACATTAATAAAAAAAATAGCTGAACAATACTTCTTCTCTTCAAAAGTCCTTCTTATCACCTGAACCAATCTATGGGTTTGTTCAATTGTGCTATCACTACTTCACAAATAATGGATAAGAAAATTTGCCTTTGGGAGGTAACTGCCCTATCTATATTCATTTTTTTCAAACATTTTCAACAACAAACTATAACAACTTTTATTAGATTAGAAAAAGGTGTAACTTGTCTTAAGCATTTCACATTAGACTCTATGAAAAGCTAATTTTAGGCGTCAGTGTACTCCGAAAATCAATTTTGAATATTTTCAAAAATTCTATTTTTGAAAAGATTTTTAAATTTAAATTAACCTTACGTTTTTATGTATTTAGGTCAATCTGGAGGGAGAAGGAAAAATTGGCTTGAAACACTGATTGATAATGTAAGGTTGAGCTATGAAAATTAATAATGATGCCCGGAAAATATCCATCTCTATCACGTTAGCAGATATTTCTTCTTTTCACAAAATTGTTTAACACATTTTGCGCAAGCTTTGTTTATCTCGTCATGGCAGCGCCGCAAGTTATATTTTCAAGCGCCAGTTGCTTATGGATTGTTAACCTAAGCCCGGTCTTTCAAATAGACCCAGAGAAAATAATCCATCGAAAATAACAAATCACAAAAACGAAGCGGCCAATTTTATCTCTCCAAATAAAAAATTACGCTGCCAGTAAATCTCTTATGTAAAGGCTAAATTGTTTCGATAGCTGAGTGGCTTGTGACGACGTCTTTTGACCAATTGTGGCCACAAAAAAAAGGTTACAATAGTTTGGTAGTGCGAATAAATAATTCACGATGACAGCGTTTCCTTGTTTCAAAAAAAAAATGGGCCGACGATGCCGCCTGATTATAAAACGCATTATGGAGTTACTTTCTTTGAATCTTTTTCACTTTCTGAATGAATGTTTTGCTTTGCGGATTTTGTGATCTCTATATGTGACAATTTTGTTTGTTTACATAACCGTCTATAAGTTTAAGTTATCACTTTGCAAAATTCGAGCAGCTTGTCCTCGTTACCAGTCTGCTTATAAAGCACAGCTGTTTCAATTTGATCCTCAAGGAATTATTACTGACGTTAGAGCAAAAAAAAATGCTTACAGTGGCCGTAGTGATGCAAACAAAGCTACTTTACAGTGGCGCTTCGACGTTACAAAAAATTGGCCATCACTAGAAGCTCTTTACGCAACATTTTTTATAAACGTCTTCATCGTTACGCTTAATAGAGTCAACTAGTTTAAGAATTAAAGCCGACCGACCATTGTTTGCATCGAACGTTTGTAACTAAATCATTTTTAGCGATGAGGCTCTCTTTAATAAGGCGGTTATCTAAACACGCAATGGGATTTACAAAATTCACAAACATACCTCCAAAAACCATTACATCCAAAAAAGTGATCGTATAGTACGGATAACACTGGTCATTATCTACATTACTTGTTTTATGGGAATGCTCACGAAAAGCAATAAAGCTTTGGTCACAATGTTTTATTCAGCATTACTGCCTTTTCCCACTCTATTAGCAAATAAGTGATATCCTTCGTGTTGAATGTCATTTGATTCAAACAAAAGCTTCAAGCCAGCTATAGACAAGTAACTACGATGGACACTACCATCCACAACACCTCGAAGCTCCCTATCCAACATAAACTAGCATCATTTAGATATATGATGACAGACTTAAGATAATCCCACTTACTCCAGATAAGTACAACAAAGAATTCGACACAATTTACACCGCAGCTATAAATAACGGATACAAGGTCACTACCATGGATAAACTTCTTAGACAATACAACACTAAAATTAGGAATAAAGAAGACAAAGAGACAACCGACACAGCATGGCGGCACACCTTTACTTACACAGGATCAGAAATATACAGACTAACCTTTTTCACAAAGAAGGAATACTCACAGCATTAAAAACTGGCAACACTCTGAGACACAATCTTAGAACAGCGACAGAAACAACTGATAAATTTAGTTCCAGCGGGGTATACAGACTTATTCGTACCTGCAAACAATCTTATATACGGCAAACTGGGCGAACACTAAAAACAAGGTTTACAGAACACATACGCTCATATAAACGGAAAAGAGAAGATTCCAACTTAGCATTACAGCCTGACACTCACGGACACACACCAAGGGAAATAGATGAATGTACGACATTATTACATAATAACAAAAGGAGGTGCCTCTGTAGGATAGTACATAGTGTGCTAGCTTACATGACTGGGGGTTGTGGGTTCGATTCCCAACAAAGACCTTGGTTTTTTTTCACTACAAATAAAAATTGACTGTCGGTGGGACTGCTCAGTGATGAAGGCATAGTCACTGGTCATTGTGCTGTTTTACACGACAGTTAATTTCCGTAACTATCCTTCTACTTTCATCACCTGTCGCATCTCTTCTCTATCCATTTCCTACGGAATGTAGCACAGTACTTGACTTAATAGGCATTGTTGCCTGAAGTGCTACTTCTCTTTACAAAAAAAAAAAAGAACAAAGACAAGATATTCTTGCAAACATGAAAATCTACAAAAAAAAAACTTTCAACAGTGACATTATAAACGAACAGGTAAACACGACCTCAGACACAATTTACATTCCACTAAAACTACTCATGCACACAAACAAACGAAAAACATCCTCAGACGGTCACACGTATCTAGAGAATAATAAAATACGGAGATATTGAGAGATTTACTTTGCATAAAAGTGCCAGGTGGCTGGCATTCTACCTAAATGGATAAATAAGAACTTAACAACAGAATTGCCTAAACGCGAATACTGGCTCCCCAGTACGAATTGTATCGTACGGCTTGACAATGATGTTTTCACATTGAAAACGCTTGCCATTAACACAAAAAGAACAACAGCAGCCAGATAAGAAGGGAAATAACAACAGTAATATAACCTTTATATAATTTACAAACTGTTCTACTTTTAATTTAATTAAATCAGTTAATTTCATTTTATTAAAATTATGATTTTCTTCCAAAAGCTATCTGGCAACGCTCTTTGATGTGATTTATCTGTTGTTGCTCTCTTTTGTGTGATGTTTATTTATTTTGTTATTTTAAAAGCCTATAATTTGATTACATTTGTTTTCTCCCCCTTTTTATTTTAATTAAAGCGAAAAGAACCAAAACAGGAAGAAAAAACGTGCAGAATAGAAACGTGGCCTTTTCGATTACGAAAATAAAAGCCGAAGAATTTTTGCCAGCATTAATTTTAAAGAATTTTTTTGTTTGTTTTGCAATTCAAATCATAATTATTAGTGCTAAATATTTTTTAATATAAATCGTTTTATTTGTATTAATTTTTTATCCGTTAATATCCGTAACTTCGCAAAAATGTTAAAAAACCGTTCTTCCGATTTTATTGATTCAACTCGACGTATTTTTAAAACCCAACTGCTTCAAGACACCGCCAACTGCCAACGGTAAACAGTTTGAGAAGTTGTTTAAATCGCTTTAAACAAAAGCTTTAAATTTGTGTTGTTTAAGAGCAGCAGCTCAAATTAAATGACAGACAATGATCATGAAGTTATGTTTTGAATGTTGTTTTACATCTGTGTATGTGAATGTGTGTGTATATCTCTGAGATACAAGTTATAAAACTACTATTATCTCTAGGTAGTTTTATAGAGAAAACAAAGGTAGCAGGCAACACACATGCAAGGTTGCCAGATCTACTAAAAAGAAATACAATATTTTTGTAATTTTATCTCGGATGGGAAAATTAAGCAAAAATTTAATTTAAAATTTAAATTGAAATATTCTAACGAATAATAAACAACACAAAACTTTAAATTCTCTTTTTCCTTTCTGCTCTTTTTCACTTTTAATCAATGAAACATATTTTCTTTCACTATTAATTTATAATTTGAAACAAAAGTATGATTGGGATACGAAATATCTTGCAAGTAAGTGCAAGATATTTCGATATTAGTAAAGGGTGCGCCATCTAACGTTTTTTTCCAACTACTGCTTATTTCATGAATGGTAACACTTAGCTCATGTTTGATTTGACAGATAATTAGTTTTATCCTTCCGCTGAACGAATATGGCTGTCTATAGGCTTCAACAACGCTGGGAAATATTGCGACATTACTTCGAAAATCATGATAATGTTGCAGAATGTGTGCAAAAATTGCGTACGGATTTTGGAAGAAGAGAAGCACCACCAGCTCCGTATGTTCGTTACCTTGTAAAAAAGTGAAAGAAACTAGCATCCTCATCGATAAACCAAAGCGTGAAAAGCCAAAAAAAGGGCGTACACCCGAGAATATTGCTTCTGTGGCAGAAAGTGTGAGTGAAGCGCCATCAACATCCATTCACGGTCGTTCTCAGCAATTGAACATTTCAGAGACATCGTTAAGACGAATTTTGCATAAAGAACTTGGTATGACGCCATACAAAGTCCAATTAATTCCGGAGTTGCAGCCAAGTGACCATCCAATGCGTTTTCGCTTCGCTAAGTGGGCCTGCGATCGACTTACAGAAGATGCCGATTTTGCAAAAAAAAGCATGTTTTCAGATGAAGCTCATTTTGATTTTAGCGGGTATGTAAACAAGCAAAATTGTCGCATTTGGGGCACAGACCACCCGCACGCACACATTGAAAAGCCGACGCACTAAAAACGAGTCACTGTTTGGTGCGGATTTTGTCCAGAAGCATAATTAGGCCATTTTTCATCAAAAATAAACAGGGAGTGACTGTTACAGTCAATAGCGATCGTTATCGGGCCATGTTGAACGAATTTTTGTTCACAAAAATTGAAGAAGAGGATATTGGCAACATTTGGTTTCAACAGGACGGCGCTACGTGCCACACAGCCGAAGCTACACTCGATGTTTTGCGCCCTATTTTTGAAGATCGCACATTATTAGCCGCAGAGCTGATGTCGTTTGGCCACCTCGGAGCTGCGATTTGACACCGTTGGACTATTATTTATGGGGTGCCATCAAAGATAAGTGTTACGCCGACAAGCCAGAGACATTTGACGCTTTAAAGAACAATATTTGTGAAGCCATTGGTGAAATACGGCTGCACACAATCGATAATGTGCTTAAATCTTGGACCGATCGTGTAGGCTACTGCATGGCCAGCCGAGGCAGCCTTTTGAATGAAATTATTTTCAATTATTAACTGGAAAGATTGCACTTTCAAATAAAAAAAGAAATTAGAGAAAATATTTTGTAGTTTTATTTATAGTATTCAAAACCAAAAAAAAAGTTATTGTGCGAACCATTTATTAATTGATTGTGTATACTTAATAGGCAAATGCTTAAAAATGCTTCTTCTATTACCTTCAAACAGTGCAGACTCCTTTAATGCTAACCTCGAAAAGCGCAATACCTCGATATTGGCAACACCCGTCGACCCTCGTCAAATTTGGTTTGTGAACAAACCGGTTTCGGCCGTTTGCCATCCTCAGTGTTCTTTTCATACGAGATGGCAAACGGCCGAAACCGGTTTGTTCACAAACCAAATTTGACGAGGGTAGACGGAAAACCGTACCCAAATAAGAGTTAATCTAGCCCCGCCGGAGAATCTAAGCACATATCAAAATATAATTGTTAACTTTTCGCGATAGCGTGATCCATTAACCGTTACCGCATTTCCAGCCTCATTTTTAAGAAAAACATGGCCCAATCAACCCTTTAGAGCACACAGCGCACCATATAGTGAGCATGCAAAGGCTTCTCACTTATCTCTCTAGGATTTTCAGAAGCCCAAATGCGGCAATTTTGCTTGTTGACATACATTGACAGCTGAAAAAGGGTTCCGTGTGAAAAAATTATAAATTTGTCTCCCCGGAGGCCCTTCGGGAGTGTCGTGGTGGTTGTGGTTTTGCGGCCTCAAGCATGAACTGATTATGGTGGCCAGGATCATCTCGCCTTTAATTACACCTACCTGGTGACTGATCCACATCCAGTCAACCTGCTAGTCATGTGTTCTGGACGGGAGTTGGATAGTCTTCAGCTCATCAGCAAGGAGTAGTGGTTTGCAGCCCTGCTCTATAATCGCTGAAATTGCAACTAGGAAAGACCTGTTGCTAGAATTAGTCTTCGGCTTTCTAGGAGGTAAATGACGTTGCTTTTCATTCACAGTGGTTTGACCACCATCTGATTAAGACATAAGGCCAGGTGCAGATGTAAATCTTATCACGAAATACCTTCTGATAAGTGAAAATTGGCTTTGTCTGAAAAAATTATTTTTTCAATGAATGAATTGAGCGATGTGATTAGCTGATTTATTCAATTCCTGCACTGGTTGAACCTTGTAGGGCTACAAAGTCAAATCCTTACGCAAAATTCGCCATGAGCTGGTTATGAGCTGTGTTATCCAACCCAATTGTTGAAAACCTCGAGGAATTGACAAATTTGAGTCTGCTTTAACACTGTTAATCACAACATGTGTTGGCACATGTTGTATCAGGCTTCTTGACTCAAATTTAACGAGACCAAATTCTTAATAGCGATCAACATTAACTAAAAGCGCTATAGAAAATAATTCATTTGTATATCACGAATAAAAATACAATAATAATTATTCGGAAAATTTATTTTAATTATTGTTTGCCTAAATTTGAGGTTAGGAAGCAAATTGGCAACTTTAATTTTATTGATACCAATGAAAAGTAGAAATATGGAAATTAGTAATCGAATACGATGTCGGACAAATGTCCAACTTTAACAGGTTGGCAGAGGCCTACTCTTTTATTTTTGATTTTATTTTTATAATTCTTAGCTACAATTATTATTGCTGTGCGAAATTATTGAAATATAATGTTGGATATCTCGATTATCTCGTTAACGAATTGATGTGCCACGCTCTTTCTCAGCATTTTGCTGTATAGCGTCTATATTTGCATCACTATGGCCACTACGAGCGTATTGTTTTGCTGTATTGTTAGCAATAATACCGTTAAACTAGAATTTTGCGATTAAATTATGCACAGCAGTCTGAGAAAGAGCTCGATTACAAGGAAAAGCTGCTCGAATTTTATCAAGACGTACAGTGAAATTTTCACTTTTTTGATAGTAAATTTTTACAATTAAAATTGTTTGCTCAAGATTGCAAAATTTCTCAACTCTTTATTAATTAATGATGAGAGAGCTCAATTCTTGATTTTC
Organism: Trichopoda pennipes; assembly: GCA_030448955.1. Taxonomy (NCBI): domain Eukaryota; kingdom Metazoa; phylum Arthropoda; class Insecta; order Diptera; family Tachinidae; genus Trichopoda; species Trichopoda pennipes. Next base: position 1,087,615 of record JASKUP010000068.1, on the reverse strand, counting down.
AATCATTTGACAGGCAATTTACTTCCTAACCTCAAAATCTGCTCATCCAATTTTATAGAGATTTATATCTGAATTCACATCAGCTGCATGCACTTTAGTTTCCACTTATCAATTTTACTTGTAAATTAAATACTAACAAGGTAAAATAATAATAACGTTAACAATCTCACAGGTACCAATTTAGTTTGGGTAGGGTCAAGTTTGTGAGACGGCTCACTAAGGCCCCGAATATGTATCGGAGGTAATTAATGGGCAAATAATATTTTATAATAAACCAATTTATAACCTCTTTCAAAGTTTGTGGATCGAATATCGGCTGCTGCTGCAGCTTAGCTTGCAGTAAGCAAAAACCATCTTATAACACACATTATTCGAATTTATATTGTATTCATCGGCTATTTTGCTTTTCGAAGATGCATCTCGAAATTAAATTAACTTAAAGTCATGATTATTATCTATCTAGCATTCGTATACACAACACAATAAGCACATTATTTTCGAAATATTTATATTGTTAATCGTAAGAAAATACTGTTTTCCACGTCTGTTTTAATGCTCTTTTTTTAAGAGAATTGACTTCTGCTTTTATTAATTCAACACATGACAGTTGTTTCACTTTCTCTTACACACGTGTAATTAAATTTGTATTTTACCACTTTCAAGAAGCTTTTTTAATTTATATTTGTTTTAAGCGCGGTGCTTGTTAAGCTTTCATGTTGAATTTCCATTTTAATATTTGAAGGGAAATTTTATTGTAATAAAATTTTTTAACACAAAAATTATATATTTAATTCTTCAACGAGTCGCTATTTAAATACAAGCTTACGTACCTGCGTTTTGGAATAGCGCTGCACTACTGGAGATACAAAAATCTGAATTACACTCATGTTTATAAAGAACAAATGTGGAACTGAAAAAATGTGTAATAAACAAAACAAAATAAAAACAAAGGAAAAATATATCTCATATTACGAACAGCACAGAAATATGAGTTGCCATACTAATGAAATAATTGTTTGATTTTAAATTGTTCGTTTGGCTGTTTGTCAGGGTTTCAAGTAAATTTTTAAAAATTTCAAAGAAATAGCACGGTTTCATAAAGAATCTTAAACGAAATATTTTTCTTTTTTTTTTAATAAAAACAAAAAAGTTTTAATTCAAATAAATTTTGATATTTTAAATATTTTCGATAACGATATTGTCATTGTCTGATTAAAGAAGACCCTGCTAGAAGTTTCAAAATTCGCTAAAAGCACTTTATCGCTGAGGATGATTTTTAAAAATTTTCATTAAATTTCTCATAATTACAGACCGATATGGTCGGGTTAATTCTATAAACTTTTTTCGCCTTCGAATTGCAATTACTTTTACTATAGGCTAGGTTTGGCAGAAAGCTGTATTTCAAAGCTTACTTAGGTCCATTTGCTTGATCCCCTTGTAATAATTGCGAAATGGAAAAGAAAGTCAGGATATAAAAGTGGAGTTAAAGAGAAGAAACCAGCGTTAGAGGAATGATAATAAATAGCGATAGAATAATATGTAGGTGCTATAGATGCAGAGCAGTAAGCTGCCGAATAAGCCTCCCTGGCCAGGGTTAAAAAACAATCAAAGTAGAGAATTGAGTAGTTACGAAATTGATTTATGAAACAATTTTCTCAATTTTGATTAATTATTTATTCATTATTTTTATTTATCCTGATGATGCCAACCAATGGTTTGGCGAAATATTGAAAAATAATAAAAAACATAAAGTTTTAAAATTTTGTAGCAAATAATTATTAGGAAAAAAAGTTAATGAAACGACCCATTGTCCATTTTACAAGCAGCATAATTTTCTAAGAAATCTTATACACACAAGACAACAACAGCACGCTAATAAGAAATTCTCTCAAATTAGATAAATAAACAATAAACGCAGATCAACACAAAGCGAGAGCCTAAGCTAATTTATAATAATAATAACAACAACAATATTTGTGAGATTAAAGTAGACTATTCTTTTATATGCGATTACAGCTTAAAATACCTATATAAGTATCACTTGCTGGGCAACTAAATTAATTCAAGTTGAATCATCGTTGAGAAAAGACAACAAAATAATAAAGCATCTGTTAAGAATTTACCGTGGTAAAGTTACCATCGTGTTTATTTTGTATGTATTGCAAGTAAATAAATCGTTTAACTCTAAAGTACTATTCGAACAGAATCGGATATCGAATATACAGGAAACCAACAGCAACGAACACAATAATACACAACTCCTCAAATCATCCCCAGCAACACAAAAACGCAGCAATCAGGCAGTTAATAACAAGACTCGAGAGAACACCACTAACACGGCAAATGTATATGAAGGAAATGGAAACAATATACACCATAGTGGGAAACAACGGTAACAAAAAGCGCCTCGTAGATAACATCAAGAAACAAATTAGAATGAACAAAGAACAGGGGAATAGAAAGGGGAAAATGGGCTACATTAACATATATGGGAAAATCAACGTACAAACTGGCGAAATTCTTTGGAAAACACAAAATCAATACCGCATTCAGAACAAGGAACAATTTAGGCAGAATACTACGGAATAAGACAACCGAGGCAAATATACTAGACAAACGAGGAGTGTACAAATTAACTTGTACATGCCATTATAGCTACATCGGGCAAACAGGACGAAAAATTAAGACCAGATTTAGGGAACACATTAGAGACTATAACAGAAAACTACGAGAACCAAAATCAACCCCAGAATCAAACTTTGCGAACCATATATTCAACAACAAATGTACACCAGAACATTTAAAAACAACGGTTAAGCTGCTTCATACACAGCACAAAGGAAGGAGACTAAATGTATTAGAAAACATGGAAATATACAAACAAAAAACATTTGACGGACGAATAATAAATGAACAAATAAACACTGCTTCGGACACAATATTTGAACCGTTGAAACATTTTTACAGGAAAACAAACACTACACCAGCACGAAAACGTTACGCAGGTACGCAAGACCAAAGCAATAAAGAACATCATAAACGTACAATTACAGATTATTGTCTCACATAAAAAAAGAGAATAAAAAACGCAATAGATTCACACATAAACAAAAACGGACAACAAGCATGATCGTAAAAGGATTTAGTTAGAAAAAAAACGACGAATGAAAAAGGGAGCGACAAATTAGGTAAAAAGAGACAAACGAAAAAGGAGAGAAAGATGCAGGCAAAAAAGACAGAAAGTGACGAACGCAATAACACGAAGGGAGACACGAACTATATAAACACAACTCAGAATAGAACGCACTAGTACGAAAAGAACACTGAAGATGGCAAACAGCCGAAATCGGTTTGTTCACAAACCAAATTTGACGAGGGTCGACGGAAAACCGTACCCAAATAAAAGTAATTTTAACCCCGTCGGAAAATCCAAGCACATATTAAAATAAAGATATTATATAGGAAAGATTTAAATAAGTGTTTACTTGTAATACTGGACATTCTCTGAGGACTACGCCAGCAGCATAGGTTAGAAATGGCATTTAAACATCATTGAACTGGTTTAAAAGCAGCTTTTCACTTTTATTTTCGTAGATTAAACATTTGCATATCGTCTTTACAGTCACAGAACCCCGCTTGACATGTTATTTTCCCAAGACCAACATTTTATCTCTTTTTCTGTTAAAGTTTTCCGATCAGCTTATACTAATAAGGATTCCCCAGCTTATGCTATTACTAACACCTACAAGAATTTTTGGATTATTACAAAGAATGTCGAATCAATCGAAAACCTTTTGTACAAAAAACTTAAAGGTATATTAAATTCATATCTATTTACGCAATAAATCTGTCACAAAGTAATATGGATCTTCCTCTATGCTCTATAGCATCAATGACTCCTCTATAAGTAAATCTTTTGGCTTTAATTCTTGTACGTGTTGGATTTTGTAAGCACGCAAACCAAGATCCTTCCGCGAAATCTTTCATAAAATCGATAGACACATATTATATATTATTACATTTAATCCAAATGGCGGTGATGATAGTTATTTGTTTAGAAAGCAAAAAGCCTGTTTATGGAAATTTTGTTCGATCACCTGCACGTATAAACAAAAGTTTATTAAATTCTGCGACATATCTGAGTAATAATAAGTCGGAATAGTTATCTCATTTCTATGGCAAAATAAAGAAAAAAGCCTTATAAATAAATTTAGCGAATGAAACTTAAAAGTTGTTATCAGCTTTTATTATACAAATATTTGCTATTGTTGTAGCATTTTTTTTAATTACAGTTTTGACTTTCTTCGCCATAAACAGCTAATAAACAGCTTTAAAAACAATAATAATATTAAAGTTATAATAAAACTGCGATATAAAATTCCTAACTGGAAAAAACGAAGATCAAATCTTCAAAAATCTGGTAGCCTTACTAAAAAATTGGGAAATATAATAGAGAAGAGAGTGGAAGATAAATGGTAAGAGAGCTGTAATAAGCAAAGAGATTTGTGTATATCATGCTCTAAAATTAATAAAAAAAAGAGTTACCAACTTCAATTTATTTTCATTTAAAATACATTTCAAGCAATTGAAATTAATATTGCCATTTTCCTTTCTAACTGACTGGTTTGTACTCGAAGGCGAGCGCTTTCGATGCGAATGCATCATTCTCAAGCCGCGTTTAAGTTTTAAATGGAGTTCGAATAACTTTTTCTTTCTATTAGGGATTAATTTTTTATAGTTAAAGTTTAAATGCTATTGAAATGCTTAAATAAAATATAATATTAATTTAGCATGTCTAAATGTATTCGTATTCGTAGTTGATGCATTGGCAATTGTCACAATGATGTCAATTTTGCAAGAAAATCGCATCAAAACAATTAAAATCCACTATGAAAATGATGGTTCTGTTAAAGTTATATTTTGTAAAATTCATGATATTTTCGGACAACATAATCGCCTTTCTAAGACCGCTATTAACAACTTGGTCGTTAAATTTAAGTTGATAGGCTCGATACAAAATGTATGAACACCAACGTGTGTTCGACCGAGTCCGTCAACTGGAAACATCACAGCCGTAAGCCAAAGTTATGAAGCAGCTTCAAATTTGTCAATTCCTCGACGTTCTCAGCTATTGGGGTGATCCAAAACCACTAAATGGCGAATTTTGTCTAATGATTTCACTCTGAAGCATTGCAAGGTTCAATTTGTGCAGGAATTGAAGCCAACCGACCATTCACATCGCCGTAGATTCCCTTAATTCATTCAGGAACAACCGTTTGTTTATTACGAAAAAATCATTTTGCCCATTTTCACTTGTCAGGGTATGTCAACAAGCAAAATTGCCGCATTTGGGCTCCTAAAAATTCTAGAGCGATTATTGAGACGCCTTTGTTTGCTGGAGGCATATTTGGGCCGTTTCTGTTTTCGAAAATGCGGTAATGGTCAACGCATCACGCTATTAGGAGATGCTACTAACTGAATTTTGGTCTACTATTAACGACGTGAATATCACTGACATGTGGTCACTGACGTGGCTTAGTGACAACGTCACAATTTATTGCAAACCAAATTACCCGATCGCATAATTTCACAACAATTAGCAGTTAAATGGCCAGCCAGATCGTGTGATTAAACACCACTGGATTATTTTTTGTGGGATTATGTTAAGGACACGGTCTATATGGAGCCAATCGAATCGATTTCAGTCTTAAAACTCAAAATCTGTAATGTGATTAACGAAATACCACGGCCATTTTGGAAAAAAAGTGATTAACAACTTTGATGAAAAAACTGACATCTGTTAGCGTGGTCGTGGTTGACATTTGCCAGATATAATTTTTCATTCATAATTGCCGAACTTTTTTTTTTGTTTGTTTTTTAAAGAGAAGAAGCACTTCAGGCAACAATGCCTCTTTAGTCAAGTACCGTGCTACATTCTTTAGGAAAGGGATAGAGAATAGATGAAACAGGTGGTGAAAGTAGAAGGATAGTCGGAAATTAACTGCCGTGTATAAGACAGACCAGTGACCAGTGACAATGCCTTCATCGTTGAGCAGTCCCACCGACAGTCAATTTTTATAGTGAAAAAAACCAAGGTCTTCGTTGGGAATCGAACCCACAACCCCCATATTTACAAGCTAGTACACTACCTACTAGCCTACAGGGGCACCATTGTGGATGAAATGTAGCGTCATCCTCGCCCTAGGAATCCTTCAGATATGTATATCCTCCAGTAACTCGTAGTTGCAACTTCAAGAGCTCGGAGCAGGCCAATGGTCCCACTTCTTGCTGAAGAGTTGGAGACTATATAACTCCTGGTCCAGAACGCATGAATCCTAATACAATTTTAAGAACACAACCCAAGCATGCTCACTGAACCACGACCATTCATTGTGTTCATTGTGAATGATCCGACCCACATAACTCAAACGATAGCCTCGAGACCACAACCACCATAATAACCCGAAGGGCGAAACTCAATATTCAGTCAGAGAACAACTAAAAGGCTTTAAAGACAAAAAGCTGAACTTCCCGTGGAAATATAGTGGAATTGTCCAGTTGGCTCCTGCTAGCCTTGTAGGAGACTGGGCTCTCTTTTACTCGCGTTGACACATGTAATGACGATTAGATTCCATCAAGCATATCAATGTGCCTCCATGGGGGATCAAAAATGTCATATCGCTTTTGTTTCTTTTTAAAAAGAAATTAATATAAGAACACGTTTTTTTGCAGTAATTGGTAGGCTTTCCAAGTTTTATTCGATAAACAAAGTCATCAATTTAAAACTTGCCGTGATAGAAAACAAAAGAAAATTACATTTGTTGTCTTAATTCGTCAATTTTATGCCGGCGATTTTTTGATTGCAAAATCCAGTATTCGAATATCCTAAGATCTATTCGGTTTTTTCTTTTTATTTGCATACTAATCTTTTTTTTTTTAAATAGGCGAAGTAGCACTTCAGGCAACAATGCCTATTTAGTCAAGTACCGTGCTACATGCTTTAGGAAAGGGATAGAGAAGAGATGCGACAGGTGGTGAAAGTAGAAGGATAGTTATGGAAATTACTTGACGACAGCTCGGTGACCAGTGCTATGCCTTGATCACTGAGCAATCCCACCGACAGTCAATTTTTATTTGTAGTAAAAACAAACCAAGGTCTTTGTTGGGAATCGAACCCACAACCCCCAGTCATGTACCTACTAGCCTACAGGGGCACTTGAGGTAACCACTCGATTCTTAAATATTTCTGTATAGTTTAATTTTAAAATTTTGTTTATCCTTATTCTTTTATAATATTCGAATATTTATTATTCGAGGCAATAAATATTAATATTCGATACAATATAATTATTAGCATCGACGAGTTCAAAAATTACACTATTCAAATACGAATTTTATCCTGCTGTCATTCCTTTCGGTAAAAACCGATTATTACTGGCAATTTGTTTAGTGCGTTCTGTGAGTGCTTGCGATGCGATGACATCATTATCAAACAGCGTTTTAGATAAAAGAACTAAAGAGTTAGTGTTAGTGTCTTTTAGTGTAATTAGTATTGGCTTTCAGGTCGTACTTTCATTAGGGTCGTACCTATTTATGCAGGTAAATTGTCCCGCAACCTGGTATTTTATATGGGGTTAATTTAACATGTTTCCATCTTTTATTATTTGTTAAGTAAGTGGGTCCGCCTGAGGGTGGTTTTCGTTTGTTAAAGTCATGCACTTAGTTTCAGTGTTGTGAAAATTCATTCATTTATTTTGTATAAAAAACTAATTCGAATTATTTTTCCTTATTATAGTTTTCTTTTATTCGTAATTATAAATTATTAAAGAAGTTTCTTTTTCAATTTATACTAAACAAAATTTTGCATTGCAAATTTAAAGTTTCTTGCAATGGTTACTAAACTATTCGAATAAAAGTTCAATTTTTATTATCAACAATATATTTAAATTAAGTTTTTTATTTAAGATTGACAACTTCTTTATTCTCAGTTGTTTCTTATACATGTTTCCGACAATTTTCTATTGAACATAAATTTAATCGATTATTCGGATAATTAATTCACTGTTATATAGTATGATCGCCTATACTGATATAACTGTAAAAGTACGTAAAAATATACATATCGTATTTTTGCCAAAAGAAGTCCTTTTATTCGCTATATTTATTTAAATATTCCGTTAATTATTCGATTAATATTTTAAAATCATCATCTCGATTGTGAGAAAATTACTTACAATGTATCAATTTGTTAAGTTCACTATAATTTTAATATTAAGTAATGTTTAGGGGAGGAATTATTCGGTTGCTTGATTTTTAAAACCATTAATCGAATAATTGTTCGGGTATTTTTTTTTTAACCTTGTCTTTGAGAACGATAAGAAGTTGAAAGCCTGAATAAATTTAATGTAAAATAATATATATTTTTCGATTATTCTACTAAAAATTTAATAAATTATTCGAATATCTTGTTCTATGTATTATTCGTAATAATAAAATTAAATTTTCGTAAATTTTACTGATATGTGCATGAATTTTCCAAAGAGAACACTGAAGATGGCAAATAGCCGAAACGGTTTGTTCGCAAAACAAATTTGACGAGGGTCGACGGAAAATCGTACCCAAATAAAAATTTTACTCTACTTTAAGTATGTAAAAATTTTTATTTTCTCCATTAATCGATAAATAATTAAATGATTTATTAGTTATTTTGGAAAACATATTAATTTGATTGGTATATTCCCACTAAATCTCTCGTTCTTGTGATTAGTGTTCCAGTTAAATTTAATTGAATTATTTGGATATTCTACTGCACGAGTTATGATAAAATTACCTATTCCTAAATCGTTTATTATTATGGGATTATTATTATAATATTTATTCGGCCAATTTATAATATGATTTTTAGTATCGACAAATTTGCAATTCCAAAACTCTTTTGATAACTTCTTTTTCGTTTTGTATAATAAGTTCATTTGAATATTAGTTTAATTATTCGAAAATTTTAAAAGCTGTTTTCTTACTTCCAACATTTCTATAGTTATAATTTCGCTTCCCCGTTTATTCGAATAAGTATCTAGTTTTTATTACGTTAAAAAAGTTGTTTACATAAAATGTATTAAAAGATAGAGACGTCAACTATTTTAATTGCTTATATTTTAGTACATTTTAGTTCGGTTATTCGTATAATTATATATGTATTTATTTGTTTGTCAGTTGGACATTGCAAAATAAAGTAAAATATATTTTAAGTTACAAAGTTAATTTTTATATGTCTACTCTATTTTAATTATTTTTTTTTTTGCGAATAATCGGTTAACATTATTCGGTTAACTCGATTATTCGAATATTTATTCGATATTTTTATTCGTTATTTTTAATTCAAATATTGTTTTTCTACAATTATTTAAATGCAATATTTAAAAAATTTTTAGCTTTTTAAAGGCAAAGTAAGCATATATTAAATTAAAATTACGTTTTTGATTATTTTTACATTTTTTTTAATTATTAAAATTTTTTTTAAATTATTAAATATTTAAAAGTTAATGAACCTTTTAATCTCTTATATAAAAATTACAACTTTTTTAAGAACTTCTGGTTATTGCAGTACAAATATTTTGACTCTTATTTAAATTTGTTGCTTTCGTTTTGCAAAACAATCTAGAGAAAATAGAATAGTAAATTAATTTCTTTACAAGTTATTTTTTTTAGCGCGTAAATAAACAGGAAATAAAAGTTTTGCGCAACATCTTGTTGAAAAACTAAAAATTATTGTAAGAAAAACATTTTGATACAGAAGAAAGGCAGAAAGAAGAACACGTTCTTCTTCGTAGCATAAATAATATAAAAATCTAAACTTAAGTTTAAAAATTATTTTTGTCTCGAACAACAAAAATGCGAGCAAATATGCAATTTTCTTAATGTAATGAACGAATGAATAGATGAACGTGCAAACAAATGAATCACTTAAAGACTGCTTTTGTATGAATAAAAAAAATGCATTTTTATTTTGAAATTTTGCTTTGTTTGTTTTAGTTTTAACAAAGTTTTGTTTTTATTTAAAAAAAATCATAAAATAAAAGTTTGTAACATAATTGTATCATAAACATTTTAATGAACATTATACAGATAATAATGATGTTGTGTTGATTTTAACAAAAAATGTTTCAAAAGTATTCATTGGCGTTTTGTAAAGAGAAGAAAAATATTTCATTTGAGAAACAATATTTAAGGGGAACACAAAAAAAATATTGTTACGAAGATGGTGCGTTAAGTTTGAAAGGAAAAGTAAACGACACACATGACACATTTTACAAACTGTATAGTTTTCTAGAAAAACTTGTACACACAAAACAGCAACAACAGCATACTTAAGAGAAATTCTACGAAAGAAGTTAACAACGGAAAGCAAAAACAATTAACACAGAACAAAACAAAACACCCATCAAAGCACGCGCCTAAACTGAATGATAACATCAATAACAATATGAGGTGATGTTACAGTATATTTTTGAATGTGCGAGAACCGCTCAAAACAACTTATATAAGCGCCCCTAACTGAGCAAAAAAAGCGCCCCTAACTGAGTTATCGGTAAGTTAAGACAACAAAGTTACCATTGTGTTTATTTTGTGTGCATTGAAACTAAATAAATCGTTTAACTTTATCTTAAACTCTTAAATACTGTGTTGTTATTTGGCAACAAAAGAACTCAAAATAGCAAAATGTTTATTAAACAGGAATTATAAAAAACAAATCGCCTAAAATTCCTGCATGATATTTTGAGTGATCAGGATATTAAGCGAAATATGAAATGAAAGGCAAATAATATTGTTACGTTTATACCTTTTGTTGTGAGTTCTTTATTGCAAAATAAATAACTGCAGTTGTTAGAGCTTTTAAATTAATAACAATTTTATTTACTTTAACTACACAAAGTTGACACTACAAAACTACAATTTACTTAAGATGCACGTCTTTACTTCAGCAGATTTTAATTTCACACTGACTGACTATCCACTCAGACGATGCCCTTTTATATTTGTGCATTAAAAGTCTAGAAAATTTAGGAATCTTCTACTACCTTTGTATCACATTTTGTTGTTGTATGTTGTCTATTCAATGTACAGGTGCCAGTATGTCTGTGTAACTAGAAATGTTGTTGTTGTACCATACGTTTTCTTACCAAGCCACGCAGTTTGTAAACAACATACCCAGTAGTTCGCTTTATTGCTTAATTATTTTATTTCAAAACTTAAGCAAGACACACATCAGATAACTGGAATGCAACATCTGAAATATCAAAAACGACACCGTACAAATATTAAAAAGTCTAAATAATGACAATTGATGTCAAAAATATCAAAGTAACGAATTAAGTTTGTCATTACTCGAAACTGGTAAAAACGGGCCATGATTCCTTATTGGTTGACTTAACTTTTCTCTCTTACTATTGAGGAAGCTTTATTTCATTAATCACATCACGGATAAAATAAATAATGCAGTGGTGTTGAATCACACGATCTGGCAACCACTTAACTGCTGATTGTCGTAAAATTATGTGAACGGGAAATTTAGTTTGCAATAAATTGATCGTTTCATTGGCTGTGTGACATGTTGCACCGTCCTATTGAAACCACATGCCATTGATACCCACGTCGTCAATAATTGAGTTGTTAGCATCTTGCGATAGCAATTTCCAGCCACATCTTCAAAAAAACAAACGGCCTAATCACGCTTCTATTGACACATTGAGCACGAAAAAGTTTTAAAATAATCGCTCCAGGATTTTCAGAAGCCCAAAAGCGACAATTTTGCTTGTGGACATCTCCTGAAAAGTGAAAAAACCAGCCGGTTGTTCCTGAATAAATTCAGCGAATCTATTACAATGTCAATGGTCGGTCGGCTGCAATTCCTGCACCAGTTGAACCTTGTAAGTTAAATCCGTGTGGTGGTTTTGGATAACTCCATTTGTTGAGAACGTCGAGGAATTGACGTGATAAGATTTACATCTGCAGCTGGCCGTGGGCCTTAATCAGATGGTGGATCATTACCACTGTGGATGATATGTAGCGTCATCCTCGCCCTAGAAGGCCGTCGGATACGTATTACCTCCGGTCACTCCTAGTTGCAACTTCAAAAGCCCGGAGTAGACCGTAGCCTTCACTCCTTGCTGAAGAGTTGGAGACTATCCAACTCCTGGTCCAGAACGCATGAAGTTTAATATAATTAAGAACACGATGGCATTCATACTCATCCGACCCACAAACCTTAACGAGGGCCTCGAAAGACACAGCCACCACGATACTACCGAAGGCTCTACCTCAATAATCAGTCAGAGAACAGCTTAATGCCTAAAGAGACAAATAGCGGAACTCTGGGACTTTACTGATTACCGTGGAAATATAGTGGATTGTCCAGTTGGCTCTTGCTAGCCTTGAAGGGGACTGGGCACCCTTTTAGCCCCCCAAGACACAAGTCTAGATGGTTGTGTGATCCATAAAGACTTATAATGTGCACCCGGGGGGAAACGTCGAGGGATAGTCAAATTTGGATTTGCTTCAACACTATGGCTCACAGCTGCGATGTTTTCAGTTTAACGACTCGGTCGAATACGCGTAGTTGTTCACGCACATTTTGCATCGAGCCTTTCGATAATAATAGCGATCTCAGAAGGACGATTATGTTGTCCGAAAATATCACGAATTTTACGAATTGTAACTGTAAGAGAATCACCATTTTACGTGGACGGATTTGAATGCTATTTGCGCCCGAATTTTTTTTTCGTTTGAAAAGAGACGAAGCACTTCAGGCAAAAATGCCTATTTAGTCAAGTACCGTGCTACATTCTTTAGGAAAGGGATAGAAAAGAGATGAAACAGGTGGTGAAAGTAGAAGGAAAGTTACATGACCTTGCCTTCATCGCTGAGCAGCCCCACCGACAGTCAATTTTTATTTGTAGTGAAAAAGCCAAGGTCTTCGTTAGGAATCGAACCCACAACCCCCAGAATGACAAGCTAGTACACTACCTACTAGGCTACAGGGGTACCTAACAATTGCCAATGCATCTACTACGAATATGCCAAAAAACTAAATGTTAAAATTGTCATGTTGTTGTTGACACAATTGAAAAAAAAAAAAAACTTGTTATTGAAAACCCCGACAAAAATGTTAGAAAAGCAAAATTAACTTAAAAAAAGTTCCGCTTTAATTTAATATACAAAAAAAAATTTGCCTGCAACAGTTTGCGGATTATTTGCTTTTGCTGTAGCAGCTGTCAAAGGAAACTGTTCGCATTTGTCTTCTAAATCCTTAAACAAGTTAAACACAATTTTCTTCACACGCTCATGTGGTCAATTTTTTCCATTTCCAAAGAAGCAGAGGACTCTGTAGTTTTTCCTTTGTATTTTATTTTCGTGATTCTTGCAACTGTACAAATACAAAATCATTCACTCAGTCTAACACTTTATCGTTGCGGAAGGATAATGTGTTAAATGAACTGAAGAAAAAACTTGCAATCGTATTTAAACTGCAAACATTTTTCTATTTATTCTTCTTCTTCTTTTTCTGGTTGTGTGCCTTTCATTCAGCTTTATTTGCATTTGTTCTATTTACAAAGATTTTTCATTACATTTCCCTGTCAGTTATAAATAGACAGATAACACAATAAGAAGAGCAGAAATTTAATATTAAATTTGAACAAATAAATTTCAACATGAACAAAAGTAAGAGACGCAAAATTTTCTTTGTGGAAGTTCGTTTAAAAGAGAGAGAGAGAGAGAGAGAAAGTAAATCAATGCAGACATAGAACAACAAAAAACTATTGAGCATTTTCAAAAGATGTAAGTTCAATACCAATTATAAATTTCACCTAGACTTGAATTATGAAATGTAGAGGACGTCTAGAAGTGGCTCTCTAGAACGGAGTGTGCTGTCAAAATAGTCTTCTTCGCTTGAGGATATTAAGGTTTTATCTCTGTTAGAAAGCATTTTAAATTTAGTCGAGTAATTTCTAAATACCTGGTGACCTTTAGTCTTTATGTAAACATACCTGAGGTCTCTGCGAACCAACCGGGTTGGGCAAAAAAGCCTGCCAACAGTTGAAATGTGTAACATTTAAAAAATTTCAGCCTTTATAGGAGGCACCTGAAAGGGATGAACAAGAACATCTTGTATGAAGGGCAGGAGATAATCTGTAAGGCCAGTCTTGAGTCAAAACCTAACCGGCAGGAAGTTCATAAGTTACTTGTATATAATTAAGCTGGGTTAATGACAGCTCCAAGATGACATTTTGGCAAATGCAATACTTTTAGACTGCGCCTGAGAATGGCTCAAATAATAAAACAAGTTTTACTTAAAAGTACTATTGTGCAGCACTGACTAACATTATGTTCGGTTACTAGGAGAAGCACACATTGCATGTGGATGCTACAGGAAATGTAACTGTACTAACTAACGGGTCCGCCATCTAGCGTTTTTTTTCAACTAGTGCTTATTTCGTGAATGGTAACACTAAGCTCATGCTTGATTTGACAGATAATTAGTTTTATCTGTCCGCTGCACGATAATGGTTGTGTATACGCTTGAACAACGCTGGGAAATATTGCGACATTACTTTGAAAATCATGGTAATGTAGCAGAATGTGTGCGAAAACGGATTTTGGAAGCAGAGAAGCACCGTCAGCTCCGTATGTTCGTTATCTTGGGAAAAAAGTAAAAGAAACGAAACCGTGAAAAACCAAAAACAGTGCGTACACCCGAGAATATTGGTGCTGTAGCAGAAAGTGTGCGTGAAGCGCCATCAACATCAATTCACCGTCGTTATCAACAATTGAACTTTTCAGAGACATCACTGAGACGAATTTTCCATAAAGGCCTTGGTATGATGCCATGCCAAGTCAAATTGGGTTAGAAGTTGAAGCCAAGTGACCATCCAATTCGTTTTCGCTTCGGTAAGTGAGCCTGCGATCGACTTACAGAAGATGCCGATTTTGCAAAAAAAATCACCTTTTCAGATGAAGCTCTTTTTGATCTTGGCGGGTATGTAAACAAGGAAACCCGCACGCATGTATTGAAAAGCCGACGGACCCAAAACGAGTCACTGTTTGGTGCGGATTTTGGTCCAGAGGCATAATTGGGCCATTTTTCTTTGCAAATGAGCAAGGAGTAGCCGTTACAGTCAATGACGATCGTTATCGGGCCATGCTGAACGAATTTTTGTTCACAAAAATTTAAGAGGAGGATATCGCCAAGATTTGATTTCAATTGGACGGCGCTACGTGCCACACAGCCTAAGCTACACTCGATATTTTGCGCCCTATTTTTGAAGATCGTTTGGCCCCCTCGGAGCTGCGATATGACACCGTTGGAGTATTATTTATGGGGTGCCGTCAAAGATAAGTGATACGCCGACTAGTCAGAGACAATTGACGCTTTGAAGGACAATATTCGTGATAATGTGTTTAAAAATTGGACTGATAGTGTAGGCAAAGAATGGTTTTTCTAGCTTCAGTTTATCCTAACACATCCGGTTTTATCGCTGAAATCCATTCAACTTAAATGAGTTTTTTTTGTGGTGTACGCATTATTTTAAACGTCCAAGGATTTTGTCGTTCTTTCAACATCCTTTAACTTTATATTGTTGTATAACAACCAAATCTTTTTGCTTCTAGATAAGTCTAAGAACTTGTCACTTGATCTATTTACAATAACGCTGCACGAACTTCTTGATTTTAAGATCAATATTAATCAAGTGTTAATTTTTTGCACTTTTAAACATTTTCGGCTGGCCTACAAACGCTTGCTTTTTGGAACGAAACTCTTCTATTTTCAAGCGAGTACATCTAGATGTACTGAGTAAGGACGCAGTTTTAAAATTGAAGTGATTGAAAAAAGGAGGTTGCGAATTATGCTACAAAAAATACTGCGTCTATTGTCCTTTCTATAATATATTGTTATGATAATGAATTGTTCAAGTTTTCACAGAAAATAATTATCAGTAAAACATTGCGCGAAATAACCTATTGTGTGTTGTACAAACTGCGTATGTTTCTAAGAAATCTGTTACATATAAGACAATAACAACAACATGCTTTAAAGAAATTCCACGAAATAAGCTAAACAACAGAAAACAAAAACAACTAAAACAAAACACACAGCCAAACAGGCGACTACAAGGACTGATAATGACAACAACAATATAATGTAATGTTCAAGTAGAATATGGAAATCTACAAAACAAAAACATTCAACAACGACATTATAAACGAACAGGTAAACACGACCTCAGACACAATTTTCACACCATTGAAACTACTCATGCCAACGGGCAAACGAAAAACACCCTCAGACGGACACACGTACCTACATAATAATAAAAGACGGAGGTATCGTTAGGTTCACTTTGCATACAAATGCCAGGTGGCTGGTATTCTGCTTACCTGAATATATACGAACCTAATAACAGAACTACCTGAACGCCAACACTACCTACCAGTACAAACTAAACCGTGGCTTGAAAATGATGCATACGCATCGAAAGCGCTCGCCATCATATACAAACCGGCCAGTTACGACGGGAAATGGCAATATTATTTCATCTACTGGCGGAGGACAACCAAACAACATAATACCAGAATATTCTTGTACATGCGAGAACCGCTTAAAACAACTATAAAAGCACCACTTGCTGGGCAAATGAAATTAATTCAAAATGCAACAACGTTGAGAAAAGACAACAAAATAATAAAGCTTCTGTTGAGACATAAAATTGGTGAAGTTGCCATCGTGTTTATTTTGTGTGTATATAAATTAAATAAATCGTTTAATTTAACACTCTAAAGTGCTGTGTTATTATTTTGCAGTAAAAGAACTCAATATAACAAAACGTTTATTATTAACAATATAAATTGTGCGTGATAAGATTTATGTCAGTATCTAGCTGTGGAAGCCATAAGCTGACGGTGGATCATACCGCTATGGGTGAAATGTAGCGTCATCCTCGCCTTATGAAGCCTTCAGATACGTATATCCTGCAGTCACTCCTATTTGCAAATTCAAGAGGTCAGAGCAGGCCGCAGCCTTCACTCCTTGCTGAAGAGTTGAAGACTATTCAACTCCTGATCCAGAACGCATGAAGCTTAATATAATTAAGAACACGACGACATTAATACTCACTGGACCTGGACCATTCATTGTGTTTGTTGTGAATAATCCGACCCACTCAACTCAAACAAGGGCCGCGGAACACACAGCCACCATGATACTCCCGAAGAGTCAACCTCATTAATCACTCAGAGAACAGCTAAAAGACTAAAGAGCCAAAAAGCTGAACTGAAGCTGGGGCTTTACTGACTCTTGTGGAAATAAAGTGGAATTGTCCAGTTGGCTGCTGCTAGCCTTGAAAGGGACTGGGCTCCCTTTTATTTCCGTTGGCACATGTAATGACGGCGAGTCTCCGTCAGAACATATCAATGGGGATTGATTTTTAAAATTCCCAAGGAATTTTTGGAATCCCGAAATCTTAACATAAATTTGCATGCTGAAATCCCAAAACAAACACACAGTTTTGAATCTTTTTATTTGCTAATGTTAAAAGGAAAATCAGAATTTCTCGTTCTTAAAATTTCGGAGTTTGTTATGTCCATTATGGTCTCTTCCTAACCATAAAAAATATGCCTAAGGCAACGAAAATCGCATTAAAATAATTAAAATCCACTATGAAAATGGTGGTTCTGTTAAAGTTACATTTCGTAAAATTCGTGATATTTTCGGACAACATAGCCCTCCTTCTGAGACCGCTGTTAAGGATTTGATCCTTAAATTTGAGTCGACAGACTCGACACAAGATGTGCGAATATCAACGCGTGTTCGATCGGGTATTTCAATTGGAAACATAGCAGCCGTGTGCCGCAGTGTTGATGCAGACCCAAATTTGTCAATTTCTCGATGTTCTCAACAATTGGGGTGATTTAAAACCACAAAATGGCGAATTTTAGATAAGGATTTGACTTTGAAGTCTTCCAAGTTTCAACTGGTATAGCAATTGAAGCCGACCGACCACTCACATTGTTCTAGACTTCCTCAATTCATTCAAGAACAACTGGCTGATTTTCTGAAAAAAATCATTTTTTTAGACGAAGCCCATTTTCACCTGTCAGAGTATTACGTGATAAGATTTGCATCTGCGCCTGGCCGTAAGCCGTAATCAGATGGTGGATCATTACCACTGTGGATGAAATGTAGCGTCATCCTCACCCTAAAAGGCTTTCGGATACGTATATCCTTCGGTCACTCCTAGTTGCAACTTCAAAAGCCCGAAGCAGGCCGCAGCCTTCACTCCTTGCTGAAGAGTTGGAGATTATCTAACTCCTGGTCCAGAACGCACGAAGCTTAATAAAATTAAGAACACGCGGCATTCATACTCACTGGACGTAGACCATTCATTGTGTTCATTGTAAATGATCCGACTCACAAACTCAAACGAAAACCTCAATAATCCGTCAGGGAACAGCTAAATGCCTAAAGAGAGAAATAGCGGAACTCTGAGGCTTTACTGATTCCCGTGGAAATACAGAGGATTTTCCAGTTGGCTCCTACTAGCCTTGAAGGGGACTGGGCTCCCTTTTACCCCCGCAAGATACAAGTCTAGACGGTTGTGTGATCCATAAAGACTTATAATGTGCCCCCGGTGGGGACATGTTAGGGTATGTCACCAAGAAAAATTGTAGCATTTGAAAATCCTAGAGCAATTATTGTGAAGCCTTTACATGCTCAACGTGTCACTGTATGGCGCCTTGTGATCTGGAGGCGTGATTGGGCCGTTTTTTTTTTCGAAGATGAGGCTGGAAATGCGTTAACGGTTAATGGATTACGGTATCGCGAGATGCTAACAATTTTATTTTGACCTCTAATTGACGACGTGGATATCACTGACAAGTGGTTTTAACAGGACTGTGCCACATGTCACACAGCCAATGAAACGATCAATTTATTGCAAACTTAATTTCCCGTTCACATAATTACACGACAATCACCAGTTAAGTGAGTTGCCAGATCGTGTGATTTAACACCACTGCATTATTTTCTATGATGCCATGTTAAGGACAGAGTCAATACGAAGCCAATCGAATCGATTTCAGCCTTAAAACTCAAAATCCGTGATGTGATTAACGAAATAGGACTACCATTTTGCCAGAAAGTGATTAAAAACTTTGATGAAAGAAAGGACCTTTGCCAGATATTATTTTTCATTCGTAATTGCCGAACTTTTCACTTCGTAATACAATAAAAATTTTAAAACATCTTAATCTAAATTTTTTGTGTTTTATTTTGTTTTAGAAAACAAATTTCTTGTTGGCAACCCCTTTATTTTTTATCAATGCATTTGATTTGAGCACACAAGAGAATGTGAATATTTGAAATTTAATTTATGGCATAAATTATACAACAACATCTCTATAAATGCACTTTAGAAATATTTATTCTGAAGTAATAAATTGTCTTACATTACAAGGCATTTACAAAAATATTTCTCTGGAACAACAAGCGTTGGATGAATGAAAAAGGAATAAAAGAAATATTGTAAAAAAAACCTTGCATTCATTGCAAAATATTACAAAAAAAGTATGGAAGCACCCATTAACTCCTTAAAGATATTTTGTTTTTGTGGTGTATCTTTATTGTAATGGCAACAAGAAGAGGACAAGAGGGAGAGAAAAATTACATTTTTTACCACCTTGACAACAGGTAGTATAACATTTATCACAATCCAAACTCAGCATAAACACCAGACGTCGTAGCCAAATTGTTGGCTGCACTTCGGCAAACAAAACAAAAACAAAATAAAGAAAATGCCCTCAGAAAAAATGTTATCTTTCCAAAGCAGCTTTTTGTCTTGTTGTGAAATGAGACAAAAATGCTCCCAGATATTTTAAACTGCTGAATATTTTTCAAATGGACACTCAGCTTATGGAAATTCTAGAGTAGAGAAATAAATTATAGAAGACATGAAAAACAAGAAAAACATTTTACGGCGAAGCTTATAGTTTATAGGGGTCATAGTATTAATGGAAACAAGTCTTTGGGAGATAAGGACTTTCAAACTCTGACCAGCTGCTAGCCAACTGGCGCCGTAAGAGCTGCTAACCTCCAGAGATTACAATGCTTATGCCAGCTATTTTTTGCGATCTTGCTTTGCTTTGACTCTTATCCAATTCGTGGGAAAGGAGCTTAAAGCTTACGTGTTCTTGCATTGCAACAAGCTGCCGCTAATGTTACGTGAGGATGCGTAATATGATTTACGTCGGTACCTAGCGTGTGTATGCCATAACTCGACGGTGGTCAAACTACTTGGGCGGCGATATAATGAGTGCGCCGCGCCCTAGGAAGCCAAAGTTTAATTTCTAGCAACAGGTTATTTCTAGTTGAAATTTCGGAGGTTTCGAAGCAGGGTTGCCAACCAGTACTCCTTGCTGAAGAGCTGGAGACTATCCAACTCCTGGTCCAGAACACATGGCAAGCATGCCCAATAGATCCGGATCATTCACCCATTCTACTCATTAAAAGTGAGATGATCCTGGTCCCTTAATCAAAATACATGAGGGCCGCGAAACCACAACCACCACGATACTCTCGAAGGGCCTTCCTCAATAATCAGACAGAGAATAGCTAAAAAGCTAAAGAACCAATTAGCCGAACTCTGAGGCTTACTGCTTCCCGTGGAAATAACGTGGAGCTTTCAGTTGACTTCCTGTCAGCCTTCATGAGACTGGGCTCCCTTATTCTCCCGTTGACACATGTCTAGATGGTTAAGTAATCCACAAAGACAGATAAATGAGTATCCGGGGGGGGAAGGTGTTACGTGAGCATAGTCCCCTGCTCTCAAGCAAGTATTAAAGATCAACTGGCTGTTTCTATGTTTGGCTGCGGCGATCCATTGAAGTCTGTGTGATTTACGCGTCGCTAATGGTTATATGCGTGAGGGGCTAAAACAGTACCTCGCTCTTAAGTAAAAAGAAAAGAATAAATGGAGCATAGCTATGTTCTTCGAGGTCATTAGCCTAATATTGTTATATTTATTCCTTTAATAAACGTTTTCTTTATTGAGCTTTTTGAGTTTGAGTTGAACTTTTCAGAGTTTTAAATTAAATTACACAACTTGTGTACACACACAAAAATATACGATGGTAAATTTAACATTAACTTTTAAACTGCCTCTCTACTCGTGTCTCTTCACTCGACAGCGTTCACACTTACACTGACTGTATTGACCACTTGAAAACTGTAATTTATCACATCAAATATAGATGACGCTGTTACAGTATCATTATTTATGTAGGCTTGGCTGCTTGGGTTTTCGTCTTCTTGATGTGTGTTACTTGTTTTTATTTTCTGATTGTAAAACTTAGTTCATGGAATTTTAATGTAGCATGTTTTTGTTATCTTGTGTTCATAAGATTTCTTAATTTGTAAACAGACACAATAGGTCACTGCACTTTACTTTATTTTGATGATCAGCATCTTTATAACAATATTAACCCAGTGGCAAGAAGGTGTCCCTGTAGGCTAGTAGGTAGTGTACTAGCTTATCAGTATGGGGGTTGTGGGTTCGTTTCCCAACAACAACCTTGGTTTTTTTCACTACAAAAATAAAAATTTACTATCAGTGAGGCTGCTCAGGCTGGTCGCTGTGCTGTCTTATACGACAGTTAATTTCCGTAACTATCCTTCTACTTTCACCACGTGTTTCATTTCTTCTCTATCCCTTTCCTAAAGAATGTAGCACGGTACTTGACTAAATATGCATTGTTGCCTGAAATTCTACTTCTCTTTAAAAAAAAAACCAATAAGTTGGGTTTAATACGAGCGGATAGTCGTTTGGATTTAAATCGCACTAGTGTTAAAGAGCGGAAATGTTCGTTTGTAATTTCTTTAGTTCGATATAATCCTAAATAAGAATGGGATATACATTTTCGCAACTCTAACTGCAGGAATTAATTCTATTTTGATTGTTAATAAATCGAAAAAGCTTCTGAAAAGGCTAAAACAAATTTTAACAATTGCTTCGTTTGATAATACGGATAGAATGGGAACTCTACTTGCTCTTGGAAAAGCTTCAATATCTCTTCTCGTAGGCAAACATTATGAAGTTTTGTATGATTGGAAATATTTCGGAGCGTATAAGTATCTCTAATGGCGAGAAGTGCAAAAGGTGTTTAGTTGAGGAAGAGCAAGAGGCAGTTCAATAACTAATCTGAGGCTGTCCAAATCTGCAGCAACGTAGTCGCAAATATTTGGATCAAACACTTCGACAGGCCATATACATTTTTAGAGAAGTGTTAAGTGGCTCTTACGAACTGGGGATCCTGGAGTTCAATAGTAAAGTAGAGGGGTGATTTGTTTTTGGGTCATCACAATAGCATTTATGTCCAACGAATTAACTCAGTTCTTGCAGGCTATAGGCTAACCTAATCCAACATTCGTGCAACTAGGGCAATTGAGCAGCAACTCAGCAGGTCCATAGATATGTTCTATATTCTTAGTTGAGTGAGATCTTACAAAACATTTAATCGTCGATTATTGCCACAATATCCGCGACAATTTTGCCCATTTATATTTTGTTTTCCAGCGCTTAATTTCAAAAAACTTTTGCAATATCATTCATTGGATTGAAGGCTGCACAAGGCTTTATTTTATGGGATCACTTGAAATTTTCTATTTCACTATTAAATTTTAAATCAATTTAGAAATTTGAGGTTAGAAAGTGAACTGCCTTAAAATATAGACTTTTTTTACAACATTAGTCCTATGGATACTAGTGTAAAGTAGAGATATGGGAATTAATAATTGAATATGATGTAAGTTCAATACCAGTCTACCAGTCGCTAGACGTCCGCTGTTTTCACAAAATTTTGAGGTACATTTTGCAACAAAGCTTCGCTTATCAATTTCGCGCCGAATTTAATTTTTTAAAAGCGTCAGTTGTTTGCGTCTGCAGAGAAAGTAATCGGTGTTAAATTACAAGATCGAGGCGGCCAATTAATATCGCCAAACCGATAATTACGCGATCAGAAAATAATTGAGTTGTTGTCACTGTGTGTGGCTTGTGACGACGTGTGTCTGAAACCAAAATTCATGGATATCAACATTAGTCAATGGCGGTCACCAGGATTTGATTATTATGGTTAAGAAGCGCAGAGAATTCACGGTGATGGTGATACAAACCCCATCATACAGTCACTTTCTTTACATGTGCTGGTACCCCCCGAGGGCCCAGCCCAGTTGTACCCCTGCTGACTTCACTTTATTTCCACGGGAATCAGTAAGCTCGCAGAGTTTCAATATTTGTCTCTTTAGACATTTAACTGTTCTCTGGCTGATTATTGAGGTTGGTCCCTATATGGGAGTATCGTGGTGGTTGTGGTTTCGCGGCCCCATAACAGACAGGTCAGTTCTATATGGTGGCCAGGATCATTTCACCGTTAATGAAATGGTGAATGATCCAGTACAGTGAGCATGCTAGACATGTGTTCTGGACAGGAGTTGGATAGTCTCCAACTCTTCAGCAAGGAGTGATGATTTCCAGCCCTGCTCTGGAATCATTAAAGTTGCAACTAGAAAAAACCTGTTGCTAGAATTAGTCTTAGGCTTCCTAGGACGAGCATGACGTTTCTATTTATGCATAGTGGTTCGACCACCACCTGACTAAGGCTCCATAGCCAGGAACAGATGTAAATCTTATCACGTAGTTTACATGTGATGTTTTTTCGAGGATTGTTAGGGGTGGTTTGTAAGCCCCGTATGCGACAATGTTGTTTGTTTACCTAACCGTCTAATTGAAAATCAGCTGATGCTGTCAGCTTTAAAGGAAGAGTTGCTCGAATTTTATGAAGTGATACCGTGAAATTTTCACCATTTTGTAGTAAATTTTTACAATTAAACATCTTTGCACAAGTGTGTGACGTTTCATGCTTAAAATTTCCCCATCGGTTTACTAAATAAATGTTACAGGAAGACAGCTCAGCTCTTGACATTTAATCATTTGGCAGACAATTTACTTCCTAACTTTAAATTTGCCCAAGCATTATAAGTTATAAAAAATTTAGATTAAACAGAAATCTCTAGAAATAGAATATTATCAAAAGCTGTTAAGAGCTATTTAATACTAAATTTATTTTTATTTTTCTAGAATTTTCAAATATATAAACTGAACTGATGTTTTGTATAAAACATTTCGAAAACTATTTATAGAAAATAAAACTGTTTTTAACTTGTTTATTGATTAAAATCTTATCAAGAAATTTTTTAAAATTTTACTTTAAAGTTTAATTAAAACATGCACTTGTGTTCTGTCAATATTTGCTTTCATTAATTTTGATCAAATTGTAATTTGAAGCGAAGTGTTGATAAATAATGATGCATATGAAATGGAAAATATAGTTAAAAATTGCCAAAGTGTAAAAAATGCTATTAAACAAAAATCTAAAATCAACGTAACAGTTGCTGCCACCAGCGAATATAGTTAGTCAGTCGGCTACAAATGCAGTTTAATGGCAGTACAACAACAGTCTTTTATTATATAGAATTTCGTGGTAGTCAGGCATGGAAAATTGAAATTTTTGAAGGGAAATGTTTACTAATCACGAAACAATAATTTTGAAAATTTTCTTTAAGAAAAATAAGGATTAGTATTCAATTATTTTACAGCATTTAGTACAATAGCACCAATCTTTTCAAAGAAAAATATTTGAGTTGCCATGAAACGACCATTAGACCATATTGGGTAACCGATAGAGAAAGTGTACAAAAAAGATATACTTTTAAAGAAATGTTTACACTGTCTTTTGTAGATTGCAGGTGTGCTGTGATAAACAAGCCCTATAGTAAACGGTCCACAATCTAACTTTTTTTTCAACTAGTGCTTATTTCGTGAATGATAACACTTACCTCATGTTTGCTTTGACAGATAATTAGTTTTATCCTTCCGCTGAACGAATAACGTTGTGTATACGCTTGAACAACACTGGGAAATATTGCGACATTACTTTGAAAATCATGGTAATGTTGCAGAATGTGTGCGGAAATTGCGTACGGATTTTGGAAGAAGAGAAGCATCGTCAGCTCCTTTTGTTCGTTATCTTGTGAAAAAGGTGAAAGATACTGGCATCCCCATCGATAAACCAAAGCGTGAAAAGCCAAAAATAGTGCGAACACGCGAGAATATTGCTGCTGTGGCAGAAAGTGTACGTGAAGCGCCATCAACATCAATTCACCGTCGTTTCAACAATTGAACATTTCAGAGACATCATTGAGACGAATTTTGCATAAAGACCTTGGTATGACGCCATACAAAGTCCAATTGGTTTGAGGAGTTTATAACATTTAACAAAAAAAGTTATTTGGCAGATCCTTTATTTTTGCAAACAAAAAGTTGAATTTTTATTGGAAGATTCATAAAATATTGGCATTAACATTTCAAGCATATACTGCTCTTTCTTTCCTTCGATTTTGGTTACTTTATCAAGCATTATTTTCCCTATTTCACGAATAACGTGAATTATGTTGTTCTCCAAGGCGTCATTTGTTAGTATTTTATCAGCATAAACGAATGACCGTACATGGCCTCATAAGAAATAAGATTCAAATTACAGTACCTTAATATGGCGATGGTGCTGATTACCGTATGTCACTTTTCACCAATTTTTTGAAATCACATTTTGCCCAGATCATTCATATATCGGGTGGCTCATCAATTTTGCTACATTTTTTTAGCAATTCATTTGAAAATAAAATACATTTTTATTAAAGTAATTCATGAAGTTTTGAAAATAATTAAATTTAAATGGCCTCCACCCTCGGTGAGACATGTGCGACATCTTATCAAAAAGTTATTCATTACTACCTGGAGTGTTGCAGCGAGAACTGCCTCAATTACCGTTCGAATAAATGTTGGGTTTCTTTTGTAAACTTCATCTTTGCAATAACCCCACAAAAAACCCCCCCGGGGCACATTTACCGGTCTTTATAGCACTTCGACTATCTAGACCTGTGCAACTGGGTGTATAAGGGAGCCCAGTCCCCTGAAGTCAGCAGAGGTACAACTGGAAACTCCACGTTATTTACACGGGAATCAGTAGCCCGCAGAGTTTCCGCTATTTGTCTCTTTAGGCATTTAACTGTTTCTCTGACTGATTATTGAGGTTGGCCCTTCGGGAGTATCGTGGTGGTTGTGTGGCCCCATAACAGGTCAGTTTTATATGGTGGCCAGGATCATTTCACTTTCAATAACACCTACCTGGTGGAATGATCCTAGATCCAGTAAGCATGCTAGACATGTGTTCTACTACTAGGAAGGACCTGTTGCTAGAATTAGACTTCGGCCTCCTAGGGCGTGAGTGGTGCTGATTTTCACTCACAGTGGTCTGACCCCCATCTGATTAAGGCTCACTGCCAGGCACAGATGTAAATCATATCACGAAAAAAAACCCACAAAAAAAAATCAGGTAAAGTGAGGTTAGAAGACTTGGGAGGCCAAATTTTCGCCGCAATTCTATCATAACAGGCGTGGCCATGTGACAAGTTGCTCCATCTTATTGAAACTAAACAGAGTTGAAAGGGATTCGATTTCGGCGTAATTCTGGAAAGGAAAATTCTTTCAACATCCTTAAGTAATGGCCTCTCTTGACCGTAACAGTAAGATCCGTTTTCTTCGAAAAAGTAAAGCCCGACAATGAACCTTAAAGAAACTGCACATCACACTGTAACGCGAAGTGGATGTAATTGCATCTGATGGAGTATCTGTGAGTTAGAATTGCTCCATATTCGACAATTTTGTTTGTTAACATTAACGTTTTAATCAAAATGTGGCTCGTTAGACATGTTAGACGTAAAAATACAGTTCAAGACGTTTTCATTCTCTGACACCATTTGAATGATCTTCTCACAAACTTCCAAGCGAATCGGGCAGTCTCTTGGGTTCAGTTTGTTTTTTAAATGAATCTTATATGGAAATAAGTTTAAATCTTGGTGCAAAATTGTCTGCAGTGACTGTCTGCTTATACCCATTAGAGCAGACAAGCTCCTTGTCATTCTCTTTCATTTAATCAAAAATTGTAAACAGAGTAGTATACCTTTCTAGCGGACACCCTGTATCTAGGAACTGTCTTATATAAAAACCTAATATTTAGACATCATAATCTGTAAAAATGTGATAAAGCTATGAAATGTGGTAGAGGTTTATTTCCACTGCTTAACCGAAAGTCGACCCTCAATATACCCTACAGAATGTATATACAACCAATAATGTCCTACGGGTATCAAATATGGTCAACCAAAGCAGCTAAAATACATCTCTAAAAGCTAAAACTTATTTAAAATGAAACCCTAAAAGTATTTTTAAGTTACCAACCTTTATTTAGAAAACTTCATTATGATATGGTAATGAGTCAAATAAGTCAAAGATTTAAAGTTTGAAATATATCTTCAACTATATTAAGAAAAATTGTAATCTTACAGTCTTTATCAGCTGAAGAAATTGAGTCTCATTGTACATTTTAGCTGTGTAGTTTTCTAGAAAATCTTAAACACACAAGACAACAATAATATGCATATGAGAAATTCTACCAAAGAAGTTAACAACAGACAACAAGAACAACTAACAATTTATTCACTTATTACACACAACGATGTTAAATACGATAATAGCTTTGTTGCTTTTATTCACTGATGACTCAACTTTAATTAATTCATTTGCCTAGCAAGTGGTGCTTATATAGTTGTCTTAAGCGGTTCTTGTCCATACAAAAATATTCTATTTTAACATCACCCAATATTGTTGTTGTTAGCATTCAGACGTTGTTGTAATGCATTTAGGCGCCTGATTGGCTTTATGCTTTGTTTTGTAATGTATTAGTTGTTTTCGTTCATCTTATTTAGTATAATTTCTTATAAGCGTTTTTATATTGCTTTTATAAGATTTTTTAGAAAACTACGCAGTACGTAAAATGCACAGTGGGTCGTTTACTTTTCTTTTACTGTTAAATATATATATATATTTTTTTATATATTTTAAAAATTATTTGAGTATGATTTTACGTCATCCCGCGTCAAATTTGGTTTGTTAAGATAACGGTTTCGACTATGTGCCATCTTCAGTGTTCTTTTTCTCTATACTGAGACGCGGGATGACGTAAAACCATTTCCAATTAAATCAAATTCCATTGGACAATATACGCACATATCATATTAATAAATTGTCTTCGTAACAATATGAAATAAAAATAATAGGAAGCATTACATGTTTTGAAATTTTACAATTATACCAAATTTTCCATCCCAGATAGTAACACAATCATATATAAAATACACAGAGCATTCTGTTCGATTATTTACACTCATATGCGTATGTATTGACTTAATCAATACGGTTGTTGGTATTTAACAGCTTCATAAAATTTAATGTAGTGTACGAGTAGTAGAGGCAAAGAGTAAGAGGTTAAAAAATACCAAACAATGAAAGAATGAATGAATGAAGAGTTTAAAACTGCACTTGGGATTGGATGTTCATATGAACGATTTCACAGTGGCCCCTTAAAAAAATATAGAATGAAATTTGGTAGAAATATTGAACTGCATTTCTTCCCTGATAATTTTATTGATTTATTTTTATATTTAATTTTCTTAAATAAGAATTTAAATATTTACCAAATCAGAACTTTCAAATTAATTATTAAGTAATAATTACAATCTTTGGTTTTTTTCTTTTATTTATATATTGCTTGCCTTGCGTAATTCTCATTAAGCAATTATTATTAATATGGGATACTGCAATATACTAAAATATATTAAAATATACTAAAATATACCAAATATACTAAAATAAATTATAATATCGATACAAATATTAAAATATGCTAACATATATTAAAATATACTAAAATATATAATACAATATATTAAAATTACCAAATAATATACAAAATATTTCTAGAATATACTATAATATAATAAAATATATTAGAATATACTTAAAATATACTAACATGTATTAAAATATACTAAAATATATAATACAATATATTAAAATTACCAAATAATATACTACATAGTTGTAGAATATACTAAAATATATTAAAATATATTAGAATATACTTAAAATATACTAACATATATTAAAGTATACTAAAATATATAATACAATATATTAAAATTACCAAATAATATACTAAATCGTTCTAGAATATACTAAAATATATTAAAATATATTAGAATATACTTAAAATATACTAACATATATTAAAGTATACTAAAATATATAATACAATATATTAAAATTACCAAATAATATACTAAATAGTTCTAGAATATACTAAAATATATTAAAATATATTAGAATATACTTAAAATATACTAACATATATTAAAGTATACTAAAATATATAATACAATATATTAAAATTACCAAAAAATATACTCATTAGTTCTAGAATATACTAAAATTTATTAAAATATATTAGAATATACTTAAAATATACTAACATATATTAAAGTATACTAAAATATATAATACAATATATTAAAATCACCAAATAATATACTAAATAGTTCTAGAATATACTAAAATATATTAAAATATATTAGAATATTCTTAAAATATACTAACATATATTAAAGTATACTAAAATATATAATACAATATATTAAAATTACCAAATAATATACTAAATAGTTCTAGAATATACTAAAATATATTAATATATATTAGAATATACTTAAAATATACTAACATATATTAAAGTATACTAAAATATATAAAACAATATATTAAAATTACCAAATAATATACTAAATAGTTCTAGAATATACTAAAATATATTAAAATATATTAGAATATACTTAAAATATACTAACATATGTTGAAGTATACCAAAATATATAATACAATATATTAAAATTATCAAATGATATACTAAATAGTTCTAGAATATTCTAAAATATACTAAAATACATTAAAATATATCGGAATTTTCAAAGGGTTTTTTTCAACAACATGATAGTTTTGATACTTAGTTTTTTGACGTATTCGTAGTACTAGATGTATTAGCAATTCAATTTCGAACGAAAATCACATTAAAATAATTAATATCTCCTATGGAAATGGTGGTTCTGTTAAAGTTATATTTCGTCAAATTCATGATATTTTCGAACAACATGGGTGGTTCAATTAAAAACATCGCAGCCGTAAGCTACAGTGTTGAAGTACATCCAAATTTCTCAATTCCTTAAGGTTTTTAACAATTCGAGTTATTCAAAACCATCATGTTGGGGAACTTTGCATAACGATTTAACTTTGGAGCCTTACCAGGTTCAACTGGTGCAGGAATTGAAGCTCACTGACCCTTCACATCGCTGTAGAATCGTTTTTCTGAAAAAATCATTTTTCAGACGAAGCCCATTTTCACTTGTCAGGGTATATCAACAAGCAAAATTTTCGCCATGTGGGCTTATGAAAATCCTAGAGCCTTTGCATGCTTAACATGTCACTGTATGGTGAGCTATGTGGTCTGGGGCGTGATAGGGTTGTTTGTTTTTCTAAGATGAGGCTGGAAATGCAGTAACGGTCAATGGGTCACGCTATAACGAGATGCTAATAACTCAATTTTAGCCTATTACCGACGATGTGGATATCACTGAAATGTGGTTTCAACGGGATGATTCCACATTTCACACAGCAGCCTATGAAACGATTAATTTATTGCAAACCGAATTTCCCGTTTACATAATTTCACGACAATCAGCAGTTCGTGTGATTTAACAACACTGGATTATTTTTTGTGGAGCTACGTTAGTAACAGAGGCTATACGGTGCCAATCGAATCGATTTCAAACTTAAAACTTAAAATCCGCGATATGATTAACAAAATAGAACCGCCATTTTGCCAAAAAGTGATTAAAAACTTTGAGGCAAGAATCGACATCTGTTAGCGTGGTAATGGTGGACATTTGCCAGATGTCATTTTTCATTCTTAATTACAGAACTTTTCTCTTCGTAATACAACAAAAACTTGGATCATTTTAATTAAAATTTGTTGTTTAATTTTGTTTCAGAAAACAAACTTCTTGTTGAAAAACCCTGTAATAAAATATACTAAAAATTTTAATTAAAAACAGCTATTTACCATAAAAATCGCCATTTAAGAAAAATATACACTTGAAAAATTGTATATATTTGAAGAAAAAATATTTAAAAAAAATTAAAAAGTTGTTTATTCGAAACATTAAGTTTGAAGGATTATATTGTTACGGATGTGTCTTGCTTAAATTCTAAAAAAAAATAATTAAGCAATAACGTAAGCTACCGGGTATTTTATTTACCAACTGCGTGGCTTGCTAAGAAAACTTATGCACAACAACAAAATTTCTAGTTACAAACTGCGTAGAAATTTTATACACGCAAACAACAACAATTTGATATGCTGTTTACTAACTGCGTGGTTTTCTGAGAAAACTTATGTACACAAGATAACAACAAATATTTTAAAGTAAATCCCAAGAAGAAACTTTATCAACATAAAAACAAAAATATATACAGACATACAGGAGCCTATACATTGAATGGACAACATACAACAACAAAATGTGATACAAAGGAAGTAAAAAAATCTTAAATTTTCTAGACTTCTAGTGGACAAATATAAAAGGGCAGCATCTGAGTGGATAGTTAATCAGTGTAAAAATAAATCTCGTGAAGACCTACACATGCCTATACATTTAATGAATATAATAACATCAACAAATTGTGATACAAAGGGATACTTCTAGACTTCTAGTGGACAAATATAAAAGGCAGCGTCTAAGTGGATAGTTAGTTAGTTGAAAAGAATTCTCGTAAAGTAAAGACGTGCATCTTAAGTAAATTGTTCTGTAGTGTCAAGTGTAGTTAAAGTAAATAAATTTATAATTAAATTAAAAACTCTAAAAACTGGTATTAAATATTTATTTTGCAATAAAGAACTCACAACAAAACGTTTATGAAAGGTATAATATATATATTTTTAAATACACAGAACCAATGTGCAGCATGTGAAGTGAGTTTAAGTTTGAATGAACACTAAAAATATGTCATCTGCAAAAACTGTAAATGAACGTAGAGAAAAACGTTATAAATTTGTAAGTGTATTTTGTATCAAAAAGAGTCCTCTTAAAAACTAATAACAAATTTTGCCAATTCGCTGGTATTAAAAAAAAGAGCAATAGCGATGATGACAGCAACAACAACAATAATAAAATATAATATCCTTTAAATCTTGTGTCGACACCATAATAATTGTAGGGGCATATAACTATTAAGGATTAAGGATAAGTGAGTATTATGTTTGTATAAATAAGTAAAGAGGAGCAAAGTTTTAAATTCAAAAGGAAACAAGTTTAAACAAATATATGTGCAAAAGGAAGAAGATTTAGTTTTATTTAGGCTTAAGTTCGTTTGCTTAATTTTCTAATTTTTTTTCTTTTTTTTTTTGTGGAGAATACAGGCAAATTTAATCTGGCAGAATTTAGTGATGCTTTTGTACGGCTACACATATCTTCTTGATAATATTTAGTGTCATTAATTTTAATTTTAGCAAAAATTTAGGAAATATTTTTACAGGTATGAAAGTTTTGTTTAAATTTTAACCATAATATGATTAAAGATTCAATTTTTTCAATTATTTATTTAATTATAAAAAAATTTTTGTTTCTGCCTTTTTAATTAAATATATAATTTGGCTCAGTTATTAATTTATTTCGTTCTTCATTAGATAGAAGGGTCCGCCAAATAACTTTTTGTTTTTTGTGTTAAATCGTATAAACAAAACTACTGAATATTTTCGCAAAATTCTTTTTTTATTTGAAAGTACAATTCTTCCGATTAATAATGGAAAATAATTTCATTCAAATGGTTGCTTCGGCTGGTCCTGCAGTAGTCTACACGATCGGTCCAATTTTTAAGTACATTATCGATTGTGTGCACCTGTATTTCACCAATAGCTGCACGAAAGCGTCCTTGAAAGCGTCAATTGTCTCTGGCTTGTCGGCGTAACACTTCTCTTTGACAGCACTCCACATCATCTGATAATTTTTTTTGCAAAATCGGCATCTTCTGTAAGTCGATCACAGGCCCACATAGC
Source organism: Trichopoda pennipes (assembly GCA_030448955.1). Classification (NCBI taxonomy): domain Eukaryota; kingdom Metazoa; phylum Arthropoda; class Insecta; order Diptera; family Tachinidae; genus Trichopoda; species Trichopoda pennipes. The sequence continues at coordinate 1,054,453 of JASKUP010000068.1, read as the reverse complement.
GAAGCGAAAACGCATTGGATGGTCACTTGGCTTCAACTCCTGAACTAAGTGGATTATGTATGGCGTCATACCACGGCCCTTATCCAAAATTCGTCTCAATGATGTCTCTGAAATGTTTAATTGTTGAGAACGACGGTGAATTGATGTTGATGGCACTTCACGCACACTTTCTGTCACAGCATCAATATTCTCGGGCGTACGCATTGTTTTTAGCTTTACACGCTTTGGTTTATCGATGGGGATGCCATTTTTTTCACTTTTTTCACACGATAACGAACATACGAAGCTGACGGTGCTTCTCTGCTTCCAAAATTCGTACGCAATTTTTGCACACATTCCGCAACATTACCATGATTTTCAAAGTAATTTCGCAATATTTCCCAGCGTTGTTCAAGCGTATACACAACAATATTCGTGCAGCGGAAGGATAAAACTTATTATCTGACAAATCAAACATGAGCTGTGTTACCATTCACGAAATAAGCACTACTCAAAAAAAAAAACGTAAGATGGCGGAACCTTTATATAATTAAATAAATTTTAATCCGTTAAAGTATTTTCTGTGAAAATGTTTAAAATTTTTTTATTAAAAAATTTAAATTTTTTTGTTAAAAAATTTTATCTTTCTATTCAGCGCCAAGTATGAGGTATCGCCCTAATTAATGTTTGGTACCACAAATAAGCCTATGGCAGTAAAATTTCTATGATAAAAAACAATTGAGAATAATTTATTTAAAACGAAAAATTCCTAATTTATTTTATACAAGATACCATACAACGAAAAAACCCGTGGATTTTGTTTTTTTTTTTGGTACTTTTTTAAACACGTTTTTTTGCGGTCAAAATTCTTTGCTGTCATTAAAAATTTTAATTGAAAATTAAACACATTAAAATTTAATGTTTTGTTCATAATTAATTAATTGGTTTTTTTAACAGCCATAGAAATTATATTTAACTGCAGCATGTTATTTGGAATATTTCTTTAATTTAAATATTTAACAAATTAAAGTTGTGGAATACTGAATATTTAAAATCACTTTCCTCTTATCATGTGTCATTAAATGTTGTCTAAAGAAAAATTTTTTTAATTTAAAATAAGATATTTATTGCCTTTTGTGATTATGCTCTCGTATTCTTGTACGAAAAATGTTACGGAAATGTTTATTTTTAATTATTTCGCAAACCAAAAACAATGAAAATGTTCTTCACTTAGTTACAGTTCACACAAGGCGAGTTTATTGCGTAAAAGGTGTTTAAGAATTTGTTTTCGTAAAAAAACGAACAAAAAGAGACAACGAAATTCGAGCTCACATAATTTTGGATTCTTCGGCATTGCTTTTTTCTGTCTTTTATAAATTAAAAATTTTAGCCCGCTGCAGTTCAGTGTAGTGTCATAAGTTCATTTTGTAAGTTATTTGCGTTTGTGCCGGCAGTAAATGAAATACTGTTTTTATTCCGTTTCGCAAAACCACAACCACCACGATACACCCGAAGGGCTAACCTCAATAATCAGTCAGAGAACAGCTACAAGCCTAAAGAGACAATTGCCTTAACTCTGGGGCTTACTGATTCCCGTGGAAATAACGTGGACTTTCCAGTTGGCCCCTGCTTGCCTTCAGCGGACTAGGCTCCCTAATACCCCCAGCAGCACAGGTCTAGATAGTCAAGTATTCCATAAAGACCGATAAATGTGCTCCCGGGGGGGATACGACCACAATGAAGGAAGTACCTAAACCCGAACACTGACTCACCAGTACAGTTTAGAACGCGTTTTCAAAATGATGGCATCACATTGAAAGCGCTCGCTGTACATACCGAACAAACAGCCAGAAAAGGCAGAAAGGAATGACAACAGTTCTACTTCTACCTCCTGACGGTGATTGCCAGTAACAGGTTTCAAGGCAGACTTAGCCTCTGCGGCACGACTGGCTTTATTTAATAAATCTCTTGATCTTCAGTCTGTTGATCTTCAGTCTCCTCCTGGGGGATGCGTCTTGATGGACACCTTTCCACTTTGGTATATGTTGGTAGGGATGAAATTCAGTGCCAGTCACCCAGGCTAACAGGAGCCTAAAAGTAGAAGAATTTAGCCGTCGAAGTGCGATCAGTGACCTACCAGCTGGTACTACAGGATCCAGTAGCTTACAGGACTACGACCCTATACTGGTTGTTATTAAGATGCATCGGTGAGTGATGAGGTGGCTGTGGTTTAAGCTCAAATCTCGGGAAGTTGTGGCTTTTTCCGATCCAATGTGCTATTATAGTGAAACAGATAACATAGGTAGTGTCCGGCTTCTGAAATTGCCATCTGGGGTTTGTAATACACCTTGTGGGCATTTTAAGACGTATAGTATTCACCCAGTGGTAAGATCAGCGTCAGATTAAAGCCACACGGCTAGATACTGACGTTAATCTATATCACAATCTTTTGATCTCCAATTTTAGCACAGATTTCCTTTCCTTATGAAGCTCTTTTCTTTTACGGAGAGCTTTTTGAACAGCATATGATAAACTAAATCTAATGCGAATACATATCCGATGGGAAATAGAAGTGATAGAAAACATTCCACTACTATTCACATTTGTAATTCCATAAATTCTTTAAAACAGATTCCCCTGTTGGCCAGTAGGTAGTGTACTAGATTACCATTCTGGGAGTTGTGGGTTCGATTCCCAACAAAGAACTTGATTGTTTTCCCTACAAAAAATAAAAACTAACTGTCGGTGGGGCTGCTCAGTGATGAAGGTATGGTCACTGGACCCTGTGCTGTCTTGATACAACAGTTAATTTCCGATAACATGGATCTTCTAGAAATGAAAGCTGCCCCGGTAGGCTGGTAGTTAGTATACTTAGCCTACCAATCAAGGGGTGGTTGTTTTCACTACAAAAATAAGAGCTTCAAGGCAATGTAACTAAACTATCCTTCTACTTCCACCACCTGTCTCATCTCTTCTCTATCCATTTCATATAGAATGTAGCACAGTTGTGACTACATAGGCATTGTGGCCTAAATATTTAAGCCACTGTACGACAAGGCTAACAGCTCTAAAATATAAACTGGCTTAGCAAAAAAGAAAGCAGAATAATAAAAAATAATTTGAAGGTTTACAAAATAGAATTAAAATAGAAATTTTTAATAGGGTTTTGTTAACCAAAAAATAAAACAGTTATTAAAAACAGGTTTAAAGCGAAAAAAAAAACAATTTAATAATTATTTCACACATTGTTTTTGCCTTTAAGTTAAAACAAACAAACAAACAAACAATTTAATGACCGCAATGTAATTATTGCCAAAGCGGTGGTTTTAAATTTAAGAACACGTTCTTTAACCTAATCAGAGGCTTCATACTCTTTGTTACCGCAATAAGCAGATATAAAATGCTTTTTTCTAAGAACTTTTATTCCCATATAAATATTCTTATATGAAACATGTGACATTATATTCACTCTTTTTTTGTCATAATTTTCTAAAAGACTGTTTTATCAGTTATAACTTAAAAGAAATGTTCAAAATTGTCATTAGCGATGATGATGAATTTTTCTGTTATCATTTCTTTTCATCTTTGCTGGCTATTCAATGGTACGAACGGCGAGCGCTTTGGATTTGAAGACATCATTCTTAACCCATGTCCTAAACCAGTGATGGGCGAACTACGGCCCGCGGGCCACATCCGGCCCGCCGAGCGTTTAAAAAAAAATTAATCACCAATTAAGAAATTATGCCCAAAAAATAGATATAAATTAAATTAAAAAAAAGATATAAATTAACAATTTTAGCAAAAATGCGATGTTTTCATATAATATTGTGTACAAACTGCGTAGTTTTCTCGGAAATATTGTACACACAAGAGAATAACAACTTTCTTATACAATATTCCAAGAAGAAACTTAAAAAGCACTAATATAGACCTGTTGTGTCCAAACTACGCAGTTTTCTAGGAAATGTTTTACAGAGAAGAGAACAACAACTTTCTGATGCGATATTCCAAGAAGAAACATAAGCATCATAAAACACTAACAACTAATATAGAAAACTGAACATATACCATAACAACAACTATTATATGTGAGATCTAGAAGATTCTTGAATATTCGAGACAACATGCGCAACAAATATAAAAGGGCCAGCGATAGATTAATCAGCAATCAGTAAAAGTGTAAATCTCGTGACGTAAAGAATAAATTGTGAAGTAAAATTATAAAGTTGCCAACGTACAGTTTTATTTGTATAATTAAAATAATAAAGTGTAAAAGTAAATATAAGTGCAATAGTAAAATAGTCTAAGTTTTTTGCCCCCAAAAATGTCAATCGAAAATAGAAAGAGAAAAATTGATTCGGAATGTCGAGTATTTCAAGAAGAGTGGACATGAAAGTACTTCTTTATGGAACATAACCAAAAACCTATTTGTCTTATCTGCCAAGAACCGGTAGCTGTACTAAAAGATTATAATCTCGCTAGGCACTTTAATTCAAAACATCTTGGGTCGAAGTACTATAAAATGACAGATGAAGACAAGAAAGTTCAGTCAGAGGACAATAAAAAAAATATCTAATCAGCAAATGTTTTTTAAAAATCAAAGAAGTGTCCAGCGATCCTCCACTTTAACTGGTCACATTGTTGCCTATAAAATAGCAAAAAGTAACAAACCGTTTTCTGAAGGAGAATTTATTAAGGATGTGTTAATTAGCATTGGAAAAGTATTATGCCTAGAAAAGGTAAAATATTTCGAACCTATAGGGCTGTCACGTAGAACGGTCACAAAAAGAATTGAAGCGATTTATTCTAATTTAACCAATCAACTCGATGGACGTTTAAGTATTTTTTAGTCACTATGGACGAGAGTGTTGACAGGAGTGATACAGCCCAACTTCTAATTTTTATCAGAGGAGTCGATGAAAACTTTGTAATAACCGAAGAATTCGCTTGTTTGAAATCTTTGAAAGGAAAAACGACAGGAAAAATAATTTATGATGAATTTAGAGAGGGGATCGAATCTCTTAATGCCCTAACTTCCAAATTAATTAATTTAACAGCTGATGGAGCACCTAACATGGTGGGAAAAATACGGGGTTTGCAGGAGTTTATAAAAGTCAGAATCCTGAAAGCGAAACAATTTTTTTTACATTGTATAATCCACCAAGATGTTCTTTGCAAGGCTGCCTTGGATATTAAACACGTACTAAATATTATTTTAAATTTAATTCAAGAGTTTTTATCGGAAGTTGATGCAGAATTTTCAGATGTACTTTGTTACACAAAGATCAGGTGGCTGAGTTGTGGGCATGCCTTCTCGAGAGTTTGGAGTCTTCTCGAAGAAATTAAAGTTTTTCTAAAAACCAAAACTGAAATTTGGGATGAGTGGGAAATATTGGATGATAAGAATTGGTGCATCAAGTTTGCTTTTTTCACGGATTTACTCGAGCACTATAATAAACTGAACAAGAAGTTACAGGGAAGAAATCAATTTATAGATAAAACTTGGGGCAGTTTGAGGTCTTTTAAAACTCAATTGTTTATATTTTCTAAATGTTTGGGAAAATAGGATTTGACTCATTTTCCAAGAGTACGAAAAGAACACTGAAGAGTACGAAAAGAACACTGAAGATGGCAAACAGCCGAAACCGGTTTGTTCACAAACCAAATTTGACAAGGGTCGACGGAAAACCGTACCCAAACAAAAGAAATTTTTACCCCGTCGGAGAATCCAAGCACATATCATTTTTCAAGACTTAATTCTTTGAGGCCTGTGAGTGAGGAGAAGTTAAAAGTCTTTTCACAATCTTTATTAAAAATGTATTCAGAATTTGAGGCCAGATTTTGGCTGACTTTAAAAAAATCCAACCATGTTTAAATATGTTTTCAATACCTTTTAATGTTAATCCTGAGAATGTTCCATCTGATCTACAATTGGAAATTATAGAATTGCAATGTAATAATAATTTAAAACAGCTATTTTTAAATACAGATAAGCTTAATTTCTACTCCTATCCTTACCAAAAGATGAATTTCCAAAGCTAATTAATAATGCGCAGAAAATTATGGCAATGTTTGCTTCCTCATATTTATGTGAACAGGCCTTTTCAGTAATGAAATGCAGAAAAAATTCAATAAGAAACCGATTGTCGGACGAGAGTCTATTTAATTTATTAAAAGTCGCATCGATTTTGAGGAAGTTATGTCAAGTGAGAAACAGATCCATGCTTCCCATACATCTATAAAATCTTCAAATCAATAAACCGTATCGTATAAAATTTTTATGTTGTTTTAAAATATTACGTAATATAACTGATTAAACCGAACTTTTAATTGAACAAAAACCCCATGATTTTTTAATGAATGACCCTCTATGTTTTTTTTTTAATTTAATGGCTCGCCACCCAAAAAGTTCGCCCATCACTGTTCTAAACTATATTGATGAGTCAGTGTTCGGGTTTAAGTAGTTCTTTTATTAAGGTCATATCAACTCTTGTAGGTGGTATTTTATGCGAGAGCTAATTTTCAATATATCCATCTATTATTTTTATCTAGGTACTTGTGTCCGTCTGAGGATGTTTTCCGTTTGTTTTACTGTATGGAGTAGTTTTAGTGGTGTAAAAATTGTGTCTGAGGTTGTGTTCACTTGTTCGTTTTTAATGTCATTGTTGAAAGCTCTTTTTTTGTAGAGTTCCATATTTTGAAAAGTGTAGGCACTAGTCTTAGTCCTTGTTTACTAGGATGTAGTAATGTCATACATTCATCTATTTCCCTTGGTGTATGTGTGTGTGTATGTGTGTGTCCTTGAGCTTCAAGGTATAATGCGAAGTTGGAGCCTTCTCCTTTCGTTTCTATGAGGGTAGTATGTGTTCTGTAAATCTTGTTTTTAGTGTTCGTCCAGTTTGTTTCATATAAGTATGTTTGCGTGTGTAAAAAAGTCTGTATACTCCGCTACTAAACTAAATTTGTCGGCTGTTTCTGTGTATATTATAAGATTATGTTCCAGAGTGTTGCCGGATTGTAATGCCGTGAGTAAACCTTCCTTGTGAACAACGTTATTTAATCTCTATATTTCTGGTTGTGTGTAAGTAAAAGTGTGCCGTCGTGTTGTATCTGTCTCTTTGTCTTCTTTATTCCTGTTTCTAGTGTTATATTGCCTAAGAAGTTTGTCGATAGTGGTGGGTTTATAGCCGTTATTTTTAGCTGTGGTATAAATTGTGTCGAGTTGTTTGTTGTACTTATCTTTATTATCTTAAGTCTGCTTATCACATATCTAAATGCTGCTAGTTTATTTTGGGTAGGGTAGTTCGAGGTAATGTGGATGGTAGTGTACATCGTAGTTGATTTTCTGTAGATGTCAAATATTAAACAGTCAATTCCTCGTGCTATAGTGATGTCAAGACAATGCAACTTTCTGTCGTGTTCTGTTTCCAATGTGTATGCAATGTTATTATGGCTTCTGTTTAAGTCTGCTAGACTTTTTGTTCGGCCCCGCATAAAATTCTAGGTGGCAGGCATTCTACCTACATAAATAGATACGATCTTAATTTCATGATAAGATTTACATCTGCATCTGGCGGTGGGCCTTAATCAGACGGTGGATCATTACCACTGTGGATGAAATGTAGCGTCATCCTCGCCCTAGAAGACCTTCGGATACGTATATCCTTCAGTGACTCCTAGTTGCAACTTCAAAAGTCCGAAGCAGGCCGCAGCCTTCACTCTTTGCTGAATAGTTGGAGACTATCCAATTCCTGGTCCAGAGCGCATGAAGCTTAATATAATTAAGAACACGACGGCATTCATACTCATTGGACCTGGAATATTCATTGTGTTCATTGTGAATGATCGGACCCACAAACTCAAACGAGGGCCGCGAAACACACAGCCATCATGATACTCCCGAAGGGCCTACCTCAATAATCAGTCACGAGAACAGCTAAATGCCTAAAGAGACAAATAGCGGAACTCTGGGGCTTTACTGATTCCCGTTGAAATATAGTGGATTGTCCAGTTGGCTCCTGCAAGCCTTGAAGGGAAATGGACTCCTTTTTACCCCCGAAAGACACACGTCTAGATGGTTGTGTGATCCATAAAGACTTATAATATGCCCCTGGGTTGAAGATTTTAACAAAAGAATTACCTAAACCGGAACACTGACTCATCAGCACTTCTAAACTATGCTGGCTTGATGATATGTTCACATCGAAAGAACTCGCTGTTCATCCTGAACACGCAGCCAGCAAAGACCGGAGAAAATGACAACAGTACATCATTTACTGGGGTAAAAATCCAAGTTAATGGACTTTTCTTTAGAAAAATTATCACTGATAAAAGTTTTTTAAGAACACTTATAACGGGTGAATATTTTTTTTTTTTGAAGAAAAACTATCAGATGATTTTTTTTATAGAAAAATTATCACTACTGAAGAATTTTTTTTGTGGAAAAATTATTACCGATTGCAAATTATTATCACATTAAATTTTGGATAGAAGTTATATACACTATTTATATTTTGTATAGAAATTATTATCACTGATTAAACTTTATGTACAAATTATTATCACTCATTAAACTTTTTATAGAAATTATTATCACTAATTAAGTTTTATATTGAAATTACTATCACTGATTACATTTTATAGAGAAATTATTGCCACCGATTAAGTTTTGTCTAAAAATTATGCTCACTGTTTAAACTTCATACAGAAATTATTATCACTGATTAAATTTTGTACGAAAATTATTATCGCTGATTAAATTTTGTATAAAAATTATAATCACTGTTTAAATTTTGTCTAGAAATTATTTTCACTGATTATATTTTATAGAGAATTTATTCCCAATGATTAATTTTTTTATAGAAATTATAATCACTGTTTAAATTTTGTCTAGACATTATTATCACTGATTAAACTTCATACTTAAATTATTATCACTGATTAAGTTTTCTATAGAAATTATTTTCATTGATTATATTTTATAGAGAATTTATTGCCAATGATTATTTTTTGTATAGAAATTATTACCACTGATTAATTTTTATATAGAAATTATAATCACTGTTTCAATTTTGTATAGAAATTATTATCACTGATTAAGTTTTTTATAGAAATTATTATCACTGATTATATTTTATAGAGAATTTATTGCCAATGATTAATTTTTTTATAGAAATTATAATCACTGTTTCAATTTTGTATAGAAATTATTATCACTGATTAAGTTTTCTATAGAAATTATTTTCATTGATTATATTTTATAGCGAATTTATTGCCAATGATTAATTTTTGTATAGAAATTATCATCATTGATTAAAGTTTTTTGTAGAAAAATTATTAACGATGATATTTTTTTATAGGAAAACTACTGCTGTGAATTTTTAAATGAAAAATTGTCGCTGATGTAAATTTTTTACAGACGAATTATCACTGATGTAAAATTTTTATTAAATTTTATCACAGATGTTAAGTCTTTATAAAAATTAGGAATGTGTTTGTTTTCATTGAAAAGTTTTTACCGATGTGAAATTTTTATAGAAAAGTTGTCACCGATATGTCATTCCTTAAAGAAAAATTATCACTAATGTGAATTTTTAAATAAAAAATTGTTACTGATGTGAATTGTTTACAGAAGAATTGTCACTGATGTGAATTTTTTAGTAAAAATTATTACTGATGTTTATTTTTTATAAAGAAAAACACGAACGTGAAATTTTTATTCAAAATTTTCACCGATATCAAATTTTCATAAAAAAATTCGATATGCATTTTTTATAGAAAAATGATAACTGACCTAAACTTTTCATAGAAAATTTATGACTCGATTAAACATTATCACTGTTTATTAAAAATTATCACTGATGTGAAGTGTTTATAACGAATTTTTTGATGTGAATGTTTTTATAGAAAAGTTGTCACCGATATGGGTTATTTATAGAAAAATGATCACTGATGTTAATTTTTTACAGAAAAATTATAAGACGTAATTTTTTTATTAAAAATTTTCATTGGCGAAGTTTTTATAAAGAAATTACAAATGTGAATATTTTTGTTGAATAGTTTTCACTGATATTAAATTTTATTCGAAAACTTTTCACCAATGAAGCTTTTTTATAGCAAAATTATCACTGATGTAAGCTTTTCAGAGAAAAATTATCACTGCCCAATTTTTTTTACAATATCACTGACGTGAATTTTTTAGGAAAAAATTATCAGTGAAGTGATTTTTTTTGTTTAAATTATCCCTGGTAAAAAGTTGTTTTGCGGAAAAATTATCATTGATAAAATTTTTGTATAGAAAAAGTACCACTGATTATGAATATTCGTATAGAATATTTTCATGCCATAATTGTTCTATAGAAAGTTTTACTTTGTGATATTTTTAATATTTTAAGTTTGGTAACGCGGAAAGTATTGTTTTGTAGAGATTTGAAAGGACATTTATATTTTTCAGCCAGGTATTTTGGTTACTAAATAATTTTCCATGTCAAAAATCGAAAAGGCGTTACAAAAATCATTAAATAATATTTGATTTGTATTGGAAGTATCCATTTCTAAAATCATCATGGAGGCCACATTCATTATCTGCTCACTGGACCAAATATCCCCAAATAATTTGTCAATTAAAAAAGCTAATTCCTCTTCGCTTATAACGCCATCTTTATCACAATCGTACATATTGAAAAGTACTGTTGAGCAAGAATGAATGAATAATTAAAATGTGTAAAATATTTTTCAATTTACATTTCAATTTCTGCAGTTTACGTTCCTCTAATTGTTCTGGTTTCAGGTTGGGACTAAAGGCTTGGAAGTTACTTAAATATTTAGCAAAGTCTACAAAACTTAAATGTTTTTTATCATTAAACATGGATCGCAACAGTGTAGACAATATGGGATTTCGTTGCAAGCTGGCCAGGGAAAGAAAGTGTGCCTTCTTCAGATATAAAGGATTAACATTTTCAGAGTGTTTTGCCAAATTACAACAACATTTAAACAAATGTAAAATCTGGCCAGTTTTCACTAAAGGAAAATTTTATTTGAAATTATTAAAATAAAAAATATTTAGAAAGATTTCCTCTCACATGAAGTCGTATATTGCAGAGTATTGATGTCCTGTTGGGGACAGGGCACACTGAAACCCTTTTTATTTTGCCACCAGCAAAAAAATAAAGATCCAAGACACATTTCTAGTTTCAACAATTTTAGGATATTTTTAATTATTTGATTTATTATAAATAATAATATTATACAGGGCGTTTCAAAGAAAGAAAAGTATCTTCGTCTCTGCCACGAAAAGAGTCATTTAATATTTAATTTCTCATTTCTTTTCTCCTACCCTATTTCTTATTTTTCTAAACGACCTTCTTTATCAAACTAATTTAATCTTTCGCAGATGATAGCACCATTTGTCATTCCTATTTATTTGGTAATGGACCGAACCAGTTGGAGTTCCAAAAGGCGGAACATGAATGCTACGCTCAATCACGATCTCGCGGCGATTTTAATGCCCGTAAGACGCAATGGTGCTACACCTATTACTATGGGTGATATAGTTATTACGGAATCGGAAGCTCTTGATGTTCTTGACATGAAAACTCAGTGTGATGTTCGATGGACTAAACAGGTTTGAGGTTTGTAAAGAGGCTTTCAAGTGCCTCGGTTTTCCGTCCGATCTTCGCACTATTTATACTACTTATATGGACGCCATATAGGTTATATTTCACTGTATTATCTTTACTACAATAGTAAGGTGCCCCTGTAGGCTAGCAGGTAGTGTACTAGCTTGTAAATATGGGGGTTGTGGGTTCGATTCCCAACGAAGACCTTGGTTTCTTTCACTAAAAATTAAAAAATTGACTTTCGGTGAGGCTGCTCAGCGATGAAAGCATAGTCACTGGTAGCTGTGCTGTCTTATACGGCAGTCAATTTCCGACTATCCTTCTACTTTCACCACTTGTTTCATCTATTCTCTATCCCCTTCCTAAAGAATGTAGCACGGTACTTGACAAAATAGGCATTGTTGCCTGAAGTGCTACTTCTCTTTAAAAAAAAAAACAAAAAAAAGTGCTGTAACGAAACTTGCTCCCGAAACCCGTATATTTTTGCATTTGATTCGATTTGTTTTGAGAGCGAATCCATTTGTGGTCGTTTGGCCAATGAATCGTACTATGCATTACAAGGAAAATTCGTTTTTAGCAGAACAGTTCGTATAAACAAAAATGTGAAAAAAGTTCCAAACTTTATCGATTCGTCATAGGTCGCAGAAATTGGGGTTCTGTCTCTTCACTATGTGAAATATTATGCAGAATAATCTTGAACTTAATCCGTATAAGCTTCAGCTGATGTAGAAAATAAAACATCAGACTATCATGGCTTTCGTGCGTTTCACCAGTTTTGCTCTAAAACAGTTAGAAACTATTCTGACATTTTATCGCAAAATTATACTCAGAAATGGGGTTAATATTTGGCTTATCACAGGCTTGCCAATAAAAATTGCCGTATGGGAAGTGAAGCAAATTTACAGACTTCATTACATGCAGAAGAATGGTTTCGTTGGTGCGGTTAATACGCTAGCGGCGTCATTGGACTTTATTTCTTCAAAAGTGAAGTCGGAGTTCACATTATGGTTGCTGGAGATTGTTGTCGCACCATGATCAATAATTTTCGTTTGAAATTATGGATGACATTAAGTTGAGCGATATGTGAGTTTAACACTATGGTGAGGCCTCAGCTAGCGGCCTAATGAAATCAAAATATGGCGACAATTTGATTAGGAGAAACAGAACATTTCTCCATTATTTCCTGTGGGCCTACCTAAAGTTAAGCGAGATGTGTGTTAAACACCATGCTGCGACGTAATTTGCGGCGTCCTCAACCATCGACTTAATGAAATCAATATTTGGCGATAATTTTATTAAGAGAAATACACCCTCATATTAATGCGATTTCACATTTCTCGATTATTTCCTATGGATCCACTTAAAGTTACTACTTTTTGCTTTTAAGTCAACAGCAATTGATGCTTGAAGGCGAAAATTGTTTATATTATTTATGCCATACGGCCAGTAGTGCTCGAGAAATTGAACAAAAATTGGACGTTCAAAATGAGCATCGTCGGGAATATCTACTTCATATTCGAATGTTAATTTCATGTATTGATCTCTGGCACTAACAAAAATTTCCTTAATTAAAAATGACTTTTTTTTGCGTTTACAAAAAATACGCTTTACAACATCTGAAACATCAATGAAGCAGGAACAAATAGTACCCAGCAAAGGTTTAAAACTCTGCAAAGATTTCTTCTCTCCTTGGTCCAGCAATCAAGTGATGACCCCTACATATGTAATGTATTGTGCCAGAACTAGGAAATTAGGTTATGGCGAGGAGGAGAGAGAGAGAGAGAGGGAGTAGTGTTTGTGGATATTCAATTTTAACTTTCTTACATTGAAAGTGACAGGAAAGACCTGTGGAGGAAGTTTATACGATATACGAAGTGTTCTGCTTAAAAAACACTGCGATTCACTGTCCAATAATCGAAAATGAATGCGCTCTTAACGAAAATCGATTTAAACTCAACAAATGTGCGAGTAAGGAGAACACGTTTCCTAGCTAGAGCACTTATCATTGCAGTAACGATAAAACAGTAAAATACATCCCACATTGCATCGATGCTCTAGAGAATAAATAGAGCTGGATACCCTACTGTCCTCACTGAGCCTCTTTGCCAGTGATGGGCGAACTTTTTGGGTGGCGGGTCAATAAATTAAAAAAAATCTTGCGGCGGACCAATAAATTAAAAAAAAAAAATATAGAGGGTCATTCATTAAAAAATTATGGGGTTGCTGTTCAATTAAAAGTTCGGTTTAATCTATAGTTAGTTATATTACGTAATATTTTAAAACAACAATGATTTTAAGATTTTCCAGATGTATGGAAGCATGGATCTGTTTCTGACTTGACATAATTTCCTTAAAATCTGGTTCCAGCTGGGTGGATGCGACTTTTAATAAATTAAATAGACTCTCGTCTGACAATCGGTTTCTTATTGAATTTTTTCTGTCTGCATATCATTACTGAAAAGGCCTGTTCACATAAATATGAGGAAGCAAACATTTCCATAATTTTCTGCGCATGATTAATTAGCTTTGGAAATTCATCTTTTGGTAAAGATTTATAGAAATTAAGCTTATCTGTATTTGAAAATAGCTGTTTTAAATTATTAGTACATTGCAATTCTATAATTTCCAACTGTAGATCAGATGGAACATTCTCAGGATTAACATTAAAAGGCATTGAAAAAATATTTAAACATGGTTGGATTTTTTTAAAGTCAGCAAATCTGGCCTCAAATTCTGAATGCAGTTTTAATAAAGATTGTGAAAAGACTTTTAACTTCTCTTCACTGACAGGCCTCAAAGAATTAAGTCTTGGAAAATGAGTCAAATCATTTTTTCCCAAACATTTAGAAAATATAAACAATTGAGTTTTGAAAGACCTCAAACTGCCCCAAGTTTCATCTATAAATTGATTTCTTCCCTGTAAGTTCTTGTTCAGTTTATTATAGTGCTCGAGTAAATTCGTGAAAAAAGCAAACTCGATGCACCAATTTTTATCCTCCAATATTTCCCACTCCTCCCAAATTTCAGTTTTGGTTTTTAGAAAAACTTTAATTTCTTTGAGAAGACTCCAAACTATCGAGAAGGCATTCCCCCCAACTCAGCCACCTGATCTGAAAATTCTGCATCAACTTCCGATAAAAACTCTTGAAATTGTCGATGTAACAAACCATGGGCTCGAATGGTATTAATTAATTTTAAAATAATATTAAGTACGTGGTTAATATCCAAGGCAGCCTTGCAAAGAACATCTTGGTGGATTATACAATGTAAAAAAAATTGTTTCGCTTTCAGGATTCTGACTTTTATAAACTCCTGCAAACCCCGTTTTTTTTGCCACCATGTTAGGTGCTCCATCAGTTGTTAAATTAATTAATTTGGAAATTGGGGCATTAAGAGATTCCATCCCCTCTCTAAATTCATCATAAATTATTTTTGCTGTCGTCTTTCCTTTCAAAGATCTCAAACAAGCAAGTTCTTCGGTTATTACAAAGTTTTCAGCGACTCCTCTGATAAAAATTAGAAGTTGCGCTGTAACACTCCTGTCAACAATCTCGTCCATAGTGACTGAAAAATATTTAAACTTTTTAAGACGTCCATCGAGTTGATTGGTTAAATTAAAAGAAATCGCTTCAATTCTTTTTGTGACCGTTCTACGTGACAGCCCTATAGATTCGAAATCTTTTACCTTTTCTGGGCATAATACTTTTCCAATGCTAATTAACACATCCTTAATAAATTCTCTTTCAGAAAACGGTTTGTTACTTTTTGCTATTTTATAGGCAACAATGTGACCAGCTAACGTGGTGGATCGCTGGACACTTCTTTGATTTTTAAAAAACATTTGCTGACTAGATAATTTTCTTTTCAATTCCTCTGAATGAACTTTCTTGTCTTCATCTGTCATTTTATAGTACTTCGACCCAAGATGTTTTGAATTAAAGTGCCTAGCGAGATTATAATCTTTTAGTACAGCTACCGGTTCTTGGCAGATAAGACAAATAGGTTTTTGGTTATATTCCATAAGGAAGTACTTCCATGTCCACTCTTCTTGAAATACTCGACATTCCGAATCAATTTTTCTCTTTCTATTTTCGATTGGCATTTTTGGGGGTTAAAAACTTAGACTATTTTACTATTGCACTTCTATTTACAATACACTTTATTATTTCAATTACACAAATAAAACTGTACGTTGGCAACTTTATAATTTTACTTGACAATTTATTCTTTACGTCACGAGATTTACACTTTTACTTATTGTTGATTAATCCATCGCTGGCCCTTTTATATTTGTTGCGCATGTTGTCTCGAATATTCAAGAATCTTCTAGATCTCACATATAATAGTTGTTGTTATGTTATACGTTCAGTTTTCTATATTAGTTGTTTTTGTTTCATGCTTTTTAAGTTTCTTCTTGGAATATTGTATAAGAAAGTTGTTGTTGTCTTGTGTGTACAATATTTCCCAGAAAACTAGGCAGTTTGTACACAATATAATATGAAAACATTGCATTTTTTTTGCTAAAATTGTCAATTTATATCTTTTTTAAAACGTAATGTAAATTTATTTTTTGGGCATAATTTTTTAATTGGTGATTAATTTTTTTTTTTGAAAAACGCTCGGCGGGCCGGATGAAACCTCTCGCGGGCCTTATGTGGCCCGCGGACCGTAGTTCGCCCATCACTGCTCTTGGCCATGTCCTGTACGCGGTGGAGCAACTCCAAAATAGACTTTGGGACGCCGGCACATACAAGAAAGTTGGTGGTATAAATAGTACGAAGATTGGATGGAGTCAAATTACTCTTACACTGTTTTAGAAAAGCGAGGTACTTGAAAGTTTCTTTAGAAACTTTAAAAATGTATTTAGTCCATTGAACATCACGCTGATTTTAATGCCAAGAACATCAAGAGCATCCGATTACTTAAAGATGTGGTACCATTTCCGAACACAGATCTATGCGTAAACATGCAACATTGCGTGTTACGTGCATTAAAATTGACTCTATTTACACGACCCCATTTCCAGGTGGTATAAATAGTACGAAGATGGAATGAACTGAAGCATAACCATGGTACTTGACAACTTCTTCATTTAAAAAATGTGTCCATCGAACATCACACTGACTTTTCATGCCTAGAACACCAAAAGCTTCTGATACCGATACTGATAACACCCATAGTAACAGGTGTAGCACCATTTCCGACCACAGATCTATGCGTAAGCATGCATTTTGCATCTTATGAGCATTAAAATCGCTGCGAGATCGTAATTGAGCGTATCATTCATGTTGTGCCTTTTGGAACTCACCTGCAGCGGGTTCGGTCTTTTATTAAATGAATACGATAGACAAATGGTGCTGTCATCTGCGGAAGAGTAAATAAGGCTGAAAGTTTAACAAAGAATGTCATTTAGCAATATAAGAAATAGGGCAGGAGAAAAAAGAAACTTCTTAGAAAAATTGTTGTTGATAAAATTTAAGAATCAATTTAAAAAATCTGCAAATACTCGTTGCGAATCAGAAAGGAATATTGTGAAGAGTTCCATAATTATGAAACAAACAATCAAAAAAATTTCCCTATAAATTTTTTTCGGATTTTAGTTATTTTTATTATTACATCATGGCAACAGAATTATAATTATTAAAATATAAATTTATTATTACAACAGCTTTTCGTCATTTTTCTTTTGTGATTATTCATAATCCGGTTATAAAAAGAAAACTACTCGCTGAGTATGTTTTAATAAAATGTAAACGAATAAAAGCAAAAAAAGGAAATAAAAATTAAAGTGTTGTAATTTTCCTTTATTACCACCAATATTAAAAGCATTTTTCATTTGAGAAATGAAGTAACAAAAAATTGAAAAAGAAAATTATGTTGCAATGACAGTAATAGTGATGATAACGATGATGATAATGATGATGATGGGTTTTCTATGTTGATGATAAAGTGAATCGTGCCATATTTAATACATTTTCACAGTTGGAGCTGTTAGTCCCTTTGTTTAACTGTCTGTCTGTCTGTCTATGTCTCTGAGCTTAGTTACAGCATAAAATTGTTTGATATAGAAAATAATATTTTATTGAAGTTTTAATACCTCAAAATAACGCATTAAGTATTTATATGTTCCTAGATTTCCTATATTACTTCCTTCACGCTATTTAGTACTATATTGAGGTTGGTATGTGCCCGGCTGAACGAAAAATATTTAATACAAAAATAGTTTACCATTTTAATCAAAAAATTATTGATTATCTGGACATTTTCTTGTTTGTACCCGCAGGACTCAATTATTTCTAAAAAAGTGAACTCTATACAGTTAAAATTATACAGCTATAACGATAACAAAAAAATTTTAAATTAAATAGACCTTGTATAGCTCATTTTGTGAATCACATTATTAGACCTGTGTAATTTACACAGGCTCTTTTGTGATGACACATTTCTACTACTTAGTGGCATATGCTCAACGGAGTTCAGCGTCGTGACGCGTCGTGCCAACTTAAATAAAAAAAAACGTTAATTGAATCGTTATAAATCTTCTGCCTTTATTTATTATTAACTGCATTAAGAGCAGGTCTCCCTCTACCGGCTCTTTATGTTGCACAATCGTGTGCAGAGGTACTTCTTCTTGCTAAGTGCGAAGGATTAGCGGGTAATGAACAAGGGAAATATCCAGATCACTGTATACTGTGCAGGGTAAGAACACTACAACACAATTGCACACTACTCCGGTCTCTCCCAGTATCGACTGTGATTGCACTAGTTATTTTAGGGCTTAAAGCTCTATAGAAAATAGCCGTATACACCACAGTTCGCCTACTTCTAAAGGGTATTTCAACAGGAGGTTTATTGTCTAAAACAAAATATAAAAAAACAATTTAGATTAAAATGGTCAAAATTTTGATTGTATTATGAAAAAAATAGTTCGGCAATTATGAGTGAAAAAAGATATCCACCACGACCACGCTGACAGAGGTCGATTCTTCTATCAAAGTTTTTAATCATTTTTTAGCAAATGGCGGTCATCTTTCGTTAATCACATCATGGTTTTAGGGCTGAAATTGATTCGATTGGCTCCGTATGGACACTGTCCTTAATATAGCCTCATAAAATATAATCCAGTGGGGTGTTAAATCAGACGATCTGCTGATTGTTGTAAAATTATGCGTTCGGAAAAATTTGGTTTGCAATAAATTGATCGTTGCACTGGCTGTGTGACATGTGGCTAACTCATTTAAAAGAAACCATGAGCTCACAGCTAGCTTTAGTGACGCCTCGACTATTTCTACTGTTATGAACTCCATATATTCATTAAATCACGATAATATCGCTATAATGTCCGATTACTATGTGTCATATGACAATATTTCCGAAATTGTAAAAAACTTAAAAACAAAGAAGTCACCTGGCATCGATGGACTGAGCAACAAAATATTAAAAGCTCTGCCTAAAAAAGGAATACAAAGTCTCACAAACATTGTGAATCGATGCCTAAAATTATGTTACTTCCCTGAATGCTGGAAAGAAGCAAAGGTAATAGCAATATGCAAGCCTGGTAAAGATCCGTTCCGCCCGTCTTCTTATAGACCCATTAGTTTGTTGTCATCCATAAGCAAAATTCTGGAAAAAGTTATCAAAAGAAAAATTTTATGTTTCTGTGATGAGCACCATATATTTCCTTCGCTGCAATTCGGGTTTAGAACTGGACATAACACATCTCATCCCCTAATCAGAATTAAGAAAAGAATAACTAACAATTTTAGAGCCCGAAAATCCACGGGAATAATTCTACTTGATGTAAAATCCGCTTTTGATTCTGTATGGCACGATGCCCTCATATTTAAAATGATAAAACTCCGTTTCTCACCCGCTCCTCAAACCGCTCCTATAAAGTACATATAGGTAACACCACATCTTCCAAAATTCGAATCGCAGCTGACTGTCCTCAAGGCTCATGTCTATCACCCATTTTATACAATGTATTTGCATCGGATTTTCCGCTACTAACCAATTGTACATCGTCAATATTCGCTGATGATACTGCTATTATATGTAATGGAATACGTGCTGAGGATATAATAGATAATCTCAAAGACGCACTCATTAATACAGAAAAATATTTTATGGAATGGAGAATACTCATGAATCCACAAAAAACTCAGGCAATGTTTTTTACAAGAAGGCGGAAACATCCTTACATTCCTCAGAGAAATATATGTATTAATAATACTGAAATTAACTGGTCGAACCAAGTAAAATACCTCGGCGTTATACTCGATAAAAAAGTAAACTTCAGCGAACACATTTCATATGTTGTTAAAAAGGTAAATAGTGTCACGAGACTTATGTATCCGTTTGTTAATAGAAAATCCACGTTAAGACGAGAAAATAAAATATTAATATTTAAAGCTATTTTCATGGCTATAATATATTATGCTGCCCCAGTTTGGAGCAATGTAGCTAAATGTCATGTAAACAAACTGCAAATATGTCAAAACAAGCTTCTAAAAATGATATACAATCTGCCATGGTATTTTTCAACATATCGTCTGCACTCCATTCATAATATTGATATGGTTCATGAAAGATTACTCCAACTAACTTTAAACTACACTACCAGGTGCGAAGAATCTGAAAATCATCATATTAACGAACTGACCGTTAACAATTAGAGTCAAGTGTTATTTAACATTCCAAAAAAATTTTAAAAGCGGCTAGTAAGTAAAATTTTAAAAATTAACACAGAAAATTTAACTTTAATTTGACATATCTTTCGTTCGATAGGATAGCAGTGGGCACTAACATTTGGAAATAACTTCCCGCATATAGCCATCGTAGCTTATTCCGGGCGTTCAAATTTTGACTACATTTTCGAATATCGCTGGCACAATGAACAATGTTCATTCGCCAAATGTTGCGTCAATTGTTGCTGGCTTTTTAACATAAACAAGTGACTTTAGGTGACAATTTGTGATACAGATTAACGTTAGTAGCTATTGGTTTGTGAATCTTCAAATTATTTCTAGTTATACTGCTTTCTATTTTGCTAAGCCAGTTTACATTTTAAAGCTTGTTAGCCTTATCGTGCAGTGACTCAAATTATTGTTCCCATAGTTTTATAGAGATTCTAGAATTTCCATGAGATGTTTTCTAGCATTTCTGTGTTCCATTGGATTTGCATTCGCATTAGATTGAGTTAATCTTACCCTATAAAAAAAACTTTTCGTAAGAGAAAAGCATATAGAGCTTCATAGGGAAGGAAAATTTATGCCGAAACGAGATCACAAGATTATAATATAGATTAACGTCACTGGCTAGCCGTGTGGTTTTAATCTGGCGGTGGTCTTACAATTAGGTAAATATGAAGCATCTGCCAACGCCCCCAATGTGTATTACATACCCAAGGTGCCCATTTCAGAAGTACAGCAAGCAGGGCCGTGCCACCATTCCTTGTTGAGCAGCCGGAGATTATTTAAGCTCCCGTCGTTTCGCAACAACAATCGGCATAGTGTTGCTATGCAACAGCATATTGGATAGGAAAAAGCTACACCTTCCCGCGGATTGGTTTTAAACTACAGCCACCACGCTACTCCCCGGAGGGCCACACTAATAACCAGTACAGGACCGTAGCCCTATGGACTAGTGGTTCCCATGATACCAGCTGAAAAGTGACTGGTCCGAATTCGAGAGTTCAATTTCACTTGTTTCAAGTTCATGCTAGCTTAGAGAACTAGTGCCATAATAGGCTATAACGTTAAGACTGTGTACTCCTGGAGAGAGGTCAGCGTGTTCCTATAAGGTAGGGTAGTGTTAGCTCCGCCTTCTTTTGGGAATAAATAAAATCTAGTGATGCCACCAGCATTTAAGCCGCACTGAACGGTTCATTTTTCTATATGTAAGGTGGTCTGAAAGGTCTTTTGTGTATTCGTTTCACCCTATATGTGGCAATTTAATTTATGAACACATACGTTACGTTAACATAGCCGTCTGTCTATAAGTTGCGTATATTGATGAATGATTTTTTAAGTAAATCTAAATGATTTGTTAATGCCGTTCAAGCTTTAGTAGATTCATCACATTGATTACAAGTGAAGCAAAATGAACTCAGTATGGCTGCCAATGGACTTTTTTTTTCGTAAGAGCTATTGAAATTAAAACACCTTCTAGTCATATTGTTACGGGTGTGTTGTGCTTAAGTTTTAAAAGAAAATTATTAAGTAATAAAACGACCTACTGGGTATGTTGTTTACGAACTGCGTGTCTTGCTAAGAAAACTTAAGCACGCAAGATAACAACAAATTTCTAGTTACAAACTGCGTGGACATTTTATAAACGCAAACAACAACAATTTGTTATGCTGTTTACAAACTGCGTGGCATGCAAGACAAAAACAAATTTCTGTTTACTAACTGCGTAGAATTTTTATACACGCAAGACAACAACAAACATGTATGCTGTTTACCATCTGTGTAGTTTTCGACGAAACCTTTTCTACAACAGAAAACAACAAATATCTTAAAATAAATTCCAGGAAGAAACTTTATCAGTATAAAAACAAAAATACACACAAACATACTGGCGCCTGTACATTAAATAAACAACAGACAACAACAAAATGTGATACAAAGGGAATAGAAGATTCCTAAATTTTCCAGACTTTTAATGGACAAATATACGAAGGGCAGCGTCTGAGTAGATAGTCAATCAGTGTAAAATTAAACCTCGTAAACAAAAGACGTGCATCTTAAGTAAATTGTTCTGTAGTGTCAACTTTGTGTAGTTAAAGTAAATAAAATTGTTATTAACTTAAAAATTCTAAAAAGTGGTGTTATTTATTTTACAATAAAGAACTTACAACAAAACGTTTATAAAAGATATAAACGTAACAATATTTTACCATTTCCCATAAATTTAACTAAATTTTCATTTGCTCCAATTCAACATAAATAATTTTATTTAAATTTTCTTCTCAAATGAAATGTGTATTCAACAAAAATTATCATATTCATATTCCTACAACGGCAAAAACATAAAATTGTTTATTCAGTTACATTTGCCGTAAAACAATATTATTTAAAGTTTTTGAAAACCACACAACATGTGTTAGAAATATTAACCAGAACTTACAGCTACAAAACCACCATTTTAATGACAGTAAGAGGAAAAGGAATATTAAAGCATTTGTTATGTTAATGACAAAAAGACCGCATGTACATAAATCGTGTTTTTCTGTTATTAAATAACCAGCAGCAGTTTTAATATTACAAATGTTAAAAGATTGATGGACGAAAAGCTTAAATTATTATTTCCTTAAGGTTGCCACACTTTCCATCAGTAGGTATAATTTTTGTGTATTTGGCTGCACTATTTTTTGGATATGGAAAGATTGTCGAGAACTCTGGCTTGTAGATAAAAAGGTTTTAGCGCTTATATTTAACGTCTACGCGCCCATTAGCAAAACTTTTCAGTAATTTTACTTTTCAGCAAATGTAACGTTTACTCCAGCACAAAATTGCCACCCGATTGCAATTTGTTCTGGACTTTCGAAAGTAATAGAGATTAGAGGCTTCATTTTTATCTTTTGATATCAGCACAGCTTAATGGCCTTACTTTTGAAAAAAAGGCGTCAACAATTTGGTGGATCTAGTGGACTATCCAAGTGAGGCATAGTGCACTCGCTTCACAACTTATTACTTCTAATGGCGGTGATAGCTTATCGCGATGGGTATACAAGTTAATAATATCGACTTAGACAGCACATCGTAATAGCAAGCAACTATGGAAGGGTAAACATCTACCATTATAATTCGTTCTTCAATGGATGCCAAAGAGTAAACACACCCTTTTTTTAGTCGCTTAATAATGTCGAAATTTTTGCCAAAAAAAATATGTTTTGCGCGGAAGTCTGACAACCTTTTATTTGAAGAAAAGGCTTCAACGGTTTTTGGTAGAAGCTTGTGAACGATGATTTATGCGATACAAAAGTGACGATTTCAACACAGAAGTCAAGGGAGAACCCTGATCTGCTGAAAAGTTTGAAGATAAAGAATCGGTAGCATTACTCGACGCAAATTGTTGTCAAACGCATTAAAGAACTTGCATTATCACTGGGGGTCACACGACCAGAATTGGTAGCATTACTCGACGCAAATTGTTGTCAAACGCATTAAAGAACTTGCATTATGAGTGGGGTCACACGACCAGAATCGGTAGCATTACTCGACACAAATTGTTGTCCAACGCATTGCAACTTGCATTATCAGTGGGGGTCTCACGACCAGCCATTTTCCTATGTTTAAAAGCCCAATATGAATTGAAGCCGAAAGTCATTTAAAGATGATTTCGCAGGTGGAAAATGATGCTTGAATGCTGCAAGAAGAAGCCATTTTTGCATCGTGATATAAAAAGTCTAGGCATTCAGCCAAATCAATGCCGAAACGGAAAATTCATGACGCTAAGGTAATGCTCTGTATTTGGTGGGATCACAAGATTGTTTTGCATTATATGGTGTTAAAATCGGTTGAAACGATCACAGGGGACCTGTACCAAGAACAATTGATTCGTTTGAGGAGAGCAATCAGCGTGACCACAATATTGGACCAGTCCCGAAGGCATAATCTTGCTACAAGTTGCACTATCGCTTGAAAACTATTTGGAAAATAGATTGCACGTTTTGGCTCACCCGCCTTATAGTCCAGATCTTGCCCCTTCTGACTACCATTTATTTCGATCGACGCAGAGCGTAGTTTTCAAGCAAGCAAATCAACAGTGTTGACTTGCAAAAGATGGGATCTCATCCAGCGACTTTAAGATAAATTTAGGAGCACCACAAGGTTTCCTTCTTTCTTCCTCCCTGCCAAGCTATCAACCACATGTGTTCTTTTGCGGATGATTGTAGCCTATATGATGCCTATCGCATTCATTTCGCCATACGAAATCGGGACTGTGCCTTTTGGAAATCGGAACGGCGCGAAGGCACATGTACCCATAATAAAAATCTTTTGATAATTTCCGCATGGGCTCTTGCTATATACTTTCTCTTTTGATTTACATATAAGGGAAACAGAAGCTCTCAATGTTCTTGGCATGAATATTCAATGCGATGTTCGGAGGTGCAACATTATTGTTCAGGTTGGAAAAGAAACATTCAAGAGACCTAACTTTTTAAACTCTTTATTACCCATGCTATTTTCATCAGGCAGAAAACAGAATACAACACTCATGAATGGCCCGATGCTTGAAGTAATATTTTGTAGTGCAGGAGTGAGTGAAGACGCTTGTTGGTGATAGTAGAGCATACAGTTCATCTGCATTACTGGAGCATCGAAACAATATTGCATGTGTTTCAAGGAACTTGTTCCTGAAAATCTAAATTTTAATTTGACTTTATAATTGCAATACAGTTGGAATCAACTAAAAATATAAATTTCCATTTTATGAAACTTAACTAAGGTTTAATAAATCAGAGCATAACAGTGAGCCTTAAAAAAGCTTTTACAATATCAAACTGGAGTTTTATTCAATTTTGCAAAATCAGCGATTTATATTTACCAAGAAAAAACCAAATAAAATAGTCCTCGATAACATAAATATGTTTATGAATCATTTTCAGTGCTGTAATAACATGGTTAAGTTGCCAGATTAGACCACTAATACAAAAAATATTATAATAAAATGTTTTCAAAGTGTGATTATTATTTTTTCAACTAATGTTGTTAAGACAAATTTATTGCTCGTTAAGGCTTAAAGCAAAATATGTCGTTATGTCATATCAAACTAATAAATTTTAAGATATGTGCGTATATTTTCCAACGGGGTTGAATTTATTTTTATTTGGGTACGGTTTTCCGTCGACCCTCGTCAGTACATAAAGAACACTGAAGATGGCAAATAGCCGAAATCCGTTTGTTCACAGAGTGTGATTTGTTTTACATCCGCACCTGGCTATGTAGCCTTAATCAGATGGTGGACAAGCCACTAAAGTATAATTTGGAACGTCATACATGCATCCTAGATAGCCGAAGGCATAATTCTAAGCAACAGAACCACCTAGTTGCAACTTTAATGATTCCAGGACAGGTCTGCAAACCATCACACCTTGCTAAAGAGTTGGAGACTTTCTAACTCCTGTCCAGAACACATGCCAAGCATGCTCACTGGACTGGATCATTCACTTTGCGTGTCATTATCAGTGAAATGATCCTGGCCACCATAATTTTCATAAATCCCTTATGGGGCCGCAAAACCACAACCACCACGATACTCCCATATAGGGGCCAACCTCAATGATCAGTCAGAGAACTATTAAATGTCTAAAGAGACATATAATGAACTCTGCGGGTTCACTGATCCCCGTGAAAATAAAGTGGAGCTTCCAGTTGTCTCCCTGTCTGACTTCAGGGGACTGGACTCCATTTTTCCCCCAGTTGCACAGATCTAGATAGCTGTTATGTACTACAAAGACCATAAATGTGCCCCCGGGGGGGACCGATGAGGGTGGACGGAAAACTATACCCAAATAAAACTAAAAAAATTTTATTTCAAATAAATTTGGTGAGAAATCGCCGTGTATGACATTCCTGATTAAGACATGATTTTATTCATTTCACTGTTTTTATTCACTCCTTTTTTATCGACTACATTTGATTTATTATTACCATAGTTTGAAAGAATAAATTGATAATAGGTCGTCTATATGTTTAAGAATTTATCATCAAAAACATGTCCGTGATGTTTAGAGATGCAGCGATCTTAGTGTAACCACCTCTTATTAGACACCAGTCCCGGAATATTTGATTTTCAACGATTGTTAGCTAATGCTTGGCACTTGTGTCAGTGTTTGATATTTTTTCGGCTTTTCAAGAACCATTAAACCCAATTCGACATTAAAGCCTTAACTCGAAGGCACTGCAGCTGTATAGGAACTACAGCCTGTGAGTTGGATTTTAAATAGGTGGTATTATTAACCGCCAAAAATGACGCCATATTCTTACTGGTCACTTGGGGCTAATAATGATTTTGTGATAGAGAGTTTAGGAATAATTACACTTAAGAAAAAGCCTCTTTATGTGATCACTTATCATCAGAACTATAGGTAAAAGGAAAAGCTCAGCACACAATGCCAAAAATGTAGCTTCTGCAGCTGAGCTGTCTTCTTCAAAGGAAACGAATCGGAAATACTCATTAAGGATAATAAATAATTGTATAACATTGTGAGATTATGTGGGAGTGTGTGTGTGTGTGTGCGTGTGTGTGTGTGTATGTGTGCGTGGGTATACATGTTAGAGTGTGTGTGTGTGTGTATACGTGGGGGAGTGTGTGCGTGTGTATACGTGTGTGAGTGTGTGTGTGTTTTTAACAATGCCACAATTCACATTTATGGATAAACTTATGTTGCAAGAAAATCAATTCGTTTCTGTTCATTTGTTGAAACTAAAGCAGGCGTGTTTACCTGCCATCCGAAAATTTAAAGCTATTTGTAAATTAAACAAAATTAATAATTTTATAAGGTCCATTAGTATAACACTAACAAAAGTACTAACAACAAACAATTATAACAAAAACTACAACAACAACAATAACAACAAACAAAGAGTACAAAACAAAGGATCTGTAAAATAACACAAAATGGTTTTGTAAACTCAACAAAATAGTGTAAATTAAACTGACTGTAAGAAAATTCGTGTAAAAGGTAAGATTTTATCACAAAGTGATTATTGTGCTGAGCATATATATGACTGCCAGCTATTGTTTTCTGAAGTAGCATTAGGAAACATTAATTAATTATATAAATAATATGAATGATGAAAGAAAGGCGTATTGAAGCAAAAATATTATTTCGTTATTTTATTTGTGATGAATTTTAATTCGTTAAACAAAATGAACATCCATATTTTGTGATTGTAGATCAAACCCCAGCATTTAAGATATTTTAGTGTCTTTAATAAAAAAAACATAAATTATTATCAAATGTGCGCCCAAACTTAAGGCGATAATTTTTCCTATAAAGTAATTTTCTTAATTATCATTATTAGTATTATCATAATTTATGTAATTATTATAATTATTTTGTGATAATTTTTCTATTTTATTTAATAAAGGATTTTAATTTTTCTTTTAGAGTTTTGATTTCGAAGTGAACGACTGTGCTTTGCCAGTCAGTCTGAAAAATATTGAAGCTAACACAGGCCAACAAAAAGAATTTTTTTTTAAAACTTTTTTCACTTTAATGGCTGGTTTTTATAGATTTTTATGTCCTGAATTCAAATCTGATCTTAGTTTTTTTTTGTATTACCCATAGTTTCTGAACAATCTTTTTTTTGTTATTTAAACTACCAACTCATTTTAAAAGTCTCCATAAGTGTAAAATTAATGAGACGGTATATTAAGTCACAATCAGTAATTTTATTTACATTAAGTAATTTAAAAAATGATAAAATAAACTCATAGTGTAGGTTTCATTAGTCAGATAAATTGGTTTATATTTCCTTTCTCCTTTTTCTTTGAAGCTTCTTGTGTAGCTTTTTCTGTGATAAGTTGCTTGTTAAGCTTCTCGATGAAGTGAAGTTAGTCTCACATCATGTTGGTGTTCTAGCGGGCCTGGTAGCGTTTGTCCAACAATTTGATATCTTGGTAAAAACATCCACCCCGCTCCTCACTAAAGACTCCCAAATTTTCAGGGAAGTAGTTAAGATGACTGTTCAAAAAGTGAATTTTCAGGCTTATCAAACATCCTTATTTAACAATATTCGCTACAATTGTAATATGTTCTGGCTCTTTTGAAATTTCTAAGAATTTTGTAACAACTTCTTTGAAGGATACTTATACTTATTCTTTCTTATTTCTGCTCATTGTATTTTCAAAGTTAATGTCGAGCATAATTTTTCGAATATCCAGCCATACAAAGAGGCCTTCTTGAGTTTAGCTTATGAAAGGTTTGGAAACTTTTGGCAGAGATACTTGAAATAAGGTCCATTGTAATAAATTTATTTTCATTTTTAAATAAATAAAAATTCTGATCACCTTTCAATTTCAAATCTTTTTATTTGTTCAATTACCTGTGCTCAGCTTGGAGCAGTTAGAGTTAATAAGCTCAACTAGGAGCTAGAACGTACAAACAAAGATTAATTTTCTTCCCTCAATTTCAGCCGTTTATATTGCGACTGTGAGAAGGTTATTATTAGTCTAGAACTTAATGTATTAATATTATTTATATACAAATGTTATTATAAATATTATTGTCAATGCGAAAAGTGAAATGTGACCCATCCTAAGTTGCATTTAATTTAGGAATGTTTTCCAAAACAAATGTATCACCTGAAACGCACAACAACAACACAAGCAAAGTCTATCCGCTGCATTATAACTGAAGGTCGTTTAATCGTCGACAGCACAAAAACAGCGGACATGTATGCGCTGCTAGTGCATTGCATTTTTATTAATTTGATATCTTCTTTGCTTGTTTGTTTCTGATTGTTTGTGTGAATATTCATAATATGTATTAGGGTGGTCCCACTACACCATCTTTAGGCATTGCCTTCGTAAACTGCTTCATGAGGCCTAACTTTATATGTAAAGGTGGTAGGAGAATGTTTTAAGATCTACAAGGTTTTTGCAGAGAATTTTTCTCTTGCCGGCTTTTAAAGACTCCCTTATTGGCTGGTTTTTTCTGTTCCAATGTCGATCCCTAGCTCTACTGTCTCATTCGCACAAGAACCATGGAAATTTGGTGAAACCACTTTGCTGACCAAGAAGCATGCAAATCACTTTTAAAACACTATTTTCAGAATTTAATTTTTTTGTTTTTTCTTACAGAGAAGTAGCACTTCAGACAACAATGCCTCTTTAGTCAAGTACCGTGCTACATTTTTTAGGAAAGGGATAGAGAAGCGATGAAGCAGGTGGTGAAAGTAGAAGTATAGTTGGAAATTAACTGTCGTATATAAGACAGCCCGGCGAGCAGCCCCACCGACATTCAATTTTTATTTCTGTAGTGAAAAAAAAGCCAAGGTCTACGTTGGGAATCGAACCCACAACGCCCCAGACTGACAAGCTAGTACCCTATCTACTACCCTACATGGGTGCCACCCTTCATTTTGCTAAATAATTTATTTAATGTGTTATATGTTTTGTGTGCAATTATATATCTATCTGTGTCATATATTTTAGACTTTCCTAATCTTTCTGATATTCCAGGAACACAAGTTAAGGATTTATAAATTCTTGGTTCTGTCGTTGTATTTTTTTTTTTTAATAGGACCAGCACTCAGGGGATGACCCCTACGTATGCAGTGCACTGTGCCATAACTAGGAAATTAGGTTACGGGAAGGGGGAAAGAGGGAGTAGTGTCCGTGGACATTCGATTTAACCTTTCTCAGATGAAAAGTGACAGGAAAGGGATGATATTCCACATACGGACTGTTCTGCTGAAAAACGAATTTTCCCTGTAATGCGTAGTGCGATTCATTGGCCCATCAACCACAAAAGGATGTGCTCTCAACGAAAATCGAGTTAAACGTGAAAACGTGCGAGTATCAGGAACAAGTTTCCTAACCTCATTAGAGCACTTACCATTGTAGTAACGATATAACAGTGAAATTCATCCCACATTGCGTCGATGCTCTAGAGAATCAATAGAGTTGGATACCCTACTGTCAGCCTCTTGGCCCTCTCCTGTACGCGGTCGAGTAACCCCAAAATAGACTTTGGAGCGCTGGCCCATACATGAGAGTTGTATTCCATTTTCGGACGGATGTAGGTGGTAGGTAGGTAGGTAGGTATTTACTAACTTATGCCTATGATTATCATATTGTCTAATTAACCGGTTAGTTAATTCTACTGGAAAATCATTGTCATTAAGTATATCTCTTATTGTGTCCTTTGTCTTCAAATGAAATTCTCTATCACTTCTAGTCAATATTCTGTCTATCATATTTTTCGCCGTGTTTATTATCATTTTTCTCGAATGTTTGGAATAAAAATTAATAATTCTTCCAGAAGATGTTGGTTTCTCACACCAATCAAACACTAACTTATATTCCTTTCTTATTATCAATATATCTAAATATGGAAGTTTAGATTTTAACTCTCTTTCAATCGTAAATTTAATATCCGGATGAAAATTATTAAATTCCGACAAAATATCATCCACTGCATCTTCTGAAGTTATACAAAATAAATCATCTACACATTTTGTGATAATCTTCAGTTTAATATGCATTTTACTAATACATGAATTTAGTAATTCCTCCATCACAATCACAGCTATAATTGGAGATGCTGGAGAGCCCATAGGGAGGCCCTCCTTCTGCAGATATATCCTATTATCAAATTGAAAATACCTGTTGTCTTTAATACAAAACTTAAGAATACATAAAAATAATTCCTTCTCAATATTCGTATTTTGTTCTATTATCTGCCATTTTCCCTCTATAATCCTCAAAGCTAAACCTACAGGAATACTTGGAAAAAGTGATACTACATCAAATGAAAACAAGCAATCATTATCTTGTATATCCAATCTCTTGTCCATTGAATATCTAATATTATATATTGATTGTCCTGTTATTATCTTAAGAATATTCGTTATATACTTGCACAGCCCGCCGGGGAATTAATGCAACAGCGAATAGGTCTTAAAGGAAAATTCTGCTTATCGATCTTAGGTACTCCATATAGCTTTGGAGAATTTGATACATTAGTCTTAAATCTATTTCTCTTCATTATTGAAATTATATGTTTTAAAAAGTTCATCAACTATAACATTGTGTGTTTTCTGCAATTTAGTAGTAGGATCCTTATTCAATATTGTATATTTTGCAGAATCGTTAGGACTGACATAGATATTCCAGGGGATGTTAAAAGGATCCTTTCTCTATGCCAGAAATTTGCACTACGAGTTGAAAACAAAAATTTTCCTATGATTAAGGTAATTTCAGAAGTTGATGATTTACTTCAGGCTATAAAACACAAAGAGGATCAGGAAGTAGCGCGGACAAACCTAACAAAGATTATTGATAGGCACATTAGCAACATTAAACCTACAGCACGAGATATTTTTATATTAGATAAAGTAAACACTGCTAAAAAATTTTTGAATACTAATAGGAACATATTAATTGTTAATGCTGACAAGGGTATGAGCAGGGCCGATTATTATTCGAGAATAAACGACATTCTGAACGATTCTGCAAAATACTCAATACTGAATAAAGATCCTACTACTAAACTTATGTCTACAAATATTCTGCCTGGAATATGTAACATTAAATGCGAATATCACAAGAATTTGAATTCTTCGAAAGCAACAATATATGCAGCCTACTTAAACCACATTCCAGACAAAGAAATTATCATCGAACTTAGTGCTCAAGGAGTTACCGATATTTATAAATACCAAAAAAAAAAAAAAAACTCGGAAGGCAAATTGGTACCTTGTGGTGTTGTCTTGCTGCTGACTTTCGACAGATATTATATTGATTAACCTTTTGCATAATATTAAGCTTTGATCGTTCTTCCCAAATCCAATGCGCAACAAAATTTGTCAGGAGCTTGATCACACACTGAAACGGTGTAAGAATTCTAAAAAGTGTGAAATATGCAGGGTTCAGAATTTTTCATTTATGAACATTCAAAAATCAACATTCATAATAATTTTCATAAATGAGAAATCTAAAATTTAATATTTATTTTTCACACTCATAAACGAACAACAAAAAATGTTCTGGTTATTTTCATACATGAATGCGAACAACAAGAATTATTAGTCTTATTCATATGTGATAAATGATAAATTAGCTACTTCTCATTAATGTTATTTTTCATAAATGTACATGTTCATTTATGAACGTTGAAATTTTATAAAATTTCTGATAAATGAACGTGAAAAAATTTTCTACCTACGATCGCAGTTTACCGTAAAATTTAGTCACAATAACATGCAATATATTCTCAAAGAAATAAAAAAAAACATATTTTTTTTCTGCATACGCCGACAATTGCGCATTATAAAATATGTGCGTTTATGTACGCGAATGCTTAACGCACATATTTTTACGACCTTTTCATTTATGAAAAATTATCAAAATTGTAAATATTCAAAAATGAACACTTGTGTGTTTCTCATTTTTTCACTTATGAATGGAAAGAAAAAAAATAAATCGTCGCATTCACAAATGAGAAAACACAAAATAATTTGTATTCTCTCACACATGTATGAGAAGAAGCGGCTAAAAAATGAAATGTACAGATTCATACATGTATGAACAGTGAGTGAATACTTCGCTACTCTGGAAATATGTACTTTACTACCTCATACACCAGCAGAGTGTACGCTTTCTTTATGTGTTAACTGTTCTGAACCTCATCCATCATAATATTGCCATTTTCCGTCCTAACTGGCTGGTTCGTATTCGATGGCGAGCGCTTTCGATGCGAATGCATCATTTTCAAGCCGCGTTTTAGTTTGTACTGGTGAGTCAGTGTTGACGTTCAGGCAGTTCTGTTATTAGGTTCGTATCTATTTAGGCAAGCAGAATGCCAGCCACCTGGCATTTGTATGCAAAGTGAATTTATCGATACCTCCGTCTTTTATTATTATCTAGGTACGGTGTTCGTCTGAGGGTATCTTTCGTTTGCCCGTTTGCAGGAGCAGCTTCAATGGTGTGAAAATTGTGTCCGAGGTCGTTTATAATGTCATTGTTGAATGTTTTTGTTTTGTAGATTTCCATGTTTTAAAGAATGTCTAGTCTTCGTCCTTTTTTGTTATGATGTAATAATGTCATACATTCATCTATTTCCCTTGGTGTATGTCCGTAAGTGTCAAAGTGTAATGCTAAGTTGGAATCTTCTCTTTTCCGTTTGTATGAGCGTATGTGTTCTGTAAACCTTGTTTTTAGTCTTCGTCCAGTTTGCCCTATATAGGTTTGTTTGCAGGTACAGGTAAGTATGTATACCCGGTTGGAACTAAATTTGTCAGTTGTTTCTGTCATTGTTCTGAGATTATGTTCGAGGAAGCCCATATTTTTTTGTGTAAACTTGGTCCTTCGATATTATTTTAAGTATAAAATTTAGGGTTAAGTGAAATCTTTTTCTAAACGAACTACAATATTGTTGTAAAATCAATTTTCTTTTGATAATTCTTTTCGATTACTTCTTCCATTCATAAATAAAGGGTTTTCCAAGAAAAAGTTTATTTTCTAAAACAAAATAAAACAAAGGATTTAGATTAAGGTGGTTCAAATTTTAATTGTAGTATTACGAAGAGAAAAGTTCGGTAATTATGAATAAAAAATTATATCTGGCAAATTTCCCTCATGAGCACGCTGACACATGTCGATTCTTTCATCAAAGTTTTTAATCACTTTTTGGCAAAATGGCGGTCCTATTTCGTTAATCACATTACGGATTTTGAGCTTAAGGCTGAAATCAATTTGATTGGCTCCATATAGACGCTGTCCTTAACATACCTCCACAAAAAATAATCCAGTTGTGTTAAATCACATGATCTGACTGGCCACTTAACTGCTGATTGTTGCGAAATTATGCGATCGGGTAATTTGATTTGCAATAAATTGTGACATGGCTGTGTGACATGTGATACCGTCCAGTTGAAACCACATTTCAGTGATTTTCACGTCGTCAATAGTAGGCCAAAACTGAGGTGTTAGCATCTCGCAATAGCGTGATTTATTGACTGTGACCTCATTTAGCCTTATCTTGGAAAAAAAGGCTCAATCACGCCTCCAGACTATATAGCGCACCATACAGTGACACGTTAAACATGCAAAGGCTTCTCTATAATCGTTCTAAAATATTCAGAAGCCCAAATGCGGCAATTTTGCTTGCTGACATATCCTAACAAATGGAAATGGGCTTCGTATTCAAAATAAATTTTTCAGAAAATCCAGCCGGTTGTTTCTGAATGAATTGAGCGAATCGGCTTCAATTACTGCACCAGTTAAACCCTGTAAGGCTTTAAAGTCAAATCCTTACGAAAAATTCGCCATGTGGTGTCTTTGGATAACTCCAATTATTGATAACGTCGAGGAATTGAGAAATTTGGATCTGCTTCAACACTGTGGCTCACGGCTATGATGTTCTCAGTTGAACGACCCGGTCGAACACGCGCTATTGTTGGCAGATTTTGTATCAAGCCTGTTGATTCAAATTTATTAATTAAATTCTTAACAGAAGTCTCAGATGTACAATTATGTTGTCCGAAAGTATGACGAATTTTTCGAAATGTAACTTTAACAAAACCACCATTTTCAGTGGAGGGATTTTAATTATTTTAATGTGATTTACGTGGGAAATTAAATTTACTGTATCAATTGTCAATGCATCTACTACGAATACGTCGAAAAACTAAATGTCAAAACTATCATGTTGTTGGTGGGATAAATGGGATAATTTATGTAATTGGAAAATCAAGAATATTTTAAATGATTTCTTTAAAAGATGACATTTCAAAAAATATAATTAAATAAATTTTTATAAAATATTTGAATTGCTTTAAAAGCAAACACAAGTCAAGCTAAAGAATTATAAATTTTTCTGAGAAAACTAAAGTTAATTACAGCAATTTTGTATCTGCAATGATTTTATTCAGTTCATCAGGTTTTGTTTTCAAAATTCGTTTACGCAAAATTCTTAAAACGCTATTTAATATTTATGCTCTCAAGTTTCTTGTTTATTTTGTTAATTTTCTTAAAGAAATTGTTTGAAATATATTTTTGGTTGATTGCAACATGTCTGTCTGTCTGTCTGTCTGTCTTTCAACTACAAGTGCAGTTTTTTATTTTTGTATTTTATTTTCCTTTTTGGGAAGTTTTTTTCGGTTCTGGTTTTATTTTACTTCCTTTCATGGTTTGTTTAACACTCAAATACAACAACGAGGTAACGTGGAGAGAAGTAAATTGACTTTATATAAAATAAAGGGTGTTTTTAATAAAGGTATGTAAGTTTAAAATGAAATAAAATAAAGATGAATTTTCTAAATTGACATGAAATTATCTTTATTCGAAAGATAATTTTCTAGTGTTATAATCTAAATATGACTTCTAACATATGGCCGCCATGGTTGTATGTTGCCTACTAAGTAATCAATCGTTTTGGGGTTTTTCGTGATAAGATTTACATTTGCACCTGGCCGTAGGCCTTAATAAGATGGTGGTCAAACCACTCGGAAACCACACGCCCTAGGAAGCCGAGGACTAATTCTAGCAACAGGTCTTTCCTAGTTGCAATTTCAGCGATTCCAAAGCAGAGTTGCAAACCACTTCTCCTTGCTGAAGAGCTGGAGACTATCCAACACCTGGTGAAGAACACATGACTAGCATGCTCACTGGATCTGGATCATTCACCCGTTAGTGTTATTGTAGGCGATATAATCCTGGCCACCATAATCAGTTCGTGCTTGGGGCTGCAAAACCACAACCACCACGATACTTCCAAAGGTCTAACCACAATAATCAGTCAGAGAAGCAGCTAAAAGTCTAAAGAGACAATTAGCGGAAACTCTGGGGCTTACTGATTCCCGTGAAAATTACGTGGAGCTTCCAGTTGACTCCCTGCTTGTCTTCAGGGGACTGAGCTCCCTTATACCCCCAGCAGCACAGGTCTAGATAGTCAAGTATTCTATAAAGACCGATAAATGTGCCCCCGGGGGGGGGGGTCGTTTCGGGGTTGTAGGGGCAGGCCAGCGGTATTAAGTCTTATGATCTTTGAGACTAGTTATCAAACAATTAATTCAAATAAAAGTGAGCTTTATCACTAAACAAAATTTGGTTATGGAAATCGGGAATCGCATTTTAAACAGAGCCATCATTTCCAAAATAAATTTACACACTTTGGAGGACACTGTTCAGGCGTCGGTCTATTCATGTGAAAATGCCAAACTAAACAAAACATAAATCACTTGAGAGCTGATAAAATGGCCGCCACTTAAAACAAGTGTTGCAAACTTTAAGTGCTACACCTCCATAAAAGCACCCTTTAATAAATAGAAAAAAAACATGTTCGCAATTTTTTCTAATGCCAAACTAAAGACGTTTTTCTGAAAACAATTTTGTATTTTTCCTTTTTTAGGAAATACTGAAGCTAACAGGCCGACGAACGCTAAAACTTTAAGGGGGGAAGGCTGATTGGAATAGCGTTTCTTTGAAAAGAAAATGAAATTGTACGTTATTATTTTAGACAAATTTATCAAAACTTGAAAGAGGCTTAAACAAATCTTTTCGTATGCCCTTAAGCGTTAATAGAAGCCATCCACATTTCTTACAGGAGTCCTGCAGCTGTCAAGACTGCAGCAGGAACGTCTTTAAATCATTTTTTAGTTATCTTTCAAATACTTTTTAGATAATTTGCTGTCTTTCCTATCTAAACAATGGTGCAACTCCTTATTTCGGAGAGAGTAAGGTCGTGGCTCTAGATATTTCCAAGGCATTTGATGGCACTTCTGTCAAAACTTGCTGCTTTTGGTGTCGGTGATAATTTCTTTAGGTTAATATCGAATTTTCTGAGGAATCGCATTACACATAGTTGTTATAGATTTAATTTCATCAGACGAGTTCAAGATTAATTCAGGGGTTCTGCAAGGCTCCGTTCTTTCTTCCACTCTACTTCTTATCTATAATATAAAAATAAGTCGGGTTTTCCTTCCTGACGCTCTAACTTCAGAACGCACAAAGGTCTCGGGCTCCGTGAGGTTTATAGCAAAGAATATTCAGGAAAAATTTCAAGAGAAAAGCAAGAAAACAGGGAAAATCAATTTTCACATACAGCGCCATCTCTGATACATAGCATGTACTACAACGGCACCAGTACGTGGTGTGTGAGTATCCCTCACGAAAATAAGTACGTTTCATTTTAAGTAGAGGGCGCCGTGCGCTAGGTCGCATGTATACTGTTCATCCTAGAACTGATGAATGTTTTTATTTGCGACTGCTGTTGGTAAATGTACGTGGACCAAAATAATTTGCGCATTTGAAAACTGTGAATGCCCACCAATACCAAACATATCGAGAAGCATATAAACTATTGGGTTTGCTGGAGAATGATTTTTATTGGGATTTAACACTTGCAGATTCAGTTGTTTCATCAAATGCGTACCAAATAAGAACGCTGTTCGCAATTATCATCACCACATGTTTCCCTTCACAACCAATTCAGTTATGGATCAAATGCAAAGACGGCATATGTGAAGATATCTTGCATCGCTTGCGCATTCGAACGAGTAATGCCGGCATGCAAATAACCGATGAAATATACAATGAAGGATTGATTCGGATTAAGGATCAATGCTTGACTATTGCAAACAAGCTACTGATTGAAGTAGGAATGATTGCGCCAAATCGATCGATGCACGATGCATTCAGCCAAGAATTAAATCGAAAGCTGCAATACAATCTTGATACATTGCAGGAATTCGTTTGAAATAATGTGCCGTTGCTGAATGAACAGCAAAAACTAATATACGAAACATTTATGCAAGCGGTGGACTATAAAACTGATGGTCTTCCTGGACGCACCTGGAGGAACAGGGAAAACATTTCATTGATTTTGGCCACTATTCGATCAAAATGTGATATAGCTTTGGCGTTAGCATTATCTGGAATTGGGGCGACTCTTCTTGATGGCGATAGTACTGCACATTCTGCGCTTAAGTTGCCACTCAATTTAAACACAATTGATACTCCAACATGCAATATTTCCCGATCCTGTACAATGGGAAAATTGTTGATGCAATGCAAGCTCATTGTTTGGGACGAGTGCACAATGGCACATAAGAAATCACTTGAAGCACTTAACTTCACACAGAAGGATCTTTGGCGAAATAACAACATCTTTGGCGGCTTGATGATATTGTTGGCAGGCGATTTCAGGCAGCCATGAAGATGAATTGAATACTTGCCTGAAGGCATCACTTTTGTGGAATAACGTAAAAACATTACCGCTAATCACTAATATGAAAGTTCAACTTCAAAATAGTCAAAGTGCTGCACAATTTTCCAAATAATTGTTAGGTGTTGTAAATGCAAAAGTCCCAGTTGATGCGACAGCTGGATTAATTACTCTAACCAACGACTTTTGCCGATTTGTAGACTCTCAATTAGCTCTTATTGAAAATATTTTCCCAAACATTAGTGGGAATTATCAGAATTATGCTTGGTTAAGTCAACGAGCAATTCTCGCCGCAAAGAACAATGATGTTGTACATGAACTGAATTTCACCATTCAATCAAAAATCGATGACGATTTGGTGACATACAAATCATTTGATTTCATAACAAATCCCGATGATGCAGTAAATTATCCAACGGAGTTTTTGAACTCTCTGGAGTTACCAGGATTTCCACCACATAACTTGCAACTCAAAATTGGTTTAGTTATGATGATATTGCGCAATTTGAATCCACTGCGACTTTGCAACGGTACTCGGCTTGCGGTGAAAAGACTTATGCCGAATTTGATTGAGGCAATCATTATTAACCGAAAGTACGTAGGCGAACGATTGCAATTCTCGGTTCGCCTTGCGTTCGCAATGACAATTAACAAGTCGCAAGGCCAATGGCTTAGTGTTTGCGGGATAAATTTAGAAAATCATTGTTTTTCACATGGACAGTTATACGTTGCGCGTTCCCGAGTTGGGAAACTATCTCTTTATTTATGTTAACGTCAGACCAAAAAACAAAAAACGTGGTTTACCAAGGAGCACTTAAATGAAACGTTTAACTTGCGGACACGTATAACGCTTTGATTCAGTATTTACTTTGGATTCACTTTCATTTTTGTAATCGAAATGAATTCGTTACTATTGTGCTATGAAATAAATTTTTTTCTTTTTTAAAAAAATGTGTTTTTCTTTATCTGTTAATCCCCAAACGAAATGTTACAAAAAACGAAGCCATCTGGTGGCGAACGAAGCCATCACGTGGCGAACGGAGTTCGCCGGGTTTGCTAGTTTATTCTAAATGATCTTCTTTGCCAAACGTTCAACTTTATATACTCTTTCCCAAATGACAGCATCATTTGTCATACGTAATCAATTGGCAATAGAACGAACCAAAAGGCGGAACATGAATGATACTCTCAATCAAGATCTCACAACAAGCTGAATTGAGGTCGTGTCGATTTTAATGCCCGTAACACGCAGTGTTGGACGCTTACGCATAGATCTGTGTTTTGAAGTGGTGCTGCATCTGTAAGTATGCGTGATATAGGTATTACGGAATCGGACGCTCTTGATGTTCTTGGCATGAAAATTCAGTGTGATGTTCACTGGACTAAACACATTATTCAAGTTTTTAAAGAAACTTTCAAGTGCCCCGGTCTTCTAAAAGCGTGATTTGATTTACATCTGCACCGACTATATAGTCATAATCAGATGGTGGTCAAACCACTTGGTTGATTGGACACCAACCACGCACTAGAAGGCCATCGAATACGTATATCCTCCGGTCACTTCTAGTAGCAATTTCGAAAGCCCGAAGTAGGCCGCAGCCTTCACTCCTTGCTAAAGAGTTGGAGACTTTCCAACTCCTGGTCCAGAACGCATGAAGCTCTTTTTTATCAAGAACACGACAGCATTCATACTCACTGGACCTGAACCATTCATTGTGTTAATTTGAATGGTCCGACCCACAAACTCTCACGAGGGTCCGAAACCACAACCACCACGATACTCCCATATAGGGGCCAACCTCAATAACCAGTCAGAGCACATCATTGTCTAAAGGGAACAAATAGTGTACTCTGGGGCAACTGATTCCCGTGGAAATATGTGGATTGTCCAGGTGACTCCTACTAGCCTTTGAGGGGCCTGGGCTCCCTTTTACCCCGCAAGACACCAGTCTAAATGGAATAGTAGGTTCCAAAAAGACTATAATGTGCCCCCGGGGGGACCTCGGTCTTCTAAAGAGATATTTCACTATTTCCCGTCTTCGTACTATTTATACCACCTATATCTGTCCAAAAACGGAATACAACTCTCATGTATGGGCCGCCGCCCCAAAGTGGTTGAGTTGCTAGGAGAGGGCCAAGAGGCTCTTGGGGGATAGTAGGGTATTCAACTCTTTTGATTCTCTAGAGCATCGACGCAATGTGGAATGTATTTCACTGTTTTATCGTTACTACAATGGTAAGTGCTCTCATGAAATTAGGAAACTTGTACCCGTTACTAGCACGTTTTCCCATTTAGTTCGATTTTCGTTGAGAGCGTAAGCATTTGTGGTTGATTTTCCAGTGAATCGCTCTACGCATTACCGAGAATAGTCCGTATATGAAATAAACTCCCTGTAGAGGTCTTTCCTGTCACTTTCAATGTAGGAAAGATCAATTTGAATGACTACAAACACTACTCCTTCTTTACTCCTTCCCTTTACCTAATTTCCTAGTTCTGGCACAATGCATTGCATGTGTAGGGGTCATTCCCTAAGTGTTGGTCCGATAAAGAAAATAAAATTCAATTGCAGCTTAAAATACGCCCTGTTTTTGACAACCAGTTTTATTGATCTAATACTAATGTGTAGTAGAAGTTTGGGAATTAATAATAGAATAAGATGTCCGATAAATATCCATATCTAGCACTGCGCCAGACGTTCACTT
Organism: Trichopoda pennipes; assembly: GCA_030448955.1. Taxonomy (NCBI): domain Eukaryota; kingdom Metazoa; phylum Arthropoda; class Insecta; order Diptera; family Tachinidae; genus Trichopoda; species Trichopoda pennipes. The sequence continues at coordinate 1,013,248 of JASKUP010000068.1, read as the reverse complement.
TTTTCAGATAATTTTTAAGCAACAAAGCTGAATGGAAGCGCCGAAATTTATTCTTCAGGGCGACAGTTACGTGAATTGTTCACATAAATCCTCTCTTTCAAATGGCAACAGAGAAAATATTCTAACGCCGTTAAATCACAATAATATGGCGGCCAATTGAAGTAGCTAAATAGAGATATTATGGAACTGTTATGAAATACGTGATATGATTTACATCTGTACCTAGCTGTGTAAGCCATAACCAGATGGTGGATCATACCACTGTGGATGAAATGTAACATCATCTTCACCCTAGAAGGCCTTTAGATGCGTATATCCTCCGGTCACTCCTAGTTGCAACTTCAAAAGCAGGCCGCAGCCTTCACTCCCTGCTGAAGAGTTGGAGACTATCCAACTCCTGGTCCAGAACGCATTAAGTGAGCATTCATACTCACAGTGAGCATTCATACTCACTAGACCTGGACCATTCATTGTGTTCATTGTAAATGATCCGATCCACACAACTCAAACGAGGGCCTCGAAACCACAACCACCATGATACTCCCGAAGGGCCAACCTCAATAATCCGTCAAAGAAAAGCTAAAAGGCTAAACAGACAAATAGCTGAACTCTGGGGCTTTAATGATTCCCGTGGAAATATCGTAGATTGCCCAGTTGTCTCTTGCTAGCCTATTAGGGAACTGGGCTCCCTTTTACCCCTGAAGACACATGTAATAACATATAAATGTGCTCCCGGGGAAGGAGAATTGTTATAAAATAGCTAAATTGCTAGAGTGACTGGGTGGTTTGTGGTGCCGCCTTGTTTACATTTAAGATCACAGGAGTCAACACTTTTCAATTGCGGTTTTGGTAGCGCAAATAATTTATGGTGATGGGGTTTCCTTGCTCATTTTGTCGCCTGAGCAAAGTCACTTCCTTTGGATGTTACGGTTTTACGAGGACTGTTTGTGGATTTTGTAAGCGACATATGCAACAATTTTATTTGTCTCCATAATGAAATTGAAAAAGAGAATTATCACTGAAGAATATTGGAAAATAACTTGTTATCGTTCAGGTTTTCGAATAGTCATTCACAAGCGATCAACGTAAATAAGTTCTTGAACGAGTTGAATTTTTTTAAACATGACGATGAGGATCTTTATTCAAAATACTGCGCAAAGTCTCCCTAGTGTTGCGAATATCGGTGAGTTGAGCATGTCATTCTCAACACTTTACAGCGGCTAAGTTTGCATCGATATGGCCACTACGAGCATATCGTTTTGGTCTATTGTCTTTGAGTTTCGAATTTAGCGATTAAATTACCCACTGCCTTATTGCAGTGAAATTTTCACCAGTTTTATAATAAATTTTTACAATTACAATTCTCTTCAAGCGAATGTAACGTTCCATGTTTAATATTTTTTATTAAATAATCGGTCCGCTAAATACCTTTTTTGCTTTTAATGCTATAAACAAAAATACACAGTTTCGGCTGTATGGCACGTAGCGCCGTCCTGTTGGAACCAAATTTTGCCAATATCCTCCTCTTCAATTTTTGTAAACAAAAATTCGTTGAACATGGCCCGATAACGATCGCCATTGACTGTAACGGCCACTCCTGAAAAATGGCACAATTATGCCTCTGGACCAAAATCCGCACCAAACAGTCACTCGTTTTGGGTGCGTCGGCTTTTCACTCTATGCGTGCGGGTTTTCTGTGCCCCAAATGGGACAATTTTGCTTGTTTACATACTCGCCAAGATCAATGAGCTTCATCTGAAAAGATGTTTTTTTTTTTTTGCAAAATCGGCATTTTCTGTAAGTCGATCGCAGGCCCACTTAGCGAAGCTTTGTTCAAGCGTATACACAACCATATTCGTTCAGCGGAATGATAAAACTAGTTATCTGTCAAATCAAACATGAGCTAAGTGTTTCCATTCACGAAATAAGCACTAGTTGAACAAAAAACGTTAGATGGCGAACCCTATAAATGTCAAAGTATGACAACTTAATTCTTAACATTTAACCATTTGACATATAATTTACTGCCTAGCCGCAAATTTGCCCACCCAAAAATTTACATCTTTCTAATCTGCCCTCGTAGTTAATTAAAAATAAACAAGCTGTGTTATTAAGTTTGTATTTGACAGCCATGAAAAGCAGTCGTAAAATGCCAGAAGCAAAATAAAGTATCTTGTATGTGCTGACACAAAATTATTTATTTTTGCCTTAAGAAAACCTTAAGAAAATCAATATTGAAACCAAGGAGCGAGTCCTTTATCATTAATTTCATTGGTAGAGAGAAATGGTTAAATAAAGTCTGTTTTGATTGTTCCACCTCAAGTGACGTTAAATGATTAGGTCTCTTTAACTATAGATGTCGTGTATTCCCCGGGAAAGCAATTATTTTTAGTGTTTTAATAAGCAACAATAACAACAACAATAACAAACGTACATTAACTTTAACAAAAACTTTATTTTTCTTTTAACTTTTTAAATAGAAGAGAAGGAAATGCTAAAAAGAAGAAGAAGGTAAATTTTATGTTTATTTAAGACAGACAAATTAAAGTGAATTTATACATTAACGGTCTTAAGAACGAATTGCTATAGTTTGTTGATAAACTTAACTTTTCTTGTTTCCCAACTATATAAAAATATAAAATAAGAAAATAAAAAATAAATATTTTAACAAACTAAACGAAGTGTTGAAGAAGCTTTGGCAACAACTAAAGACTAGAAACATTTTTATAAACACAATTTTTTTAACCAAAACTGATAAAAGAAGAAGCAATAATAAGCATGAAATATAATCCCGTAACAATTTAAAAATTTTCCCATCAAAACTCAGCAGCAAAAGGTATTTCAACAAGAAGTTTGTTTTCTAAAACAAACTAAAAGTAAAGTTCGGCAATTATGAATAAAAAATTATATCTGGCAAATGTTTACCACGACCGCGCTGACAGATGTCGATTCTTCCATCAAAGTTTTTAGTCACTTTTTGACAAATTGGCTGTCCTATTTTGTTAGTCACATGACATTCCGAAAATCGATTCGAAATCGATTGGCTTCGTAGAGACTCTGTCGTTAACATAGTCCCACAAAAAATAATCCAGTGGTGTTAAATTACACGATCTGACTGTCCACTGAAATGCTGATTATGCGATTGGGAAATTTGCTTGGCAATAAATTGATCATTTCACTGGCTGTGCGACATATGGCACCGTCCTGTTGAAACTACATATCAGTGATTTCCACGTCATCAATAACACGCCAGAATTGAGTTGTTAGCATATCGCGCTAGTGTGAGCCATTAACTGTTAACGCGTTTCCAGCCTTATCTTCGAAAAAAAAACGACCCTATCACGACCCATTGCACATAGCGCACCATACAGTGACATGTTAAGTATACAAAGGCTTCTCAATAATCGCTCTAGGATTTTTAGAAGCCTAAATACGTTAATCTTGCTTGTTGGCATACCTACCCCCGGAGGCACATATATATATGGTCTTTATAGAACTTCGACTATCTCGACACAGTGCAACTGGGGGAAAAAGGGAGCCCAGTCCGCTGAAGTCAGCAGGGGTACAACTGGAAACTCCACTTTATTTCCACGGGAATCAGTAAGCTCGCAAAGTTTATTATTTGTCTCTTTAGACATTTATTAGTTCTCTGGCTGATTTTTAAGGTTAGCCCCTATATGGGAATATCGTGGTTGTTGTGGTTTCGCGGCCCCATAAAAGTATAATGGTAATTATGGTAGCTAGGATCATCTCACTGTTAGTGACACCCTAAGTGAATGATCCAGTCCAGTGAGCATGCTAGACATGTGTTCTGGACAGGAGTTGGAAAGTCTCCAACTCTTAAGCAAGGAGCAATGATTTGCAGCCCTGCTCTGGAATCATCGAAGTTGCAACTAGAAAGTTCTGTTGCATAGGATTATAGTTTCAGCTTTCTAGGACGAGCATGGCGTTCCAAATTATGCAGTGGTTTGATCCACCATCTGATTAAGGCTTCATGGCCAGGCGCGGATGTAAATCTAATCACACGTTGTTGACATACCCTGACAAGTGAAAATGGGCTTCGTCTGAAAAAATGTTTTTTTGTTTTTTTTTTTTTAGAAAAACCAGCTTAAATTCCTGCACCAGTTAAACCTCGTAAGTCTTCGAAGTTAAATCCTTATGCAGAATTCACCATGTGGTATTTTTTGGTAACCCCAATTGTTGAGAACGTCGAGGTATTGACAAATTTGGATCTACTTCAACACTATGGCGCACGGCTGTGATGTATTAAGTTAATCGACCTGGTCGAACACGCGTTGGTGTTTGCTTATTTAGTATCTTCCTTGCCGACACAAACTTAACAACCAAATTCTTAATAACGCGGTTTTAGAAGAACGATTATATTGTCCGAAAATATCACAAATTTTACGAAATGTAAATTTAACAGCACCACCATTTTCATAGTGGATTTTAATTATTTCAAAGCGATTTTCATGCAAAATTGAATTCATTGTAACAACTGGCAATTCATCTACTACGAATACGTCAAAAAACTAAATGTCAAAACTATCACGTTGAAAAACAAACTTTTTGTTGAAAAACCCTGAGAAAATGCGAACAAACAATTTTAATTTAAAAAGTTTTAAAAGTTAAAATTAAAGCAAAATAGTTTTAAAGAGAAAAAGTTTCCTTGCAAGCTTTACAAATTTGTAAAGCTTTCCATGTACTTTTGAAAAATGTTTGCATGAACTTAAACAGTTTTCAAAACTCATTCCATTTTTATTCTCTCTCTCTATCTCTCTCTCGCTATCTATCTATCTCTCTGTGTCTCCCTCTATCTCTCTCTATCCCTCATCTATTTCTTCTTTCTTTCCTCTACTTGTTATCTCTTCTTTCTTCTGCAGGTATCCCAATTGACCGAAGATTTATAGAAATCCTCACATTAAAAAAAAGCAAAAAGGGTAGATATGGAGCCACCACGAAAGCTGTTTTAAATAAAATCTAATATTGAACCGTTGTCAGAATCAAAGCTATTAGCGAACCAGACGCAAGCTATTGAACTAAGATATCGAATTAGTTTTTTCAGTGATATTTTAGAGTATGCGATTAAATGGCTGCTAATAGTTCTCGGGGTGAGAATATAAAGTCCTATTATTTTCACAGTTCATAAATTAGATCTTGCAAGCTCTTAAGGACATTAGAGTATTCTGGAAAACCATTAGAGGTTTCAAACATACTTTATTCGTTCTGTCTTTAGCAACGTTGTCTTGGGGGATTTGATCCGAGGCATATTTGTCTTGCATATGCTGCTTTCCTTGATGCTATCGCCTCTCGGGGCCTTGAAATGCAAGGTGAGAACAGAAATCGGCAGCCCACTAAGGGACTATGATTTCTGCAGCCTTTATAATGGAGGTCTTTTGGGGAATAACATCGTGTCTGTTGTAATGGCTTAAAGAGTCTCCACGATTGTAAACGCTTTTTAACGCTAGTGATAAGTCCTTCGTCAAGATATGGTTTTGTTGGTTATGCACTGAAATCTGTGTAACTGCTGTCTAGGAATACTGAATCATATTTTATGACATTTTTGTTTTGCAGGAAAAATTGTGACAAAATTTGACTTAAATATCATGTTTCTGATAATAAAACTCTCAAGAAAATTGTGATGCGCTTACATTTTGCTAATCGCACCTTTCACCCTTAACTATTGACAAAGGAACACTATACTGTAAAGCGCTCAGGTTAGGGAACACAAACTGTTAATTATTTCGAAACGCTGAGCAATGTCAGCAAAAGTCTACACCTGGGAATAAAATAAATTTTGGTCACTCCCTAGAAATGTGAAAATGATTCTGATTTTCTTTACACTTTCTGCTTTCTTGTGAGAATTTGAAGTGTGTTTTAATATCGGTTTCGGCTTTTGAACTTTCAACACTTTCTAGGGCTGCTTTATCACTATTGACGATTGTCTACTATAGAGCAGATTCCTTTAGGGTGCAAATGTGGCAACAATCCCTGGCAGAACTTTTTTTTCAATGCAGCTTAATCAAGGCTTCAGGATGGATTTTTTTAACAATACGGTAGTAAAGGGTCCACCAAATAACTTTTTTTTTGTTGTAAATGCTATAAACAAAACTACTGAATATTTTCTCAAATTTCTTTTCTTATTTGAAAATACAATCCTTCCGATTAATAATAAAAAATAATTTCATTCAAATGGCTGGCCATGCAGCCTACACGATCGGCCCAATTTTTAAGCACATTATCAATTGTGTGCAGCCGTATTTCACCAATGGCTTCACGAATATTGTCCTTTAAAGCGTCAATTATCTCTGGCTTCTCGGCGTAACACTTATCTTTGACGGCACCCCACAAATAATAGTCCAACGGTGTCAAATCGCAGCTCAGAGGTTGCCAAAAGACATCAGCTCTACGGCTGATAATGTGCGATCTTCAAAAATAGGGCGCAAAACATCGAGTGTAGCTTTGGCTGTGTGGCACGTAGCGCCGTCCTGTTGAAACCAAATGTTGCCAATATCCTCCTCTTCAATTTTTGTTTTTTTTTTTTTTTTTAACTCTCAAAATTATTTATTGTATCTTCTATAAAAAGAACTAACAATAAGTTTTAAAATCTTAAATTCTAAAAAAAGTTACATTAGTCCCGACCATGTCAGAACTAACCTTTTGGGTAAAAAAAGAAAAAAAATTGACATTAAAAAAAAAACAAAACAAATGTTTCTAAGATGTGTCATCTGTAGCATTGAGGATTAAAGCTGCGGTATCCCTCTTTTTTAATCGGCTATGTAGCTGCACGAAAGCGTCCTTGAAAGCGTCAATTGTCTCTGGCTTGTCGGCGTAACACTTCTCTTTGACAGCACTCCACAAATAATAGTCCAACGATGTCAAATCGCAGCTCCGAGGTGGCCAAACGATATCAGCTCTGCGGCTCATAATGCGATCTTCAAAAATAGGGCGCAAAATATCGAGTGTAGCTTCGGCTGTGTGGCACATAACGCCGACCTGTTGAAGCCAAATGTTGCCAATATCCTCCTTATCTTCAATTTTTGTGAACAAAAATTCGTTCAACATGGCCCGATAACGATCGCCAATGACTGTAACGGTCACTTCTTGCTCATTTTCGAAGAAAAATGTTGTTTTGGTCTATTGTCAGCAGCAACACTGTAAGTCATGGATTTAGCTACATGATTATGTACAGCGATCTCATGAGAAAGTTCGACTCGACTTTTACGAAGTGATATAGTGAAATTTTCGCCATTTTAGTGTTGTAAATTTTCACAACTAAAATTCTTTGCTCAAGAGTATAACTTTCCATGCTTAAAATTGCTCAATTTTTCACTAAATAAATGTCAAAGGATGACACCTGACCTCTTGACGTTTATTTATTTGACAGATAATTTACTTCCTAACCTTAAAATATGCATATACCTCCGATGGTCCGATGGTACGGATTTTGGCCCAGAGGCCAGTGACTCGTTTTGGGTGCGTCAGCTTTTCAATATATGCGATATATGCGTGCGGGTTTTCTATGTCCCAAATGCGACAATTTTGCTTGTTTACATGCCCGCCAAGATCAAATTGAGCTTCATCTGAGAAGATGAGATTTTTTGGAAAATCAGCATCTTGTGTAAGTCGATCGCAGGCCCACTTAGTGAAGCGAAAACGCATTGGACGGTCACTTGGCTTCAACTCCTGAATCAATTAGACTTTGTATGGCGTCATACCAAGGTCTCTATGTACAATTCGTTTCAATGATGAGCTAAGCGTTACCATTTACGAAATAAGCACTAATTGAAGAAAAAAAAACGTTAGATAGCGGACCCTTTGTATTATGGCTGGTGAAGAGAAGATTTGTTGAAAAAGCATCAACCCAATTCATGGTGGAATGGCAAACGCTAGGAATAGGTATCACGAAGCCTAACGCAGTTGTGTAATTAAGCTGTTAATTAAGAAGGTGGAAAAGAAGGTAAAGATAATTTCAAATGAATAAAAGGAATTTCTGATTTGGGAATAGAAAGATCTGTGCTAATAGCTGACACTCTAACTGTTACTAGTGTGCAAAATGTGTTTTTAGGAGTCTACAATAGAAGAGACAATCGAGGTGAGGAGACGTGATTTGATTTACATCAGCACCTGGCCATGAAGCCTTAATCAGATGGTGGTCAAACCACTGCATAATTTGGAACGTCATGCTCGTCCTAGGAAGCCGAGGCCATAATTCTATGCAACAGAACTTTCTAGTTGCAACTTCGATGATTCTAGAGCAGGGCTGCAAATCATCACTCCTTGCTTAAGAGTTGGAGACTTTCCAACTCCTGTCCAGAACACACGCTCACTGGACTGGACCATTCACTTAGGGTGTCATTAACAGTGAGATGATCCTGGCCAACATAATAGCCATTATACTGTTATGGAGCCACGAAACCACAACCACCACGATACTCCCATATAGGGGCCAACCTCAATAATCAGCCAGAGAACAGTTAAGTGTCTAAAGAGACAAATAACGGAACTCTGCGGGTCACTGATTCCCGTGGAAATAAAGTGGAGTTTCCAGTTGTACCCCTGCTGACTTCAGGAGACTGGGCTCCCTTTTTACCCCAGTTGTACTGTGTCTAGATAGTCGAAGTTCTATAAAGAACATGTATATGTGCCCCCGCGGGGTAATCGTGGTGAAGAGGTTGAGGGAAGAGAAAAATGTAAGATGTTCAATCTTTGTCAGTTAATGTGACAACATTTTTGCAGAGATAAACCAACAACAAGCGAAAGAAAATCAGGGCTATATTCTGTGGTATTTGGGGCCGACTTAGTAAATAAATAGAATAAGTATTCATACAATTGTTGTGTAGTATGGAGGATAGCGTGAAGTAGTTACTACCGCAATATCTGGGAGACATTTTACTTTCAGTGTCAAGAAAGACAAAGAACAATAAATGAGCAATGAAAGTCGAGGAAACTTTGAGAGTTTAAGTAAAGTTCACTAAAGAAAGGGAAGGTGTTTCCGTATAGCAACTATTATATTCAGATAGGCTTGAGTTAGATACTGAGGCGAAACAGTACAGGCGAAATAGTGTAGTAAGTATTCAGCAATGCTAGAAAAAACCCAGAATTAGGTAGATGCCACACTACTGCTAATTGCCAATTATCAGTCGACAAACCGAGATCTTAAAGCTATAATAAATACACGTTATTGGGCGTAAAACTTGATGGTAAGAGATCTTTTTATTCCTCACCGAGAAACGAAAACAGTTTGCATTCTGCTTTACAAGACCTCTTAAATATCAATCAGTTCCTTAAAAAAAACTATTTTAAAGGCACATTAAATTTGCCAAATATTTAATGAAGTGAAAAACTTTTGTCACAATTTATTTATTGTTGCCGCATTACTGTGATTATGTGACTGGCCAAAGTTTTTCCATTTAATAAATTAATTTCCATTAACTTTATTTAACAAACTCCTCTTAAGCTTTGACACCATCATCGACATCCTTTTTAAATTTAATCCAAAAAAAAAAAAAAGAAAAATTAGTCATTTTCGAAGATTTGCTATGCTTCTTCTTTTAGCAAATTCTGCGGGAAACTACTTTTTGTTAAGGTCTTTTGAAACTCTTCGTTGCCCTGGTGAGGTAAGCAAAAAAAGGTAAAAATAATCTCAATACGAAAAGCACAGATTATTTTCAAATACATATTTTATTTTGTGAGGTAACCAATTTAATTCCTATTAAAAACCACTTCCGTTTTGTGTTTAACACACCGGCACAGAAGAGCATTAACGACAATAATAGAATATGGCAAATAAAATCTCAAGATTGTAAATCCACTATGGTTAAATCAAGGAAGCCATGAATCCATTTAACCAGCTTGCTGGCGCTGGCTGTATGAAAGAGAGCAAGGACTCTTTCGTACAGGAACAGAAATAAAAAACGAAAACTCAAAATAAAATCACAACTACAAAGAATTTAATGTAACGGAAGTAATTTAGAGGATTTAGCAAATTATTTAATATGAAAGTATTTTCGACAAAAACAGGATTGACATCAACAGTTGGTTGTTGAGGATTGTGAAAGGAGTTATACAGGAAAAAAACTACAATGAAATAATTTGCTAAATGGATTTAAAGATTTATACTTCGTTATCAACTAAAAGGTCCGCCATCTAACGTTTTTTTTCAATTAGTGTTTATTTCGTGAATGGTAACAGAGTGTGATTTGTTTTACATCCGCATCTGGCTATGTAGCCTTAATCAGATGGTGGACAAACCACTATTGTATAATTTGGAACGTCATATAGGCGTCCTAGGAACCCGAAGACATAATTCTAAGCAACAGAACCACCTACTTGATTCCAGGGCGGGGCTGCAAACCATCACACCTTGCTAAAGAGTTAGAGACTTTCCTACTCCTGTCCAGAACACATGTCTAGCATGCTCACTGGACTGGATCATTCACTTTGCGTGTCATTATCACCACCATAATAACCATTATACTGTTATGGGGCCGCAAAACCACAACCACCACGATACTCCCATATAGGGGCCAACCTCAATGATCAGTCAGAGAACTATTAAATGTCCAAAGAGACAAATAATGAACTCTGCGGGTTCACTGATCCCCGTGGAAATAAAGTAGAGCTTCCAGTTGACTCCCTGTCTGTCTTCAGGGAACTGGGCTCCCTTTATACCCCCAGTTGCACAGATCTAGATAGCTGTTACGTACTATAAAGACCATAAATGTGCCCCCGGGGGGGTCGTGAATGGTAACACTTAGCTCATGTTTGATTTGATATATAATTAGTTTTATACTTTCGCTGAGCGCATATAGTTGTGTATACGCTTGAACAACGCTTTGCTAAGTGGACCTGCGATCGACTTACAGAAGATGACGATTTTGCAAAAAAAAATCATCTTTTCAGATGAAGCTCATTTTGATCTTGGCGGGAATGTAAACAAGCAAAATTGTCGTATTTGGGGCACAGACAACCGCACGCATACATTGAAAAGCCGACGCACCCAAAAAGAGTCACTATTTGGTGCGGATTTTGGTCCAGCGGAATAATTGGGCCATTTTCAGGAGTGGCCGTTACAGTCAATGGCGATCGTTATCGGGCCATGTTGCACGAATTTTTGTTCACAAAAATTTAAGAGGAGTATATTGGCAACATTTGGTTTCAACAGGACGGTGTTACGCGCCACACAGCCGAAGCTGTGAAGTTTTGTTTATATCATTTTAAAAAAAAAATTATTTAGCAGACCCTATATTGTTTTTATAGAGGTATGGAGCTTAAAGTTGGCAACACTTTTATAACTAATGGCCATTTTATCAGTTGTCAAGTGATTTATATTTAGTTTGGTTTGGCATTTTAACATGAATAGGGGTAGCAGTCATGCTCAATATTGACGACCATGTTTATATTCCTCGGTGTGTTACTCAAAACTTCATATTCGATTAGGAACAATCGAAATTATTATATGCAACCAAAACAAAATGGCGATTGATTTAGATTTTCATAAATTTTTCCGTTTTGTTAAACGATGAAGCTAAGTTTTGCTTTAATGGATGCGTCGTCCACAAACACATCTGCCTTATTGGGAATGACGATAATCCTCTCATATATGTAGTAGTCACATGTCTGATGTGGTATCTAAATTACAAAAAAATATCTTTCAAATAAAGTAGATTTCATGTCAATTCATCCTTGTAGGCTAATTTTTTCAGTCTTAAATATCCGTGGGGTTACTCTGTATTTTGATTTATAAAGAAATTCAATGACTTACCAAGGCCATGTTTTTAACTTGACAAAGCCTATGAACGTGTTAACTACTGTAATGTGTTTACTTTCTTGCATCTATGATCAAATAAATACGGCAAAACACGACGAATAGATCAATGCCCTCAAATTCTCCGCAGTAGCTTTAAAAAGAATCATCAATTATGGTGAACGTAATTCTCAATCCGAACTCTAACTGAGGAAATCACACCAACAGTTTGTAGGAATCTTTCTATTGACAGGAGAATCTTCCAACAAACGCAAATTGATTGAATCGCCGTTAGTCTCTCTAGGAAGCTCTATCTTTCCACCACACGAAAATGTGGCACAAACCGTGTATGAGAACCTGCTTGTGTGGGAATTAGACGGCATTTGCAATGTGATCCCATATATTTTGGCTTTACTTCTTAATAAACAAAATGATCGAATATAGTGTGAATGTAATCCACAACAGACCTAAGTAACTCCATTACATCCAGAAAAATATATCGTTTGGCAACCCCCCCTCACCCCCCCCCCCATCGGGGGCACATTGATATATTTTGACGGAATCTCACCGTCATTACATGTGTCTTCAGGGATAAAACGGAGCCCAGTCCCCGTCAAGGCTAGCAGGAGCCAACTGGATAATCCACTATATTTCTAGGGGAATCAGTAAAGCCCCAGAGTTCAGCTATTTGCTTTTCAGCCTTTTAGCTATTCTCTGACTGATTATTGAGGTTGGCCCTTCGGGAGTATCGTGGTGGTTATGGTTTCGAGGCCCTCGTTTGAGTTGTGTGGATCGACTCATTCACAATGAACGCAATCAAAGGTCCAGGTCCAGTGAGCATGATTGCCGTTGTGTTCTTAAATTTTATTAAGCTTCATGCGTTCTGGACCAAGAATTGGAAAGTCTCCAACTCTTCAGCAAGGAGTAAAGGCTGCGGCCACGTTATTTCCACGGGAATCAGTAAGCCCTAGAGTTGCGTTAATTGTCTCTTTAGACTTTTAGCGGTTTCTCTGACTGATTATTGAGGTTGGCCCTTCGGGAGTATCGTGGTGGTTGTGGTCTTGCGGCCCTGGCATGAATTTGATTTTGGGGGCCAGCATCATTCTCCTTTAATAACACCAACCGGTGAATGATACGGATCTAGTGAGCATGCTAGTCATGTGTTCTGGACCAGGAGTTCGATAGTCTCCAGCTCTTCAGCAAGGAGTAGTGCTGCTTTGGAATCGCTGAAATTGCAACTAGGAAAGACCTGTTGCTAGAATTAGTCCTCGGCTTCCTAGGGCGTGAATGACGTTGCTTTTCATTCCCAGTGATTTGACCACCATCTGATTAAGGCTTACGGCCAGGTGCAGATTTAAATCTTATCACGAAATTTCATCCACATTGATATGATTCACCATTTGGTTATGGCTTACACGGGCTAGGTACAGAGGTAAATCTTATCACGCATATCGTTTGGCACCATTAAAGCTTTTACAAATGCAGCCAGAAATGATCAATGATTTTAGTTTGAAACACACAAGGACATTAATCCAGACGAAATGCGGTATCAATCATCGGCCAATTGAAACAAAGTTATGCCATAAGTTCTTTATAATTATTATTTTCCTTTTGAAGGGGGTGTACCCTTGACAAAAGTGAAAACTGAAATTTCATACAGCAACGTTTGAAACTTTCAGAAAAAAGATTTAAAAAAAAGGGATTTTTTCAATCAAATTACTTTCCAAATTGAATAATAAAAAGAGAAACAAGTGTTTTCAATGCTAAAGTCTCCTTCTATTGACAGGTTAATGAGCGAGCGAATGTAATTAGTGAAAGTGAAAGAAAGAAAGAATGTCTCAAAACTTCCAACATATAAGAGTAAGAAAGAGAGAGAGAGAGAGAAATGATGTTCAGACGAAATTTTGTATCAATCAGCAGTTTATTGAAGCGAAATTATGCCATAAGTTCGTTATAATTATTATTTTGCTTTTGAGGGGGGTTCCCCTGACAAAAGTAAAAAATGAAATTGCATATACCTTAAATACGTTTGAAACTTTCTGAAGAAAGATTTGAAAAAAAGGGTTTTTCAAACAAATTGCTTTCCAAATTGAATGATAAGAAGGGAAACAAGTCTAAAGTCTTCTTCTATTGACGGGTTAACGAGAGCATGTAATTAGTGAGAGTGAAAGACCGAAAAACGCTGTTATATGTCACAAAATTTCCACCATATAAGAGAGAGAGAGAGAGAAAAAAACGTTCACAAATGATACACATCAATATCATCTAATTCTGGCAAGTGCTATATCACCTATGGAGAGCAGAGTTTCATTCTCAGAACAGTAGGAGCTAATAGCTCCTCCTTTATCACAAACCACAACATCTTTTTAATGCATTTGATCGGTTTTATAGAACCGAAAAGCGAAAGTTTTGACAGCTAAAAATAGTCACAAAATTTTAAATGCTGTTGTTATAGAGATAACTGAAGTTCTGTTGAAAAATTGACAAATTTTCTTTAAAATTCTATCAAAGCTTTCAAAGGTTTTTGGCTTTAAATTACATTGTTTTAGTTGTAAAAATCGTAGAATTTACATGTTAAAAAAAATAATTGATGCCTAACGTTTTGATAGATTGAATTTTTATTTATTTTGAATCAATGTTTTTTAACATTTTTCATAATCTATTTTATGAAAATTTAATGGTTTGCCCTCGTATTTTTAATTTTTCTTTGAAATATTGTTACCGAAATAATTTCATAGTAATAAAATTGATTATAAATGTTACAATACATTTTTAAAATGTATTTTTAACCAACACACTATCGCGCATTGCGTGTGTCTGTTGTGTGTGGTTGTGTGTATTTTCCTGTACAATGACAACAACAAAATTTTGTGAAATGTGTTTTTTTGCTCACTGCGTTAACTTCCTATGTTGATATCAATATTTAGACAGGAATATTGTTGTTTTGTGTTTTTTGGGTTTTGCTTTATTTCCCTTTTTCCCTAACGAAATCATTTTTAAAGGAAATGATGAACACAAAATAAAGAGAAGGAAATTTGTTGTGCTAAATAAAAAAATCTTTTTTAATAGATTTTTAATGTAACGCATTATAATTGAAAAAGGAAGAAAAAAAATTGCGTACGATAAAATAGGGAAAAATATGAAAATGATTACTTAAACGCTATAAAAACCAAACCAAAATTTATCGGTGAGAAACCCTTATGCAATTTTTTAAACACTAAGGGAACCTGCTTAGAAGTATTGTAAAAAAAGTTTTAAAATAAAATGGACTAACAGCCTGTTTTAGGCTTATATATCGGGTCTTGATGATGGTTTTACCACTAGGCTTTAGCAGCGTTTACAATCGTGGACTATATTTAAGTCATTAGCACAGACGCAATGTTATTCCGCCAAAGTTCTTCATTATAACGGGTGCAGGGATCTTAATCCATTAGTAGGCTGCCGATTTTTCTTTTCACCTTGCAATTTAAGGCCCCGAGAGGAGATAGCGTCAAGGAACCAGCATATCCAAGACAAATATGCCCCCGGGTCAAATCCTCCAAGACAACGTTACTAAAGACAGAACGAAGCAAATAATTTTGAAACCTCTGCTGGTTTACCAGAATACCCCAATGTCTTTAAAAGCTTGCAAGGTCTCATTTATTAACTGAGAAAGTAATAGGATTTTATATTCTCGCCAGGGAAAAATTTTGAGACTATTAGCAGCCCGCCATTTAATGGCATACTTTGACATATTAATATTTTTTAAAATCAACTAAAAAAACTAACGCGATATCTTAGTTTAATAGCTTGGGTTTAGTCCTCTGGTAACTTTGATTCTAGCAACGGTTCAATATTAGATTTTACTTAAGAAAGCTTTCGTGGAGTTGCTTTTTTTAATGTGAAGCTTTCTACAAATTTCAGTCGTTTGGGACACCTGCAGAAGAAAGAAAAGATAACAAATGGAGGAAAGAAAGAATAAATACATGTGCGATAGAGAGAGAGAGAGAATAAATATGGAATGTTCTTTGAAAACTGTTTAAGTTCACGCAAACATTTTTCAGAAGTATATGGAAAGCTTTGACAATCTTGCAAAGATGCTTTTTCTAGCATTATGTTGTTTATATTTTCCCCGCCAGTAAATGAAATACTATTATCCTTTTTCGTCTTAATTGGCTGTTGTTCTCCTTCGCTTTCGATGTGAAAACATCATTGTCAACCCGCGGTGTAATTAGTACTGGTGAGTCTCTTTAAACTTTCTTTGCTTCAGTAAAACTTTAAAAAATTTTTTACTGAATTTCTAATTTTTAAAACTTCTTAAATTAAAATGTTTCGTTCGTATTTTTCAGTAAGTATCGGTTTTTTCAACTGGTTTTCACTTGTGGCAACACCAACAACATGACAGTTTTGACATTTAGTTTTTGCACTATCCACTAAGAAAATGGTGGTTGTGTTAAAGTTACATTTCATAGAATACGTGATATTTTCGGACAACACAATCGTTCTTCTGAGACCGCTATAAAAAACTTGTTCGACAGGCTGAATACAAAATGTGCGAGCACCAACGCGTGTTCGACCGGGCCATTCAACTGAAAACATTGCAGCCGTGCACCACAGTGTTGAAGCAGATCCAAATTTGTCAATTCCTCCACGTTCTAACCAATTGAGGTTGGATGATAAGATTTACGTCTGTACCTCGCTGTGTAAGCCATAACCAGATGGTGAACCATACCACTGTGGATGAAATGTAGCGTCATCCTCGCCCTAGGAAGCCTTCAGATACATATATCCTCCAGTCACTCCTAGTTGCAACTTTAAGAGCTCAGAGCAGGCTGCAGCCCTCACTTCTTGCTGAAGAGTTGGAGACTATCTAACTTCTGGTCCAGAATGCATTAATTAAATTAATTTAATTAATTTAATTAAATTTAAAAACACAACCGCAATCATGCTCACTGGACCTGGAGCATTCATTGTGTTCATTGTGAATGATTCGACCCACACAACTCATACAAGGGCCTCGAAACCACAACCACCACGATACTCCCGAAAGGCCAACCTCAATAATCAGTCAGAGAATAGCTAAAAGGCTGAAAAACAAATAGCTGAACTCTGGGGCTTTACTGATTCCCGTGGAAGTATAGTAGAATTGTCTAGTTGGCTCCTGCTAGCCGTGAAGGGGTTGGGCTCGCTTTTACCCCCCAAAACACATGTAATGACAGCGAGATTCCGTCAAAACATATCAATGTGCCCCCAAGGGAAAACATTTGGGGTTATCTAACAAGCCGTGCACAGTTAAATTAGTGCAGAAATTGAAACCGACCGACCATTCACATCACCGTAGATTAGATTAGATTCATTCAGGAACCAGCGGCTGGTTTTTCTGAAAAAATCTTTTTTTCAGACAAGTATGTTAGGATGTGTCAACAAGCGAATTGTCGCATTTTGGCTTCTGAAAATGCTTGAGAAGCATTTGCATGCTCAACGTGTCACTGTCTAGTGCAAAATGTGGTCTGGAGGCGTGATCAGGCAATTTTTTTTCGAAGATGAGGCTGCACATGCGGTAACGGTCAATGCATCGAACTATCGCCATTTTAATCAATTATTGACGACGTGAATATCACTGACATTTGGTTTCAACAGGACGGTGCCATATGTCATACAGCCAATAACATGATGAATTTATTGCAAACGCAATTTCCCGATTGCATAATTTCACGACAGTCGGCAGTTAAGGGATCAACCACATGGTGTGAATCGATTTTGGCCTTAAAACTCAAACATCGTGATGTGATTAATGAAATAGGACCGCCATTTTGCCTAAAAGTGATTGAAAACCTTGATGAAAGAATCGACACGTGTTAGCATGGTCGTGGTGGACTCTTGCCAGATATAATTTTTCATTCATAATTGCCGAGCTTTTCTCTTCGTAATACAATATATGAAAATGAAAATTTTTTATTTTAGAAAAAGAAAAAAAAATAGAAAACTCTTAGTACAAAGCAGAAATCCGGATAATGGCGTGCTGTCTTTAGAAAATTAGTTTCAACACATATAGAGAGAGACAGAGAGAGAGAGAGAGAGAGAAAGAGATCTAGAAAGAAATAATAATATAGCTGCTAGATCAATCGCCCTTATAGATATATAAACAGTTTGCAGTCTTCGAAAGTTTAATTTAAGCTTTAACACAGAATTAGCAATAATCCGGGTAACCGGATATTCTTGGAAGATCAGTAGTAACTCGAATTTAGACAGAATTATACAATAAATAAAACTGCTGTTTATAGATTCATAAGTGAGCTCTTTAGAAAACTAAGTTTAACTGTAAGCGGAGAGAAGGCTAAAATAGAAAAATAGATCCCTGGGTGGACGGAAGTCTGTGGAAGATCAATTTCAAGTCAAGCACAGAAAGAAGGGAACAATAAGAAACTAAAATTA
The DNA here is from genome assembly GCA_030448955.1 of Trichopoda pennipes. Classification (NCBI taxonomy): domain Eukaryota; kingdom Metazoa; phylum Arthropoda; class Insecta; order Diptera; family Tachinidae; genus Trichopoda; species Trichopoda pennipes. The sequence goes on along the minus strand of JASKUP010000068.1, from coordinate 995,085 downwards.
CCTTGAAATCTTAAGAAAACGATTTTCAACTCAATATTGACAAAAGGAACGAATAGAAAATTCTAAAAAATTTAAAAATCGCAGATCAACTTTTGCTATTGTAGTGTTGCGACATCTAGGTGTGAGTTACGTTACAATACTATTAATATGTTATTAAAGTTATTAGTTATTAATCCTGAATTGATATAATAAACACTTCTTATTCAACCACCAAACACTATATATTAAAGCTATGGCTCCATAAGTAATCGAAGTTTAGGGAAGATCATTTATAACTCTAAAGCTGAAATCATACGATTAGCCAAATGTACAGATAACTGTCCATTTTTATGTACAGATCGTGTGAATGACAGACAATATTTGGCAAAAGGCAGATAGGCCAATTTTTTGGGCCGATAGACAGATAAAAAACAATTGTGTTGTACCAATCGTGTAAACGCTTCACAAACCAATAAGGGCAGAAAAAAAATCTTAAATGTACCGATAATTTGTTCTGCCACTTACTGCCCAATCAAAGTGCCCAATCAAGACCGATATGAAATTTTGAGGGTAAAAAAAAATTATATTTTCAGTTGTACATCATGTCACATCAGAAGATTTTTTTGACTATAGCAGAGTGTAATTAATTATAAATAAATATCGATACAATTTTGAAGTTTGGCAGCACTAATTTGCTATAAAAAAATATAAACACAACTTTATACTTGATATTGCATTAGTCATCGCACAATTGGATATTTTGGTAAGTAGTTGTATTTATTCTATAAATACTTGATAAATAATGTTTAATAATGTTTTAAGATCATGAATACGGATGAAGAAAACACTTTAATACACAACATTTGTGCTGCAGAGTCTAGAAATATTGGCTATCTGATAGATGGCGCAACATCAACAAGTAAGAGGAAGCGACCGCACGTAATAGCGGCATGGTCTACGGAAGAGGTTATGAGTTTAATAACAATCATAGAGAAAAACTCATGTCTTTGAAAGAACTCTTCCGTAGACTATTAAAAGCGGCAAAAAAGAGAAAACGCATTGCGGGATGTTGCGGTAAAATGTCTTGGGCATGACGCAGATGAGTGCAAGGCCAAATGGGCCAATGTAAAAACTGCCTACAGCAACACCAAAAAAGAAATGTTGACAAAATCGAGTCAAGGCGCATCTGGGTGGAAGCCTCATTGGCCTTTTTGGAGTGCTATGCAGTTTTATCACAACCATGCCCAGGAAAAAATAACATCTTCGGTGTCATCTCTGGATTTTGTCTGCGAGCGCGAAAATACGTTGAACAATTCATCCAATTGTTCAACTTCAACGAATTTATTAAAAAAAAAACTCCAGAGAAGTTGGAGCATGCGTTGTCGCTATTGGAGAGAGAAAATGAGGACAAGTGGCATACCTTTGGAATGTACTAAGCATCGCAGATGCGTGAAGTAAAGAAAAAAGACAAAAATCTTGCAAACAAATTGCACATCAATATCATGAGAACTACCATGGCTGCACTTGCACAGTTAGAAGAAGAATAAGTTTTTTTTTAATTTAACTTTAAAGTTAACTTGACTTTAATAAACAAATTTGACGAGGGTCGACGGAAAACCGTACCCAAATAAAAGTTAATAAACTTACATAAATATGTTATACATTTGTTTAATTTAACACAGTGATTTATATTGAAAAGGTATTTCAACAGCGGCCAACATAAAGTATTGCTCGAATTCCTGTCGAACTTCTTCATTGCTTCATTGCTTATGTACGAAATTGAGCATTCTGCTATACCTTCCTGGCCTATTTGACGAAAGTCGTGGGTGCAATTTCCAGGAACAAGCTTGCCATACTCATCGTGCATATCCACTGAAAATCCTTCCATATACATCATTTGAATTTTGATGTATTAAAAAATTATGTAAGGCACAGCAGGCCAGTGTTACCAGGGTTGCGTTACGCACGCTTAGCTGAATCGGACGATATAGTGATTGGAACTTCTTTGTCATTATTCCAAATGCATTTTTAACAACACGTCTGGCCCGTGACAATCGAAACTCGCACAGATTTTTTACATACGCGCCGTCCGTAGTTCTCTTTTGAAGCCAGTCCCGCACCCAAACACTTTGCTTTTTTAACATTTTCCGAACTTTCTTTTTATTCATTAAATATTCACAAATGCGTGTTATTGCAAGTAATTTTTTTTTGTTCGCATACACATCATTTTTGTTCACGCAAATTACAAAATGTTTATTTAATTTATGCACAGCTGATCCACAAACTACACACAGACGCGACACGACACGCTGTATATACTATCTCTTTTTCGCAAAACTTTGAGTCGCCTGTGGCTGATCAGCAATAGAACACATCAAATAAAGACAAATGAATAAATCGTATGACAGGGGTGTACCGATATTTGCCACTTGCTTGCTGTTGCCATATAAGCGCAGATAATTTTTGGCTAAAATGCCACAATCGTGTGAACACTAAAAAACTCATCGGTACACCAAATATTTTTTGGACAAAAAAGGTGCAGATAAAATTTGGCTGAAATCTGCACATTTGAACAATCGTGTGATTTCAGCTTAACACAAAAATAAAGAAATAATAAGGAAAAAACTTCATGTGACCTAAATTCTTCCATTTCTACTTCAGTATTGATGGCGGGAAACAGCAGAAACCATTCGAAAGTAAGGCTGAGCGATCGAGGATCTGGACAGAAAAATATAGTGAATTAAATGTTTTGCACAACATTAGAAGTGGAACGAAAATCGTGCACGTGTTGAGAAGAATAATAAATAATGTGAACAATAATATCAGTGCTGGGGATGATGTGATTTCATTTACATCTGCACCGACTAGGTAGTCATAATTAGATGGTGGTCAAACCACTTGAATTATTTGCAAACGTCATTCACGCCCTAGGAGGCCATCGAATACGTATATCCCCCGGTCACTCCTAGTAGCAATTTCGAAAGGCTGTAGTAGACCGCAGCCTTCACTCCTTGCTAAAGAGCTGGAGACTTTCCAACTCCTGGTCCGGAACGCATGAAGCTTAATATAATTAAGAACATGACGGTATTCATACTCACTGGACCTGAACCATTCATTGTGTTCATTTTGAATGATCCGACCCACAAACTCTCACGAGGGTCTCGAAACCACCACGATACTCCCATATAAGGGCCAACCTCACTAATCAGTCAGAGAACAACTAATTGTCTAAAGAGACAAATAGTGAACTCTGGGAGCGTACTGACTCCCGTGGAAATATGTGGATTGTCCAGGTGACTCCTACTAGCCTTTGAGGGGCCTGGGCTCCCTTTTACCCCGCAAGACACCAGTCTAAATGGAATAGTAGGTTTCAAAAAGACTATCATGTGCCCCCGGGGGGAATCAGTTCTGGGGATATTTGATGTTATTTTTGATTGGTGTATAATCATTTTAGGGCATTTGATTGCAGTACCAGATTGTTTAATATTCCTCGGAAGTTAGCCTCACTAGCCGACATGAATAACTGATTCCCCATAGTTGCCGTTAGTTAAGTGTGTACAACATATTTATTATTTCTTAAGAATTTACTCGTAAAAACTTTAATTTTTATTAACACGCCATAAAATATCCAAGAGAGTACGACACAATGTCGTATTCAATTACCGCACACACACACACACAATCGAGACACATTTATCATTTAATAAAATATTGTAGAAAGAAATAAAAATAGAAAAAATGCAACAAGAGATGAAAAAAAAGAAAAACAAAAACTGATAATAGAGGATATCAAACTACAAACATTATCCCTTTCAAACAACTAACTCTACACAGCCAACAAATAACAGATAGTAACTTTGCAAAGATTTTGCTGCTGCAGAGACACAAATGGTGGCGGTAATGGAAACAATGACTGCAAATAGATAGAAGTAATAATGGAGAATGAATATAAAGAACAATATTATTTTCACATAAATTATGACAAAAGAAGTAAAAAAGTTTTATATTTCAAAAGAAAGAAAGAAAGAGACAATAGAAAGAAATTTTTGTAGAGAAAAAGAATTAAAGAAATTTAAATGAAAGCAAAAAAGATTTTTAGTTTTAAATTTTTGTTTTAGCATTTGAAAACTTTTGATTAAATTGTTTTGTAAAGAAATAAATTTTTTATTGACAACTCTTCTGTTTTTTCACATTCAAATAGTTTTAAAGTCGAAACAGGCAGGAGACAGAATGACAGAAAGAGACAGAGAAAAAGATAAGAAGAAACACTCTATTAATAAATACAAGGCAATAGTAAATTAAAACGGAAAAGAGGTGAATCATGAATGTGAACACAGGGTTGCTATAAATGGTAATGCGAGTCCAGGTTTATCTAATAATAAATTTCTGCTAGAGTAACGCTCCACAGTGGTTTTCTCCATAAAAAACAAAATCAAAACAATAAATGTAATAAATAAATTAAAATATTTTAAACTTTTTAGTACAGCTTTCTGATATTTGACTTACAGTTACATCAGGTTTTTCAACAACAAGTTTGTTATTCAATTGTGGCAACACCATCAACACAAAAGTTTTGACATATTCGTAATAGATGCATTAGCAATTGTTATACTGGATTCAATTTCGCACACAAACCGTATTAAAATAATTAAAATCTCCTATAAAGAATTTACTCGTTAAACTTGAGTCGAGAGACTCGTTACAAAACATGGCTGCTGTAAGTCACAGTGCTGAGGTAAATCCAAATTTGTTAGTTTCTCGACGTTTATAGCAATTGAGGTTATCCAAAACCAGCACATTTCGTGATAAGATTTACATCTGCACCTGGCCGTAAGCCTTAATCAGATGGTGGTCAAACTACTGGGAATGAAAAGCAACGTCATTCACGTCCTAGGAAGCCGAGAAATAATTCTAGCAACAGGTCTTTCCTAGTTGCAATTTTAGCGGTTCCAAAGCAGGGCTACAAACCACTACTCCTTGCTGATGAGCTGGAGACTATCCAACTCCTGGTTCAGAACACATGACTAGCATGCTCACTATATTAAGGATCATTCACCCGCTGTTCTCAGTAAAAGTGAGATGATCCTGGCCCCTTAATCGAATCAATGAGGGGCTACGAAACACACAGCCACCTAGATACCCCCGAAGGGCCAACCTCAATAATCAGTCAGAGGAACAGCTAAAAGTCGAAAGAGACATTTAACGGAACTCTGGGCAGCTTCCAGTTGACCCCTGCTGCCTTCAGGGGACTCGTCTCCCTTATACCACCAGCAGCATAGGTCTAGATGGTTAAGTAATCCATAGAGACCGATAAATGTGCCCTCGGGGCGAACAAAACCAGCTCTGGGCGAATTTAGCGTAATGATTTGACTTCGAAGCCTTCCAATAAACTAACTGTGTATTAGTAAAGGTTTCGCGGGAAGGCCGACTTATAGAACATGATGTCTCTAAGGTTCGAATATTAACAAAACTTTAATTTTAAAAGCGCCACGTTAGCGATAATGTCAGCAATATATATATCGTTTTGGCTTCTCGTCGTGCTGTGATAGAAATAAAGAAATTCAATTTTTAATAATTCGAACACAAAGATCTGGGTAATTTTACAAAGGTCTAGGTCTTAATCCTTAGGCAGTTACCCAGTTTTCAGCTCCTTTGATGACCGATAATTATACTTTACTAGCAAACCCGGCGAACTCTGTTTCGCCATCAGATGGCTTCGTTTTCTGTACCATTTCGTAATTTAGTGCATCATCGGGATTTGTTATGGAATCACCAAATAGCCATCGATTTTTGATTGAATCGAGAAATTCAGTGCGTGTACATCATTATTCTTTGCGGCGAGAATTGTGCATTGACTTAACCAAGCATAATTATGATAATTCTCACTAATGTTTGGGAAAACATTTTCAATAAGAGCTAATTGAGAGTCTACAAATCGGCAAAAGTCGTTGGTAAGAGTAATTAATCCAGCTGTCGCATCAACTGGGACTTTTCCATTTCCAACAGCTAACAATTGTTTAGAAAATTGCGCAGCACTTGGATCATTTTGGAGTTGAACTCTCATATTAGTGGTTAGCGATAATGTTTTTATGTTATTCCACAAAGGTGATGCCTTCAAGCAAGCATTCAATTCATCTGCAGGCGTCGTACGGGGAATTACTGGGAAGGTCTGCCTGAAATCTCCTGCCACCAATATCATTAAGCCGCCAAAGATGTTGTAATTTCGCCGAAGATCCTTCAGTGTGAAGTTAAGAGCTTCAAGTGATTTCTTATGTGTCATTGTGCACTCATTCCAAACAGTGAGCTTGCATTGCATCAACAATTTTTCCATTTCGCTGGATCGGGAAATATTGCATGTTAGAGTATCAATTGTGTTAAAATTGAGTGGCAACTTAAGCGCAGAATGTGCAGTACGACCGATGCTAACGCCAAAGCTATGTCATATCTTGATCGAATAGCGGCCAAAATCAATGAAATGAAAATATTTTTCCTGTTCCTGCAGGTGCGTGTGCAGTACGACCGCCACCAAGAAGAGTCGCCGCAATTCCAGATGATGCTAGCGCCAAAGCTATGTCACGTCTTGCTCGAATAGTAGGCAAAATCAATGAAATGAAAATATTTTCCCAGTTCCTTCAGGTGCGTCCAAGAAGAATAGACCACCAGTATTATTGTCCACCGATTGCATAAATGTTTCGTATACTTGTTTTTGCTGTACATTCAGCAACGGCACATTATTTCCAACGAATTCCTGCAATGTATCAACAGTGTATTGCAGCTCTCGATTTAATTCTGGGTTGAATGCATCGTGCATCGATCGATCATTCCTACTTCAATCAGTAGCTTGTTTGCAATAGTCAAGCATCGATCCTCAATCAGAATCAATCCTTCATTGCATATTTCATCGGTTATTTGCATGTCGGGATTAATCGTTCGAATTCGCAAGCGATGTAAGATATCTTTACATATGCCGTCTTTGCATTTGTTCCATAACTGAATTGGTTGTGAAGAGCAACATATGGTGATGGTAATTGCGAACAGCGTTTGTATTTGGTACGCATTTGATGAAACAACTTAATCTGCAAGTGCTATATCCCAATAAAAATCATTCTCCAGCAAACCCAATAGTTTACATGCTTCTCGATATGTTTGGCATTGGTGGCCATTCACAGTTTTCAAATGCGCAAATAATTTTGTTCCACGTACATTTACGAACAGGAGTCGCAAATAAAAAAATTCATCATTTCTAGAATGAACAGCTTACATGCGACCTAATGCACGGCGCCATCTATTTAAAATGAAACGTACTTATTTTCGTGAGGGATGCTCAGACACCACGTGCTATGTATCAGAGATGGCGCTGTATGGGAAAAATGATTTTCCCTGTTTTCCTGCTTTTCTTTTGAATTTTTTTTTGTATTTTCTTTGCTATAGACCTCACGGAGCCCGAGACCTTTCCAACCAATGCAAAACCGTGAAAATGCATTATGCATTATGGAGTTATAGCGTCAGGAAGAAAAACCCGACTTATATATATATATATATATATATATATATATATATATATATATATAGACTACTAATTTTACTGAATGGTTTAGAAGGTTAAAAGGGACTATTGCAATTTCTTATAACTCATTTGAGGATAGACGCCGTTCATAGATAATACCCAATATTAAGTTTACATTTCTTCGAACTATTCTTTTTGAACACATGCTATCAGTTCGAAATCAAATATTCCTGATCATTATTTTGTGTTTTCCTAAACTGTTAACCACTTTTAAGGAATCAAAGGAGGCCTTTCAGGGATTTAGACGACTTTCCAACTAAAAAAAATGCACTACCAAAAAAATTTTCCACAGAAGTGTAAAAAAGTGTTAAGGATTTGAGTAAACATTGATGGTCTCTTAAATACTCTAACCATTTATTCAAGGACTATTTGAAATAACATAAAAATTAATTAATTTTTAATTCTGCTTTAAGTTCTACATCAATCAAAAAAAAAAAAAAACGATTTAATATTTACATATGTAAAACACGTTGCTTGCATTTAACGCTCAAATAACTACAGATCAAAATTTGCTATCTTTTACCACAGAACACTCTCTCTGGTTTACTTACAAACACAAATACAAAATTATTTAATTTTACATTAATGTAAACTATGCAGCAGCAGCATCAGCACAAGTAGCAGCAGCATTAAGAAAACAAATTCACACAGCAGTCAATTAAATTCGTATCATAAATGCACCTTTAGTTTCACACACACACACACACATTTACACCGAGATATAAATGTAAATAAAGTTAGCTACAATTAAGTATATATATATATCTATATGTGTATGTGTGTGTGTGTTGCATATACTTTAGAGAGCGCATATCCAAATAATGAGTCAAAACAAACACGTTTCTACAAAAGGGCGTACATAGAGTTACAGTTAGGGAAGATGATTATTTTGTGAGGGCATGTCGGGAGAATATATCAGCTTAAATTGTTGTGCGTATATGTGTGTGCTTTAATGTTAATGTGGTTATGTTTACATAAATATTCTTAATGGCACATACAATATTATGGATTTATTAATGGGTTAAAAAAAGCTTTAATAGGGATGACATTTTCTATGGGCCATTAAGAAAAGAATTACAAATTTTGAAAAGCTACCACTACCTTTTTAATGCTTAGAAATGCTGCAATATAAACACTGATACTCGAACAAAATGAATATATATAATCCATCAATTATTGAATATCAACAACTGAATGAGAATTACTGAAAATCAACGGCAGGGCTGCCAGATTAGGCGTTTTAACCCCAAATTAGGGGCTTTTGTATTGCTGAAAGTCACAAAACATTTCATTTGGGGTTTAGGGTTTACATTGGGGATATTAAAAAGGCAAAATAGGATCTTTTGGGGAATTTTAATACAACATGCTCAATTAAACTTCGTTAAAAGAACACTAAAATGTTTTCGTAGTTATTTACTGTTTGGTTTCTCAGCAAAATCTTAAACTCCTGACTCTGTTCTGTTGTCATCATTTTCCGGTGATTGGTTTAAAGCAAGAACAAGAAGAACACTTTTTCCTGTATCCGAAAAAAAATTTACATTAATGTGAATGAAAATGGGTTGGCAAAACGGAACAATCTAAAATCTCCGGCTTTAGAACACAGAATGGGAAAAGGAGAGTTAGGCTAAAGGTAAATATATTTATGTATGTATGCATACATACTAAACCCATTCGTTTGAAGGTTGGCTTAAACCAATTGAAGACGCTTCAAGCTGTCGTTGACAACTTGACTTGAACAAACACCTGCATTCACAAGATGCTGATTCATGGGTTTTTGAAGTAATGAATATATGAAATTAATATATACATACATGCTGAATACATCTATATACATATGTATATGTACATATATGCACTTCCTTATGATCTCTTGTATTACAAACCTAATCAAAATAAACATTTTTCGTTAATAAGCGTGTATAATTTACAGAGGTTCCTTTTGGAGATTTTCAATTTTATCAGGGGATTTCCGGGGAAAGTTTTTTTTCAGATTTGGGGAAAACAAAAAAAAAGCCTGGCAGCCCTGAGCAAAAGCGTTAAATAACGATGAAGCTCAGAGTTCAAAGCGAAAGTGGTAATAATATTCCATTCCTGTAGGCACTAAATTTCAAATTTCATCTCACACTGTCAGTTCTAGTAAGATGTCTGACACATAAGTGGATATGTTGAACAATAAGTTGAACTTTTAAGAAGCTCTAAGTTCTACTTGCACAGCCATTGAAGGTAAATAAATTATTGAGTATGAACAACTGAATGAGAATTATAAAGAAATTTCTTTAAATAGCGACAGAGTCCAGAATGAGAGTGCTGCTAAGATGATAAATATATATTTAGATATTTATATAGACTTGGATAGCTCATAAACTTACTAGTTCAATTGAAGTATGAACAACTGAATGAGAATTATAAAGAAATTTCTTTAAATAGCGACAGAGTCCAGAATGAGAGTGCTGCTAAGATGATAAATATATATATATTTAGATATTTATATAGACTTGGATAGCTCATAAAATTACTAGTTCAATTGAAGTATGAACAACTGAATGAGAACTACAAAGAAATTTCTTTAAATAGCGACAAAGTCCAGAATGAGAGTGCTGCTAAGATGATAAATATATATAGATTTAGATATTTATATAGACTTGGATAGCTCATAAACTTATTAGTTCAATTGAAGTATGCCACCGACGGTACTAAACTTTAACGTTTAGTTTTGGAGTATCCAGCACATTTGAACTACTAGACAGTATGAATTCAAATGCATTAATGTATTTCTAAGAGATTGAACTATTTCATTATTTAAAAAAATACGTGCAAGCCACATCAAGAGTGCATTATCGTGGAAAAGAATTTTAAGTTTTAAGAAACACTTAAGTTCCTAATACTCACAAAATTCTAATAACACAGAATCTCTACACAACCACGTGAGAACACACGTGAGAGTGCAGATCGAGAAAGTAAATAAGATTCCAGGCATGTAGTATTGACACCATTTCAAATTTTAGGATTATCTTTAAACCAAAATTACTAAAAGTTTCCTGTCTCTTGTCAGACACATCAAATGGATATCCTGGAAAATAAGACCAACTTTTAAGAAGCTCTTTACGTGCTAATTCCGGTAAAGTTCTACTTCCGCCGCCATTGAAGGTAAGTGATTATACATAACGAATCAATTATTGAGTATCAACAACGTAATGAGAATTATAAAGAAACTTAATTAAATAGCGATGAACCTCAGAGTGCAGAGCGAGAAGGCTGCTAAGATGATAAATATATATTAAGCTTAGAAAGTTCACATTCTTACTAGCTCAACTGAAGTATCTAACTGATGGAACCTTACTTTGACATTCAGTTATGAAGTATCCTACAGATTTGAACTTCATTTATGTATTTGTAAGAAATTGAACTATTTCATTTTTGAACATTCAAATGAAATATATGAGAAACCTATGTCATTACAAAAAAACAGTATTTTTAAGGAGCTATGCCTATGAAGAAGCTTTTCAATTAAAGTTATTTAGGAAATACATGCAAAGCCACATCATGAAATAGAATAGGTTTTAGGAGAACCTTTAGTTCCTTACGCGCACAAAATTCTAATAACACAGACTCTCAACATTTAGGCTCTCTCTATACAACGATGTTAGAACACATATGGAGCAGCAATAAACAAATGAGAATTATTCAAAACTAAATCAATCAAAAGCTTTTAAGCTTAGAGTGCAGAGCTAGAGTGTCGTTAAGATACTGGGCACAAAAATTTGTGGCCATTGCATAAAGCTGGACATTTTCAAGAAGCTCTTTTCGCACTAATAGTATAAATGTACAGCTGAGTATTTTCAGTAACGTATAATATGTAAAATCAACAACTGAATGAGAATTATTAAAAAAATTCGTTTCAAAACCACTAGGCTCAGAGGGCAGAGCGAGAGATCTGGTAAGATTTCAAGTACATCGGTTCCTCATCTAAATGCTTCGATATTTCTAATGACACTAGAGAGCGAGTCGCATAAATTTAAAATATAAACAACCGAATGAGAATTTTTAACTATATTAATGCATGAGCAAGCTAATTTTTATACTTTTTTGCTTGCCAGTACTCAAAAGTTCTTAGCAAAATTACTTGGGAATAAAAGAATTCACATTTAACTGTTTGATTGGATTTTTTAATGGACGATTAATGGAAGAGGAGTTGGTTCATTTACGGATGCAGATAAAGTGCTACCTTAATTATACCACTTGTATATTAAACAAAAATAAATACATACACAGATACACACACACACACACATGTTTATATATATGTAAAAAAAAAAACAAATCTACCATACACCAACTTAAGTAGAAACCACAATAATAGGAAGCATATGTTCCCTTAAATACACATGCAACTACAATTACAATTACAACAATATTAACAACAAAAACTACATTATCAGACAACATTCGGTTGAACGAACCCATACAAATGTAAATTTTCATTTTTATCTTCATTTCATTTCGTTTATATCCATGAGTTCTTATATCACATACAAGCACTTAATTTCTTAAACACCCACCCAACTCCTAACGCTGCCCTTTTTTATGATGACACACGTCATTGTTTGGTCATACTCATACACATGTTTTCACGCAAAAAACGCATACTTTTACACAATTGTTCATTGTTCTGTTTTATCAAGGATCTGAGTTTTTATTTTATATTTAAATTAAAGTTTTCAAATTGTTTGTCATTGTAGAATGTTGGTTGTTCTTGTTGAAGAACATTCTGGACTTCAAAGAGTTCCTTTGAAATTTTAAAGGGAAATTTTTTAAAAACTGTTGCTGTCAAACTTAAAGACAAACAAATAATATATTCTTGTAATTAAGTTCGATGTAGTATCGATTTTTATCGTTTTTTATCGATAATTATCGATTAATACTTGACTGAACTTATCGGAAGAAGTTATATATGGTTTGACAAACCTTTTGAATTTTCTGTCAGACATTTGAGTTTGTCTGCTTAATAAAGGGTTTTTCAACAAGAAGTTTACGACCACGCTAACAGATGTCCATGTTTTCATCAAAGTTTTTAATCACTTTTTGGCAAAATGGCGGTCCTATTTCGTTAATCAAATTATGGATTTTAAGGTTTAAGGCTAAAATCGATTCGATTGGCTCTGTATAGACTCTGCCCTTAACACATCCCTACAAAAAATAATCCAGTGGTGTTAAATCACATAATTGGACTGGCCACTTAACTGCTGATTGTCGTGAAATTATGCGACCGGGAAATTTGGTTTGGAATAAATTAATCGTTTCATTGGCTTTGCGACATGTGGCACCGTCCTGTTGAAACCACATTGATGTCAGTGATATCCATGTTCGTCGGTAATAGTCCAAAAATTGAGTTGTTAGCATCTTGCGATAGTATGATCCATTGACAGTATCGCACTTTCAGCCTTATCTTCGACACCAAAAAAAAAAACAAAAAAACGGTCCAATCACGTCTCCAAACCACACAGTACGCCTTCCTGAATGAATTGATCGAGTCTATGGCGATGTGAATGGTCGGTCGGATTCAACTTCTGCACTAGTTGAACTGTATAAGGCTTTAAAGCCAAATCCTTAAACAAAATTCGCCACGTGGCGGTTTTGCTCCCCCACCCCCCGTCGGGGGGGCACACTTAAAAGTCTTTATGGATCACACAACCATCTTGACGTGAGTCTTGCGGGGGTAAAAGAGAGCTCAGTACTTTATTAGGGTAGCAGGAGCCAACTGGACAATCCACTATATTTCCACGGGAATCAGTAAAAACCCAGAGTTCAGCTATTTGTCTTTTTAGCCTTTTGGCTGTTCTCTGACTGATTATTGAGTTTGGCCCCTCGGGAGTGTCATGGTGGCTGTGTATTTCGAGGCCCTCGTTTGAGTTTATGGGTCGGATCCTTCACAATGAACACAATGAATGGTCCAGGTCCAATGAGTAAGAATGCCGTCGTGTTCTTAATTATATTAAGCTTCATGCGTTCTGGAATAGGAGTTGGAAAGTCTCCAACTCTTTAGCAAGGAGTGAAGGCTGCGGCCTGTTCCGGGCTCTTGAACCAGGAGTGACCGGAGGATATACGTTTCCGAAGGTCTGCTAGGGCGAGGATGACGCTACATTTCATCTACAGTGTTTTACCTTTTATAGGTTGTTTGACCTTTCATCTTGTAGTAAAAAATTATTGATCTCTCATGAGAATATGATTCGATGATAATGAATGTTATCATCAAGCTTTGCAATGTATCTATTATTTTTATGGTTGACATTATGTAAATAATGTAAAAATAATGTATACATTTGAAAACCAACTTTACTGCTTGAATTTTGAAAATTTCTCTTGAAAATATAAGGTAATTGTTGTAATTCTGCTTCATGTGTAATTTTACGTAAAACATATTTAGCTTTTGTATTATTAGAGTTATTTGACATTATTATGGATGGAAGTTTTCATTTGAATCTCACTTTGTTTACATAATGTAAAGCACGTTTATCTAACTGCTAACAATTTATTGTAGATTTTTTTTACCATTTTTAAATAAATATTTTTTTACACTTAAATAAAACCTTGCCATTTAATTGTTGACATCGTGTAAACTACATAATTCTAATAAAATATGGTAAAGTTACCCTATTTAGAATATAGAATATTTTATTGATAAAAAATTTTATAAAAATAACATTTTTATGACCAGCTTGATAATTGTTGACATTATGTCAAAAAAAAATTATATCTAAATGTTGATAATTAAATTTAATTGGTATTATTTAAAAAATTCTAACCCTTACAAGAGATTTTTTTATTTAAATTTCAATTATTTACATAATGTAACATATTTAAAATTTGTTGTAAATTATGAAAAATAGAAAAAACGTTTTTAGAAAATTCTAACTTCACGATTAACTATTAAGTAAAATAAATATTTTCCATTAAAAAATAATTTTAAATCAGTTTAATATGACTACAATTTTCAAATTTTACATCATTTCATAAATAAAAATATATATCTCTGAAACTAGTTGTAATTATTATTATGCAATTTTTACATTTCAGTAAAGATTTAATAAAAAAATTCAATTATTTACCTGATGTAAAATAAGTAGAGTTTGATGTAAATTATGGAAATTAGAAAATGTTTTTAAAAAATTTATAATTTAGCATATATTATTAAGTGAAAGACACTAAACAAATTTAAAAAATTATTTAAATATGACCACATAAACCAATTGTTGACATCATGTAAAAATTAAAAATTACATCTCAAATACTAATTTTAATCATTCTTATGCAATTTTTCCATCTCAATAGAGATTTAATCAAAAATTTAAATTATTTACACCATGTAAAATAAGTAGAGTTTGACGTAAATTAATGAAATTACAGAATGCTTATAAAAAAATTTTAATTCAGCATATAATATTAAGAGAAAGACAGCTTTTCCATTAAAAATAATTTGAAAATTTACTTTAATATGACCACATAACCAATTTTTGACATCATGTAAAAATTAAAAATTACATCCCAATTACTAATTTTAATCATTATTATGCAATTTTAACATCTTTACAAAGATTTTTGCCAAAAATGTTATTTTTACATACTGTAAATTTGGATGCAATTTCTTGAAAATATAGAAAATTTTCGAAAAAAAATCAATATCCAATTCAATATGAAATTAATAAACCATTTTCTACGAATAAAATTAATAAAATAACATTAATATAATTGGATTGTTGACATAGTGTAAAAATAAAAAAAAATATGTCAACAATTATTTTTAACTATTTTTATTCATTTTTAACATCTATTTTAGAAATTTTTGTTATCAATTTTAATTTTTGTCATGAAGTAAAATATGTCAAATTTAGTGTAATTTAGTGTATGAAATATTGCAATACATGAAAAAAATATTTTCCATGAGTTGGTTTGTTTTTTTGAATGCTATAATTGTTGACATTATGTAAAGTTTTTGCTTTTTTAATATCTACTTTAAAAAAATCTAATGTATTTTTTAACATTCTTTTAAGAATTTCTAAATGGTTTTCGGTTTTATTCAAGTTTTTAAATAATGCTAAAAGAGTGTGTCTATTATTAGAAAATTACTTTTACAAGTTTACACATTAAGAAAAACTTGAACCTTTTTTTTACCTTTTTTGGCAACTTAATTTAAAATATTTAAAACAAAAAATCAAAGGATTTACCCTTTTGAAATACTTTTAACAAGAAATCAAGCCTGTTATTACTAAATATCCTTTGAAAAAAAAAATATTTTTGCTTTTGTTGCCACTTTAAAAAGTCCTTTTTGTTCCAAACGTAATACAAATGTTCCATTTTTGTATGGATTTTTCATTTACTTATTCGGATTAGAAAATAATAGAGCAAAAATGCTTGAAAAATTAAACAAAAAGTGAAATAAGAGAAAATTTTTAAAAATGCCTTTGAATCCATAGTAACAAAAAGGATTTTAAATGTAAATTCCATACAGTAGAAATATGCCTTGTAGGAAATATACCAGTTTTGAACTGAGTTTTTTTTTTAAACCAAACTGTTATCAAGCACAAGCTGCTGAACATTTTTTTTGTTTTTTTGTAAATAAGAAAGTGTCAACTAATCTGAAGGCTAGAAT
The DNA here is from genome assembly GCA_030448955.1 of Trichopoda pennipes. Classification (NCBI taxonomy): domain Eukaryota; kingdom Metazoa; phylum Arthropoda; class Insecta; order Diptera; family Tachinidae; genus Trichopoda; species Trichopoda pennipes. The sequence continues at coordinate 978,892 of JASKUP010000068.1, read as the reverse complement.
ATCGCTTCGCCCATTTAATGTTGAAATGCCATAGTTATAGTCTTAAAACAAGAATTATAAAAAATATCTTTGAAATTTCCGTTACACTTTCATACTCAATCGATGTGGTGCAGCAAAAAAAAAACATGCTATACGAACTTCGCATAAAAGACCAGTATGGCAGAAGGAAGCAATGTGTGATTTGTTTTACATCTGCACCGACCGCGAGGTCATAATCAGATGGTAGTTAAACCACTTAGTTGATTGGACACCAACTACGCCCTAGAAGGCCTTCAGATACGTATATCCTCCAGTCACTTCTAGTAGCAATTTAGAAAGTCCGGAGTAGGCCGTGCCCTCACTCCTTGCTGAGGAGTTGGAGACTTTCCAACTCCTGATCCAGAACGCATGAAGCTCTTATTTATCAAGAACACGCCAGTATTCATACTCACTGGACCTGAACCATTCATTGTGTTAATTTGAATGGTCCGACCCACAAACTCTCACGAGGGTCCGAAACCACAACCACCACGATACTCCCATATAGGGGCCAACCTCAATAACCAGTCAGAGCACGTTTTTTGTCTAAAGAGAGCAAATATTGTACTCTGGGGCAACTGATTTCCCGTGGAAATATGTGGATTGTCCAGGTGACTCCTACTAGCCTTTGAGGGGCCTTGGCTCCCTTTTACCCCGCAAGACACAAATCCAAATGGAATAGTAGGTTCCAAAAAGACTATAATGTGCCCCCAGGGGGAGGCAGAAGGAAGCAGAAAAAGAGAGAGATAGAGAGCGGAAAAAAAGAACTGGTATTAAGCTTAAAGGGCCAACTATAATATGCATAACTTGACTTAAGCCAACTTAAGCAACTGTGCAAACACCTAATAATCATATGTGGCAAACTATAACGTACTTAACAAAACTTTTTGTCAAGTTTCATCAAATGTAAATTGCTTAAGCAAAGTACGAAACGATCGCACATTCCGTACGTAAACAGCTGATTTTGCATTGTGTTATAGGTTAGTAAACAAATTGTAATGGAGGACGAAAGCAAAAAAAAATATTTTATCTGAATTTAATAGAAAATGTACAAAGAAAAAATTGCTTATATGACAAAAGAGACGCGTGTTATTATAACGGCAATTCAAAGGAACAAGCATGGAAAGATGTAGTAAAAAAATGCAGTTAAAGTGGTAAGTAATACCTTGAAGAATTCTGGTTGAGTTGTTCATTTTTATACTGGTATGAATTATATAAAGTCGCAGACTGCAAACACAGATGGAAGTTACTATGGGAACGTTCTTGCAAGGAAATGAAGGGATTGGAAGCTTCGTCAGGCAGTGGACAAAATTAAATTATTAAACATCTTTTTGTTAATAAATTTAATTTATTTAAAAAGAAATTATTTTTTGGCAAAAGTACTAAAAAAACAAATGTGCAACGATGCACAATAATTTCTATATTCATTAAGTACATTATAGCCACCTAAAAGTCTTTAATGATTTTCTTAAGCACTTGACATTAGCTAAAGCCAGCTTATGCATATTATAGTTGGGCCTTTAGCGTACTACACAATTTCCTAACGCCTTAAATTCACAGAAATGATACAGCATTTATATTTTTATATTTTCCCAGTTTGCTAATACATACCACTACCGTCAGGAGGTTCGGTTTTGATCCATCGTTGTTTTTTATCCTCCTGTAATGGCTTTGGATTTAAAAAAATCATACCAAACCAAACAAAGTAATATAGGCCGTCCTCTAGGTATTTTTAGATCCTACTTCTGATCGGCATTCGCTATTTACATTATTCTCAAAATAGATATACCGGGGTAGAGGCTACCCTGAGGTATTTCATGATAAGATTTACAACTGCACCTGGCCGTAAAAGCCTTTATCAGATGGTGGTCAAACCACTGGGAATGAAAAGCAACGTCATTCACGCCCTAGGAAGCCGAGGACTAATTCTAGCTACAGGTTATCCCTAGTTGCAATTTCAGCGGTTTCAAAGCAGAGTTGCAAACCACTATTCCTAGCTGAAGAGCTGAAGACTATCCAATTCCTGGTCCAGAACGCATGATGCTTAATATATTTAAGAACACGACGGCATTTATACTTACTAGACCTGGGCCATTCATTGTGTTTATTGTGAATGATCCGATCCACAAACTCAACCGAGGGCCTCGAAACACACAGCCACCGCGATACTCCCGAAGGGCGTACCTCAATAATCAGTCAGAGAACAACTAGAGAGACAATTAGCGGAACTCTGTGGAAAATATAGTGGATTTTCCAATTGGCTCCTTGCTAGCCTAAGGAGACTGGGCTCCCTTTTACCCCCGCAAGACACAAGTCTAGATGGTTATGTGATCCATTAAGACATAAATATGCCCCCGGGGGGTACCCCGGAGTATAGGTTATTCCGGTTTTATCTACAGTGAAAAGCCGAAAAGCACCAGCAGTCCTAGTCACATCAAATAATCGCAAGTAATAATGTTCGCCGTAGATATTCCACTGCTTTAATTTGTATGCCGCTTGTTCCTTCTTCTAATCGATCAAAATGCACAAATTTCATTATTATCGCTAGATTATATTGAAAATAGCAATGATCCCCAGATAGCATTTAAGGTGTAAAGGGTACCCCGGTTATACACAAGTACCACCAACTCTAGTTTTCAGTTTACAACCAACATCACTTAACTTCACAAAAATTCCAAATGAAATAACATTTGTTGCCTTTAGATTCTCCTTCTGTTCAGCATTCGTAAGTTTCCTTATTTTCGTTAGATTACAACTCAAATTGCAGTGAACCCCACCATTGTATTAAAGTATTGTAGGGTACTTGGCTTACCGGTAAACATTACTACTCTTAGTTTCCTGTTTATAACTAGTGACGCATAAGTAATAACATATACTCGCTAGTTACAATCACTCGCCATTGTTACCCCACCGAATTAATTTGTTAATTTCGGATCTTCCGTCTAGCGTTAGCGGGGCGAAATAAATATTAAACTGTTTTGCGATATTAAGACTGATTAAGAATAAGCCGTTTTCGGGTCAGATTGCAAGTAATAAAATTTTCCAAAGGTACCCAACAGTCCGCGGGAAGGTATACTACTTCGTATGTTTATAATTTTTGATTAAATAAAAGAGAATGGATATTATATTAATAAATGTATGGAATACAATATCAGATAAATGTTCGCCTGACAAATGCGAGCCCTTTTGTGCAAATTGTTCACTACATTCTCACACATTTCACGCGGTATTTTATTAATTTCATCACGAATATTTTGTTTGAGTTGCTACAACATGTTAGTCAAGCCCAAATCATGCAGTTGAGGCTTAAAAAAGTTTTCAATCATATCATGATATCACTCCCCATTCACAGTTACCGTGACGCCGTTTTCCTTTTCAAAGAAATAAGGTCCAATGATTCCTCCTGACCAAAATACATACCAGACCGTCACTTTTAATGGATGCAAAGATGACTGTTGAATAATTTAAGGGTTTCCCATTCCCCCAGAATTGACTATTCTGTTTATTCACATATTTAATAAAATGAAAATGTGCCTCGTCACTCATTATGATTTTTTCATGAAAATCGGGGTTGTCACGGGCGAGCTGTAACATCCTGTTGGCATATGTTCTGCGGCGTAAATGGTCTTGTGAAAGAACATCTTGTGTCAACTGAATCTTATATCAAAAAAAAAGGAACGGCGTCGAATTGAGGCTGATGGATTGTTTTGAACACTTCCTTGAGCAGCAGCAATGTTTTCAGCCGATCTTACAGTACGTTGTGGTCCATCCTTGGGATAATCACCTGCAGACACTCTTTCTTCGAAATCATTCACCAAACGATATATAGTGTGTTTTGTTGGCACGTTCTTTCTAGCAAAAATTTCACGTAACTTTCTCATCGTCACAGTAATCGATGATTGATTTTGATAAAATATTTTAACGATTAAAACACGTTAGTTTATCGAATATTTTTCCATAATAAATTTGCCACATGTCTACTTTACGACTGCGAAATATGAACTGTCAAGACTAATGACGGGCAAAACAACTTAGTATATTTTCCCGGCGGACATTTTGTACTTCACAGAAATTCATTTACATGAAAAGCAGAAAAAGGGAAAAAATTAAGGATCTTTGGTGTAAGAAAAGGATATATATTTTCGTGTCCCCCCGGCGGCACATTTATGGTCTTTATAGAACGCTCGACTATCTAGACCTGTTCAACTGGGGGAAAAAGGGAGTCCAGTTCCCTGAAGGCTGCAGGGGTTAACTGGGGACTCCACCTTATTTCCACGGAAATCAGTAGCCCGCAGAGTTTCCGCTATTTGTTTCTTTAGGCATTTAGCTATTTCTCTGACTGATTATTGAGGTTGGCCCTTCGGGAGTATCGTGGTGGTTGTGGTTTCGCGGCCCCATAACAGACATGTCAGTTTTATATGGTGGCCAGGTTCATTTCACTTTTAATAACACCTACCTGGTGGAATGTTCCTATATCCAGTGAGCATGCTAGACATGTGTTCTGAACAGGAGTTGGAAAGTCTCCAGCTCTTCAGCAAGGAGTGATGATTTGCAGCCCTGCTCTGGAATCATCAAAGTTGCAACTAGGAAAGACCTGTTGCTAGAACTAGTCTTCGGCTTCCTAGGGCATGAATGACTTTTGCTTTTCATTCCCAGTGGTTTGACCACCATCTAATTAAGGCTCCATAGCCAGGTACAGATGTAAATCTCATCCCGTAATATCTTTTCGTGTTTTATAATCGTCTGTTAAATAGCAATTTCTGAGTGCTCGATATCATGTTTACCGAGGAAAATTGAAAGGACCTACTCAGATATTGTCGTTGCCAATCCTAATAGGCTTCAGCATCAGCAAGTGCCCACAGCTGCCTTATGCACAAATTAAATCTGTTTCAGTTTTATAATTTTTTTTTTTGTTTTTAGGGATGAAATTTCCAACTGTCATTTTGATCTTTTGCTATGACAACTCCAATTTATTTCACCATAAACCTTTCATTTACTTCCCCTTTGAATTAAATCCACATCTAAATACTCTATTGTCTACATATTTTCCAATTTATTACTTGTTTATGAATAATATTGTCAGTCAGCAGCCAACAGAAAAAACAAAAAATGAAACCCCACACCAAAAATTCATTATTTCGATTTGCAGGAAAATTTTTATAGAGAATTTGTATTTTAGAGATTTGAAAGGAATTTAGAAGTTGAATGTTTCGAATCATGTCATGTGTATTGGCTTGCACAAACAATTTAATAGATTGTCGGTTGTTTTTAGTTATACATTTTTGTATTCAGCCTACCACTACATACATATCAATGGAAATATGTGACTAAGAAACGAATATCCTAAAGGCAAGCAAACTAAGAAGGTCATAAATGTTAATGAAATATAATGGAAAAAATTCTTCCATATTAAAATTATCCTTAACAATTTTTAAATAATTATTTTTTATAGTGACTTATAAAAGTAGACTTCCTGCTTATTGATTAAGTCTGAAGACACTTTTTTTCAGCACTATATTCTGTGTGTTAAATGTTCAGAAAGAAAATCTTCTCTTCAAACCACTGCAACAAAAATTGTTTCTCGTTACGGGAAACTTCGAAAAAAAAATCACCTAAACGTGCCGTAATGCCTTCTTCAAGTTCTAGCGAGCAGAGTATTTCGCCCCTTCGTTAAACCAATACGTATTTAAATCGAAAGACAATATCATTCGAACTAAAATGATTTATAGGCTGAGCCGATAACAATACCAAGTTCTGTTGACAGTATATCGGTTAAAATTGGTGATTAGAGTTCACCCAATCACTAGACACACCCAATCTACAATTTAAAATTCCTTCTACATCGTAGAGTCACCATAGAGGAACCACAAAAACTTTTGGGAACCGTTCAGTGCATGAACTGCCAGGATTTCGAACACACTAAGGTGTACTGCAAGTTGCCCACTGTCTTCGTCGTGTATGGTGAATCCCACGGCATGACTCAATGTAGCAAGCCAAAAGGTGACTCCGATAAAAAAAATGTAGTAACTGTGTCGGAAACCAAACTGCAAATTATAAAGGGTGTCCTGTATAAGCACTTAATGACTAAAAAATCATAATCCTGAGCTCCTCAACAACCCCAACGGTTACATATTGTTTCAAGTAACAAAACATTTAAGCCAACCAACCATTAATATATTATTAATGTTATTAGTTATTAAGCCTGAATTGAAATAATAAACACTTCTTATTCAACCACCAAACACGATACATTAAATCAACTTTAATAGATCTTTGAAGAAGGGATTAGTAAATGGCAAGCGGTGCCAAACTTTTGATACCACATCTTGCCGTTATTCATTTCATCCATGTTTTCAAACGAAAAATTGAACATAACATAAGATCCGTCTTTACATTTAAAGAAATATAGTCCAATAATGCCCGCCACCATCATTTAATAGAGTCTGGAGTTTTAAATTTTTATTTCACTTGATATCCGGCAGTTTGGTTTGATAACTTACCCGTTAAGCCATCATTTGGTCATCACTATATACAATTTTGGGTCCTAAAGGTGCACTTATTAAAAAAAAAAACAAAAAACCCCGATTGCAAAAATCCTGGACACATGCAGGAATCAAATTAGAAATACTTTCCTCTCCAGTGCTCTGCCTAAACCTGATAATATTTTTGAGTGGTAAAATGTTCGTTATTTTTTTAACTCTACTGGTGATGTTAATTTGCCGAGCGTAGTTGCATTACCCGCTCGACCCTTAAAGTTTAGGTTGCGTAAGGATCAAAAGTTAATTTCTGAGATAAACCCGAAAAAATCCCCTGGTATGGACGGTATAAGTAACAGAATGTTGAAGGAGCTCCCCAGTATTGCAGTCAGAATCATGCTATTCATTTTTAATGCCATTTTATTTTGAATGCTATCCTGACCACTGGAAGATTTCCAAAGTTAAAATGATTCCAAAACCGGGTAAAAACCTAATCAAAACCGAGTCATATAGGCCCATCAGCCTATTACCGACAATTTCAAAGGTTTTTGAAAAGTTGCTTATGAATAAATTGTCTTTAATGCTAAGGGATAGTGGGTGTATCCCAGACCATCAATTTGGGTTTAGAAGTAGACATAGCACAATTGAGCAAACCCATAGATTGGTTCAGGTGATAAGAAGGATTTTTGAAGAGAAGAAGTATTGTTCAGCTATTTTTATTGATGTTTCTCAGGCTTTTGACAAAGTTTGGCATGAAGGTCTATTTCTGAAACTGACCACTCACTTGCCTTGTAATATAAGCAACCTATTAAAAAGCTACATAATTGGATGGAAATTTTCTGTTGTTGAAGGAGACTTCGATAGTTTATCCAAACCAATTTCCTCAGACGTACCACAAGGTAGCATTCTTGGACCAGTTTTATATTTGATATATACCTGCGATATGCCTGTAAGTGAAACTGTCCACACTTCTACGTTTGCTGATGATACAGAGTGTCTAAGTTCGCACGAAAACTCCTATCAAGCCTCCATAAATCTTCAGCAACATATAACTCAGTTGGAGTTGTGGTAAAAATTATGGAGAATTAAAGTGAAGGTTCAAAAGGGCATTCATGTGACTTTCACCCTGCGAAGAGATAATTGTTCACCCGTTCGAATCAATAGTCACATTGTTCCTCACCACAGTTATGTGAGATATTTTGGTATACATCTTGATCGTCGCCTTACATGGAAACATCATATTGACTCAAAGCTAACACAAATGAAACTTAAGCTAACACAATTACACTGGCTCATTGGCAGGAACTCAAAACTTAGCCTAGATTGTAAGCTTCTAATTTACAAGAATATTTTAAAACCGATATGGTCTTACGGAATCCAATTTTGGCGCACTGTCTCAGCTTCAAACGTGGATAGAATCCAACGTATGCAAAATAAAATTTTACGGTTGATAACTTCCGCTCCAAGGTACATCAGAAATTCAAGCATACATTGTGATTTAGACATACCGCTGGTGACTACAGAAATCATCAAATACGCAGGCAAATACTTAATGAAGCTTGAAGACCATCCTAAACCCCTTGCTCGCAATGTCTTGGATTATAGTGGACATAGCCGATTAAAAAAGAGGGATACCGCAGCTTTAATCCTCAATGCTACCGATGACACATCTTAGAAATATTTGTTTTGTTTTTATTTTTTAATGTCAATTTTTTTTACCCAAAAGACTAGTTCTGACATGGTCGGGACTAATGTAACTTTTTTTTTTAGAATTTAAGATTTTAAAACTTATTGTTAGTTCAGTTTCTTGAAGATACAATAAATAATTATTAAAAAAAATACTTTTTCATTATTTTTAATTTTAAACTCTTTCCTGGTATTCTAAACTGTTCCTTGTTTATAGTACAAAAGTTTTTGAAAGTTTTCCAAGGACCCCGCATGCTGTCGGTGAACAACTGTTTTATTCCAAAATAGTGAGCCAATATTTATTTCAGTTTGAATACATTTTCGTTACTTTCAAATTTAATTATGGGCCCAAATCAATCTGGCATTTGAATGCCTACAATAATTTCTTGTAATCTGTCATTGCAGTCCTTGGCCAATCTCTTTCAATAAATCTTAATCAAAAAGCAATTAGTTTTTTGTAAAATAAAATTTAATTTGTTCAAGTTTACTTACATTCACAAAATTTCTCTTTTGCGTGTAAAATATCCTTTCCCTTCCTCAAACTCTTTTATTGTCGTTACCATTATTTAAAAATGATTCGTTAGTTTATCTTTTACCAACACACAAACATACCTGGAAGAAAAGAAAATAAAACAAAATTTTTAAAACATAAAAGAATCAAGTAAATAAATGAAGGATATTATTTGATGAAAGGATATCAAAAACCTACAAAATGGGGTAGAAAATTTAAATGATTGAAGGGAAAATTGGACAAAAGGAAAGTTCTCTTTGTTGAAATATGCAGAAGAAATTAAACTTTTACGGAGTCTTTACTTAGTTTTAAAATCAGATTTAGTACAGCAATCTCTCAACCAACAAAAGTTCTGAATCAGATTTAGTGAAATTAATAATTTTTGTATTGCAAAATAAATAAAACTTCCAAAAATTTATATATCTGTAATAACAAATGATGATTTTAAATCATTTTATTAAGTAAGCGGAAAGAAAAAAAATTGTTACTTGCCATCACTGAAAAGTGTGGTGTGTATGTGTGGTTTTTTTTCATATATACATTAATTTATTTATTGAATCTTCAAATATAAACTAACAATAAGTATACAAATCTATAATGCTAAAAATTTATTTGAATGCTCGACAACAAAGTAATGACGTGATAAGATTTACATCTGCACCTGGCCGTGGGCCCTAATCAGATGGTGAACCATTACCACTGTGGATGAAATGTAGCGTCATCCTCGCTCTAGAAGGCCTTCGGTTACGTATATCCTCCGGTCACTCCTAGTTGCAACTTCAAAAGCCCGAAGTAGGCCGCAGCCTTCACTCCTTGCTAAAGAGTTTGAAATTATCCAACTCCTGGTCCAGAACGCATGAAGCTTAATATAATTAAGAACATGACGGCATTCATACTCACTGGACCTGGACCATTCATTGTGTTCATTGTATTGATCCGTCCCACACAACTCAAACGAGGGTCTCGAAACACACAGCCACTACCATACTCCAGAAGGGCCTACCTCAATAATCAGTCAGAGAACAACTAAAAGTCTAAAGAGACAATTAGGGGAACTCTGGGGCTTACTGATTTCAGTGGAAATATAGTGGATTGTCCAGTTGGCTCCTTATAGCCTTGAAGGGGACTGGGCTCCCGTTTACCCTCGCAAGATACAAGTTTAGATGGTTGCGTGATCCATAAAGACTTGTAATGTGCCCCCGAGGGGGAGGGGGTCAACAAAGTAATGTGACAGCGGGTTTAGCACCCAAAGGTTTAGCACTGCAAAGTTATATGTCTTTTGCTCGGATGATACCTAGGGTATCCCTCCTTTTCATTTGAGCATAGCCGCCAAAATTAAGGATGTTACGTGCGAGTGGGCTACGGTGTATTTCAAGTCGGTCGATATACTTAATCGCGAATGTAGCGAATTCTGCTGTTACCAAGGGCTTTCCCCCCGGGGGCACATAAATATGGTCTTTATAGAATTCCACTATCTAGACAGAGTGCAACTGGGGAAAAAGAGAGCCCAGTCCTCTGAAGTCAGCAGGGGTACAACTGGAAACTCCACTTTATTTTCGCGGCAATCAGTAAGCTCGCAGAGTTCATTATTTGTCTCTTTAGACATTTAATAGTTCTCTGACTGATTATTGAGGTTGGCCCTTCATGGGAGTATCGTGGTGGTTGTGGTTTTGCGGCCCCATAACAGTATAACGGTTATTATGGTGGCCAGGATCATCTCACTGTTAATGACACGCTAAGTGAATGATCTAGTTCAGTGGGCATGCTAGACATGTGTTCTGGACAGGAGCTGGAAAGTCTCCAATTTTTAAGCAAGGAGTGATGATATGCAGCCCTGCTCTGGAATCATCGAAGTTGCAACTAGAAAATTCTGTTGCATAGAATTATGGCTTCGGCTTCCTAGGACGAGCATGACGTTCTAAATTATGAATAGTGGCTTGACCGCCATCTGATAAAGGCTTCATGGCGAGGTGCGGATGTAAATCAAATCACGTCTCTGTTACCAAGGGCAAGCTTAGGTCTTCGCGAATACGAGAGTTTTCAATATACCTGGGAGAATTTTGTTTTGTTGCTTTTTAATTTTTAAAACATTTGGTGCCGAGGCTGTACCCTTTAGCTGAATTCCATAACACCAGATTGGTTTTAAAATCGCTTTGTACAACAAAAGTTTGCAACCCAATTTCAGAGTAGAGTTTCTACCGATAAGCCACAATTCAGTTGTACTGCTTTTAGTTTCATCTGAGTCAGTTTTGCATCAATATGACACGTCCACGTAAGCCGGCGATCAAGGTACTTGACTTCATTGTGCTCCGTGATTACTTGATTGTTGATCTTGTGGGCAAGCTTATTTCCCAGCGCAATGTAAATGTTACATGAATACATTTCTGTTCATTTACTTTGATTCTCCAGAGTTTTAGCCATTTCACTAAATTTATAATGTGTTTCTGCAAATTTCGCGAGACTAATTGTTGATTTTCAGGGACGCTAAGAAATGCAGTATCATCTCAAAAGTTGAAATGTGGATTTAGAATCCTATTGGCATGTCAGACGCATAAATTAAATACAAGGTAGTACAACCAAGTATACTGCCTTACGGGACTCCTACTTTAATAAGCTGAGAAAGGCTTGTAAAGTCTCCTCCTTTTGATGATAAATTGTCGACCATATACCTAACTTTCCAAAAGTTTGTGACTGTTTGTAGGCAAATTTAGCTTTATTTTGTGAAGTAAGCCGTCGTGCCACACTTTGTGAAAAGCTTGAGAAACGTCAATGAAGAGGAAAAGAAAAAATTTGCTAACGTCTATGAGGCAGCCTTAGATGTTTATATTGGAAGAGATGGTTGCTTAATTTTTAAACACAAAATTATATGTTCAATCCCCAGCGGAGCCTTCAAAAGCAATCTTCCAAAGTCTCGATTGATAAAGATGGGTGTTTAGTACAACACCAGATAAGATAATTAAAACAAGGAAATCGGGTTTCATGTAGCAAAGAAGTCTTAGTGAGAAAGAAAACTTGAAGTGTGGTGTGTGTGAGTGGTGAAATAAAATATAAGAATAAACTATCGAACGCCTGTGAAGCAGCCCTAGATGATTTCATTGGAAGATGTGATGGCTTAATTTTTAACCACAAAATTACAAGTTCAATCCACAACACAGCCTTCAAAAGCCACCGATTTTTTTTGTTTTTTAAGAGAAGTAGCACTTCAGGCAACAATGCCTATTTAGTTACAACCGTGCTACATTCTTTAGGAAAGGGGAAGAGAAGAGATAAGACAGGTGGTGAAAATAGAAGGATAAGTTACATAGCCTGCAAGCTCTTATTTTTTCAGTGATAACAATCATCCCTAGATTGGTAAGCTAAGTACACTACCTACTAGCCTATCGGGGCAACTTTTATTTCTAGAAAGCCCATGCTATCGGAAGTTAACTGTCGTATGCGGCAGCACCGCGACCAATGACTATGCCTTAATTACTGAGCAGCCTCACCGACTGTCAATTTTTTTTTTTTGTAGTGAAAAGTGCCAAGGCGTTTTGTTGGGAATTGAACCCACAACCCCTAGACTAGTAAGCAAGTACACTACCTACTAGCCTACAGGGGCACCTAGAAGTACCATCCGAAGTCTCGATTGATAAAGGCAGCCTTTTAGTAGAGCACCAGATAAGATGATTAAAACAGGGAAATCGGGATTAAAGTTGCAAAGCAGTCTTAGTGAGAAAGGAAAGTTAAGGCAACAGCGTATGATAAAACTAGACATCTTGAGTTCGAGTCACAAAATATTGAAGTCTACATGCCTGCCACATAATCCCTAAAAGATGCAATAACACCAACATATTGAAGGAATGTGAGTATCAACGAGAATATCTTCGCCGTAAACAACAGTGTAGAGAAAGATTCAAAGTTATCGATTTTTCGCTGGCTGCAAGAAATTTAACTGCAACCTTCTACCATGTAGAAACTTTTTCGGATAGATTTTGGCTTATAGTTTAGGGTGTAGCTGTTGACGAAACTAAAGCTATGAGACCATCATACAAGTCATTTCTTCACCGATTAAACTCTAGAGCAGTTGGAAACTAAGTTTTATTGTACAATTGTGTTCAGGGATGAAGCTCATTTGCTAGTAAACGGAGAGAAATCTATCTATAGCAGATCCATTACATCGAATGCAATGCCCTGTTTGATGGGATTTATATGCTGCTGGGATCATTAGACTATATTTCTTTAAAAATTAGGCCGTTTGATGCAGAATCTTAGTGCTCCATACTCCATATTTGAAAAAATTGATGACTTTAAGCCAGTCGCTATGTGGTTTAAAAAGATGGCGCTAGTTGGCATAAAGTGACCGCAACCAATAACTTATTGAACTGAAAATTTGTCAACAATTTAGTTTCTAGAGAAAGACTTTTTAATTCGCTGCGCAAATCAGGTGTCGAAGCGAGTAATAGGCCAACTAAACTATTAACGTGCTGGAGGCCAATATAATTGGTGTTATTCGTGACATATGGCAAGCAAAACCCGAAAGAGTGTCCCAATTTGGGACGCTCAAAATTGCTATTTTCAAAAGCTGCCGCGTGGTCATCCCGTCCTAATAAATTTTAAATTTTAGTGTCATCTATTGATTTTTCGAATAAGAATTTTGTAATTAAAATCAGTACTTTTAAACTCGAATTTTTGAAAGATACTTTATGTCTCTCAAAGGGTTAAAAGCAACACAAAGTGAATAAAAATCAACATGCTCGTAAGCTTGTCATTTATGAAGTAACTTTTGTCTACTTCTTTTTATTATGCAAAATTTCTTTTCTGTGTATACTTTGTCACAGTTGTATAACATTTTAAAATAACATTTCTACAATTTTTAAGTTCAAAGGAAATGAAAAATATTTTTACAAAATTTACAGTCTTCCCCACAAAACAAAAAAAAAAAACCCCAAAAGATCAACATTTTTGTTGGTAATAAAAATGCCACAAATTGTTAATATAAAAAGAATATACTTTCCTATGCCAACTTAATGCAACAAGACAGCAGAGTAACTGAAATAACAAAAGAACAAAAGAGATTATTTTTTGTTAAGAAAATGTTTTTTCTTGTTGTTGGAAAAATGTTGGATTGACATTAATGTTCTTCTGGTGGATGCTTAGACATTAGCATTTAAGGTATTTTTGTTAGGCGTGAGAAAAAGTTTTTAGGCAGAAATAATAAATGACATAGCTGTGGTTGAATCATAGTGGACCATTATGGGACTTTTATTCTTGTTACAGCAAACAGAACACAATTTGATAGAAGCCAGTTCTATTTTTAACGGAATTAGTTTGCAGCAGATTAATATGGATTCCTTTTTTAAGTATATAAAACTCGTAAAAACTGACATGGTTGCTCTAAAAGTGCGACTTAGCAACATGATTCCAAGAAAGCGAGGAAAAGACCCTTTAAGTATAAACCCACTTTACTCGACGCTTTATTAAACTCTTGATTGGTTTTCCAGTCAGCTTAAGACTGACTTCAAGTGGATAGACACAGAACTACTCCTATCGTCAGTCTACGAGCCCGACCCAAGAAATCTCACCAAAGTCAAGTTCAATATTGTAGTCAAGTTCAATATTGTGGTCATCTGTCTCCTGTGATGAAAGATTGAAAGACAGATGTCTCCTTTTTTGCTGCCTTAACAGCTGCAACAATAAACCGTAACAGAAAATTCGTATCCACATACGCTTTGCATGCATCCAGTGATCTCAGACGACTGCCATTAACTGCAAAATATACTGTCGACTTTCGTGTGACGTGTTTTTTCTTTCTAAGTTTTTCATTAACCCCACATTTATTAAGATTACGTCGTTAATTTAAATCCTTTAAAAAGCCGGTTTTAAATAGTCTTTAGCGGAATCGTGACTGATATCGTGCTAGAAATACTCTAAGCAGATTTAGTACAGGCTAACTCAGCTCATTAATTTCTGAAGTATCCTAAATAAGTAGGGAGTTAAACTAAACTAGTAAGGAAAAAATGAACAGCTCCTTCTAACATTAGCAAACATGTGTAAACTTTAAACCAGACATAGAGGGATTCAACTACATTTCAATTACAATTACACGTAATTAGTAATTAAAAATTTCCAATTACTAATCACAAGTAATTGAAATTAAGGACTAAAATCAATTAAAATTATTTGTAATTGAAAAAATTCAATTACTAATTACATGTAATTGTAAATGGAAAAGTTTAATTACAAATTACAAATAATTGTAATTGTAATAAGGCATTCATGACTAAAAATGTTCAATTACATGTAATTGTAACTGATAATGAAAATATGAACAGCTCCTTCTAACATTAGCAAAAATGTGTATACTTTAAACCAGACATAGAGGGATTCAATTACATTTCAATTACAATTACACGTAAATAGTAACTGAAATTTTCCAATTACTAATTACAAGTAATTTCAATTGAAATTAGGGACTAAAATCAATTACAATTATTTGTAGATTGTAATTGAAAAATTTCAATTTCAGTTACTTGTAATTAGTAATTGGAAAAATTCAATTACTAATTACATGTAATTGAAAAAGTTCAATTACATATTACAAGTAATTGTAATAAGGCATTCATTACTAAAAATTTTTAATTGCATGTAATTGTAATTGGTTTTTTTTCAATTACAATTATAATTAATTTTAATTGGAATATTCTAAATGTAATCTGTATTTAGTAACATTTAGTAACAGTTACTTGTAATTGTAAATTTTCAATTACAAATTACATGTAGTGTGTAATTGTAAAAACTCAATTACAATTGCAAAATTATAATGTAATTGTAATTGAAAATTTCCAATTACAATTACATGTAATTCAGTAATTGAATGTGTTAGTAATTACAAGCTGTAATTGATATCCCCCAAGTCTGCTTTAAACGACAGATGTGCAACTTCACTCTGACAAAGATTCCAATATTCCCTCTATCAATCATGTCTTTTATAAAGCTTATTGAGTACTAGTCTCTCGAAACCATCAGCTACGTTCGTTAGGAATTAGAATTCTTATGAAATTTTAATTCTTTCAAAATTTATAGACTTCTAATAGTGTTTTCAAGAAATATCCTACAGCATGGCACAATTTTAGGATATATTTTCTTTTGCCCACCCCTTATCTCTACTTAATTATAGCTCTAAATTAAAGCTACTGGATCACAGTAGGGCCTTCGATGCGCTAGATCACTCTATCATGTTAAGCCAACTGCGTAAGTTATTTTATTTTTCAAGCTCGGCCTGCAGTCTCATATCCTCCTATTTGATTGACAGATGTCAAATAGTGAGTGTTGATAGGAAAACTAATCCGCTTGCAGTTAGTAGAGGAATAGCACAGGGCTCTATATTGGGTCCACTTCTTTTCTGTCTCTACATAAATGATCTACCTGACATTTCTAAAAGCAGTAGGATGGCACATGTATGCTGATGCCGTGCAGGTCTATAACAGTAGCTGGATTAATGACGTTCATATGTGTGTGAATGGAATAAATAACTATTTGCACATGATCAATGGCTGGGCCATGTCTAATGGATTGTATATCAATGCTTCGAAGTTGAAATGTATTGTCCTCTCAAAAGCTAGGAGAACTCTGGTTAACATTAATGTAAGAATTGACGGGAAGGTGATCGAAATGGTACAATCGGAATCTAAATTGAGCGTAATTTTTAATAATAGAATGACCTGGACTAATCACATTAATTTTGTCTTTGGCAGAGTTTACAGTGGACATCGCACCCTATGGTCGTTAAAGGACTCTACGCCGTTTGATATTCGCATGCTTTTGGCAAGGACTTATCTAATCCCCTCACTTCTTTACGGCTGTGAAATCTATGCCAATTCTGACAGCACTGATCAGGGCAGACTGAAAGTCGCATATAACAATATTTCCCGTTATATATTTCAGAAAGACCGCCATGATCATATCTCATCATACTCTAATTTAATTTTTGGAATAACATTCGATGATTTTCTAAAATATAGGTGTCATATTTTCCTGCACAGGATCATTATCTCGAAATGACCATCATATCTACTTTAATGGGATAGTTTTTGCATGATCTCATCGTGGTAGGAATATTATCCAGCAGTAAGACGCCAGTTTTTCATAAATGC
The DNA here is from genome assembly GCA_030448955.1 of Trichopoda pennipes. NCBI lineage: Eukaryota > Metazoa > Arthropoda > Insecta > Diptera > Tachinidae > Trichopoda > Trichopoda pennipes. The sequence goes on along the minus strand of JASKUP010000068.1, from coordinate 962,069 downwards.
AACCAGTCTTTGAAACTCTTTGCCAAATTCTATACAGAAAATAGGCAACGCAAATTTATTTAAAAAGGAGCTTTATAAATCACTTAATTCTATCCAACCTTAACTTAATTTGTATGTTAACACTTTTACATTACATTTCTTTCGATTGGTTATAACTTTATTATTCTTGACATTTATTTCATTGTATACCTGTGTATAGTTAATGTTTTATTTCTAGATTTAAGTTTTGTATATGTTAAGGATTAACAGCAACTTCACTTATAAGATGTTGTCATCTTGTTGTGCTAGTTGTTTAAAGACCGCCATAGTGGTGTTATGCCAGAATTCATACTTAAATTTTAATGCCAGAAGGTTTTCTTTGGCATAAAGTAAATTTCATTTTAATTGAAAATATTCATTTTTGTTTTATTCCATTTCAAAGTTCAATACCTTTGTAAAAAGTACCCTTTACATCTTACTTAGAAATCAGAAATTGTATGGAAAGATGGAATTTGTATCCACGCGAAAGTTGCAGTCACTAAGCAAAACTCAGTAGTAAATTTAAACTTAAAAAACTAAGCACCCAAAATTTATTTTTCTACCCAATATTTTGTCAGATGCAAAAAAAAACATCAAAGAATCATTATGCAGGTGATGAAATATTCTTTAACAAAAATAATCTGAAATTTTTATCTAAAATAGGAAAATAAAGATTTTTTTTATTGTGAAAGACGCTACAGTAAATGGAAGGTGTAGAACTGAGATACAGTAGATAAAACGTTGTTTTCTGCCTCCTTTATTATGGCAACTCTTGAAGAAGTCTTTGGTAAAGGAAAACGTTAAAAGACTTCCAATCATAGCAAAGATATATTTTTTTCTTGCTGGGAGCTTATATGAAGCGCAAATCCTTTTTCAAATTAATATACTCTTTTTTATGGGACTTAAATTTGTTTCTCTAATTAAAAAGATGATAGACAAAAAACGTACTAAATTTTGCTTGTTGTACATTTATTTTAATTAATATCTGAAAACGATTGTTTGTTGACTCCAAAGTACTAAATGTCCTGAGTCTCAACAGTTTTAATATCATTTTTTTTTCTTGCAATGGAAAAAAATCTGAAACTATAATTTTTTACTTTTGGATTAGATTACAAGTTGCACTAAATTTAACTCATTTTAGTTTTTTTTAGATAAGGTGCATTTTTTGGTACTTTGATTTGGTACTAAATTTTAGCAGTTTCAAACCTTGTTTAGTTCGAAAAAATGAGACTTAAATAAAATAAAGTTCTACTGGTTTTTTTGTTCACCCTATGGAATTGACGAGCACTCCGGAAAAATGTATAGGATCTGCCAAATAACTTTTTTTTTCGTTTTAAGTGCTGTAAACAAAACTACACAGCTGCGGTTGTGTGGCATGTAGCGTCGTTCTGTTGTAAGCAAATGTTGCCAATATCCTCCGCTTCAATTTTTGTAAACAAAAATTCGTTCAACATGGCCCGATAAAGATCGCCATTGACTGTAACAGCCACTCCTGAAAAATGGCCCAATTATACCTCTAGACCAAAATTCTTACCAAACAGTGATTCGTTTTGGATGCGTCGGCTTTTCAATGTATGCGTGGGGGGTTTTCTGTGCCTCAAATGCGACAATTTTGCTTGTTTACATACCCGCCAAGATCAAAATGAGCTTCATCTGAAAAGATGATTTTTTTTGCAAAATGGGCATCTTCTGTAAGTCGATCGCAGGTCCACTTAGCGAAGCGTTGTTCAAGCGTATACACAACCATATTCGCTCAGCGGAAGGATAAAACTAATTATCTGTCAAATCAAACATGAGCTAAGTGTTACCATTCACTATACCCCCCGGGGGCACATTTAAAGGTCTTTATGGAATAGTTGGCCATCTAGACCTGTGCTGCTGGGGGTATAAGGGAGCCCAGTCGCCTTCAAGGCTAGCAGAAGCCAACTGGACAATTCACGTTATTTCTACGGGAATCAGTAAGCCCCAGAGTTCTGCTAATTGTCTCTTTAGACTTTTAGCTGTTCTCTGACTGATTATTGAGGTTGGCCCTTCGGGAGTATCGTGGTGGTTATGGTTTTGCAACCCCAGCATGAACTGATTTATGTGGGCCAGGATCATCTCGCCTTTAACAACACCAACGAGTGAATTATCCGGATCCAGTGAGCATGCTAGTCATGTGTTCTGAACCAAGAGTTGGATAAACTCCAGCTCTTCAGCAGGGAGTAGTGGTTTGCAACCCTGCTTTAGAACCGCTAAAAATGCAACTAGGAAAGACCTTTTGTTAGAATTAGTCCTCGGCTTCCTAGGACGTAAATGACGTTGCTTTTCATTCCCAGTGGTTTGACCACCATCTCATTAAGGCTTACAGCCAGGTGCAGATGGAAATCTTATTACGAAATGTAACCATTCACGAAATAAGCATTAGATGAAAAAAAAACGATTGCGGGCCCTTTACATGCCTCAAAATGACTTTAGCGTCGACTCCAGAAGATGCTATGACAAGGAGAAGAAGAAAAATACTTCAAACTTTTTATGCTTCTTGCAACGTAACCACCACGGATCACTGCTGACGATATGAGTCTTTCAGACTCTCTCTGAAGAGAGGTAAGCAAAACTGCATCTATTTCTCAGAAATGTAATCGGTTTTAGGTGACGTTAGTCTAATTTTTTTTTTAGACGCCCCTATTTTTCTCGTTTCCTTTCATGTCAGTTCATTTATTCCTTTATCTTATATAATGCAGGGAGACAAAATTTGAAGTCAAATTTGTAATCAAGAAGAATTGAAATGAGAGGAAATGGAAACCAATCATAAGCGAATCAACCTGCTTCGCCATACAAAATTTTGAGAGCGAAGCTGGTAGATTCATATTGAAGCTAGTTGCGAAGCAAGTAAAAATTCTCTCTTCTCTAATTTTTATCGCAAGTTTATCTGCACTAGTTATCAAAATTAAACGTTTTTGTAAACAAAGAAAATTTACAAACAAAACAAAGTTAAAAGTGAAAACTTAAAAAATATAATTGTTTTGTGGGTGTGTCAATTAATTTTAATTTTATAAAATTAAAAAAAAAATGGATAGGAAAAAAAATTATACATAATGCTATTGCGGCAAGAAGGATATCTTCTGTTGTTTTTCAACTGTTGTTGTTGTTTTTCAACTGTTGTTGTTGTTTTTCAACTTATGTTTTTCTGTTTAATAACAACTGCCAAATCGAAGCAGATAAATGAGTCGTGTAAACAGCATGATTCACAAACTTGCTTCAGAGAGCGAAACACGAGATTCAAATTGTCGTGGAAACAGGCTATTATCTTGTGTTTTGATGTGAGGCAGGGGGACAAAATTTGGAGTCAAGTAGCCGTACTTAATCTCTAAGGATACTCAGCTAGCCATACATTTTTTATTTAAAAATTTTTATTCCATAATTGATAATACCTTCCTTGCATTGTAGTAGCAAAAAGTACTAAATTTTACCCGCTTTAAGGTCTTTTAAAAAAACATTTTTTAAGCTTTAATTTTGTTCTTTATATTGTTGGCTGTTAAGGGATTTTTGTTTATTTTGGTGTCGTATTTCAACATGAATAGACTTACGCCTGAACAACGATTACAAACTGTGCAAATTGATTCCGATTTTCATAAGCAAATTTTGTTTAGCTATAAAGCTCAATTTTGTTTTCAAAACTCCCGTAGGTGTATGTTGAGATACCGCTACAACCAGAAACACTAATGTTTGGTGTACTTTATGGGCTGGTGGAATCATTGGTCGGTACTTGTTTAAAAACGATGCTGGTCAGAACGTTACAGTCAATGGTGACCGCTATAGAGTCATGATTACTGACTTTTTCATTCATCAATTGTGTACAGCCATGATGTGCAAGAGCTGTGGTTTCAACTAAACGGCGGAATATGTCAAACAGCTCGTGCTAATATTAATTTATTGAATGAGACCTTTGGTAATTGCTGAGTCACGTTTTGGACCCGTAAATTGGCCTTTAATATCATGCGATTTAATCCCGCTCGACTATTGTCTGTTGGGATATGTGAAGCCCGAAACGATTGTCCACTTTGGGGCCAACATCCGCCTGCTATCATTTTTCCTTTTATCATTAAAAATTATATTTCTAGATTTGTCTACGTCCAACCCAGTCATGGCGGTCATATGTCAGAATTTATATTTAAATTATAATGGCAGAAAGATTTCTTTCGCATAAAGTAAATTTCATGTCAATTTTAAACAATCATCTTAGCTTTATTCCATTTTCAAGTTCCTTTATAAAAAATACCCTTTAATTTTTATTTAAGCTAAAAATCACTCGGTGTTAAATTTTGAAAAACTTATTTTTTGAGGTACTTTGTAGTATTAAATCTCATGTTTTTATATTTGCTGTTATAATTGACATAACACAAATCTATAACGATTTAAGGTCATCTATCTGAAATTTACTTCTTATGGGGCACACTTTTATTTCTAAATTAGTTTTCTTATTTCTTTTTGTAGCGGACGCTTTCTGTAAAGATTTTAGGAGTTACGAACGGAAGATACAAAAGAACGTACTAATTTTTACCCGTTTTTATAATGATAAACTAAAAAATCAGTTGCAAAACATTTTTAATTTCTTTTTTTTTTTTTTTTTTTGGTGTAACGAAATCTACTTATTAGTCACTTTTTATTCCCACTTTAGCAGATTAAAGTACCTTTTTTTGAAGTTTTCAAGAGAATAAAGAAAATTTTGTTTTTAAAAGCTGTTGCAAAAAGTACTTTATGGCACTCGGTTCATTTCAGCTTTAAAAACAATATGTAATTTTTGAGGTAAGTAAATGTATAAAATTTTTTACACTCGTATACCATTTAAAAATCAAAGAAAAAGTACCAAACTCTATTTGAATTTCTTTGTTAAAAAAAAACACAAAAAAAATTTAAACGCGATTATGTGATGGAATAATGGCGAGATGGAATTTTTGAGATAAGAAAATTTATAAAATCTTTTACACTCTTTATTAATTAAAAAAATTATATAAATGATGGTAAAAAATAAAAAGTACTAAAGTGTGCCCGAATTTGTCTGTTAAAAATGCCTCAAAAAAATATCATAAATGCAATAATGTGATCAAATGAGAGCGATTTTATGTTTGTTTTTTTTAAAGTCCTTTAAGACTTTTTGTCTGCTTTATAATTTTTTAAATTCTAAAAGGGGATTTCGAAGTTCAGAAGGTGCAATTTTTAACCATTTCGTTTGAGTTCAAAAATAGAGCTATTCACTTTAAGCTGTTTTAAATAAAAAAGACTATTGTTAAATTTAGTAGATTCACAAAGGGGAAATATTTATCGATTATATATTTATTTAAAAATTGCAAGGGATTTTTTCAACTCAAAAATAGTACCAAGTTAAAGCTATTGTGGTACTATTGAAAGGGGAAGGTATTTTTGTTCCTTTTTTCAATAATTTCTTTGAAGTATTTATTTAAGGACATCAATTTTTCTTCCTATTTTTTTAAGGCTATAAGTTTTTTTTTACACTTGTAAGTCAACCCCCATTAAGCAAAATCCATAAAAAACATTTTTTTAAGTTGAAATAATTTAGAAAAATATACAACAAAATAATTGAAAATGCAAGTATATTTACACTCAAGAATAAGCAGCACAGGAAATTTATAGGAAGTAGAACATGAAAAAAGTGGGTTTTACGCGCAATAATGTTGAAAACAAAGAGAAGATGCGATTGAAGTGGATTTCGGTTGCATATAACTTTGTGCGCCTTACCACACGTGTATTGGGGTTGTAGAGAAATAAAATATAAAAATACAAATATGATATTTTGCAAAGAGTTTAATGGAAATAATTGCGTTTTAACTCACATGATAAAAGATTTTAACAAAAGTAAAATAAATGGAAATGAGTGTGGTAGAGGTTGATAATAAAAGGATACAAAAAAATTGTAAAGAAAATCGAATAAAAAATGATTTATTTTTTGTGTTAACTAGAATTAAGAAAAATAGAATTTAATAGTTTGTATTCTTTCAAAGGATAAATATTCAGGTTTTACAATAAAGAGAAAAAATTAAATCTTTAGTATTTTATTTACGTGCGATTTAAATTTACTGACACGTGGCACATGCCCAAATATTCACAGATAAAAAGTGCAAAAAAATAATAGGGCGCATAGGTAAAAATACAGGGTTCCTCTTTCCATATGTTTGTATACATTTTTTATTTTAACATATAAAAAAGAGAAAAACTTCATTAGAAGCCGAGGTTTGCCAGGCTCCTACCCAAGCAGGACTTATGACTTCTAGATTTTTTACGTGTAAATTTCCTTTAAAACTGTAAATTTTACAGAATTTGAAGCATTATATACAAAAGAGCCTTTAAGGAAACGGTGAAATAAAATTTAAATTTTTTAATTTTAACACATAAATTCCTTAAACGGGCAAAAAATTTTCCAAAAACTTTGTTTTATTTTATAAAACTAGTTATCCTATCTTTATTAACTGCGAGACTGTCAATTCCTTTTTGGAGTATGTAGACAAGAGATGGAGCTTTAATAACCTGTTTATAATTTTTCAATCAGTGCTTTGCACTGCGAGGAATTTTTGTGGTAAATCATAAATTTGACAGAGTATGGCATTGTGGTCTCCTATATAAACTCAAACATCTACTTCCCGCTCCATTTTATTTGCGTTATAAATCGTATTTACATAATAGACGATTCTATGTTCATGTTAATGGGGAGGAGTCCGAATTTGGAACTATTTTATCAGGAGTACCACAAGTAAGTGTTCTGGGTCCAGTTCTATATACGATTTACATGTCAGATATGTCCATAAATAATATTTTAACCATTGCCACTTATGCCGATGACACAGCTATTTTGTATGTGAATGAGTCCCCACAACAAGCCTCTGCAATGGTGCAAAGGCAGTTAACTCTGATTCAGCAATGGTTACTAAAATGGAATATTAAAATAAATACCCAGAAATCATCTCATGTGACTTTCACGCTAAGAAATGGTGATTGTCCATCACTTACGTTCTATGGAAATACTATTCCAAAATTAAATAAAGTAAAATACTTAGGCCTCCATTTGTATAGAAGACTAAGATGGAAGGATCATTTCAAAGCTAAAAGAGAGTCCTTAGATATTAAAACAAGAAAAATATATTGGCTCTTGAAATCAAGATCAGAACTAAGTCTGCAAAACAAAAAAAAATTTATACAAAACTATTTCAAAGCCAGTGTAGACTTATGTCCTTTAACTCTGGGGCAAAACAAGTAATTCTAGTGTTGAAATACTTCAGGGATATCCAACAAAAACGTTGCGGTTATTGACAAATGCTCCTTGGCTTTTAAGAAACAACTTTTGTATTTTTTTGAAGAGAAGTAGCACTTCAGGCAACAATGTGTATTTAGTCAAGTACCGTGCTACGTTCTTTAGGAAAGGGATAGAGAAGAGATGAAACAGGTGGTGAAAGTAGAAGGATAGTCGGAAATTAACTGCCGTTTATAAGACAGCACAGCGACCAGTGACTATGCCTTCATCGCTGAGCAGCCCCACCGACAGTCAATTTTTATTTTTATAGTGAAAAAAACCAAGGTCTTTGTTGGGAATCGAACCTACAACCCTCATATTTACAAGCTAGTACACTACCTACTAGCCTACAGGGGCACCTAATGCTTACACAATGATCTGAAAATACCCACAATAAAGAAAGATATCAATAATTTCAGTGGAAAATATTTGAATAGATTAAACAACCACTCTAACTTATTAGCTATTTCACTTCTGGATGTTAGTGAGGAGATACGAAGACTGAAAAGATTACATGTCCTTGACTTACCCTTCAGAATATAGTTAAATTTACACACATACTATTTCGTAACTTTTGTTAAGTTCACTGGAACTTAATAAAATAAGTTATTTTTAATTATTTATAAATTTTGCTTAATATTTTAATTGTTAATAGATAGCAAAATAAAAGAACTACAAAAAAAAACAAAAAAAAAATCATAAATTTTGTTTCAAAATTGGCCATGTTTGAATACAGCTGGAGGGTGACTCGTTATAATTTTTAACGCAATTTTTCTTTTATTCACATTTGCTATCGGTCATCTATATAAAAAATTTACTAGTACCAAAGTAACTTTCAATTATATAAGCAAAAAACCATACCACCCTTTTAGGGAAAATCCTAAAAAAAACGACAGTTTTTAAATTTTCCCAATTCAAAGGGTTGTAACTTTTTCACGAAACCTGTTATCAAAATGAAACTTACTACTGTTTTATCATATCGAGAAGGCAGCTAATGTTTTATAATAATAATCCGAATATAAAAAAGTAAGCCACGTCAAAAATTCTAAGTTAGGTCTGCTAAAAATTCAAAAAAAATTTTTTCTAAACCGATTTTCCCCCCAACTAAAAAAGATAATCTAGCCATGTAGGCAAATTTTTCATTAGCAGCCATTTTGTTGAATGATGTATGTTTAATTTGGTTTGTTATTTCAACATGAACAGACTAACCTTTGAACACCGCCTGCGAATTATGCAAATTAAGCCCATAGCATGATCGACCCTGATCCCGATGAAGCTCACTTTTATTTGAATGGTTACGTCACTAAGCAAAATTGCCTAATTTGGAATGATAATAATCCTCAAATTTATATTGTGACATCGTTGCATAGAGAAAAACTGACTGTTTGGTGTGCTTTAGGGGCGGTTAGAATCATTGATCTGTACTTCTTTAAAAACAGTGCTGGTCAGAACGTTACACTCAATGGTGACCGCCATAGACATGATTACTTATTTTTTCGTTCATTAATTGAAGCAGCTGTGATTTTAACAAAACAGCGGCACATGTCACACAAACCGTAAAGCTTCACGTTTCCGACCCTTGAATTGGCGTATAATGCGATTTAACAGTGCTAGACTACTTTCAGTGGGGATGCGTGATAAGATTTACGTTTGTATCTAGCTCTGTAAGCCATAACCAGACGGTGTATCATACCAATGAAATGTAGCGTCATTCTCGCCCTAGGAAGCCTTCAGATACGTATATCCTCCAGTCACTCCCAGTTGCAATTTCAAGAGCTCAGAGCAGGCCGCAGCCCTCACTACTTGCTGAAGTGTGGGAGACTATCCAACTCCTGGTCCAGAACACATGAAGCTTAATAATATTTAAAAAACAGAACCGCAATCATTCTCACTGGACGTGGACCATTCATTGTGTTCATTGTGAACGATCCGACCCACACAACTTAAACGAGGTTCTAGAAACCCCAACCACCACAATACTCCCGAAGGACTTTCAATAATAAGTTAGAGAATAGCCAAAAGGCTAAAAAGACAAATAGCTAAACTCTGGGGCTTTACTGATTCCCGTGGAAATAAAGTAGAATTGTCCAGCTGGCTTGTGCCAGCCTTGAAGGGGACTGGGCTCTCTTTTACCCCCGAAGACACATGTAATGAAGGTGAGAATCCGTCAAAACATATAAATGTGCCCCCAGGGGAGGGGTGCTTTCAGTGGGGATAGTGTGATTCGTTTTACATCCGCACCTGGCGATGTAGCCTTAATCAGATGGTGGACAAACCACTATTGTATAATTTGGAACGTCATACAGCGTCCTAGGAAGCCGAAGACATAATTCTAAGCAACAGAACCACCAAGTTGCAACTTTAATGATTCCAGGGCAGGACTGCAAACCATCACACCTTGCTAAAGAGTTGGAGACTTTCCTACTCCTGTCCAGAACACATGTCTAGCATGCCCACTGGACTGTATCATTCACTTTGCGTGTCATTATCAGCGAGATGATCCTGGCCACCATAGTAACCATTATACTGTTATGGGCCCGCGAAACCACAACCACCACGTTACTCCCATATAAGGGCCAACCGCAATGATCAATCAGAGAACTATTAAATGTCTAAAGAGACAAATAATGAACTCTGCGGTTCACTGATCCCCGTGGAAATAAGTGGAGCTTCCAGTTGACTCCCTGCCTATCTTCAGGGGACTGGACTCCCTTTTTCCTCAGTTGCACTGTGTCTAGATAGTGGAATTCTATAAAGACCATATTTATATGCCCCTGGGGGGACTTTCAGAGGGGATAATTGAATTTGATAATCTATTCCGATATACCCGATACGATGAACTACTTCGAAGATAACATTTAGAGTGTTATTGCTAACATACGGCCGCACATGTTGAAAAAAGTCATCGAAAATTGGACCTCTAATGTCCGAGCCAGCCATGGTGGTTATATGCCAGAAATCATATTTCAGTTAGGATGCCAGAAGATTATCTTTCGAATACATTTCATGTCACGATATACCAATTCACTAGTTGGAAAAGTGAAACTATGCATTAACGAATAGTTTCCTTCAATAAATCAATTTTAACACGAGATGTGTGACATATTGCCCCGCCTTGTTGAAACCACAGCTCCTGCACGTCATGGTTGTTCAATTGATTAACGAAAATGTCAGCAAGCACGGCTTTATAGAGGTCACCATTGACTGAAATGTTCTGACCAGGATTGCTTTTCAAGGTACGGATCAATGATTCCACATTCTAGATGTAAAGGTGTGTCAACATACACTTGAGGAAGTAACCATTTAAAAAAAATTGAGAGTCGTTACTAAATAAAAGTTCACTTATAAAAATTGGCATCAATCTTGTTTTGGATCCAATTTATTCACTCGTCTTTCTTTTCGTATTGAAATGCCAAACGAAACAACACATAAATAACGTGACAGCTGAGAAAATGGGCGCGTTAAAACTGTTGCTAAGTTAAGCTCTATACCTCTACAAATAAGGCCCATGTTATTTCTTTTCTTTTCCTGCATTAAGTGTTAAAACTGCTTTGTGTGACTGTCAATACACTGTAACAATTCCTCTTATCTCACAGTTGAAACAAATTTTAACATCCTTTCATCCTTATTCGCTTAAAAAGCTTTTTCTTTAAAATGTGTCACACAAATGTCATTTTAGACATTTTTATGTGTCATTTAAAGACAATAATGTCACATGTCTCTTATATAAAATAACACATTTTATTTAGTAATAAATAGTTCCAAGAGAAAATAAAATGCTTTTATTTTCTTAAAATTACTGGCATAAATGAGTAAAGTATATAAACAAGCATATAAATACATACATACATACATATATACATGCATACATACAAATACAAATGAGTATATATAAATTTATATTTAAGTTTCAACATATTTAGGCATTGATTCGATGTTTAAAAGTGATTGATGGTGTTGTTTTTATTTATAAAAAATGTATATTTTCTAAAATACGAGTGTTATTCTAAAATGACGTGTTTTAAAACCGAAAACAGCGTGCAGTGTATATTAAGGAGGCTTATTTTTAATTTACATTTCCATTTCTTTGGTTGCTAAACTGCCGAAATGTATTACTGAAATTTCCTCAAAATTCAACCCTGAAAATTACCGCCATATTGCAATTTGTTTTCCGCTTTCTAAAGTAATGGAAATAATGATGAATTTTCATCTTGTGAGCTACCTAGAATCCAGCCGCTTACTTATCCACCAACAGTATGTTTTCCGTAAGGGGCGCACTACGGGTGACTTGCTGGATTTCCTATCAGAACAATGGTGCAACTCCATACATCATTTCGGAGACAGTCCCCCCCGGGGGCACATTAATATGTTTAGACGGAATCTCGCCGTCATTACATGTTTCAACGGGGGTAAAAGAGAGCCCAGTCCCCTACAAGGCTAGCAGGAGCCAACTGGTGAATTCCACTTTATTTCCACGGGAATCAGTAAACCCCCAGAGTTCAGCATTTTCTCTTTTTAGCCTTTTCGCTGTTCTCTGACTGATTATTGAGGTTGGCCCTTTAAGAGTATCTTGGTAGTTGTGGTTTCGAGGCCTGGTTTTGAGTTGTGTGGGTCGCATCATTCACAATGATCACAATGAATGGTCGAAGTCCAGTGAGCATGACTGCGGCTGTGTTTTTGAAATTTTATTAAGCTTCATGCGTTCTGGACCGGCAGTTGGATAATCTCCAACTCTTCAGCAAGGAGTGAGTGGCTGCGGCCTGCTCCGAGCTCTTGAAGTTACAAATAGGTGTGACTGGAGGATATACGTATTAAAGGCTTCCTAGGGCGAAGATAACGCAACATTTCATCCACAGTGGTATGATTCACCGTCAGGTTACGGCTTACACAGCTAGGTACTGAAGTAAATCTTATCACGCATTTCGGAGACATTAAGGTGGTAGCGCTAGATATTTCCAAGGCGTTTGATAGAGTGTGGTATGATGCACTTCTATCATTACTTGCTGCTTTTGGTGTCGGTGATAATTTCTTTAGATTTATATCGAGTTTTCTGAGAAATCGCACTATACGAGTTGTTATAGATGAGATTTTATTAGACGAGTTCCAGACTAATTCAGGGGTACCATAAGGCTTCGTTCTTTCTCTTACCCCATTCTTATTTTTTTCTAAACGACCTTCTTTGCCAAACTTTCAACCCTAATTTTGTTTTAAAGAGAAGTAGCTCTTGAGGAACAATGCCTATTTAGTCAAGTACCGTGCTACTTTCTTTAGGAAAGAGATAGAGAAGATATGAGACAGATGGTGAAATTAGGAGGATAATTACGGAAATGAACTGTCGTATAAGACAGCACAGCAACCAGTGACCATGCCTTTATCGCAAAGCAGCCCCACCGACAGTAGTGAAGAGACAGCCAAGGTCTTTGTTGGTAATCGAAGCCACAATCCCCAGATTGACAAACTAGTACACTACCTACTAGCCTACAGGGGCACCTTTCAACCCTATAAAATATTTCGCAGATGACAGCACCATTTGTCATTCGTATTCATTTGATTATAGACCGAACCAGTTGGAGGTGAGTTCCAAAAGACGGAAAATGAATAATTCGCGAATACAGTCGATTTTAACTATTCATACCACCGATATCCGTCGAAAGATGGAATACAGCTCTCATGTATGAGCCGGCGCTGCAAAGTTTATTTTGAAGTTGCTCGACCGCGTACAGGTGAGAGCCAAGAAGCTCATTGGACACGGTAGGCTATCTAACTCTACTGATTGAACAACTCTAGAGCATCGACACAATGTAGATTGTATTTCACTGTTTTCTCGTTACTACAATGGTAAGTGCTTTAATGAAGTTAGGGAGCTTGTTTCCGAAACTCTTACATTTGTGCGTTTTACTCGATTTTCATTAATCGCACTACGTATTACAGGGATAATTAGTTTTTTAACAGAACAGTCCGTATGTGGAATAAACTCCCACCAGATGTTTTTTCTGTCACCTTTAATGTAGGAAAATTTAAATTGAATGATCACAAACACTACTCCCTCCTTCCTCCTCCCCATAATCTAATTTCCTAGTTCTGGTACAATGCATTGCATGAGTAGGGGGTCATGCCCTGAATACTGGCCTGAATGAAAAACAAACAAAAAAATTTGCGACTGATAAATAACAACTCCACTGATTGTTATTTGACTTAACAGCTTTATCACTTTTAAAAAACAATTCAAATAGCATTATTATTTGAATTTTATTAAAAAAACTAAAATGACAAACAATTTTTTATTAAATTGTAAACATCTTCTATTATTACGAAGATGTTTTGTTTAGGTTTTAGGAAAAACAAATAATCAGTAAAAAATGTAAACGAAATGGCCTATTGTGTCTTTTACAAACTGTGTAGTTTCTAAAAAATCTTATACTGACAAGACAACAAAAACTACATGCTTATAAAAAATTTCCCAAAATAACTTAAACAGAAAACAAAAAACACACCCAGCCAAACAGACGCCTACACGCAATGATAAAAACAACAACAATGGGGGATGATGTTAAAGTAGAATATTCTTGTTTAGGCGAGAACTGCTTAAAACAGATATATAAGCAGCACTTGCTAGCCAAATGAATGAAATTCAAGTTAAATCTCATTGACAGCAGCATAATAAAGCATATTTTAGGTGTTATAGAAGTGAAGGTACCATCTTGTTTATTTTGTTGGAATTTAAAGTGAGTAAATCGCTTAATTTTATTTAAAAACCCTAGAATGTTGTGTGATTTTGCAATAAAAGAACTTAATATTACAAAACGTTAATTAAAATAAATAAACGTAACAATATTAACAGCTTGTTGAATTATGATCCCAAAGGATAAATGAAAAAATCGCCAAAATTATTCAGATGAATAAAATTTGTGACCACCACGGCTAACTCGAATGTAGTCTAATCTGGAGCTCTAATTATCGTTTGTTTGTAATCGTCTATCAGCGATAACGAGATGATTGTTGTTCTCCAAGTGGTTGATTCTTTCATGCTTATCGGCGTATACAAGCAACTTCCCATATCAGCATAGGAAAGAGTCTAGTAGCGTTAAAGCTCACAATATTGAAGAGCAATTCACGGGTCTGAAAAGCGAAGCTATGCGGTGGCCAAACGTTTTCTTGAATACATCAATGGAGGCATGATATGTATGGCATGTTGCTTCGTTTTGTAGAAACCATAGCTTCAGCAGATCATGGTTGTGCAATTGATAAACGAAAAAGTCAGTAGTCATGGCTCTATAACGGTCACCATTGACTAGCTATATCGTTCTGACCAGCATTGTTTTTAAAGCAGTAGAGACCAACGATTCCACCAGCCCATAAAGCACACGAAACAGTCAGCTGTTTTGAATGTTATTAAAAATCTCAACATGCACTTGACGTATCCATTCAAACAAGAACAAGTTTCGCCGCTAAACAAAATTCGCTTATGGGTTTTCCTCGATGTAACGATGTGTCAACATACACTGGAGAATAATTATCACTCCAAATATGATAGTTTTGTTTATTGATGTATCCATTCAAACAAGATTGAAAGAAGCAATCGGAGAAATTCCCTTAAGAAAATCGGGAACAACGGCAATCTTGTTTTGGGGTTAATTTGCACAAGTTGGAAACGTTGTTCAGGTGTCAGGGCAGTTGAAAAAATTGCCCCCAGATAAAAAAGTGTTATCTTATGTTTCTATATCTCTATATTCTTTATCAAGCGAACAAGGAGTATTTTGCTAACAACTGACAAGTGATTCCAATGTAACATGTTTTAAAGGAAACTAAAATGTAAGTATGTGAACAAATAGAATATTTATCGATATTTTTACATATTTCTGTTCACTGTATTATCCTTATGAATATTTTACATTTTACCCAATTTGCGGCTTTAACGTATTATTTGTTTAATATTTTCAGTCTTTTTAGCGAACAATATTTTGACGTTTTGTAACTTTCTGATTTTTTTTTTTTTTGTAAATTTTTGTTTTCATTTTAATTTTTTCCCCATTTCACATAAAATTATTATCAGTGACATTTATAATTTCTAAAATTGTCTCTGTGTTCGTTTTCGTGTTCATGTTCATTTGTAACCAGTATTGAGATTTTGATTAAACATGTAAATCGAGTAAATAAAGGAAACTTTACGTGCAGAAACTCTTCGGGTAAATTCACATGATGTTACAATATCCTGTACTTTATTCCTGTAAACCAAACAATATTTGTTTGTTTTAAGTGTTGAGGTTGACGACGATGTCTGTATTTGGCATAAAAGAGCAAAAAAATCTTTATAAACTGCAGGTTAAACGTGTTGCCACACTTGAAAATTGATCGTGTGCTTGACGATTTTTCAATAATAAGTAAAGATGCCAGGCGGGAACTTATCGTGAAGATTGTCTTTTGAAAACATACTTTCTTAAAATTTTTTTTTAAATATTGGCAATGTTGCCATTGGCGACGAGTATTAAACTATAAACAAGTTATTCACCCATGTGACTAGAGAGATAAAACGTGATGGCTATGGCTTCAAATCGGTTGCTTTTTAAAGCCTCCGAAGAGTTATTTCGCATTGAAAAATGTTATGCATGCAGCAGGAATTAGATAGTCCTCAAGGAGTAGAGCCATGGAACTGCTTGCTGGGCTATTATATACACACCTTAGGTGTAAATGGACGCATTATAAACACCCAGTGGTAAGACCACCATCAAATAAGGGCCTAACGGCCAGGAGCTGATGTTAATCTGTATCACATAATTCCATGGGCCTAATAACTTTTGATAAAACTAAACATTTGATCTGCTGTCAGCTCACGGTCGCAAATTTAAATATGAAATGCTCTGAAATACGATACAATTTGAAATGGCAAAATACTTGTCAGTAAATTGCAATCGCTGGAAATTTGACGCTTTCAAGCCCGAAACATATACTGAAACGATCTGATCCACCTTATTTATAAGGAACTTTAAGACGAAAATCACAGAAAATGCTTAAGAAGAATAGCATTTTATAATTTTAAAATGTGCCCCTGCCAGCACGCGGATGATAAGCTCAAACTTTCCCTAGTGTCATTGGCTAAACTTGAACTAGACGGATATTAAATGCAAAGAAATTGAAGCCCAAGTCATATGAATTCACGGGGCTAAGTGATAAAAAAAGGTGATTTTGAACTAGATTATTAACAATAGTGTTCAGCTTAAATGTTGTCTTATTTAGTATTATGTTTTTTATTTTTCCTCCGCCAGTAAATGAAATACTATTGCTATTTCCTGACCTCTCTGGCTGGTTTGAAGTTAAAGACATACGCTTTCCATGCGAATGCATTAAACCACAACGCGGCTTAAGAATAATGCATTCGCATCGAAAGCGCTCGCCTTTCACTTCAAACTAGCCAAAGAGGACAGGAAATAGAAATAGTATTGTATTATTTACTTTAACTGCAGTTGTTTCAAAGATTGTTTGTTGTTTATTTTTTAGGATTTTTTTCACTTTGGTAACTTTATAGTGTAACGATAGTGTGATATTTTATTTTCTTTAATTTAACGATTTTTATAAAGGGTTTTTCAACAAGAAGTTTTTTTCTAAAGCAAAATAAAATTAAAATATTTAGATTAAAATGACTGAAATTTTTATTGTATTACGAAAAGAAAAGTTCGGCAATTATAAATGAAAGATGATATCTGGCAAATGTCCGCCACGATCACGCTGACAGAAGTCGATTCTTTCATCAAAGTTTTAAATCACTTTTTGGCCAAATGGCAGTCCTATTTCGTTAATCACATTAGGGGTTTTGAGTTTTAAGGCTGAAATAGATTCGTTTAGCTTCGTATAGACTCTGTCTTTAACATAGCCCCACAAAAAATAATCCAATGGTGTTAAATCACACGATCTGGCTGGCCACTTAACTGCTGATTGTCGTGAAAGTAGGCGATCGGGAAATTTGGCTTTCAATAAATTGCTCGTTTCATTGGCTGTGTGACATATGGCACTGTCCTATTGGACCCACATATCGTTGATATCCATGTCATTAATAATAGTCCAAAATAGAGTTATTAGCATCTAGCGTGATCCAAAAAAAAATATCCACAGACCACATAGCGCACCATACAGTGGCAAGTTAGGTGCCCCTGTAAGCTAGTAGGTAGTGTACTAGCTTGTCAGTCTGGCGGTTGTGGGTTCGATTCCCAACGAAGACCTTGGTAAATAAAAATTTACTGTCATTGGGGCTGCTCAGTGATGAAGACATGGCCACTGGTCGCTGTGCTGTCTTTATACGACAGTTAATTTCCGACTATCCTTCTACTTTCACCACTTGTTTCATCTCTTCTCTATCCCTAAAGAATGTGGCACGGTACTTGACTAAATAGGCATTGTTGCCTAAAGTGCTACTTCTCTTTTATTTTAAAAAAAAGGTTGATCATGCACAAAGGTTTCTCAATAATCGCTCTAGGATTTTCAGAAGCCCGAAGGCGGCAATTTTCTTTCTTGCAACCGACTGTTCCTGAATAAATAGATCGAATCTACAGCAATGTGAATGATCAGTCGTCTTAAATTCCTGCACCCGTTAAACTTTGTAAGGCTTCAAAGTCAAATCCTTACACAAAATTCGCAATGTAGTGGTTTGACCCCCCGAAGGCACATATATATGGTCTTTATAGAACTTCGACTATTTAGACACAGTGCAACTGGGGGAAAAAGGGGGCCCAGTCCCCTGAAGTCAGCAGGGGTACAACTGAAAACTCCACTTTATTTCCACGGGAATCAGTAAGCTCGCAGAGTTCCGTTATTTGTCTCTTTAGACATTTAACTGTTCTCTGGCTGATTATTGAGGTTGGCCCCTATATGGGAGTATCGTGGTGGTTGTGGTTTCGCGGCTCCATATCAGGTCTTTTGTTTAATATGGTGGCCAGGATCATTTCGCCGTTAATGACACGCTAGGTGAATGATCCAGTCCAGTGAGCATGCTAGACATGTTTTCTGGACAGGAGTTGGAAAGTCTCCAACTCTTAAGCAAGGAGTGATGATTTGCAGTCCTGCTCTGGAATCATCGAAGTTGCAACTAGAAAGTTCTGTTGCATAAAATTATAGCTTCGGCTTCCTAGGACGAGCATGACGTTCCAAATTATGCAGTGGTTTGATCCATGCATCCTGGCTTCATGGCCAGGCGCGGATGTAAATCTAATCACACGTTGTAGTGGTTTTGTTGAGAACGTTGAGGAATTGATAAATTTGGATCTGCTTAAACACTGTCCGAATATATCACGAATTTTACGAAATGTAACTTTAACCGAACCACCATTTTCTTAGTGGATTTTAATTATTGTAATGCGGTTTTTGTGCAAAATTGCATTCATTGTAACAGTTGCCAATGCATCTACTACGAATACGGCAAAATATTTAATGTCAAAATGTTGTTGGTATTGTCACAATGGGAAAACCCGATATTTTAAGGATTTTTTTTTTTTGATGATTTTAAACTTTAACGATTTTACTATTGTCATTTTCCGTCTTATCTGGCTGTTTTGAAGTTAAAGGCGAGCGCTTTCGATGTGAAAACATCATTCTCAAGCTGCGGTGTAATTAGTACTGGTGAGTCAGTGTTGGCGTTCAGGTAATTCTGCTGTTATGTTCGTATCTATTCAGGCAGGCAGAATGCCAACCACCTGGCATTTTTTGCAAAGTAAATTTATCGATGCCTCTGTCTTTTATTTTTATCTGGGTCCGTCTGAGGGTGTTTTTCATTTGTTCGTTTGCCTGAGAGGTTTTAATGGTGTGATTTAACGATTTTATTTATTTTTTGGAGATTTTATATTATGACGATTTTAAAATCTATCGATTTTATAATTTGACGATTTAATATTAAAATTAATGTGGTAGCTTTGGGTACTGGAAACAAATGTGAACAGTAGTTTGCAAATGAACAATTTTTAAATCACACTTTGCAATACAATATGTTTGATTCTTCTCCACAAACAAAAAAAAAACAAAAAACAAAACAAAAAAAAACGAAATGAATACGTTGTCAAAATGCTATTTAAGATAAACTTGCATGTAAATGGAAAAAAAGTAGAAATGATAACGAATATATTCAGAAAGTAGAGAAAAAAATAACACTTTTTAATCGAGTGCATATTGGAATTGTTTGTCGATCTCTCTCGCGCTCATTTGAAAATATACTTGAGCATTGACATCGAATAAAATGTCACAATGGATAAGATGAGAGGGACTAAGGAATATTTGAATTTTTTTCGTGTTATTAAGTGAACTTTGGTTAAAGTTCCTGTTGGGTTGCAAAAGCATTGATTGTTCCCTTTTGGTCCGAACATGCATATGCATGCATATACATCTCTCCTGCCTGATTGTAAGCAGTATAAATTTTTTATACTTTGTAATATATTTCTCATGTCACCATTTCTCATGTGTTGCTGCTTTTCATTTAAAGTGTTTTTTTTTCTAATTTGGGGACATTTTTATATAAACGGAAAATCCTTGGCAAATGCACGAAGATAGCAGATGGCTTTAATGGATTTAATTAACACGACACAGTTGTAAACAATACGAAATTAGGAAAATTGAAACGTGGCAAAATTCAGTATATTGAAGCATTACTGAAGCTGGTAAAGCCAGACAGTAATTGTATGGTTCTACTATAAATTTTCCATTAAATTTAAATATAAAAAAGAGTAAAGAGAAAGCTTTAATATTTAATTTATATTCTAAATCAATTAAAAGTAGAAGAAAATGGATGTTTGTCTGCCTGCCTTCTTGGATAATAAAATTTAATAACGAGTGCTATAGATACTGAAGACATCTATGCAACTGTCCAAAAAATTGTAATGGTCACGTCCGACATTCAATTACTACGTCATTGAATGTCGGACGTGACCATTACAATTTTTTGGACAGTTGCATAGATGTCTTCAGTATCTTTATTAGCAAAGATTTTTTACTTTAGCTTATTAAAGTTGCTCCTTAAAACTAAATCGGACGATGAAAAGCTCGCTACTCATGAGCGAATCTGCATATCGATTGACCTCCCCAAATATGTGACAAAAATGAATATAGTTTCCCCACAAAATTAGCTTTAGGAGAGGACAGCAAAAAATCGCATGCAGTTCTAAAGAACTTTGTAACGCCAAAAGTTTTTGGCAAAGCAAACGACTGATCGTCGGCAGGACATATTCCTAGGAATTTCTGTTTTGTGTCTATATCGATACCTTTTATATGAATTTCTATTTTATTTATAATAATTAATATTTCTATTTTAAGAATATTTATTGTTATATGACTTGAAATTTTGGTTATAATAATTTTAAATATTCTTAAATTTTAATTTTCAATTTTGTATTTAACAACAGCTCAGTGGGCAACGCCATCTAGCAGGATGGTATAACTAGCGGCTGGTAGTAAAATAGTCAACAGCTGTTTTAGGCAGCAGCTGAATACAGCCCTTGGCTGTTGTGTACATCGACTGCCGGGTTGGAGTCTGAGGCAATTGGTGTGTGGCTGGCGGCAGAACAATAGCTAATATTATTTTCATATTTTGGACTGTTAGGTAAGACGAACTACGGCTGGCGAGAGGTTTCAATCTGGCCCGCCGAGCGTATTTCGAAAAGAAATTAATCACATATTAAAAAATTATGCCCAAAAAATAAATTTACATTATGTTTTAAAAAAGATATAAATTGACAATTTTAGCAAAAAAATGCGTTGTTATCATATTATATTGTGTCCAAACTGCGTAGTTTTCTAGGAAATATTGTACACACAAGAGAACAACAACTTTCTGATGCAATATTCCATGAAGAAACATAAACATCATAAAACACTAACAACTAATATAGAAAACTGAACGTATAACATAACAACAACTATTAAATGTGAGATCTAGAAGATTCTTGAATATTCGAGACAACATGCGCAACAAATATAAAAGGGACAGCGATGGATTAATCAGCAATCAGTAAAAGTGTAAATCTCGTGAAGTAAAGAATAAATTGTAAAGTAAAATTATAAAGTTGCCAACGTACAGTTTTGTTTGTGTTATTAAAATAATAAAGTGTATTGTAAATAGAAGTGCATAAGTAAAATAGTCTAAGTTTTTTACCCCCATAAATGTCAATCGAAAATAGAAAGAGAAAAATTGATTCGGAATTTTGAGTATTTCAAGAAGAGTGGACATGGAAGTACTTCTTTATGGAATATAACCAAAAACCTATTTGTCTTATCTGCCAAGAACCGGTAGCTGTGCTAAAAGATTATAATCTCGCTGGGCACTTTAATTCAAAACATCATGGGTCGAAGTACTATAAAATGACAGAATGAAGACAAGAAAGTTCATTCAGAGGAATTGAAAAGAAAAATATCTAGTCAGCAAATGTTTTTTAAAAATCAAAGAAGTGTCCAGCGATCCTCCACGTTAGCTGGTCACATTGTTGCCTATAAAATAGCAAAAAGTAACAAACCGTCTTCTGAAGGAGAATTTATTAAGGATGTGTTAATTAGCATTGGAAAAGTATTATGCCCAGAAAAGGTAAAAGATTTCGAATCTATTGGGCTGTCACGTAGAACGGTCACAAAAAGAATTGAAGCGATTTCTTTTAATTTAACCAATCAACTCGATGGACGTCTTAAAAAGTTTAAGTATTTCTCAGTCACTATGGACGAGAGTGTTGACAGGAGTGATACAGCCCAACTTCTAATTTTTATCAGAGGAGTCGATGAAAACTTTGTAATAACCGAAGAACTTGCTTGTTTGAGATCTTTGCAAGGAAAGACGGCAGGAAAAATAATTTATGATAAATTTAGAGAGGGGATGGAATCTCTGGAATGAAATGCCCCAATTTCCAAATTAATTAATTTAACAACTGATGGAGCACCTAACATGGTGGAAAAAATACGGGGTTTGCAGGAGCTTATAAAAGTCAGAATCCTGAAAGCGAAACAATTTTTTTTACATTGTATAATCCACCAAGATGTTCTTTGCAAGGCTGCCTTGGATATTAACCACGTACTTAATATTATTTTAAAATTAATTAATACCATTCGAGCCCGTGGTTTGTTACATCGACAATTTCAAGAGTTTTTATCGGAAGTTGATGCAGAATTTTCAGAATCTTCTCGAAGAAATTAAAGTTTTTCTAAAAACCAAAACTGAAATTTGGGATGAGTGGGAAATATTGGGGGATAAGAATTGATGCATCGAGTTTGCTTTTTTCACGGATTTACTCGAGCACTATAATAAACTGAACAAGAAGTTACGGGGAAGAAATCAATTTATAGATGAAACTTGGGGCAGTTTGAGGTCTTTTAAAACTCAAAATGATTTGACTCATTTTCCAAGACTTTCTTTGAGGCCTGTGAGTGAAAAAAAGTTAAAAGTCTTTTCACAATCTTTATTAAAACTGTGTTCAGAATTTGAGGCCAGATTTGCTGACTTTAAAAAAATCCATCCATGTAGCCTATAGTCTAGACTAGACTAGACAATTGTCTATACTGTAGCCTCTAGTCTAGACTAGACAAATGTCTATACTGTAGCCTCTAGTCTAGACTAGACTAGACAATTGTCTATACTGTAGCCTCTAGTCTAGACTAGACAAATGTCTATACTGTAGCCTGTAGTCTAGACTAGACTAGACTATTGTCTTTACTGTAACCTATAGTCTACACTAGACTGGACTTATGTCTATACTGTAGCCTATAGTTTAGACTAGATATTTTTTCAATGCCTTTTAATGTTAATCCTGAGAATGTTCCATATGATCTACAATTGGAAATTATAGAATTGCAATGTAATAATAATTTAAAACAGCTATTTTTAAATACAGATCAGTTTAATTTCTATAAATCCTTACCAAAAGATGAATTTCCAAAGCTAATTAATCATGCGCAGAAAATTATGACAACGTTTGCTTCCTCATATTTATGTGAACAGGCCTTTTCAGTGATGAAATGCAGAAAAAATTCAATAAGAAACCGATGGTCAGACGAGAGTCTATTCAATTTATTAAAAGTCGCATCCTCCCAGCTGGAACCACATTTTGAGGAAATTTTGGGAAATAAAATATTACGTAATATAACTAATAAACACATATATAGCTTAAACCGAACTTTTAATTGAACAGCAACCGCATAATTTTTTAATGAATGACCCTCTATGTTTTTTTTTTTAATTTAATGGCCCGCCGCAAGATTTTTTTTTA
Source organism: Trichopoda pennipes (assembly GCA_030448955.1). Classification (NCBI taxonomy): domain Eukaryota; kingdom Metazoa; phylum Arthropoda; class Insecta; order Diptera; family Tachinidae; genus Trichopoda; species Trichopoda pennipes. Next base: position 938,546 of record JASKUP010000068.1, on the reverse strand, counting down.
ATTTATTGGCCCGCCACCCAAAAAGTTCGCCCATCACTGTGTTAGACCTATTCTGTTAGAGCTACACATACAGGGCTGCAATATTACGCACCATGCCACTAGAATTGCTTCAATGTCGAAACCGGTTTGTAATGTAGTTTTAAGGTACAGTCTTCACAAATCTGTGGTCGTTTTTATATCATCACGCAAACAAGCCCGCCTTACAGCAATCGCTCGATATATTAACTTATACTGCATCAGACTTACAACCGAATCGCTTTTTCCATGCTGAAGAGGATGATATCAAACCATTTTTGGATCGAATGGCTGATAAAACATTAAAAGAAACTTTGTCACAGGGTGCAGCCTATTTGCATGAAGGTCTTACTGCATCGGATCAGCATTTAGTGGAACAACTTTTCGATTCGGGTGCCGTCGAAGTGGCTGTTGTGGCATAAGCATTTCTGCCCACTTCGTCATTATAAGGGTAAAAATCATTCCTACCCCATAATGGATGTTTTGCAAATGATTGGACGGGCCAACAACGGGCCATTGAGGATGCCGATGCTAAATGCGATTTAATGTGTCAGTCATCGAAAAAGGATTTCTTTAAAAAATTTCTTAATGAATCACTCCTAATCGAGAGTCATTTAGATCATCGCCTACATAACCACTTTAATGCTGAAGTGGTTACCAAAACTATAGATATATAATTTACAAGACGTCACTCATCGTCATTTATCAGATCGTATAATTCTATTCTATTAGCGATCTGCACAATACTTAAAGCATTTAAATGGCATGGTCCAAACAATGTATTTTTAATCCAAATCTTAAGCTCTGCATAGTACCCTCCATAACATAACTGAAGTCTTTTTTAAGCATCAATAGTTTTTGATATTCAACTAACCATATTTAGTTATTTCATTTTAATATTAAATAACTCCTCAAATTCTATTTCACATTCAAGAGTTTAGAACAATTTACGTTTAGCGAATGTAGCAAAAAAACAAAAAAAAAAGGTAGACAAGTGTACATGGAATTATTACTGACTCACTTAACTTCTTTAACAATTTAAGTGCAACCGCTTTATGTGTACCTAACAACAAGGACTACTACAACTGCACATATTTCCTCGTATTGTATTTCATTGTTAAATGAAGCATTAAATACTTGAAAACGAGAAAAAAAATTTGCCAGGCAATTTCAAATTACAACAACAACAATAAAACATTTTGCTATAAAAGCTAAACAAAGTGGAGAGAGTAGAGAACGTTTGAGACGAGAGTTAAGTGTAACAACAACAATAAGGAAATCATAGAGAAAACTATTGTGACACAACAATTAAAATGTTGTCAAATTGGCAAATTGTATGCTGGAGGCTTAACTGAAGTATGATTAGAGTAATGAATGCAACTGCAGCTGTTATCAATTCCATTTTGGGGGTTTGATTTTGGTTCCCCCTTTCCATTCTTCTAACATCCAAAATTGATTTACCAGTCAGTTACAACCCATCCGGAAGAAAAATTTATTATCGAAAGTTGTGCACTCTGCCTTCCAGACATAATAAACATTCAAGTCGAGACAAAACATGCTCCACCTTTCACAATGAGTTATAGTTTTTTTTGTTTTTAAACTGGAAGATTTATAAAAAAATAAAATTTTAAAAATTATAAAAACTCTAATATGCGACAAAAAAGTCACATATTCGTGAAACTAATTCCAAATCGCAATTTTAAAACTAAAAAATATTTCAATTTCTAAAAGAAGTTCACATTTCTACAAGAGTTCACAAAAACTAAAGAAAAGGAAAACACGCTAAAACATTAAATTTATTAAAAATCGCTGAAATGCCCAAAAAACGTAAAAAATTTATCGAAAAAATGATAATAGATAACCACTGCATTGCTATTAATGGCTTCAGAAAAATCAGTCTACTAGTGTATATTTTCAACAAACAATTAAGCAAAAACCTTTTGTACTTTCTATAAATTGAATGGTGATAAATAGACAAATATTGCGTTAAGACAAAATGACTTAACTGCCTTTTCTATTTTTCCCTACAAAAATTTTTGTAGCTGATTTGATTGAAATTTTATTTTTTTACTCTTGAAATTCTATTCGATTAAATTTTTTAATTTTTGTTTTGTTATTTGACATGGTACTTTTGGAGAGACGCCCCTTTTTGCAAGTACAAACAGGAAAATTAAAAGTAAGAAAAACACCTGATTTTATTTTGGGCGCTTTGCAATGAACGACAGTCAGTTTTAAAATAAAATTTTTATTACATTTTTCCGCTGTGTGTGTGTGTGTGAAGGTAAATAAAAATATTAATGCCGCACAAGCATAATCCATTAAGCTTTTTTGGATAGAAGGGCCTAAAAATAATGTTATTTAATATTTTATCGCAGGTGGTTTCTAAAACTCACCACAAGGGCCCGCCGTACCTACGACTAAAGTTCACTTTTCATATATTTCTATAATCCCCTTTGCTATACATCTACCTCTTCTGCCTAAAGCCCCCTTTCCTTTTCCTTATCACCTCCATATTTGTTTCCAATATGAACGATGAAATGGAATTTGTTGCAGCAGGTGCAATAAAGTCACAGGGAACAAAAAAATTTATTCGAAAATTGTTTTTACGCTTTCATTTCGTAATTTTTTAACAAACAAAAAATAACTAAAAACGTTCCTGAAGAATTTTTATTGTCCAATTTTATTTGTGAAACTAAAATACAGAGTGTTTTCTTAAACACCCAATTGGAAAAAATAAAATTTTAAGTTTCACAATAATTTCAATTATATGGACTATTTCGCGCATTGTTAGTCTTAAGTTCCGAATAACACAAGTAATATTGACCTTTAAAGCGTCAATTAATGGCAGATTTCTCATGGCCTCACAAGAAAAAATAGGGGCATGTCAAGTTGCATGATATTAGAGGTCAAGTTTTAAGTACATTTCTCCAAATTAAATTAACGCTAAATTTTAATTTCATCTCTCTGATTTCAATCATTGCCATCGCCGTGTGGCGCGCCCGTTGAAATGCAATTAAAATTTTTTTAATCAAAGATCATTAATCCGTAACGCTCTCTATGTGCCGTGATACCAGGGCAGGCTTTTTCAGGTACCAAACAATGCAGTTTTCTGCCTGCAAATGGAATATATACTGTGGTGCCCCTGTAGGTTAGTAGGTAGTGTACTAGCTTGTCAGTCTGGGAGTTGTGGGTTCGAGCTTGGTTTTTTTCACAACAAAATTAAAAATTGCCTGTCAGTGGGGCTGCTCAGTGATGAAGGCATAGTCACTGGTCGCTGTGCTGTCTTTATACGGCAGTTAATTTCCGTAACTATCCTTCTACTTTCACCACCTGTTTTATCTCTTCTCTATTCCTTTCCTAACGAATGTAGCACGGTACTTGACTAAATAGGCATTATAAAATATTGTGGATATTTTGAATAAGCTCAAAATAGCGATAAAATATCGAATCGGTTTCCAACTGCTAGATCCTAGACTTAGGATACGTGATAAGATTTACATCTGCACCTAGCCGTATACGCCATAATTAGATGGTGAATCATAACATGATGCATCATCTTTGCCCTAGAAGCTCTTCAGATACGTATACCCTCCGGTCACTTCTAGTTGCAACTTCAAAAGCTCGAAGCAGTTGGAGACTATTCAAAACCTGGCCCATAACGCATGAAGCTTAATATAATTTAAGAACACGACGGCATTCATGCTCACTGGACCTGGACCATTCATTGTGAATGATCCGACCCACAAACACAAACGAAACACACAACCACCACGATACACCCGAACGTCCAACCTCAATAATCAGTCAGAGAACAGCTGAAAGGCTAAAAAGAAAAATAGCTGAACTCTGGGGCTTTACTGATTCCCGTGGAAATATATGTCGGATTGTCCAGTTGGCTCCTGCTAGTCTATTAGGGGACTGCGCTCCCTTTTAACCCCGAAGACAAATATACATTTCGTGATAAGATTTACATCTGCACCTGGCCGTAAGCCTTAATCAGATGGTGGTCAAACCACTGGGAATGATAGGCAACGTCATTCACGCCCTAGGAAGCCGAGGACTAATTCTACCACAGGTTATTCATTTCAGCGGTTCCAAAGCAGGGTTACAAACCACTACTCCTTGCTGAAGAGCTGAAGACTATACAACTCCTGCTGCAGAACACATGACTAGCCTGCTCACTAGATCCGGATCATTCACCCGTTGGTGTTATTAAAGGCGAGATAATCCTGGCCCCCAAAATCAAATTCATGCGGGGGCCGCGAAACCACAAACATCACCATACTCCCGAAGGGCCAACCTTAATAATCAGTCAGAGAAACAACTAAAAGGTTAAAGAGACAATTAGTGGAACCCTGGGGCTTACTAATTCCTGTGGAAATAAAGTGGAGTTCCCAGTTGACCCCTGCTGCCTTCAGGGGACTGGACTCCCTTTTTCGCCCAGTTGCACAGTTCTAGATAGTCGAAGTTCTATAAAGATCATATAAATGTGCCCCCGGGGGGTGGACACACACAACGTGTGTGATTAGATTTACATCCGCGCCTGGCCATGAAGCCTTAATCAGATGGTGGACCAAATCACTGCATAATTTGGAACGTCATGCTCGTCCTAGGAAGCCAAAGCTATAATTCTATGCAACAGAACTTTCTAGTTGCAACTTCGATGATTCCATAGCAGGGCTGCAAATCATCACTCCTTGCTTAAGAGCTGGAGACTTTCCGACTCCTGTCCACAACACATGTCTAGCATGCTCACTGGACTGGATCATTCACCTAGCGTGTCATTAACGGCGAAATGATCCTGGCCGCCATACTAAACAAAAGACCTGATATGGAGCCGCGAAACCACAACTACCACGATACTTCCATATAGGGGCCACCCTCAATAATCAGCCAGAGAACAGTTTAATGTCTAAAGAGACAGACACGGTCACTGATTCCCGTGGAAATAAAGTGGAGTTTCCAGTTGTACCCCTGCTGCCTTCAGGGGACTGGGCTCCCCTTTTCCCCAGTTGCACTGTGTCTAGATAGTCAAAGTTCTATAAAGATCATATTTATGTGCACTCGGGGGAGGACACAGACACAGTTCGTGATTTGATTTACATCTGCACCGACTATATAGTCATAATCAGATGGTGGTCAAACCACTTGGTTGATTGGAAATCACCCACGCCCTAGAAGGCCATCGAATACGTATATCCTCCGGTCACTTCTAGTAGCAATTTCTAAAGCCCGAAGTAGGCCGCAGCCTTCACTCCTTGCTAAAGAGTTGTAGACTTTCCAACTCCTGGTCCAGAACGCATGAAGCTCTTTTTTATCAAGAACACGACAGCATTCTTACTCACTGAACCTGAACCATTCATTGTGTTAATTTGAATGATCCGACCCACAAACTCTCCCGAGGGTCCGAAACCACAACCACCACGATACTCCCATATAGGGGCCAACCTCAATAACCAGTCAGAGAACAGCTAATTGTCTTAAGAGACAAATAGTGAACTCTGGGGCAACTGATTCCCGTGGAAATATGTGGATTGTCCAGGTGACTCCTACTAGCCTTTGAGGGGCCTGGGCTCCCTTTAGGACACAGACACAGAGTGTGATTTGTTTTACATCCGCACCTGGCTGTGTAGCCTTAATCAGATGGTGGACAAACCACTAATGTATAATTTTGAACGTCATACATGCGTCCTAGATAGCCGAAGGCATAATTCTAAGCAACAGAACCACCTAGTTGCAACTTTAATGATTCCAAGGCAGGGCTGCAAACCATCACACCTTGCTAAAGAGTTGGAGACTTTCTAACTCCTGTCCAGAACACATGTCAAGCATGCTCACTGGACTGGATCATTCACTTTGCGTGTCATTATCAGTGAAATGATCCTGGCCACCATAATAACCATTATACTGTTATGGGGCCGCAACACCACAACCACCACGATGCTCCCATAAAGGGGCCAACCTCAATGATCAGTCAGAAAACTATTAAATGTCTAAAGAGACAAATAATGAACTCTGCGGCTCACTGATCCCCGTGGAAATAAAGTGGAGTTTCCAGTTGTCTTCCTGTCTAACTTCAGGGGACTGGGCTCCCTTTTTCCCCCAGTTGCACAGGTCTAGATAGTCGAGTATTCTATAAAAACCGATAAATGTGCCCCCGGGATGGGGGGGCGGAACACATACACAGTGATAGACCAAGATCTGTGCCTAAAATTTTCAATGTAGTGGACTATTCTGTAACCAAAGAACAATCGATCACTTATTATCATCCGTCATACGATATTCTCTTCAATATACACATTCCTTTGAAATGTTACTGCTAGGATAATCATTTCATACTCATTTTTTAACAGAGTGCAGCTTGTAGCAATTAGAGTTTTGAAATTTTGTACAAGTAACACCATAATCACTGCGCCTAATTTGACTTATAATTTTCAATGTATAAAAATAATGGGCGTGGTTGTCGTCATAAAGAGTGAAAGCCTTTAATCATTTAGCTTGGATGCCATAATGGATAAAGACTTGCAATATCGTACAGGTAAAACCCCTATTAATGGCCATAATCAAGCAACAAACTGTCAGAATTGAAGGAATAGGCGTGTTCTCTCACACAAATTAAGGGCATTTAAACAAGAAGTTTGTTTTCTTAAACAAAATAAAATAAAAAAAAATGTTGGTTGAGATGATTCAAATTTTTATTGCATTACGAAGAGAATAGTTCGGCAATTATGAAAAATGATATCTGGCAAATATCCCCTACGACTACATTGACAGATGTCGATTCTTTCATCAAAGTTTCACTTTTTTGGCAAAATGGCGATCCTATTTCCTTAATCACGGAATTTGAGTTTTAAGGTTGAAATCGATTCGATTTGCTCCGTCTAGACTCTGTCCTTAACATAGAACCAAAAAAAAAAAATAATCCCACGATCTGCCTGACCACTTAACTGCTCATTGTCATGAAATTATGTGATCGGGAAATTTGGATTGCAATAAATTTCGTTGGCTGTGTGCAAGTGGCACCGTCCTGTTGAAACCACATGTCAGTGATATCCACGTTGTCAATAATAACCCAAAATTGAGTTGTTAGTACCTTGCGATAGCGTTACCGCATTGTGTTTCTCGAGATTTATTTACAATTCTTCGCCACCACCTGAAAGGTCTCACCAATAGCAGGAACAGAGGTCTCTATGGACTGCCAGTTCTCGAAAGTCAGAATCTTTAACTCTCAAGCCAATGCAAGTCCAAGCGACGTGTGTTGTTTTAAAACCCAGAAGGAAACGAGTGGATGAGAAGGGGTGCTAAAGCAAATTTGGTCTCAGGACAATTTTTGTCATAAAAATATTAAAACTATCGCCTTTAAACTTATCACCTTCTTAATTTATCACTGAAAACAATTTTGAGATTTTAATAAATATTTTTTTTTTAATTTTCTGATTAAATTTCAAAGGAGTTATCTGTCCAAAATATTATGAAGCAAAAAATATTTTACTATTTTAATATTTTTATCTCAATTCTTTGTACATTCATGCACACGCACACACATTTATAAATAAATGTGAGTATTTACACTGTGTGTAAATAAGGCCATGGCGTTTATTAATTTGTGAATCATTCAAGTTTAACATAAAAATACACTCCACTCACATACAATCAGTCACTGAGCTCGTATGACAGTTGCAAAAAAAAAACAGAAAATGTTGTAAAATTGATAATATTATCTATCCAGTCATGTGAATTACACCAAAGGATTGTAAGGAAAAAAAATGCCAAATAGAATGACTTTGCAGGATATTAAACATTTTATTTCAATGAAAGCTTTACAAAGCAAACAGCAATGAAAAGAGCTGGAACTTATTTTTACCCCACACATTTATTGAAATGAAAAAGGTTGGGGGGGTTAGAGTTTATGTGATAAGTTAAAAAGTTGTAAAGTAACTCTGTTTCTTTTTTAACATAAAAGAGCTTCTTTATCATCTCTTGATTCTCTGGCTTTTAAAAAGAAAAATTATATTTTCAAGACATTATTCCTGATAAAAATACATACAGAAACCGCTACCTGCTTCTTTAAAATCCACAAAAGTTTACTTGACTTACCCGAAAATTAAGTCAAGAGTTTTTCAACAAGAAGTTTGTTCAATTTTTTATTGTATTACGAAGAGAAAAGTTCGGCAATTGTGTATGATAAATGATATCTGGCAAATGTCCACCACGACCACGCTGACAGATGTCGATTCTTCCATCAAAGTTTTAATCACTGATTTGACAAAATGACTTTCCCGTTTCGTTAATCGCAATACGGGGTTTGAGTTTTACGGCTGAAATCGATTTGATTGGCTCCTTATAGACTCTGTCCTTAAGATGCTCCATAAAAAAAATCTTTATCCAGTGGTGTTAAATCTGACTGGCCACTTAATCTCTGATTGCCGTGAATTTATGCAATCGAAAAATTTGGTTTGCAATAAATTGATCGTGTCATTAGTTGCGTGTCATGCGGCATCTCATGTTCAAACCACATGTCAATGATATCCATGTCGTCAATAATAAGCCAAAATTAAGTTGTTAGCATCTCGCTATAGCGTGACCTATTGACCGTTACAGCATTGCCACCCTTATCTTTGAAAAAAACAGCACAATCACGCCTCCAGACCACATACCGCACCATACAGTGGCAAATTGAGCTTGCGAAGGCTTCTCAATAATCGCTTCAGAATTTTTAGAAGCCCAAAAGCAGCAGTTTTGCTTGTTGAGCTTCGTTTGAAAAAATGATTTTTTCCTGAATGAATTGAGCTAATCTACGGCGATGTGAATGATCGGTCGGCTTTAATTCCTGTACCAATTGAATCATATAAGGCTGCAAAGTCGAATTCTTCAGCAAAATTTGCCATGTGGTGGTTTTGGATAACCTCAAATGTTTTCCTCTCGGAGGCACATTGATATGTTTTGACGGAATCTCTCCATCATTACATGTGTTAACGGGGGTAAAAAAGGAGCCCAGTCCCCTACAAGGCTAGCAGGAGCCAACTGGACTATTCCACTATATTTCCACGGGAATCAGTAAAGCCCCCGAGTTCAGCTATTTGCCTTTTTAGTATTTTAACTGTTCTCTGACTGATTATTGAAGTTGGCCCTCCGGAAATATCGTGGTGGTTGTGGTTTTGAGGTCCTCGTTTAAGTTGTGTGGGGCGGATAACTCACAATGAACACAATGAATGGTCCACGTCTAGTGAGCATGATTGCCGTTGTGTTCTTAAATTTTATTAAGCTTCATGCATTCTGGACCAAGAGTTACATAGTCCCCAAGTCTCCAGCAAGGAGTGAAGGCTGCAGCCTGCTCCGGGCTATTGAAGTTGCAACTAGAAGTGACTGTGTGTGATTAGATTTACATCTGCGCCTGACCATGTAGTCTTAATCAGATGGTGGTCAAACAACTGCATAATTTAGACGTCATGCTCGTCCTAGGAAGCCGAAGCTATAATTCTATGCAATAGGTCTTTCCTAGTTGCAACTTTAATGATTCCAAAGCAGGGCTGCAAATCATCACTCCTTGCTTAAGAGTTGGAGACTATCCAACTCCTGTCCAGAACATTTCACCAGGTAGGTGTTATTAAAGGTGAAATGAACCCGACCACCATAGAACCATAGACTGATATGGGGCCGCGAAACCACAACCACCACGTTACTCCCATATAGGGGCCAACCTCAATGATCAGCCAGAGAACTATCATATGTCTAAAGAGACAAATAACGGAACTCTGGGGCTTACTGATTCCCGTGGAAATAAAGTGGAGTTTCCAGTTGTACCCCTGCTGGCTCCTTTTTCCCCCAGTTGCACTGTGTCTAGATAGTCGAAGTTCTATAAAGACCATATATATGTGCCCCCGGGGGATACTAGGAGTGACTGGAGGATATACGTATCTGAGGACCTTCTAGGGCAGGGATGACGCTACATTTCATCCACAGTGGTATGATCGACCGTCTGGTTATCGCTTACACAAATTGATACAATTCGCCGCAACTATTTTTTTTACCATCTTAATTATTTATTTGTCTTAAGACCATTATCTCTCTCTCCCTTTCTATCTTAAACTCTTTTTCATTTTTTATGTTCCTCTTTTCTAAAAGGTATTAAGAAACGCTAGTCTTAAATGGAACCTCATTCTCTTCTTTTAACTCTTTAACGGCTCCTCAAAAGTTTTCCAACTGAAACATGTTATTTTTGATTCTCCATGATGGTGATTTTGTTTTAACTTTCTTCTAAAGAATTTGTCTTTTAGCTTCCAGTTAGTACAAACAAAATTATTTTGAAGTGTTATGGTTCCTAATAGCGGCATCCTACACATAGACATGTGTAAGATATTTGATAATGTGGTTATCTAGTGTAGGGACTTGGAGCTGTGCTAGTTTAATCTTTTTTGAAGGTTTTTTTAAATATCTCTACAACGATAAATTGTCAGGTCACCAGATCCAAGTCAGATCATAACAATTAACCCAGCAAAAACAATTTTACAGACTTGATACGTTTGCAGCTTCTAAACTTATGTTAAAGGCTTCAAAAGGCCTGCAGGTATTTGAAAAGAATTAGTGTTCACAAACCAGTATAAAAGTAATTAAAGGCTATTGTGTTCCATTAATTACTATACAAATTAAGTGTCGGGTAAATAGTTTGGTCAAAAGTGATAGTCCTAACCCTACTTCCGCATATACTTTAGAATCCAAGCACCTGGTAGCTTGCGCTCTCTTGGTGTATCTTTACTTGATCACTCAGTTGTATCTTTACTTGATCACGTTCACCATTAGACTGCCTTTTCCATAGTCGAGACGAGGCCTTTATATACTGTTTTGAGCGGCTCTAGAATTTACTATTGTAAAATAATTCTAATTCAACACATTGAGAAAGTTCTACAAACGCATTTGCTACAGGCGCCATCGTTATTCAAGCTAACTGGTTCTTTGGTTGTGTATTTTCTTCGTTTACTAATTGTTAATCTTAGTTCATGAAATTTTATTGTAGCATGTTGCTGTTGTTGTTTTGTGCTTATAAGATTTCTTAGGAACTTCATGATTTGCTAACAGACATAATAGGTCATTTCATTTTTATTTTTTATTACAACTAAATTTTTACTATCCGTAAAATATTAAGGATTCATTTCAAGAACTTTCCCTGGGTTCTATACTGACAGATGAGGAATTTCAGCATCCAGCAAGTGAGTCAATGGTGTAGTATTTCTGATCAAATTCACCATTAGACTGCTTTTTCCATGTTCCAGGCTTCCTCTCGAATAGAACTATTTTGAGCGATTCTAGAATTTACTATTGTTAAAGAAAAATACTAATTCGCCACATTTAGAAAGTTCTACCATCGCATTAACCAGAGGTGACCTCCATATTATTCTTCAGTATAACTATTTCTTTGGTTGTGTGTTTTCTATGCTTTCTGATTTTTAATCTTAGTTCATGGAATTTGAATGTAGCATGTTGCTGTTGTGTATTCATAAGTTTCTTAGAAATTTTTTGATTTGTTAACAGCCCCAATAGCTCATTTCATTTTTACTTTTTATAACAACAACAACCTAATTAACTCTTACTATAAGTGGATTATAAAGAATTCATTTCTAGAGCTTTCCCTGGGTTCTATAAATGACAGAAGAGGAATTTCAGCATCCAGCAAGTGAGTCAATGGTGTAGTATTTCTGTTGTATCTTCACTTGATCAGATTCACCATTAGACTGCTTTTTCCATTTTACAGGCTTCCTCTCGAATAGAACTATTTTGAACGATTCTGGAATTTACTATTGTAAAAGAAAAATACTAATTCGCCACATTTAGAAAGTTCTACCATCGCATTTAATACAGGTGCCACCGTTATTATTCTTAAGTATGACTGTTTCTTTGGTTGTTTGTTTTCCATGCTTTCTGATTTTTAATTTTAGTTCATGGAATTTGAATGTAACATGTTGTAGTTGTTGTTGTGTATTCATAAGTTTCTTAGAAACTTCTTGATTTGTTAACAGCCCGAATAGCTCATTTCATTTTTACTTTTTATAACAACAACAACCTTATTAACTCCTACTATACGTGGATTATAAAGGATTCATTTCTAGAGCTTTCCCTGGGTTCTATAAATAACAGAAGAGGAATTTCAGCATCCAGCAAGTGAGTCAATGGTGTAGTATTTCTGTTGTATCTTCACTTGATCAGATTCACCATTAGACTGCTTTTTCCATATTCCAGGCTTCCTCTCGAATAGAACTATTTTGAACGATTCTGGAATTTACTATTGTAAAAGTACACATTTAGAAAGTTCTACCATCGCATTTAATACAGGTGCCACCGTTATTATTCTTCAGTATAAATGTTTCTTTGGTTGTGTGTTTTCCATGCTTTCTGATTTTTAATCTTAGTTCATGGAATTTGAATGTAGCATGTTGTTGTTTTTGTTGTGTTTTCATAAGATTCTTAGAAACTTCTTCATTTGTTAACAGCCCCAATAGCTCATTTCATTTTTACTTTTTATAACAACAACAACCTTATTAACTCTTACTATACGTGGATTATAAAGGATTCATTTCTAGAGCTGACAGAAGAGGACTTTCAGCATTTAGCAAGTGAGTCAATGGTGTAGTATTTCTGTTGTATCTTGATCAGATTCACCATTAGACTGCTTTTTCCATATTCCAGGCTTCCTCTCGAATAGAACTATTTTGAACGATTCTGGAATTTACTATTGCAAAAGAAAAATACTAATTCACCACATTTAGAAAGTTCTGTTATTGCATTTACTACAGGTAGCGTCGTAATTATTATTCAGTGCAACTGTTTCTTTGGTTGTGTATCTTCCATGCTTTCTGATGTTTAATCTTAATTCATGGATTCTGAATGTAGCATGTTGTTGTTGTTGTTGTGTATTCACAAGTTTCTTAGAAACTTCTTGATTTGTTAACCGCCCAATTTTTACTTTTTATAACAACAACAACCTAATTAACTCTTACTATACGTGGATTATAAAGGATTCATTTCTAGAGCTTTTCCTGGGTTCTATAACTGACAGAAGAGGAATTTCAGCATCCAGCAAGTGATTCAGTAACCTAGTATTTTAGGAAAAAACTAACTACAAATAGTGTTTATTAAGACCCCTGTAGAAGACACTGTTGTGTCAGTGCAACTTAATTCAAGATGAAGGAAGGTGAATGTAATGCACTCCCTTATATCGAAATTTAAAACATGCAAAGAAAAAAACTATACAAAGTAGCAAAGAAGATGCCTGTGTCTGAACTACTTATCAACTAAGCAAAGAAAGTGGAACAACAAAACAATTTTTGTGTATCCTAGACAACAAAAGCACTAACCAGCCACAACAAAATAAACTTTAAAAAACAGTATTTTTCTTGTTGCTCTATTTGTACTCGTGTTCAAGAGTTCCACGAAACTGCTTTTAAGTTGCAACCAACAAACATTGTTTTAAGGATTAATTAATTAGTTTTATTTAAAAATGTTGTTGTTTTTTGTAAGCAACAACTTCAACATTCATTTAATATCTGCTTGATTTTCATTTTATTTAACATAATAAATCACTTTATAAAAGCAAAAATTTTAATTTATGACTGAGAGAAAGAGAGAGAGACAGCAAGAGCGTGAAACAGAAGAAGTAAAGAATAATATTTTGAAGGAGTAAACAAAACTGTATGCAAGATAAGAAAGTTAAATATCTATTAAGAAAGTGTTTGCAAGAGGTGCTTAATTAAAGCGCTTCATTAAATTAATATTTTCCTATTTTTTACAACACTCCCACTGCTCACAAAGAGTTAATCAAATTGAAAAGACGATAGAAAACAAAATTACAACAATTTAGATAAGAAAGTACAGATTTAATAGGTTATTTGCATTTAATTATTTAGGAAAACTTTAAAAATAAACAATTTCATTTTTGGAATCATTTTTTTAATTTAATCTACGTTAATATGTGCCAAATCCTTTATTTATATTTGAAATGTATAACTGTGCGAAGAGGCATGTCCATATGCCCAGGGGATCCACTCACTGAATCAAGTGATTGAAGAAGTTCTAGGAAAGAATCGTGTACAGCGAGATATACATACACGAGTGGATCTTGTTCATCGTTTTTCCCACATTTTTCACACCACTAAACCACTTCTATTTTTTTAAGATTACACCAGAGTTACATGTTAATTTTTGATACAATGTGATGTGGCGAAGCGAATTACAGTTAGGACCACCATTTCAACACACGAAACAAACGCCAATTAGGGAAGCCAATGTCATGGATAGCTACCGCGAGGGGTATGTAATAGTAAAATCGCCTATTCACTTTTTTTAACTGATCGCAGGACTTCATGTCCTGGATCGCACCCCTCGGGGAACCTTTTTTTTAAAGAGAAGTAGTACTTCAGGCAACAATGCCTATTTAGTCAAGCACCGTGCTACATTCTTTAGGAAAGGGATAGAGAAGAGATGAGACGGGTGGTGAAAGTAAAAGGACTGTCGTATAAGACAGCACAGTGACCAGTGACCATGCCTTCATCACTGAGCAGCCTCAACGACAGTCAATTTTTATTTTCGTATGAAAAACAGCCAAGGTCCTTGTTGGGAATCGAACCCACAACCCCCAGACTGACAAGCTAGTGCACTACCTACTAGTTTACAGGGGCACTTGGTACACTCTTTTCCATCTTGGCATGAGCTTCTGGAGGTAAAAAACGGCAATAGTCGCTAGGATACCAGGAATCTGAAACCAGAAGTCTGGCAATCGAGGTTCGACCAGTGACTTGCCAACTGGTACCACAGGAACTAGCAGCACAGAGGGCATGGTCCTTTATTGGTAACTGGGAATACTATTCTGGGAGTAACGTAGTGACTGTGTTTTAATCCCAAACCGATGTGCTGTTGCATTCCAATCGAATGCCGCTTTGGGTTTTTCAACAAGAATTGGTTTTTTAAAACAAAAAATTTAGATTAAGATGATTCGTTCATTTTATTATGTTTCGAAGAGAAAAGTTCGGTGATTATGAATGAAAACTGACATCTGTCAAATGTCCACCGCACCTAACCTAACAGATGTCGATTCTTTCATCAAAGTTTTTAATCACTTTATGGTAAAATGGCAATCGTTAATCACATCACGGATTTTGAGTTTTAGGACTGAAATCAATTCGATTGGCTTCGTACAGGCTCTGTCCTTAAAATAGACCTCCAAGAAATAATTCAGTGGTATTAAATCCCACGATCTGCCTGACCACTTAACTGCTGATTGTCGTTAAATTATGCGATCGGGAAATTTGGTTTACAATAAATTGATCGTTTCATTGGCTGTGTGATATGTGGCACCGTCCTGGTGAAACCACATGTCAGTGATATCCATGTTGTCAATAATACGCCAAAATTGAATTATTATCATCTCACCATAGCGTGATCCATTGACCGTTACCGCATTGCCAGCCTGATATTCCAAAAAACAAACACGGCTCAATCACCAGAATCCAGATCACATAACTCCCCATACAGTGACACGTTAAGCATGCAAAGGCTTCCTAATAATTGCCCTGGATTTTCAGAAGCACAAATGCGGTAATTTTGCTTGTTAACATTACCCTGACAAGCGAAAATGAGCTTCGTCTGAAAAAATGAGATTTTCAGAAATACCAGTCGGTTGTTCCTGAATGAATTGAGTGAATTTGTGAATGTTCGGTCGGCTTCAATTCCTGCACGAGTGAACCTTGTAAGACTTCAAAGTCAAAACCTTACGCTAAATTCGCAATGTAGTGGCTTTGAATAACCCCAATTGTTGAGAAGGTCGAGGAATTGACAAATTTGGAATTGCTTTAACACTATGGCTCACGCCTTGATGTTCGCACATTTTGTATCGAGTCCGTTGACTCAAATTTAATGACCAAATTCTTAATGGCGGTCTCCGAAAGACGATTATGTTATCCGAAAATATCACAAATTTTATAAAACGGAACCACTATTTTTCACAGTGGATTTTAATTATTTTTAATTATTTTACTGCCTGCAGTGTTGCAGCGGGAATTGCCTCAATTTATTGGATTACTTTTGTAAACTTCTTCTTTGCAATAACCCCACAAAAAGAAAATCAGATGCAGTCAGGTCATGAGGCCTGGGAGGCCGACGGAATGTAGAGTTTCTTGAAATCAGAGTATTGGGGAATTTTTGTCGCAATTCTGTCATAACAGGCGTAGCTATGTGACAAGTTGCTGTACCTTGTTGAAACCAAACAGAGTTAACAAGGATTCTTTGTCGGCATAATTCTGGAAAGAAAATTTCTTTCAACATTTTTAGGTAACGGTCTCCCTTGACCGTAACAGTACGACCGTTTTCTTTGCAAAAGTAAGGCCCTACAATGAACGTTGAAGAAACTGCACACTACACACAGTGACGCGAAGTGGATGTAATTGCATCTGATGGAGTATCTTTGGATTAGTTTTTTGTTAACATTGCCGTTTAAATCAAAATGTGCCTCGTCAGGCATAAAAATGCAGTTCAAGACGTTTTCATTCTCTGACGTCATTTGAATGATCTTCTTACAAAATTTTAAACGAAGTCTTTAGGTTCAGTTTGTTTGTTAAATGAATCTTATATAGAAATAAATCTTGGTGCAAAATTGTCTGCTGACACCCATTTGAGCAGATAAGCTCTTTGTCGATACTCGAGGCTGGGATTGTATGCCAGCAGCTACAGCAGCGATAATTTCCTTCTTGCGATTGTACCACGCTCCGCAAAATTTTTCATGAGCCTCATTATAGTCCATCTGCTAGGAGTAGGACTTAACAACCAGAATAGATAGAGCCTTGAGGTGTTATAAAGGGTCCGCCAAATAATTTTTTTTTTCGTTAAATGCTATAAACAAATCTTTTTTTTTTTTGAAAGTACAATCCCTCTGGTTAATAATGGAAAATAATTTCATTCAAATGGCTTCCTCGGCTGGCCATGCAGTAGCCTACACGATCGGTTCAATTTTTAGGCACATTATCGATTGTGTGCTGCTGTATTTCACCAATGGCTTCACGAATATTATCCTTTAAAGCGCCAATTGTCTCTGGCTTGACGGCGTAACACTTATCTTTGACGGCACCCCACAAATAATAATCCAACGGTGTTAAATCGCAGCTCCATGGTGGCGAAACGACATCAGCCGCAGAGGCTGATAATGCGATCTTCAAAAATAGGGTGCAAAACATCGAGTGTAGCTTCGGCTGTGTGGCACGTAGCGCCGTCCAAATGGTGCCAATATCCTCCTCTTCAATTTTTGTGAACAAAAATTCATTCAACATGGCCCGATAACGATCGCTTGCTCAGTTTTGAAGGAAAATGGCCCAATTATGCCTCTGGAGCAAAATCCGCACCAAACAGTGACTCGTTTTGGGTGCGTCGGCTTTTTAATGTATGCGTGCGGGTTTTCTGTGCCCCAAATGCGACAATTTTGCTTGTTTACATACCCGCCAAGATCAAAGTGAGCTTCATCTGAAAAGAAGTTTTTTTTTTTTGCAAAATCGGCATCTTCTGTAAGTCGACCGCAGGCCCACTTAGCGAACCGAAAACGCATTGGTTGGTCACTTGGCTTCAGCTCCTGAACCAGTTGGACTTTGTATGGTGTCATACCAAGGTCTTTATGCAAAATTCGTCTCAATGATGTCTCTGAAATGTTCAAGTGTTGAGAACGATGGTGAATTGATGTTGATGGCGCTTCACGCACACTTTCTGCCACAGCAGCAATATTCTAGGGTGTACGCATTGTTTTTGGCTTTTTACGCTTTGGTTTATCGATGAGGATGCCAGTTTCTTTGAGCCAGTTCACATTGGATTAGTTGTGCTGGCAGTTTGTTGGCATTTTCGGTGAGGGGGGTAGTTTTTGGTTGAAACAATTTTTCTAGCAGCTTCAAAGCCGCACAACGAAAACAAAACTAATACACATGCATTTATGAAAACACAGGTCTTGTGTGTTTTTTTTGCAGAGCGATTTTTAGTCTTCAGTTGGCTATTGCCTTGTCATTTAAGTATGAATGCAAAAGTAGAAGGTGGTTGGTCGCGGCAAATAACATTAAAGTTGATAAATCTGTATAGACAACAAGTGGCGTTGTTTATGCTATTTGTTTTTATCATTTTTACCTGTAACCTGAACAAATCACATGAAAATTAAATACTTGCGATTTTATTATTATTGAATTCAAGTTTTTGCTATAATATTTTTATATTTTACAGAAAATTAAATATGTGTTAATCTTTTAAACGGTATTTTTAATTAAATTTTAACGATATATTTTTTCAATATTTTGCTTTCCTATGGAAAGCTTCTTCAGGAAAAATTAATTTTTAATAACAAAAAATATTAACAAATTGAAAAATTTTTTTATTTAATTAAAATAAAAAAGGTCGAATAAGAATAAAAATAATTTTACAGAAAACAAAATTAGAAACAAAATTTTCATCATCCAGCGATATTTATTTTGTAATGCGTATACTGTAGTGTATACCGAACGAAAAACAAACGTGAAATGAATAAAAAACACTAATACACACAAAGATGTGTATACGCATAGAATTTTGTGCTAAAATAATTAGTATAGTGTGTTTTGGAAAGAACTAAAGTTGTTCAAAACAAATATTAATCCAATGTGAACTGGCCCTTTCACTTTTTTCACAAGATAACGAACATACAGAGCTGACGGTGCTTCTCTTCTTCCAAAATCCGTACGCAATTTTCGCACACATTCTGCAACATAACAATGGTTTTCAAAGTAATGTCGCAATATTTCCCAGCGTTGTTCAAGCGTATACACAACCATATTCGTTCAGCGGAAGGATAAAACTAATTATCTGTCAAATCAAACTTGAGCTGTGTTCCCATTCACGAAATAAGCACTAGTTGAAAAAAAAGAACGTTAGATGGCGGACCCTTTATAAGAAACCGCATAGTTGCGTATAATTATGTCCGAATTGGAATAGTGGGCGTGGTAACAAAAAATTTTTTTTTTTAAATAAACTTGCGCATAAATGAGATTAGAGCAATATTATCATCGTGCGCCTAGGCAACTATGATTCGTATGTATAGTCTTAAAATTTTGTACCCGTGAACCCCTTAGAAAGACCATAAAATCTTAGGATTTGAACTTTTTTAAAAGTAACTTCGATATTAATGTGTGCCGTTCCGCGGAACAATAGCTGAAAGTGGACAGTGGATGTGCTACCTCCTACATATAAAAGTTCGCTACCGGGTATTGCTAGTTGTATATATTTTTAATATTTTTTATTTACAGATAATTACATTCAAACACTTACGCACACACACACAGTGACCTTTTTTTTAAATTTCTAATCAATTATTTAAAGTATTCTTTGATTTCAAAACATTTGCTTTATTTGTGAATGAGAATTTAAGTGAGCATTTTCAGTCATTCAAACCCAACGTGATTAAATATAAAAGTTCGATACACAAACACGAACAAACATTAACAGCCTGAGTACAGAAGCAAGTATTGTTGCACACAAACACGATAATACTTTTACTAAAGGAGGTACATTTGCACACTGAACTCATTGTTTAATACTCAAACTCAAACAGAGAGTAAAATACATACATTTGCACACACACACACAAAAGCCTTTACAAAGCTTAAGGTCTCTGAGAGCAAATGTTTACAAAAATCGACTTGTTGAATCCTCTTTTCTCTATTTTTCAATACAATGACTTCTTTCGCCACACACTTATGGATTTTTACATTATAGACACAATTCCAAATGAATAAATGGAAAATTATTGTAAAAAAAAAACATGTTAACAATTGTTGGAAAATATAAACAAAATGTAACCAGGGAAACGCAATTCAATTAATGAAATTGAATTTGCTTTAACAACAACACAAACACCAATTGTATTTGCTGAAGTACTTGATACGAGTGAGTATCAATAAATGAAATATTTGTTAATTATCTGAAAATGTTAAACAGCCACTAAAGCAAACAAAGCAATAACTTTTATGTTAAGAGTTAATATTGAAAATTAAAATTTATTTATGAGGAGATACTTATTTAAAAAAGAAAAATTGCAAAAACATAATACGAAACTTAGGGTACAAAGGATATTTGTATAAGCCGATGCCTACGTTAAATAAAATACCAGAATTCGATTAGTTAATTCAAATTACTCCGATAAATAAAACAAACAAACAGCCTGCCCAGAAAACAATGTTTTGGATAACTTGATCATAAGGCTTTCACCGAGCCAAAGTAATTTTGGCTGTGAGACTTTTCATGGAACGAGGCTGTAAGATCATTTAATTTCCAATTGTCGCTGTAAAAAGATTGCAAATTTCTAAAGTGGTCAGGCCATGATTGGATGTTTGAAGCCCTAGAACTTAGGATTATGATAACAGTGATTACTTTTTAACATTCATATACTCGTACTGACACTTTGATAGAGCTTTAAAATTTTAAAATAAATCATTAATTTGAGTACATAATTGACTATTTAGAAAAGCTACGCCATCTTCAAATGGTACAGTAGCAATAAAAGGTGGATTGATTGTTTGTACTGCGGAGAATATGGCTGCTGTAAATGAAAATTTGAATGAGGATAATCGTGTTTCGGTCTTTCATCCATCGCGTGGATGATGCTACCCTTGCCGTTCTTTCACGCTGCTCTACACCCTTTCTTTCTCGCAGTTCTGATGGAAATTTTCTTTTTGCTGCTCTCATCGTCCACTAAGTGAGTGATATTACACCCTCTCTTTCTCGCCGCTCTAAGCGAAAATTTGAATGAAGATAAATATTTTTCCTTCTTCCATCGATTGCGGAAATTGCTGCTCCCACCGTCCACTAAGTGAGAGATATTACAGCCTCTCTTTCTCGCCGCTCTAAGCGAACTTTTGAATGAAGATTAATATTTTTTCATCTTCCATAGATCGAATTGTTGCTCTTACCGTCCACTACGTGAAAGATATTAAACCCATTCTTTTTCGGTGCTCTAAACGAAAATTTGGATAAATATGTATATTTTTTTATATTTCATCGATCGCGGAAATTGCTGCTCTCCACATCCACTAAGTGAGAGATATTACAACCTTTCTTTCTCGCCGCTCTAAGCGAAAATTTGAATGAAGATAAATATTTTTCCTTCTTCAATCGATCGCGGAAAGTGCTGCTCTAACCGTCCACTACGTGAGAGATATTACACCCTTTCTTTCTCGCCGCTCTAAGCGAAAATTTTAATGAAGATGAATATTTTTCCATCTTTCATCGATCGCGGAAATTGCTGCTCTCACCGTCCACTAAGTGAGAGATATTAAACCCATTGCAGCCATTATTTCTCGCTGCTGAAAACGCAAAATTTGGATGATGATACAAATTTTTTAATCTTTCATCGGCCACAGAAATTCCTACACTTACCATACACTACGTGAGAAATATTGTAGCCATTCTTTCTCGCTGCTGTAAAGGATAATTCGAGTGTGGATACAAAATTTCGCACAATTTGTTATACTCACCGTTCACTACGTGAAAGATACTGCAGCCATTCTTTCTCGCTACTGTAAACGAAAATTCAAACGTGGATTAAAAGTTTCGGTATTTAATCGATGGCAGAAATTGCTACTCTCACCGTCTACTACGTGAAAGTTACTACAGCCATTCCTTCCCGCTGCTGCAAACGAAAATTCAGGCGATGATATAAATTTTTCAACGTTTTATCACCGTCCACTCTATGAAAGATATTGAACGCGTTCTTTGTCGCTGCTGAAAACGAAAATTTGGATGCAGATAAAAATTTTTCAATCTTTCATCTATCGCGTAAATTACTACTCTCAGTATCCAGTACGTGAAAGATATTACATCGGTTCTTTCTCCGATTAGATTCGACAGCAACTAACAACTGATTCGGTGGTTTATCACAAAATTACTTCCAGCACTAATGAACTGTTTTGGCTAAACCGGATTGATAATAAACAAAATTGAAAGAAACCAATCCACAGTAGACACTACAGACTCCATTTAGAAAAATATATCGTTAACTTAAACGCGATTGGTATCACTAAAACTTATTTCTTGGAAAATCAAATCGGAGTTTCCTTATGGTCAATGGAGATCGTTGACGCAATATGATAAAATATTTTTTTTTAAATATAGATCACAATGATTTCGGTTGAAATATGTCTTCACTAGAAGAATGCTACGAGCCAATTCGGCAACCACATCCATCGATTTTGTTGTACCAAAATATTAAGATAAGTTGATTATAAGAATTGGAATGGTTAGATGCCCTTCAAAATCGTGCAATTTCACACCTTTCGATTATTTCCTTTGAGAGCAGGTGAAGTCACTGATTTATTTATTTTTACAAACAGCACTAACAAACCAACAATTGACGACTTGGAAACTAGCAATGCTCCCATTATTCGCCTAAAATGGCCAGCAATGCTTGAAAGAAGGAAGCAAGCTTCGTTAAACACAGTCAAATAATAATTACCATCCATATATCTTTCGAATAAAATTTCCGCATAAGTTTTTATGTTTTTTTTTTAATATTTCAAATATTTTAGACCTAAAAAGGAAACAACCTTTTTAAAATTAATTTTTTTTTATTGTTAAAATTGCTTTCATCATAGCATCTTTATGAACAATAGCATAAAGCTTTTAAATTGTTCATTTATCTTTATGAAGCCAAAATCATTGACAGGAAAAATGTGTTGACGTGTGTTTATTTGAATAACTTTATTATTTAACGAATACAAAGCGATTATTTTAAAAACAATAATGATTAAACAAAAAAGAAAATCTTAATTTAAATTACAATAGAGAGGAGGAGTGAGGAATTAATTAAAAGAAATGAAATGTAAATATTCAAATAATAGAAAAAGGTGTAAATACCCATTAAAAGAGTTGAAGGAAAAATAATTAACGAAGAATATTTATATCCAGAGCAGTACCAAAATCATTAAAACTAACAGGCAGTTTGAAAAAATCTATAAAATAAATTTAACAGGATAAAAATGTAGCAGTGGCCCTTAGGTTTACTCTTAAAACTTTTAAGAAATGTTCTTCATTTAGATAAAATGAAAACTTGCTTAAAATTTTACTAGAAAAATTTACCCCAATTGAACTTTTCCGAACCCCAATTGAGCAATTCCCAGCTGAAGTAACTGTACTGTAAGTTAATTATAGTAAGACCTCGCTTAAAGCAAACATTTAAAACGTTCCATTAAAACAGAGCGTATTCTGAAACAGCGCTCAACGAGAGTAGCTGAACATGTATCTAATGGGTTTAAGGGACGACGATAAAAATCGCATTGAAATTATTAAAATCCACTATGAAAATGGTGGTTCTGTAAAGTCACATTTCGCAAAATTCGTAATATTTTCGGAAAATATAATCGTCCTTCTAACACCGCTATTAAGAATTAGATCGTTAAAGTTTGAAATCATCAAAATAAATTCGTTAAAATGTCGGGTTTTTTAACAAGAATTTGGTTTTTCCATTGTGGCAATACCAACAACATTTTGACACTTAATCTTTTGACATATTCGTAGTAGATGCATTGGCAATTGTTACAATGAATTCAATTTTGCACAAAAACCGCATTACAATAATTAAAATCCAGTAAGAAAATGGTGGTTCGGTTAAAGTAACATTTCGTAAAATTCGTGATATATTCGGACAGTGTTTAAACGGATCCAAATTTATTAATTCCTCAACGTTCTCAATAATTGGGGTTATACAAAACCATCACATGACAAATTTTGCGTAAGGATTTGACTTTGAAGCCCTACAAGGTTCAACCGGTGTTGACCGCCGACCATTCACTGACGAACAACCGCTTGGTTTTTCTAAAAAATTATTTTTTCAGACGACGCCCATTTTCACTTGTCAGTGTATAACAAGAAGCATTTCAGCTTCTGAAAATCCTAAAGCAATTATTGAGAAGCCTTTGCATGCTCTACGTGTCACTGTATGGCGCGCTATGTGGCTTGGAACTGTGATTGGACCGTTTTTTTTTTTTGTGAAAATTAGGCTGTAAATATGGTAACGGTCAATGGATCACGCTATCGCGAAATGCTGACTACTCAATTTTGGCCTATTATTGATGACGTGGATATTCCTGACATTGGGTTTATCAATGACCTGCGGTGCCACTTGTCATTCAACACCCGCCGGGGGCACATTTATCGGTCTTTATTGAATACTTCACCATCTAAACCTGTGCTGCTGGGGGTATGACGTGATAAGGTTTACATCTGCACCAGCAATGAGCCATAATCAGATGGTGACCACAACCACTGTGAATGAGAAGCAACGCCACTCACGCCCTAGAAGGCCATCGGATAAGTATATCCTCCGGTCACTCTTAGTAGCAATTTCAAAAGCTCGAAGAAGATCGCAGCCTTCACTCCTTGCTAAAGATTTGGAGACTATCCAACTCCTGGTCCAGAACGCATGAAGCTTAATATAATAAAGAACATAACGGCATTCATACTCACTGGACCTGAACCATTCATTGTGTTCATTGTGAATGATCCGACCCACAAACTCAAACGAGGTTTTCGAAACACACGGCCACCACGATACTCCAAACAGGGCCATAACCTTAGTAATTAGCCAGAGAACAGCTAAATGCCCAAAGAGACAAATAGCGCAACTCTGCGGCCAACTGATTCCCGTGCAAATATAGTGGATTGTCCAGGTGACTCCTACTAGCCTTGAAGGGGCCTGAGCTCCCTTTTACCCCGCAAGACACCAGTCTAGATGGAAGTAGTAGGATCCATAAAGACTAACATGTGCCCCCGGGGGGAGCTGGGGGTATATGGGAGCCCAGTCCCCTGAAGGTAAGCAGGGTGTCAACTGGAAGTCCACGTTATTTCCACGGGTATCAGTAAGCCCCAGAGTTCCGCTAATTGTCTCTTTAGACTTTTAGCTGTTCTCTGACTGATTTTTCAGGTTGGCCCTTCGAGAGTATCGTGGTGTTTGTAGTTTTGCGGCCCTCACATTAACTGATTAAGTGGGCCAGGATCATCTAGCCTTTAATAACACCAACCGGTGAATGATCCGGATCCAGTGAGCATGCTAGTCATGTGTTCTGGACCAGGAGTTGGATAGTCTCCAGGTCTTCAACAAGAAGTAGTGGTTTGCAACCCTGCTTTCGAACCGCTGAAATTGCAACTAGGAAAGACCTGCTGCTAGAATTACTCCTCCGCTTTTAGGGCGTCAATGACGTTGCTTTTCATTCCCAGTGATTTGACCACCATCTGATTAAGGCAATTTTTATCACGAAATATCACACAGCAAATGAAACGAACAATTTATTACAAACCAAATTTTCCGATGGCATAACTTCACGACAATCAGCTGTTAAGTGGCCAGCCAGGTCGTATAATGTAACACCATGAATCGATTTCAGCCTTAAAACTTAATATTCGTGATGTGATTAACGAAATAGGACCGCCATTTTGCTAAAAAGTGATTAAAAACTTTGAACATTTCTCTTCGTACAGCAACAAAAAAGTTAATCATTTAAATCTAAATTTTTTGTTTTATTTCGTCCACTTGCACGAAAAAGAGGGACGCACAAGTCCTTTATTACACTCTCGTCTACGTTTTTCTACCGTTCGCCGAATGCCGCTAACCCAATATAAATTTTTCCTTTCCTTGGATAGGACCAGTCGGAGTCGACATTTATTAGGTAAAGCCAGTACCACCACGGAAACAAAACAATGCAACTACAAAACAAAATCAACACAGACATAACCTTAGCAACAAAATAAATTCTATATTAAATATATAAGCATACCCGGGTATGCATCTGTCGACGTAAGTATGAATATTAAGTGACAATAATGAGACCGTACAGCACGGCATCAAACAAAAAACACAACTACACTGTTTCGGAAAGGTTATGTACATTTGGAAACCTAAAGCAGCCCACAAGTTCGGGGAATCCCACGTTGAAATAAAACAGCGTTAAGCGGGGTCTTATTGTATTAGAAATGAAAGCTTTTATATCACTATTCATGATCTACTTTTCCATATGCCTGATCGAAAAAAATATAAAATAAGTCAAGTAGACAGCATTCTATGAATGCTGCTTTCCCTAAAAAATGTAAATTAATTTTCTTTTTCATACTTTGAAGCTGTTTGTGAAACCTGCCCCAATTTAATTAAAAATATATATTTTTTTTTTACCTTCGACATACAATTGGGATTTTTGTTATTTTAGAACAATTGTTGCAACTTTAACATTCCTGGTATGTGGTATTTTTGTTGGAAAATTCATGTTTTAACTGAATTAGTTAAAACCAAATTTTACTTTAACTTCCTTTGGAATTTGTTATGCTTTTGTTAACATTTTTTATTGTTATACCAAAATAACATGTGTCGTTGTAACAATCTATGTAAAAAAATACATCACAATATGTGTTTTTTTTTTTTCAAAACTTATTGCCTTTGAGAGTTCCTTTTCTAAAATGTTCGACATGGTTTTGTGTAATAAAATACAAAAATATTTTTTCATTAGTAGTGATTTAATTCAAAGAATTTCTTATCTTCATTTTTGGAATTTGGAAACAGACAAAATGTTCATTAGGTTGAGAGCCTTTACAATAACTACCAAAGACTATTCACCCTTATTCAGTTTGACGACGGCAACATCGTCGTCGATTTTGAGGCAACATCGCTTTAACACAACATCAATACTATTTTGGTATTCCGTAACAGTCTTATGACGACGTTGCCAGTTTATCGATCATTTTAATAAAATATAACACAGATATATAATATTTGAGTAAGCTGATTTAGTTGTGTACTATTCCCAGGGGCTCAGTATAAGTTGATTAAATATTCCGCCTCCAGTAGTTTTGCATTCCACTTTGGTTTTTACCATCTTTTTTTTACTTTAAATTTTAAGTCGCGCCAAATCCGTAAAAAGAATTTTGTCCACCATGTATTTATTAAGAACTATATACTTTGCCATCCATTGCTCATTCTTTTTGGTGGGCCAAGGGCGTTTAGAGCAGTCGCAACACTTCCTCTTCGAAATCCCCTGGCAAGTGATGGATTTTTTCCCATTTCTTCCACTAATTTTTCAAATTGGTTGGTGTTGGTAATTTGAATTTTTCCATTTTCAATTTTGTTTCTACTTTTTTATATTTTATTTTGAATTTTAAGTTTTTTCAATCTTTCGTTTATATCAGCACGACACCAAAATCACAGACGACAATTTTAATGGCAATTTAAGGCAACATCAATGTCAAATTGTCTTACAGAATACCAAACATGTATTGCCAGTCATCGATAAATGTCAATATTGCCAAGGAGAATACGGATTTATAGCAAACGATAAAAAACGACGTCGTCTTGTATTGCCGTCGCCAAACAGAATAAGAGTGATTATTCATAATTTTCTTATTTTTCGGAGAAAAGCCGCTTGACTTTAATACGAATAGGAATATTTTGTAGAAGTTAATTTTTGTAAGTCTGGCAACGCTGACAGCAGGAATAAATTTTAATACTCACTTAAACAGCCTCTTGTTTATAGACAATATAAACTCAATTTATGTAGGTAAGCCGGAGATGGATACAACTAAGAGTTCTAAAAATTAACAACAGACCTTTTCGTATTCATAATTTGCGTTTTTAAAAGAATTTTAGAACGGGCAACATTATTCAAGGGCGAAAATAATTCTACATGTATATCACTTTCTTGGAGACTTTCTGATTGTTATTCTTTTCAAGAATAATTCGGAAGCAATATATGAAGAGTAGGGGGTTATAACCCCCGGCACTGCCAAAATAATGAGCGTTTTCTTCCAGACATATTCAAGAAGACAATTCCTCTAGATTCTTTTTATTTGGATATGGTTTTACGTCGACCCTCGTCAAATTTGGTTTGTGAACAAACCGCTTTCGGCTATTTGCCATCTTCAGTGTTCTCTTTATACTAGTTGCGTTTTATTGTCAGCTGTGTTAATATAGTTCGTCTTGTTCGTGTTTCTCTTCGTATTATTTCTATTGCCTTCGTCACTTTCTCTCTTTTTTTTTGTCTGTATCTCTCTCACCTTTTTCGTTTGTTTGTTTTTACCTAATTTGTCTCTCCCTCTATGTCTGTCGGTCGCTCTCTCCCTTCTCATTCGCCTATCTTCCTATCTAAATCCTTTCACGACCATACTTCTCTAGGTTCATTATTATGCCATTCTTCTAATCCGCCATGTCAAAAATATTGGGTTGACGAATTCTTTTCTCCAAAATGTTCCATAGCATATATTGGCATTGAAATCAGGTAACTGGAAGAGCGTTTAAACCTGTCTTGGAACATTTTTACGACTAAAAGTCTGAAGATTTCTGCTGTATGGTAGCTTAGTTATCGGGGTCTACTTTTCGAGCTATAATATCTCAAAGATTTTCTATGGAATTCAAATCCGTTGTTTGTGCCAGCTTCTTTAAATATTTTACTTTGTTGCTAACGAAGCATTCATTCATCAGGTTTGGCCCAAACCTGACGGTGGTCTTACTACTGCGTCTACCAACGTTCCTAAAGTATATAACCCACCCTAGATGACAATTTCAGAGGCACAGCAAGCAATGTCGCGCCTCCACTCCTTGCTTGAGAGCCGATACTATCTAAACTCCTATTGCGCCTCAAAAATTAGCAACGTTCTGTTGCAATGCAACATTACATCGGATAGGAGAAAGCCACACCTGTCCGCGGTTTGGGTTTAAGCCACAGCCCAGAATGGCTTCACCAATAAAAGGGTACCCCTGGTACCTATTGTTAACTCATTGATTGAACCTCGACATTCCAAATCTTCTAGTTTCAGGTTACAGCTAGCCTAGGCAAATGGTGTTGCCTTTTACTTCCAAGAATACCGGACTTTGACGATATGAATGGATCCTTTTTTATTTATAATTATGACAATTTTTCATCCGAAAAGCTTCCCAGATAATTAATTTCATCTAGATTTGGAATTTTACTTCCATCATCAACAAGCCTGCTAAATGGAATTCTTTTGGGTAATGTATTGTATAGAAAAATTATGGCTTTGGTTTTTGCTTCGTTTAATTATATTTTTCATTTCGTGTAGAAAATTCAGGTGCACGTAAAAAGTCACATCTCATTCCTTTAAAGGTTGCATTTGAGACTTCTCTTTTTATAATTATTGCAGTATAATGTTCACATGGTCTCTAAATATTTTAAAATCCGAAATATATATAGATGAGGCTGATAACACAGACCCTTGTGGTACCCCAACAGCAACATTTAGCTCTTCCTCGTAATTAGGCTCCTTCTGAGACCCATGTACATCATTTCAATTCGATACTCGAGGTATTGTTGCTGTTAATAGACCAAAACGATACGCTGGTAGTGGCCGAAGTGTTGCTAACATAGTCGGTCTGCAAAAGTGTTGAGAATGATTCTGAAACATCAATTCCTCGACGTTTGCAACAATTGAGCATCAATAAAAGCACTTTGTGCAACATATTGTATAAAGGTCTTCATCCTCGCGTTTATAAAGTTCAACTCGTTCAAGAACTAAAGACGACCGATTAAAGTTTGCGTCGAACGTTTGTGAATTGGCTATTTCAAGAACTGAACGAAAGCAAAGCATTTTCAACGAGGCAGTTATGTAAACAAATATAATTGTCGGATAAGAGGTCACGAAAACCACAAAAAGTGTTCGAAACCCATTAAATTCAAAGAAAGTAGCCGTATGATGCGGTTTGTGCACAGGTAGCATCATCGGCCCGTATTTTATTTCAAAAATGACCAATGAAACATCATCACCGTGAATTTTCTGTTGTAGCAAACCATGGTAACTATTTCTTAATAGTCATAATTGGCTAATGTGACCTTTCGTTTTAGCAAGACGGCGACTGTATAGCTAGACAGTCACCGAAATAATTCAGTTAGCGCAATTTATTGATATGGCGATATCAATTGGTCGCCTCGTTCTTGTAATTGGAGCCATTTGAAAGACCGGGATTACGTGAACAACCCACAAATAGCTTACGCTCTGAAATTTAAAATTCGCTGCTGCATTGATGATATAATCCAAGAGCAGCGGCCGTCTGCCAACGTGCTAGAGGTGGACATTTGCCAAACATCATACTCGATTATTAATTCTCACTGATGTCAATAAAGCTAAAGTTAAGTGCCCCTGTAGGCTAGTAGATAGTGTATTAGCTTGTCAGTATGGGGATTGTGGGTTCGATTCCCAACGAAGACCTTGGTTTTTTTTCACTACAGAAAAACAAATTCTGTCGGGGGGGGGGGGGGGGGGGCTGCTCAGCGATGAAGGCATAGTCACTTAATTTCCGACTTTCACCACCAGTTTCATCTCTTCTCTATCCCTTTCCTAAAGAATGTAGCACGGTACTTGACTAAATAGGCATTGTTGCCTGAAGTGCTACTTCTCTTTAACAACACAAAAAAAGTTGTAAAAAAATGTGATACAAAAGGAGTATAAGATTCTTAATTTTTCTAGACTTCTAGTGGACAAATATAAAAAGGCAGCGTCTGAGTGGATAGTTAGTCAGTGTAAAAATAAACGTCGTAAAGTAGAGACGTGCATCTTAAGTAAATTTTTCTGTAGTGTCAGCTTTGTGTGTAGTTAAAGTAAATAAACTTAAAGCTAAAGTTGTAAAAAAATGGCTTCCTTTAACCCAATTTACTTCCTAACCTCAAATTTACACATCTATTAAATAAGATCATCTTTCTAAATCAAGTCAAATGCCTTTTCTATGTACTGACATACAATTAAAGTGCTCTTTCTATCGTTTCTATATGAAATTAACATTTCCTTATCAAGAAGACTGCAGAGTGTTCCTTTCCGTAAGTCAATGTGGTATACTTATATACTAATAATTTTTATATACAATTAAAAAAGTCAGTTGATAATTTAAAAATCTCGTTAGCCATCCCTGCCTTCAGAGCTTCACCCAAAGCTCTTTAATTGTTAACTAACAGTTTCCTAAATATTCTTCATGTTCATGAATACAAACATTTTGCTAGGATGTATATATTTTTAGTACTAAATAAAATAAGAGTGGAATGGGTGAAAGAAAGTGAGAGAGACAGAGAGAGAGAGAGAGAGAGAGAGAGAGAGAGGGATATAACAAGACAAACTAAAGTATGTGTTCTTGTTGGCTGTTGTTCTTTTTATCTTTAATAAAAGGTTTTATACACATTCGCATGGTTGGATGTTTGAATATTTTGGTTTATTGGTTTTTCTAAATTGTTTTTGTTTTTTAAACAACATGTTGCGGTTGCAAGGGTTTGGGTAAAAAATAAGGGACTCATATATTCACACAATAAACATTTACTTGTTATCTAAAGTGCACACTATATTCTTGTAAAACGCTTCCAATGCTTGTTGTTGACAACTACTCTTTTAGCCGCAAAATATGCTAACATGACGTACAGCTGCGGTCAATAAAATAGCACCAGTTGCAATATTGTGATTCGAAAAATGTAACAATTTCACCTATTTACTATATTATTTTTTTGAGTGTAAAAAACAGTTAAATTTTTTATGCATTTATTGTCCAATTTCGTAACTGTTAATCAGTTGTAAGAGATCTTTTGTAAGAGATCTTTTTATATTTTTTTTAATATATATACGGGTCGCGGGAATCATTGTTCCCCTGAAAAACGTGAACTAATAAAAAAATTACATCCGATGGTAAATTGTATTCCCAAATAAGAGAGTTTCTGGACTGTTCCAATAAAATGACAATAAATACCCTAAGATATGAGCAATAAGTCGAATTCCGTGGTAGAAAGCAAGTTTTGTCACCCTTAATAGTAAAACCGCTAGTAAGGACGACTACGGAGCTCAAAAAAACATTTGATGTGCCGGCAAGCATAGAAACTATTCGCCGCAGACTTTGAGACAACAACCTCAATGGCTGTAGTCCTCGAAAAGTGCCGCTCCTTTCTCTTAAGCATGTTGCTAAACGGATATCTTTTGCTTAAGCACATCTTTATTGGCCACAGAAAAAGTGGAGAAATGTGCCATGGACTGACGAATCTTTTTTTTTAAGAGAAGTAGCACGTCAGGCAACAATCCCTGTTTAGTTAAGTACCGTGCTACATTATTTAGGAAAGGGATAGAAAAGAGATGAAATAGGTGGTGAAAGTAGAAGGACAGCACAGGGACCAGTGACTATGCCTTTATTGCTAAGCAGCCCCACCGACAGTAAATTTTTATTTTTGTAGTGAAAAAAACCAAGGTCTTCGTTGGGAATCGAACCCACAACCCCCATACTGACAAGCTAGTATACTACCTACTAGCCTACAGGCGCACTTAAATCTGAAATTGTTCTTTTTTGGTGGAAAGGCTTCCAGATGTTTTGCCCGTAGGCCACCTAACAGCGAATACAAGCCCACAATTCACAGGAAAAACTATCAAACATGGAGATTATAGTATTATGGTATGGGGTTGCTTCTCGTAGCAAGGTGTGGGTCCTATATATTGGATTAAAACCATTACCGATTCATCGGTTTATGTAGAAATCCTTAATGAAATTATGCTTCCATATGCTTTCTACGAAATGCCCCGCTGGTGTGGGTCTTTCAGCAAGATAATGATTCCAAATACACCAACAAAATGGCAAAAAAAAATGGTTCAACGATAACTCTATCAATTTAATGAAGTGGCCTGTATAGTCCTCAGATTTGAACCCGATCGAAAATCTGTGGGCAAACATAAAGAAGGGTGTATCTACAATAAAACTAACGAGTTTTGAAGGGCTCTGGAAGGCAGTGTACAAAATTTTAAGTTTCACTAAAGTTAAAAGATGCCAGCAGTTAGTGGATCCCATGGGAAGGCGTTGTGCCGCGGTACTAGCCAACAAAGGACACGTGACAAAGTAATGAAATTATACAATTAATTTATCTACAATATATCTGAGTTAAATACTTGATTTATTTTGAGAAACACCACTTAATTTGTCCGTGGTGCTATTATATTGACCGCAGGTGTATATAAAATCATTTTTTACATTTTGTAAATTATATTTATTATTAAACTGTGGGATACATTTGGGAAATTGCTTGGTTTTTTTTCGTTCTAAGCAATTTAAAACATAAAGTTTTAATTTGAACACGAACTGCGGCTGTGTTCTCTTAATGCTACAGGTAGGCGTGTTGTTTAATAAATGTTGCTATATTTGGTTAATAATATTTATTGTCTGTTTTAGTGAAGATTAAAATTTTGTGTCAGGAAGGAAGCCATCGACATCAATGTTTAAAGTGTGGAAAAATACCGAATTGAAGATTAGAAGACGACTCAACGAAAAAAAATGCGTGAATGTGTTATACAACACAAACCACACGTGTCATTCGCCCGTGAACACTTGGACACTTGAATAAGCTCCTGGTAAAAGCTACTTGGTAAAATATTCTCTGGAGTGACGAATCCACATTTTGTCGATTTGGATCTGATGGAAAGCATCTAAACATGCAACACAACCCCAGTTACACTTCCTTTGATATCCTTACGGGGCCTGGTATACATTATGGCCAAGAGATGTACATCTGTGTTAAAGAACCAGGGAGCTATTCTGTCAAATATTATTACGGATGTGTCTTGCTTAAGTTTTAAAAAGAAAATAATTAAGCAATAAAGTAAACTACTGGGTATGTTAAATAATATTGCCATTTCCCGTCGTAACTGGCCGGTTTGTATTCGAGGACAACCAAACAACATAATACCAGACTGGGTATGTTGTTTACAAACTGCGTGGCTTGCTAAGAAACCTCATGCACATAAGACAACAACAAATTTCTAGTTACAAACTGCGTAGAAATGTTATACATAAAAACAACAACAACTTGATATGCTGTTTACTAACTGCTTTGTTTTCTGAGAAATCTTATGTACGCAAGACAACAACAACTATCCTAAAATAAATTCCAGAAAGAAACTTTATCAGCATAAAAACAAAAACAAAAATACACACAGACATTCAAGCGCCTATACATTGAATAAACAACATACAACAACAAAACGTGATACAAAGGAAGTAGAAGATTCTTAATTGTTCTAGACTTATGGTGGACAAATATAAAAAGGCAGCGTCTGAGTGGATAGTTAGTTAATTGAAAAAGAAACCTCGTGAAGTAAAGACGTGCACCTTAAGTAAATTGTTCTGTAGTGTCAACTTTGTGTGTAGTTAAAGTAAATAAATTTATAATTAAATTAAAAGCTCCAAAACCTGGTATTAAATATTTATTTTGCAATAAAGAACTCACAACAAAACAAGAGCCACAACACATTCGCTCTGTTCAAAAAATTTGAAACACATTTTCTAACAAAGCTTCGCTTATCTCTTTAATGCAGCCCCGAAATTCATCTTTAAGAGCATTTGTTGTTTGTTAGTTGTTCACGTAAGTTCGGTTTTTCAAATAACTCCAAAGCAAATAATACGACGTGAAGATATATGAACATGGCAACCATGTAAGATCGCTAAATTGATCAATTATGCGACCGGGAAGTCTCTTTGACATGTGACACCGCCTTTCTGAAACCAAAGGTCACTGATGGCAACATTCACCAATTATGGTGACGAAAATTTGTTTATCGTGGCTTATTAACACCACCGTTTCCTTGCTCATTTTTGAAAGAACACGTATCGATGATGCCACCTGACCACAAACTGCACCATTCGGTCTCTGTCTTTGGTATAACAAATTTTCAAGGAGTTTTTGTAGATTTTGTAAGGTCTTCATTCGATAATATAATTTCTTTACATAACCCTATTTGAAAATGAGCCTTTCCGCCAAAGATTATTTCTGTTGGAAAATGCATTCTTTTCCTTCAGTTCTTCATACAGTTAATTCAATTTTTAAAAGAGTTGAGTTGAGTTGATAAGCATGAAAATGAAAATCTTTTTGCAAAGTATTAGGCGAACTTTGGGGACGCCCAATTATTGCAAATGTCGACGAGTTGATATTGTTTAGTCAGGTGAATGTTTTGCAACTTTAACAGAGTGTGGATGAGAATAGATTTGTTAAAATACTTATAAAACAGTGAACCTTCTTTATGAAAATTAAACCAAAGGGCCCAGGTGCCCCTGTAGGCTAGTAGGTAGTGTACTAGCTTATCAGTCTGGCTGTTTTCACAACAAAAAATAAAAATTGACTGTTGATGGGGCTGCTCAGTGATGAATGCATGGTCACTGGTCGCTTTGCTGTCTTATAAGACAGTTAATTTCTGATAACATAGGCTTTCTGGAAATAAAAGCTACCCCGGTAGGCTAGTAGCTAGTGTACTTAGCCTACCAATGTAGGGATGGTTGTTTTCACTACAAAAAAATATAAGAGCTTGAAAGCTATGTAGCTATCCTTCTACTTTCACCACCTGTCTCATCTCTAATATATCTCTTTCTAAAGAATGTAGCGCAATTGTGACTAAATAGGCATTGTTCCTGGAAGTGCTACTTCTCTTTAAAGAAAAGGGGAGGGTCTTTAGGCCAACAGTGTCCTTGCGTCCTTGTCATTTGAAATGACAACGAGCCACTTGACATTAAACACAAAAATACAGTTTCTATAGGAAGTCGTACAGAAGTAAACATGTGTAGTAGCTAATCCATACACATGTTTGCTTCGCAGAACTGAAAAGAAACCATGAACACGAGGATGTCATTTCGTGATAAGATTTACATCTGCACCTGGCCGTGGTCCTTAATCAGATGGTGGTCACACCACTGTGAATGAAAGGCAACGTCATACACGTCCTAGGAAGCCGAAGACTAATTCTAGCAACAGGTCATCCCTAGTTGCAATTTCAGCGGTTCCAGAGCAGGGTTGCAAATAGGAACGTCAGTAATGGAAAAGTTGCGTGAAATTAAACATGAAAAAAAACCTTTCCATCACAAAACACTTCTGTTTAATACAGGATGTCCGCCGGGAAGGTATACTACTTTGTTTTGCCACCTTTTTGGTAAACATTAGTCCTGAGAGTTCATATTTGGGCAGTCGTGAAGTAGACAGGTGGCAAATTTACTATAGAAAAGCATTCTAACCTGTTTTAATCGTTAAAATAATTTATCAAACTCAATCATCGATTACAGTGACGATGAGAATGTTACGTGAAATTTTTGGCAGAAACAACGTGTCAGCAAAGCGCACTATATATCGTGTAGTGAATGATTTCTAAGAAAGATCGGCTGAAAAAATTGCTGCAGCTTAAGAAAGTATTTAAAACAATCAATCAACCTCAATTCGACGCTGTGGTCAGGTCTTTAAAGAACAACTTTGGCCACAATTTTGCACAAGGATTTCCTTTTGTTTCCATATAAGATTCAGTTGACACAAGAGCTTCTTCGCCTTACATATGCCAATAGGAGAAGTTACAGCTCGCTCATGACAACCACGATTTTCATAATGATTGACAAGGCACATTTTCAGGTGCTACTGCTACCTACTAGCGTACAGGTGCCCCTGTATTATGTAGTGTGCCACCTAACATGACTGGAGTTTTGGGTTCGATTCCCAACAAACACCTTGGTTTTTTTCACTACAAATAAAAATTTAATGTGGGTGGGGCTGCTCAGTGATGAAGGCATAGTCACTGGTCACTGAGCTGTCTTATAAGACAGTTAATTTCCATAACTATCCTTCTACTTTCACCACCTGTCGCATCTCTTCTCTATCCCTTTCCTAAAGAATGTAGCACGGCACTTAACTAAATAGGCATTATTGCCTGAAGTGATACTTCTCCTTAAAAAAAGAAGAAAATGGATATGTGATCGATTCTGGGGAATGGGACCCTTAAAATTATTCTACAGTCACCTTTGCATCCACTAAAAGTAACAGTCTGGTGTGCAATTTGGTCAAGAGGAATCATTGGACCTTATTTCTTTAAAAATGAAAACGGCGTAACGGTAACTCTGAACGGGGAGCGATATCGTGATATGATTTAAAAATTTTTAAAGCCACAGCTATATGCTTTGGGCTAGATTAACATGTGGTAGAAACAAGACGGTGCCACATCGCATACAGCCAGGAATACAATGAAATTACTGTGAGACCTCTTTCCACAACAAGTTATTTTAAGAAATAGTGATGTTGATTGGCCTCCGCGGTGGCTCCAAACTTTTTTTTTGCGGGGATATCTTATAAGCAAGATTTATGCAAACAAACCAGAAACGCTTGGGCAACTCTAATAAAATATTCGTGATGAAATTAATGAAATACTACATGAAATATGTGAAAATTTAATGAAAAATGTGCTCAGAAAAGGACTCGTATTTGTGAGGCTAACAGAGGCGGAAATTTATCTGATATTGTATTCCATACATAATTGACATTAAATAAAACATTTATCAATATAAGATCCATTCCCTTTCATTTAATCAGAAATTATAAACTGGCGGACACTCTGAGGTTTAGTCGCTAGATGGCATGGGTTGCCAAAAAGTAGTAGGTAGAGTATAGTAAAAAAGATCTGTTACAGATTTCTAGACAGGTCCTTCCGATTTGCTAGTAATAGTTTTTGTACATTCAGAGTTGCATTTGCACCGCTCTTTTGTAACAGTGTGGCAGGCAAAGAAAGAAAATATTTCTTGCTATTTTTCTATCAGCATGTCGTGTAAACGAGCCGTTCGACTGTGTAGTATTTTCAGCTGCACAACAGAATTTTGTAGAATTTTCTACTGCACAAAAGCAATTGTTTTAACATTTTTTCCATATAAACAAATTAATTAATTAATTTTAATTAATTATACGTCTGATGAAGTTGCCAATTTTTATTACTCATACGTTTTAGGAAAACACAAAACCAGAAAAATCCTTTAATAGCATTAACGTTATTTGTAAAATAACATTTTAAAATTGTGTAATAGCGAGCAAAGAGCAAAAACAAAGTATAAAACACATTTTATTATATTTATAAAATTTAAGGAAAAAACATTGATTTTTAACAGTAAAAAACATCAGCAAATAAGAGGATTATGGTCAATAACATGGGACGATAAATGGAAAAAAGAATGGAAAAGTATCGATTAAATGAAAATGTGAAAAAATCAAACTTTAAAATTTAATTTCATAGAATTCATTGGAAAGCACACGACAGAAGTAAATTAACATTTTATCTTATTTGCATAACTCGCATTTACAACATAAAAAAATAAATACGAATCGCACACGCTGTTGTACGATTGTAAGTGTTGTAAGTTAGATAAAGAAAATTCATAACAAAAATTTTAAATAAGGCAGGAATTAAAACAGAGCTTTGCTGTATCGCTTGAGTTAACGTTCAGTTTGTTTAGTGCAGTTTCAAGTTTAAGGACTTATATAGTACTGTAACGGTGAAAGTCGTGCATTCGTTTTCACTTACACGATATTACTACTCGAAGTGAACTCATTCTTTAATTGAAAGCAAATTACTAGTATTATCTTACAATGAACCCAAGGTGCCCCTGTAGACAGTAGGTAGTGCACTAGCTTGTCAGTATGGGGGTTGTGGGTTCGATTCCCAACAAAGACCTTGGTTTTTTTCACTACAAAAATAAAAAATTGACTTTCGGTGAGGCTGCTCAGCTATGAAGGCATAGTCACTGGTAGCTGTGCTGTCTTATACGGCAGTTAATTTCCGTAACTATCCTTCTATTTTCACCACCTGTCTCATCTCTTCTATATCCCTTTGCTAAACAATGTAGTGCACGGTACTTATAAAATACAAATACATACATACTTCAGATCATTTTTAGTTCTCATTTTTTTACTGCTTCAGAAATTCTCACATTTTACTCCTCAGGATAGGCAATAAAATTTAAGTATTACACACTCATTGATGAAAACCCCATGCATACATACCTAAAACGAAAATAAAAATACCACAACAAAATTGAATTATTATTTAAATCATAATTAATTAAAATTAATAAAGAATTATTTATGTAGTTGTGATAACAGTAAATTTAATTCTTGTTAAATCTCCATAAAAATTGTTGTCTTCCAAAAAAAACTATTAAAATATTAAAATCTTAATGGGAAATTTTATTGTTTTCCATTAACTTGTTGTTATTCCAGATGCTTTAGCTGTAGCTGCCTTAGTATTCGCCATAAATTGATAATAAAAAATGTCTGCCCAGGAATGCTTTATAAGTCTGTTATGTGTCTACAAATTTATGGCAGCCAACGTAGAGTAAA
This sequence comes from Trichopoda pennipes, assembly GCA_030448955.1. NCBI lineage: Eukaryota > Metazoa > Arthropoda > Insecta > Diptera > Tachinidae > Trichopoda > Trichopoda pennipes. Next base: position 899,361 of record JASKUP010000068.1, on the reverse strand, counting down.
GAAAAATTAAAATAATCCAAAGAACACAGAATTACAAATTAAAATTCCTGTTTAAGGGCATTAAGCCTAAAAGCCTGCTATTAAAATATACTGTTAAAATATAATCAAAAGCAGAAGAAGAAACAAATATTTCATATTACCAAGGTTGCTAGCCAACGTTAACGTAGTAGAAAGAGACTGAAATAGTCAAAGAATAAAATACATGCTTTTTCCTTTTTCAAACCTAGAAGTTCTTTCGATTGGTCTACCTTTATTTCAGTATTCTGTGTCATTTTTTAGCTCTCTATTCCAAATATGGACGTTTAATCTACCCAGTGACTCGAAATCACTTATTTTTTCGTGCATTTACCCTAATAAAGTAAATTTAAATTTCGAATATACAGCTGCCTTTGCTAACTGATCTATCGCAGCTCCACAATAATTGTTTGATTTTCTGCTACTTCATAAAGCTTCTATCAGCTATTTGCTTGCCTGTGTTCTTTCTCTAATCTAGACTCAGAAAAAATTCTGCTGCTGTTCAGTTTTTCTTCTTTTTAAACGACTGATCTTACTGTTTTGACGAAATGTCACCATCATTATATGTGTCAACGGGGGTAAGAGGAAGCCCAATACTCTTCAAGGCCAGCAGGAGCCAACTGGTCAATTCCACTTTATTGCCATGGGAATCAGTAAAGCTCCAGGGTTCACCTATTTGTCTTTTTAGCCTTTTAGCTGTTCTCTAACTGATTATTGAGGTTGGCCCTTCGAGAGTATCGTGGTGGTTGTGGTTTCGAGGCCCTCGTTTGAGTTGTGTGGGTCGGATCATTCACAATGAACACAATGAAACTGGTCCAAGTCCAGTGAGCATGATTGCGGTTGTGTTCTTAAATTTTATTGAGCTTAATGCGTTCTGTATCAGGAGTTGGATAGTCTCCAACTCTTCAGCAAGAAGTGAAGGCTGCGGCCTGCTCCGGGCTTTTGAAGTTTTAACTAGGAGTGACTGGAAGATATACGTATCTAAAGGCCTTCTAGGGCGAGGAAGACACAGCTAGGTGCAGACGTAAATCTTATCAAGCATGATCTAACCAAGGTTATTTCTAAGAGATTCTTGCCGTAGATGGGAGTTGAACTCATGAACTGCCTCCCTTATGAACAGCCCAATAACTCAACATGTCATAGTTAGCTTTTACTCTTCCCAATAAGCATTTTGGCTGGAACTCAAGTGAAATTACACTTGAAATCCAGTCACAATTTCTAATTTCCAGCGTTGAATTACAGTTGAAACACAGTTGAATTCAATAGCGCATCCAGCAAAATTAACCATTGAATTGCAGTCGAACAAAACAGTACCTTTGCAGTGTAATTCCAGCCTTGAATAACAATGTGATTCAAGTCGAACCGAACCTGTTTTTATAATTGAATTCAAGCATGAAATTGTAGTGGAATCCAAATCGAACCGAACCTATTTTTACCGTTAAATTCAAGCATGGAATTTCAGTGTTATTCAAGCAATGTGCCAACAGTATTTAAATAGTGGTTTAAGGCCATAAAACATTAACACACCCGAACCCATAGCTTTAATACCTGGACATTTCGGAGTGCTCTTTAAAGTTCGGGCATCCGATGGCAAATCCTTATGATGCTGCAGAAGGATTTGCACTAAACTGTTTATTGCAGCATTCGGAATATTATGTTGGATCGTTCATACAGCCAGCTGTATTTTTAAGTCCCTGTCTCCCACAGAATTAATTTCAGTATCAGATATACTATCTTCTTCTATAATTGTGCCCTCACAGACAGACGGTTCATCGTTCAAAGCGACGTGGACATCGTTGGAAGCTATTCCCATTGGTTGTTCATTTTACAGAATATGCTGATTCTGGGTAAGCAGTGCAAAAATTTTACGAGCATCTGCTTTTGGCTTTGACTACATACCTTTATATTTATTTATTCCAAATTTCTTTATATTGTTTAATTTTCGATTCTTTATTTATTATTTTCGTTTTGCTTATTTTCACTTTAAAAATTTTGCGACTTTCGCGTTGTAAAGTTGTTCACCATTAATTAATAATATTTAATATTTATTTATTAATATTATAATATTTTATGATTGACAATTAGCTGACTCTGACTTCAAACAGACTGGAAAGCGGATGGATTTCAAATGTAATTCAAGCTTGAATTCACACTGGAAATCCAACATTGGAATTCACAAAAAATTTGTGCTTATTGGGTTTATTCCATTCACACACATACATACACACACTAGTCATTGTTAGTGGTAGAAGCCACAAGTAATTCAACTTTGTTTACCATAATCATCAGCTTTTTGGTGTTTTACAGTTAGGCAAAGGGTTGCCAAATCTTTTATTCCTAATAATATTTCAAAATTAAAAAGTGTGCGGCATCAAATTCAACTGCAACGTTAAAGTTGCAGAAATATGATTAGAAAATTCAAATTCAAACTTGCTTTCGCTTGCAGAAAGCAAGAAGCAATATATGTGACGATACATAAAGAGAACAACGAAAATTGATGTGGGTTGTGGGTGGACTCCGTCTAACAAAATTAATTTTCATTGATTCTGAATATTGTTTGCATTTTAAGTTTAGGTTAACAGGTTAACTGCAACTTAAAGTAAAGGGTTTTTCAACAAGAAGTTGGTTTTCTAAAACAAAATAAAACAAAAAAATTTAGCTTAAGATGATTCATTCACTTTATTATATTACGAAGATAAAAGTTCGATAATTATGAATGAAAAATGATATCTGGCTAATGTCCACCACGACCATGTTGACAGATGTCGATTCTTTCATCAAAGTTTTTTATCACTTTTCGTTAATCACATCATAGATTTTGAGTTTTAGGACTGAAATCGATGCGATTGGCTCCGTCTAGACTTAGTCCTTAACATGGCCCCACAAAAAATAATTACACGATCTGGCTGGTCACTTAACTGCTGATTGTCGTGAAATTATGCGATCGGAAAATTTGGTTTGCAATAAATTGATCGTTTCATTGGTTGTGTGATATGTGGCATCGTCCTGCTGAAACCACGTGTCAGTGATATCCACGTCCCCAGTAATAGTATCTCGCGATAGCGTGATCCATTGAGCGTTACTACATTTCCAGCCGTATCTTCGAAAAAAAAAATGGCCCAATCATGCCTCCCGACCACATAGCGCACCATACACTGACACGTGGAGCATGCAAAAGCTTCTCAATAATCGCTCTAGGATTTTCAGAAATCCAAATGCGACAATTTTGCGTGTTGACATACCCTGACAAGTGAAAATGAACTACGTCTGAATAATAAAATTTAAAGAAAAACCAGCCGATGGCTACTGAATGTATTGAGCGAAACTACGGCAATATGAATAGTAGATTGGCTTCAATTCCTGCACCAGTTGAATCTTGTAAGGCTTCAAAGTCAAATCCTTATGCAATATTCGACATTGTGCTGACTTTGGATAACCTCAAATATTGAGAACATAGAGGTATTGACAAATTTGGATCTGCTTCAACACTGTGACGTGACTCATGGCTGCAATGATTTCAGTTTAACGACCTGGCCGAACGCACCTTGATGTTTTTACATTTTGTATCAAGCCTATCGACTCAAATTTAATGATCAAATAATATTATTACGGATGTGTCTTGCCTAAGTTTTAAAATAAAATAATTAAGGAATAAAGCGAACTACTGGGTATGTTGTTTACGAACTGCGTGGCTTGCTAAGAAAACATATGGTACAACAACAAAATTTCTAGTTACAAACTGCGTAGAAATTTTATAAACCCAAACAACAACAATTTGTTATGCTGTTTACTAACTGGGTGGCCTGCAAGACAAAAACAAATTTCTGTTTATTAGTGGGTAGAAATTTTATACGCGCAAGACAACAACAAGCATGTATGCTGTTTACCACCTGCGTAGTTTTCGAAGAAACCTTTTCTACAAAAGACAACAACAAATATCTTAAAATAAATTCTAAGAAAAAACTTTATCAGTATAAAAACAAAAACAAGAACACACACAGACATACTGGCGCCTATACATTGAATAAACAACATACAACAACAAAATGTGATACAAAGGTAGTAGAAGATTCCTAAATTTTCTAGACTTTTAATGGACAAATATAAAAGGGCAACGTCTGAGTGTCATATCAGTGTAAAATTAAACCTCATAAAGTAAAGACGTGCATTTTAAGCAAATATTTCTGAAGTGTCAACTTTGTGTAGTTTAAGTTAATAGAATTGTTAGAAATTTAAAAATTCTAAAAACTGGTGGTATTTATTTTGCAATAAAAAAACTCACAACAAAACGTTTATAAAAAGTATAAACGTAACAGTATAGTTAACAGCGGCCTCAGCGGGACGATTATATTGTCCGAAAATATCACAAATTTTACGAAGTGTTACTTTAACAGAACCACCATTTCTCATAGTGGATTTTAATTATTTGAATGCGATTTTGGTTGCGAAATAGAATTCATTGTAAGAAACGCCATTTGCCATGTCAAAAAATTAAATTTCCAAACTATCATGTTGTTGGTGTTGCCACAATTGTAAAACAAACTTTTTGCTGAAAACCCCATTACATACTAGAAGCGGAGAATGCTGATAATGGATGTAACAATTCAGTGAACTTTCTTTAAAAAATTACACATTAATTTGTAAATAATTTTTCTTTTTTAAATTAATTTAGAAAAATGATTATTTGTGAACTTAGGCCAATCTAAAAATTATTCATTTATTTTAACACTAAAATAGTTTGACTATTCAAATTCAAAAATTAAAAATATTCCTAAAGGAGCTGAATATTGCATGTCGCTTTAGGAAAAATATTTGCAAAAAACTTGTTTAAATTTTGAGAATTTCCCAGGAGCTGTTTCACACAAAGACAGTCACTAAATATTAATTATAGAAAAAGAAAAATAATCAAAAATTTAAGGGAATTGTTGTAAAACAGATGAAACAAATAGCTAGTAATACGAGAACAGAGAGAGAGAATGACTATGGAAACGAAATTTATCATCATTTATTTATTATGTGTCTGTGGTCTCTGGACAAAACCAAACACTCACCCAGCAAGAGATGAGAAACAAGAACATAACTGGTTGATGAGGTTAAATAATGACCAAACAAAAAAAAGGGACTCATCATAACATCTCTTGTTACCAAAAGATTAAACAAAACTATCACAATTGCCAGTCACCACATCGCAGCATACATTTTTATTTATTTTTCTTCTACTGCGGCCACATAACTTAAAATAACTAAAATAAACTCAGCTCCTGCTGCTACCAAAGAGAATTATTTGAAAAAATATTATATGAAAAGAATTTGTCAACATGCTCGTCGTTTTGGCTGTAAAACAAACAAAAGAGCGACAAGGTTTTTAATCAAATTTTCATTTTGTGGCGTGTTAGGATAAATACTTTTTTAGTTTTCATTCTTTCCCAAGCTGCATTATGAGAGGAGATAAAATAGAAGGATGCAGCGTGCAGCTTTTTTCTTTTTTTTTTTTGCTTAATAAAACTTGTCATTCAATCATCCTTTATTATGCGATGTATGACACTTTATTCATTCAATGGATTTATTAATCAAATAAAAAAAAAATATATTAAAAATGGTTAAAGTGCCATCGGTTTCAGGTTAAATAAAAGAGCATCTTGAAAACTTTTTGACTTTAGAAATAAAATTCTTTTATACGCCAAAAAGGCAAAATTTCATTTTTTAAAATTTTCTTCTTATTACTGCATTTAGTCATCTTTTTTTAGAACTATTATCCTTTCAATAAGGAGTTATTCTGCCATCAACTTTAAAGCGACTGTCGTGCTAAACATATATCAAAATTCTTTTAGTAGTTTAAAGATAACGCAGGGGCCCTTATAGGCTAGTAGGTAGTGTACTAGCTTATAAGACTGGGGGTTGTGGGTTCAATTCCCAACAAAGACCTTAAAAAATTTACTGTCGGTGGGGCTGCTCTGGTCACTGTGCTTTCTCATACGAAGGCTCGGAGAGTGCTACCAAATTATAAAAACTTGCTTTATAAATCAATCATTAGTTCACGCAACTTTGGAGCGACTTTTAATTTCTAGAACCGACAGGTGCACCTGTAGGGTAGAAGTTAGTGTACTAGCTTATCAGTCTGGAGGTTGTGGATTCCAACAAAGACCTTGGCTGCTTTTTCACTACAAAAATAAAAATTGACTGTCGGTAGGGCTGCTCAGTGATGAAAACATGATCACTGGTCGGTGGGCTGTCTTATACAATAGTTGATTTCCGTAACTATCCTTCTACTTTCACCACCTGTCCTATCTCTTCTCCATCCGTCTCCTAAAGAATGTAGCACGGTACTTTACCTTAAAAAAACAAATAAAGGTAACGCCCAACATTTAGCTTTAAGCTAATTAAAAAATATTAAAACCCAAGCTTGGCATTGCCCACAATATTAACACTAATTTCTTGAGATTTAGCGTCAATAACTGATCTATAGTCAAAATAGGGTTCCTTCGATTTTCAGATTACAGCACCATTTATCAATCGTATTCATTTAGTAGTAGATCGAACCAGTTGGAGATGAGTTCCAAAAGGCGGAACATGAATAATACGCTCAATCACGATCTCCCAACAATCTCTCGAAATGGAATCGTGTAAATCGAATCGTTCGCAATGCCCATAAGATGCAATGTTGCATGCTTACGCATAGATCTGTGTTCGGAAATGGTGCTACATCTCTTACTTCGTAGTATTTATATCCGTTAAAAATTCAATACAACTCTCATGTATGGGCCGTCGCCACACAAGTCTATTTTGGAGTTACTCGACCTCATACAAGAGAAGGCCAAGAGGTTCGTTGGGAATAGTAGCGTATCCAACTCTATTAATTCTCTAGAGCATCGACCACAATGTAGGATGTATTTCACTGTTTTATCGTTACTATCATAGTGAGTGCTCTAATGAAAGTAGGAAACTTGTTCCCGTTATCACACGTTTTTGGCTTTAATTCGATTTTCGTTGAGAGCGCACCCACTTGTGGTTGATTGGCCAGTGCATCGCACTAGGCATTACAGTTTTTTAGCAGAGCTCCTTCCAGAGGTTTTTCCTATCACTTTCAATGAAGAAAAGTTTAAATTAAATGTCCACAAACACTACGCCCTCTTTTCTCCTCCCCATAACCTTATTTCATTTGTAAGGGTCATCCCCTAAGTCCCCTGGTCCAAAAGGAAAAATGGTAGTGGTTCGCAGCTAAATTTATGAAGTGTTGCCAATTCAGCTATACCCGCGTACTCTGGTAATTTCAAACTACAAAAGATTTCTCTTTCGCCTAACGCTGTTTTTTTCCCAATGCCAATAATTGTTGGTGTTGCTGTATATTATTTTTAAATAATTACTGTAAATCGGCAGGTGACATTACGTGGTAAGATTTACATCTGTGCCTGGCAGTGAGCCTTAATATTTTTTATAACACGAATACAGCTTTAACACATTTTGAACTGTACGTTATTTCTAAGAAAGCTTAAAGTGGTTTGTGGCTTGGATATTTAAAACGTTAAATTGTGACCGGGATAAACAAATGAAATAGAATAAACGTCTACCACTAACAACTGTGCGGTAAATAATATAACAGAAAAGTTAGGATGCAGCAGCAATGTGAACAACAAATTGTGAGTTTGAGCCTTCACCGGTGTCTTGAGTAAAATAACAGGAGCGATGTATAGTTTGCACTGGATTAGTCAATTTCAGGTGCCTGTATAATAAACAACAAATCGTGAATTCAGTTTTAGATTATTGAACGTCTTGAGTTTGGTAAGATATCTGAACAGTACATCAGATGAAATCTCAGCGGAAAGAAAAATAAATTCGGGGCATTTTTATAGAAAAATAATCAGTGATTAAATTTTTTATGGAAAAATTATCAGTGATAAAAATTTATATAGAAAAATAATCGGTGATAAAAATTTTTATAGAAAAATTATCGTTGATAAAAATTTTTAATAAAAATTTTCATAGAAAAATTATTGGTGATAAAAATTTTTATAGAAAAATTATCGATAATAAAAATTTTTATAGAAAAATTATCGGTGATAAAAATTTTTAATAAAAATTGTCATAGAAAAATTATCGGTGATAAAAATTTTTATTGGAAAATTATCGGTGATAAAAATTTTTATAGAAAAATTATCGCTGATAAAAATTTTTATAGAAAAATTATCGGTGATAAAAATTTTTATAGAAAAATTATCGGTGATAAAAATTTTTATAGAAAAATTATCGGTGATAAAAATTTTTAATTTTTATAGAAAAATTATCAGCGATGACAATTTTTTATAGAAAAATTATCACCGAGACAATTTTTTATAGAAAAATTATCAGCGATGACAATTTTTTATAGAAAAATTATCAGCGATGACAATTTTTTATAGAAAAATTATCCGCGATGACAACTTTTTATAGAAAAATTATCAGCGATGACAATTTTTTATAGAAATTTTATCAGCGATGAAAATTTTTATAGAAAAAATATCAGCGATGAAATTTTTTATAGAAAAATTATCAGCGATGAAATTTTTTATAGAAAAATTATCAGCGATAGAAATTTTTTATAGAAAAATTATCAGCGATGGCTATTTTTTATAGAAAAATTATCAGCGATGGAAATTTTTTATAGCAAAATTATTATAGAATAAATGTTTATAGAAAAATTATCAGCGATGGAAATTGTTTATAGAAAAATTATCAGCGATGAAATTTTTAAAGAAAAATTATCAACGATGAAATTTTTCATAAAAAATGTATCAGTAATGAAATTGTTTATAGAAAACTAATAAGTGATGAATGTTTTTAATAGAAAACTAATCTGTGATGAATTATTTTTCTACAAAACTAATTAGTGATGAAATTTTTTTTTTAAAAGTTATGAGTGATGAAAGTTTTTACGGAAAAATTATTACAATTTTTATAGAAAAACTTTCAATGATGAAATTTTTTTTATAAAAAATTTATTACACGTGAAATTTTGTGTATAAAAATATTATGACTGACGAAATTTGTTTAAAGCAAAATTATTAGAAAATAATTTTTTTTTAAGAAAAATTATCACTCACGAAAATTTTTTGTTAAAAAACAAACTTAAAGTATGAAAATTTCTATAAAACTACGTATGATAAATCAATTTATGTCAGCTATAGGGACACCCTTAAGTTTTTATATATATCTCATTTTGTTTGAATTTAAAATGTCGGTCTATGGCGTTTTATTGGATAAGGGTAAATGCATTATATAACATAAACTATGGAACCACCCTTTAATTTTCAATTTTATACTTGTTGTTATAACAGATATAAAAATATTGTTACGGATGTGTCTTGCTTAAGTTTTAAAATAAAATAATTAGGGAATAAAGCGAACTTCTGGGTATGTTGTTAACGAACTGCGTGGCTTGCTAAGAAAACTTATGCTACAACAACAGAATTTCCAGTTACAAACAGCGTAGAAATTTTTTAAACGCAAACAACAACAATTTGTTATGCTGTGTACTAAATGGGTGGCATGCAAGACAAAAACAAATTTCTGGTTTTTTAACTGCGTAGAAATTTTATACGCGCAAGACAACAACAAGCATGTATGCTGTTTACCATCTGCGTAGTTTTCGAAGAAACCTTTTCTACAAAAGACAACAATAAATATCTTAAAATAAATTCTAAGAAGAAACTTTATCAGTATAAAAACAAAAATACAGACATACTTGCGCCTATACATTGAATAAACAACATACAACAACAAAATGTGATACAAAGGGAGTAGAAGATTCCTAAATTTTCTATATATAAAAGGGCATCGTCTGAGTGTCATATCAGTTAAAATTTAACCTCATAAAGTAAAGACGTGCATTTTAAGTAAATATTTCTGAAGTGTCATATCAGTTAAAATTTAACCTCATAAAGTAAAGACGTGCATTTTAAGTAAATATTTCTGAAGTGTCAACTTTGTGTAGTTAAAGTTAATAGAATTGTTAGAAATTTAAAAATTCTAAAAACTGGTGTTATTTATTTTGCAATAAAAAACTCACAACAAAACGTTTATAAAAGGTATAAACGTAACAATATATATTTCGTGAAATATTTACGTGTTAGGATATGATACGTAGAAGACAAGTTACGTTACCTATTGGGGACAGCTCTAAATGTGTAAATACATTTATTTTATTACTTTCTGCTATTGGAAGCTATGGTGATATGGTGTTTACTAAAATTTATTTGGGTATCAGTTACGGTTCAATAGACTGTGTAAAGATCATGAGTATGGTATTGGAACACCCTTTAATTTCTTTCTTTTTTTCAATGTGACTTAAGCACTACTACTACTAGCTTTGAATTAAGAAAGCAAAAGCGGTTCAGAAACACGGAGTTTTGCGGGCATAGACAGCAATATGAATACAGACGAATTGATAACCGTCTCCTTTTTGGAAGTTTATTAAAAATAAACACTATTCAAACTAAATCTCATGTCTCCTAATAAATTTTAGGAAATTAATCTAAACTTTCAAATGTTAAGTAGATTTTGCTTTTTTGCGGTTGCTCTTTGTATTAAAGACGATGTTGCTTTAATTAAGTTAATAGAGCTTGTTACTGTACAAAATTACCTTTATCTCCATTACAAGCTAATGAGCCATTAAAAGTACAACGCACACACACACACACACCACACATATTTTATCTATAGAAATACACTCCTTTAGTTTCTGTTACATCAACTGCAAACAAGGAAGATTGCTGCTACTGTCACAGACACATACATACATACATGTAAACATATAAATGACGGTATCATCAATTTAAGTATTTCAGCATCAAAAAAGCAAAAAATAACTGTTTATTTATCAAGCAACCATTTGCAACATAAAGTTGTTTAAGAACTAAAAAATAAAGTTTTCAACTATTCCATTTTATACTTTTTTTGCCTTTTAGCCAACTGATAGAAAAGTTAGTTTTTGGCAAAAAAAAAGAAAAAAAAATGGCATAAAATATATTTTATCTCAACAAGATAAACGCAAATTTTCTATAAGTGACGGATAGTGGGAGTCAACAAATGGCAGCTCTTGAGTTCACTTTTCAATTTAAGATTAATTTTGTTGCATAAAAAAATAAGACGATAAACAAATTCTATTTGAAAATGTTGCATTTAGCAACCTTGGTATCTATATAACAGACGCAAGAAGTAGAGCCACCACATGATGTTGAAAATGATAATGATAATGATGATGATGATGATGGTAGTGATGCAGTAGTCAGTATGCTGTTAAATGAAAACGTGCAGACACATAATAATTCAGCATGAACTTCTCTTTAGAAAGCAAGATAATTTAAAAAACAATTTCCATATGTTTGCATTTCGTTTTTGCAACAAAATGTTGTAATTCCAAGCGGAGGATGCAACATTTATAGTTATACAAAACTAAAAATGTGTGTTATAATAAATTTGCACTTAATACAAGCACCACAATTCATGATAATTATCAATAATGACAGTATTTCAAAAATGGATTTGATAAACAAAAAGTGTTCAAATAAAATGTGTAAAAAACTGAATAGGAAATAAGGTACAGTGGGATAAAATAATTTTATAATTTCCAAATAGATAGCTAAAATTTCATGAAAAAGTTGCTGCTACACATTCAAATTTTTCTCTTCAAACAGTATGATTGTGTATATTTGTTTGACCTTAGGTGCCCCTGCAAGCTAGTAGCTAGTGTACTAGCTTATTAGTCTGAGGGCTGTGGGTTCGATTCCCAACAATGACCTTGGCTGTTTTCACTACAAATTAATAAAAATTGACTGTCGATGGGGCTGCTCAGTGATGAAGGCATAGTTACTGGTCGCTGTGCTGTCTTTTACGATAGTTAATTTCCGATAACATGGGCCATCTAGAAATGAAAGCTGCCCCGGAAGGCTAGTAGGTAGTTATCCTACCAATCTAGGGGTGGTTGTTTCCACTACAAAAATAACAGCTTCAAGGCTATATAACTAAACTATCCTTCTACTTTCACCCCCTGTCTCATCTTTTCTTTATCCCTTTCCTAAAAATGTAGCACGGTTGTGACTAAATAGGCATTGTTACCTGAAGTGCTATTTCTCTTTAAAAACAAAAGAAAAAATATGCTTGATTCTTCAGACTTCACAGCTGTTTATCAGATGACCTCAAGTTTTTAAAGTTTTAAGAGATTAAAGCTATGAAAAGAAAAATAAGCTTCAAAGATTTAGAATGCCACATCTACAAAAGCACATCAAGAAAAAGGCCCCTACTTTTAAACACAGAATGTTACAACTTCAATTAAAAGCAAATAACGCCACATTATTCTGACATGTACGGGGTTTACTTTATTTGGGTATGATTTTACGTCAACCCGCGTCAAATTTGGTTTGTGAACAAACCGGTTTCGGCTATTTGCCATCTTCAGTGTTCTCTCTATACTACTCTCTCTATAGAGAACACTGAAGATGGCAAATAGCTACCAACTACTCTGATCTCACAACATTTTATTTAGGGGTAGCAAACATGCGCCTTTAACCAGCGCACCAAGCCAGTGGCTTTGACATATTGTAGAAACCAACTCTTGTTTACTAAATATGTGCTTAAGCAATCGACACGATATTACACCGACAAGACACGGACTCACCAATCAGGCTTTCTTATTAGCTTAGCTGCAACTGCCACACATAGTTTTTTTTTTATACTTTCCTATTTTCTAGTTATATTGCCCAGAACCCGCCTTCACTATCACAAAAGCTGTTCTAATATACTGAAGGCGATTTTACCATCTTACCTCTAGCGGCTAATTAATAAGTGTTTCTCTCTTTTACTACAGCTACCGGTGAGGTTAAAATTGCTGATTTACGTTCGCCTTCAAACAACTCAAATAGCAGCGCAAATGTTAAACGCTTACTTCCTTCATATTCAAGGTTTTGAGCTTAAAAACCTTTACCAAGGCAACTACCATGGCAGTTACTCAACACCAGCTACTAAATGTTTTTCATACACACACACATACATATACCACACTTTTAAGTGGCGGAACAAAACAACTTATCCAACAACTTATCTGTTTATCCAAGTTATAATCTAACTTATTAGCGCTTCATAAATGATTGTCTCTTAATAAGTTTGCCGACCCTCAGGGGGCACATTTATCGGTCTTTATAAAATACTTGACTATCTAGACCTGTGCAACTGGGGGAAAGAGGGAATCCAGTGCCCTGAAGGAAGTAGGGGTCAACTGGGAACTCCACGTCATTTCCACGGGAATCAGTGAACCGCAGAGTTCCGTTATTTGTCTCTTTACACATTTAACTGTTCTCTGGCTGATTATTGAGGTTGGCCCCTATATGGGAGTAACGTGGTGGTTGTGGTTTCGCGGCCCCATAACAGACAGGTCAGTTTTATATGGTGGCCAGGATCTATAGTAAATTTGCCACCTGTCTACTTCACGACTGCCCAAATATGAACTCTCGGGACTAATGTTTACCAAAATGGTGGCAAAACAAAATAGTATACCTTCCCTGCGGACATCCTGTATTAAACAGAAGTGTTTTGTGATGGAAAGGTTTTTTTTTCGTGTTTAATTTCACGCAGCTCTTCCATTACTGACATTCCCATTTGCCCTCCCCCCGGGGGCACATGATAGTCTTTTTGGAACCTACTATTCCGTTCAGACTGGTGTCTTGCGGGGTAAAAGGGAGCCCAGACCACTCAAAGGCTAGTAGGAGTCACCTGGACAATCCACATATTTCCACGGGAATCAGTACGCCCCAGAGTTCACTAACTGTCTCTTGAGACAATTAGCTGTTCTCTGACTGGTTATTGAGGTTGGCCCCTATATGGAGTATCGTGGTGGTTGTGGTTTCGAGACCCTCGTGAGAGTTTGTGGGTCGGATCATTAAAAATGAACACAATGAAAGGTTCAGGTCCAGTGAGTATGAAAGCCATCGTGTTCTTAATTATATTAAGCTTCATGCGTTCTGGACCAGGAGTTGGAAAGTCTCCAACTCTTTAGCAAGGAGTTAAGGCTGCGGCCCACTTCGGGCTTTCGAAATTGCTACTAGGAGTGACCGGAGGATATACGTATTCGATGGCCTCCTAGGGCGTGAATGACGTTTGCAAATTATTCAAGTGGTTTGACCACCATCTGATTATGACTACCTAGTCGGTGCAGATGTAAATCAAATCACATCATCATTCCCATTTCCCTCCCGGGGAAATGACCTGTGCTGCTGGGGGTATAAGGGAGCCCAGTCCCCTGAAGTCAGTAGGGGTACAACTGGAAGCTCCACGTTATTTCCACGGGAATTAGTAGCCCGCAGAATTTCCGCTAATTGTTTCTGTAGACATTTAGCTGTTTCTCTGAATTACTATTGAGTTTGGCCCTTCGGGAGTATTGTGGTGGTTGTGGTTTTGCGGCACTTACATGAATTTAATTATTAGGGCCAGGATCATCTCTTTTTTAATTGCACCTATGGGTGAATGATCCAGTCCAGTGAGCATGCTAGACATGTGTTCTGGACAGGAGTTGGATAGTCTCCAACTCTTCAGCAAGGAGTGATGATTTGCAGCCCTGCTCTGGAATCATTAAAGTTGCAACTAGGAAAAACCTGTTGCTAGAATTAGTCTTCGGCTTCCTACGACGAGCATGACGTTCCTATTTATGCAAAGTGGTTTGACCACCATCTGATTAAGGCTCCATAGCCAGGCACAGATGTAAATTATATCACGCAATAAGTTTGCCTGTCCCTCCCCACCTAAACTCAATCATCTAGATTTGTGCTGCTGGGGATATTAGGGAGCCCAGTCCCCTGAAGGCAAGCAGGTTGTCAAGTGGAAGCTCCACGTTATTTCCACGGAAATCAGTAAGCCTCAGAGTTCCGCTAATTGTCTCTTTAGACTTTTAGCTGTTTTTCTAACTGATTATTGAGGTTGGCCCTTCGGCAGTATAGTGGTGGTTGTGGTTTTGCGACCCCCGCATGAATTTGATTATGGGACCAGGATCATCTTGCCTTTAATAACAGAAACGGGTGAATGATCCGGATCCAGTGAGCATGCTTGTCATGTGTTCTGGACCAGGAGTTGGATAGTCTCCAGCTCTTCAGCAAGGAGTAGTGGTTTGTAACCCTACTTTGGAACCGCTAAAATTGCAACTAAGAAAGACCTGTTGCTAGAATTATTCCTCGGCTTCCTAGGGCGTGAATGACGTTGCTTTTCATTCCCAGTGATTTGACCACCATTTGATTAAGGCTTACGGCCAGATGCAGATGTAAATCTTATCACGAAAATAAGTTTGCCGGCTTATTTGTTATTTAGGCGTCAATTATGATTTAACGTCTAAACCCTGTACTCACTTTTTGATATTATACCCAAGCATATTATCATTATGAATAGATGCTTGGAGAGTGCTACCAAATTATAAAAATTTGCTTTGCAAATCAATCATTAGGAGTAACTTTTGATTTTTAGAACCAACAGGTGCCCCTGTAGGCCAGTAGGTAGTGTACTAGTTTACCAGTTTGGGGGTTGTGGGTTCCAACAAAGACCTTGGCTGTTTTTTTCACTACAAAAATAAAAATTGACTGTCGGTAGGGCTGCTCAGTGATAAAGGCATAGTCACTGGTCGCTGTGCTATCTTATAATTTTCGTAACTATCCATCTACTTTCACCACCTGCTTAATCTCTTCTCTATCCCTTTCCTTAAGAATGTAGCACGGTACTTGACTAAATAGTCATTATTGCCTAAAGTGCTACTTCTCTTTATAATCCAGTAATTAAAGCCACGCAACCATCATCAGTGCCGTTTTTTTGCGGATTAGATACTAGAGCAGTTAAAAACATTCGAATTATATTGAGAAACTGTGTTGAGCGATGAGGCACATATTTGGTTTCGTTAGATCAATGAAAATTGCCTTAAAAATTACAACAAATACAATGCAAAATACACCATGCAGACTTCGCTGCATCCAGGAATATGCACCGTTCGCCGCAGCTGACTCGCTGATAGCATCCTTCAATCTCTTATTTCATCAAAATAAAAGACGTAGCTTGCGTAACGGTTGATGGCAATGGTTACTGCTACAATCTTCATGATATTTTCATCCAAAATCTGATTTCAACAGGATGACACTGCGTGCCACAAGGTGACTCTCATCATCCACTACTTAAAATCAAAATGTGATGATAAATTGATTTGATCTTCAAGGTGCCAGAATTTTATGCTTTACAATAATTTCATATAAAAGGTGTTTTTTATAGAGGTATAGAACTTTGAAATAACAGATAAATGTATTAAATTCACGGCCTAAGATTTACTTTATTCGAGTTATAGTCTTCTGGCATTATAAATTAAATAAAAGTTCCGGCATATGAGCGCCACGGCTGGCTTGGAGGTAATCTAATCAGGAGGTCTAATTTTCGGCTCGCTCGGACGTAATGTAATCTGTAGGTATAGTTTTCCATAACTATTTTCAACATTTGTGGCCTTACAGAGGTTAATAGTTTCGGTTTCTCATAACGCTACAGAAAATAATTTGGTGGCGCGTTAAATAATTCTTGGAGGGCAAGTGACGGGTCGAAAATGTTAAACTATGTGATGGTTGTTTAAGTGATGAAGGGAAAAGTCGTTAATCATGTCTCTATAACGGTCAACATTGTCTGTAACGCTTTGATCAGCATTATTTTTAAAGAAGCTTAGACCAAGCTTAAAGCATTCCAAGCAGTCTTTCTGGATGTAGCGGTGTCTCCACATACACTTGTAGATTACGCTACTAAATATAAGCGAGTTTTGTTGAACAATTGGAATCAACGGCAATCTTGTTTGGCCACAACAAGACGGCAGTCTATTCATGTTAAAATGTCAAGCCAAGCTAAACATAAATCACTTGACAGCTAGCAAAATGGCGCACAGAAGCTAGGTGTTTCCAACTTGAAGTTCCCCCCGGGAGCACATTGATATGTTTTTACAGAATCTTACCGTCATTACATGTGTCTTCGGGGGTAAAAGAGATCCCAGTCCCCTTCAAGACTAGCAGGAGCCAACTGGACAATCCACTATATTTCCAGGGGAATCATTAAAGCCCCAAAGTTCAGCTTTTTATCTTTTTAGCCTTTAAACTGTTCTCTGACTAATTATTGAGGTTGGCCCTTCGGAAGTATCGTGGTGGTTGTGATTTCGAGGCCCTCGTTTGAGTTGTGTCGGATCATTCACACTAAACACTATGAGTGGTGCAGATCCAGTGAGCCTGATTTTATTAAGCTTCATTGCTTTCTGGACCAGGAGTTGGATAATCTCCAACTCTTCAGCAAGAAGTAAAGGCTGCGGCCTGCCCCGGCTTTTGAAGTTGCAACTAGGAGTGACCGGAGGATATACGTATCTAAAGGCCTTCTAGGGCGAGGGTGATGCTACATATCACTCCAAGAGTGGTAATGATCTACCATCTGATTAAGGCCCACGGCCAAGTGCAGATGTAAATCTTATCACGTCACATGTGTGTCTATAGGCTCGTATGTATGAATGTGGGGGTGCGGGCTACCAGTCCCGGGCTTTTCGGCGATCAACTGGTAGTAATTGCTTGAAATCTCGGCGGTTACGGAGGCTGAATGGAGTCTTTAATGTGGTACCATGGAAGTCAGGGGGTCTTGTAAGTTCGGTTCCAGCCTGGCAATGGTGCGGCCCTTTAGGACGTAAATCTGTATTACCTCTTGCAAACGTTTAATCGTTTTGGGCTTATCGGCCCGAGTATCTTCACAGAAAATATTCTATTGGCGTTAATTGCACGACCTTGAAGGCCAATTTATGGGTTTATGGGTGGTATGATCCACCATCCGGTTATGACTTACACGGCTAGGCTACAGATGTAAATCTTATCACGCACGCCAACTTAATGTTCTATAGCTCTATATAAAACGCCCGATATAACTCAAGCCAACGCTTTCTTTGACAGATGTCTTTTTACAGATCGTACTTGCTATTGAAGAGTAGTCAAGTAGGATTCCTTAAACCCAATTTAGAGTACCAAGGCTGCACTAGAAAAGAATCATAGTTTAAGGATATAATTTAAGGCAGAACTTTGACAGATGTGTACATATCGTTCTGAGTGTTGCGGCTGGAGATTTGGAAATTTTTATTTTGAATAAAATCCAAGGCAGCCATAAAACAAAATCTAGAAGTAATTAACTAGTTTCAAAAGGCAAATTAATATCAGTCCAGAAATTTGTGACTTCCCTAATCTTAAGTTGATTAGAAAAATATCATCGTTCGAAAGTTTAAACTCAATATTGTTTTATAAATTTAAATTAGAAAACTTTAAATAAAATTATTGTTTAAAATAGTTAAAAGTAAAAACCTCAAAAAAAAATACTTTATGTCATCTTATCCATTTTAATGCCACGAGCAGTAACGTTAACATTTCGCCCAAAAATATGCAAACTTTTTACAACAGTTACAATATTTTACGAAAGTTGTCCTTTATACGAAATGAGTATAAAAATAACAGTAAAATAAAATATTGCTTGACCATAAAAATCTTTTATTTATTTTATTTAGAAAACCATATTTTTTTATTTGTATGTGTTGGTGTGTTTTGGTTTTCATCGTAATTTTCCTTTTAGGGTGGAGTAAAGCTGAAAATAATCTAAAAACAAGTTTTGAATAACTAAAACGAGCTAAACTGAGCTATAGAGTCTGTTATTTTATATGCTGAGTTTTTTGCTTTTTATTTTGTTTTTTTTTTTTTTACTGGTAAATTCTGCTTAAGGAGGCCTTAATTCTACATGCCCCTCCAATATAAGAGTCTTTGTTGAAAATACTTGAACAACATAAAAGATCTTTATGTTTTGTGTTTAAGGAGTTAAAGGCAGATTGCATCCAAAAATAACTAGAACATTAGCAAGGATTATAGTATTTTGTGGTCTGCTTTACATTTTTTTGCTGTTTTTGCTGTTGTTGTTTTTAATATTTTTTTTTTACATAAATGTGATATGTTGTATGCGATAAAGATACAAATACAAAAGTTGCATCATCATACTTTAAACGCCATACAAAAGTTTTCTATTTTAGATTCATGATGTTTTTGATCATAAAATAATAAGAATATTATAGAGTGTGAACATGTTTTGAGGTTATGTTATGTTATGTTTAACAAAAATATAAAGAAATATTTAAAACAAAACATGTTAAAGAAATTTATTAAAAAAAAAATTCAAACAAAAATTCGCATTTTTAAAATTCAAACACTAAACAAAAAGTGTCTTAAATTTCTAGAAACATTTAAATTTTATTATTTAATTTGAGAATTTAAAAAGAAATAATTTTATAGCTGATTGTCTTAAATATCCAATATTAAAATATTGTGTAAGCAAAATAATTTTTAACGTTAAAAATAAGTTGCAACATTAAGTTGGAGTATATGGAACCTTTGCTGCAAGAAAGTCATAACTCCATATATTTAAATTTTTAAGTTGAGCATGCAGAAATATTCTTCTCTCTTTCAGCAACAAAAACAAAAATATTAAATAATATCACTTTTTCTTTAAATGTGATAAACAAAAATAATCAGCTCATCCCATTTTCTCTAAAACAAATTTTTCCTAAATATTTAAAACGAATTAAAAACAAATTAACATTTTTTATAATTTCGCTCTTATAAAGCATTTTTACTAAAACAAGAAATTTGTTTTTCAATTGTGGCAACACCAACACCACAACAGTTTTGACTTTCAGTTTTTTGACGTATTCGTAGTAGATGCACAAGCAGTTGTTAAATTGAATTCAATTTTGGACGAAAATCGCTTTAAAATAAATAAAATTTACTATGAAAATGGTGGTTCTCTTAAAGTAACATTTCTTAAAATTCGTAAGATTTTCGCAGAACATAATCGTCCCTCTGAGACCGCCATTAAGAATTTAGTCGATAAATTTGAGTCGCCCGACTCGATAAAAAATATGCGGACGCGTGTTCGACCGGTTCGTTCAACTAAAAGCATCCATGAGCCAGAGTGTTGAAGCATATTCAAATTTGTCAATTCCGCGACGTTCTCAACTATTGGAGTTATCCAAAACCACCACCACATTTCGTGATAAGACATACAGCTGTACCTGGCCGTAAGCCTTAATCAGATGGTGGTCAAACCACTGGGAATGAAAAGCAACGTCATTCACGCCCTAGGAAGCCGAGGACTAATTCTAGCAACAGGTTTTTCCTAGTTGCAATTTCAACGGTTCCACTACTCCTTGCTGAAGAGCTGGAGACTATCCAACTCCTGGTCCAAAACATATGACTACCATGCTCACTGGATCCGGATCTTTCACCCGTTGGTGTTATTAAAGGCGAGATGATCCTGGCCCTCTAAATCAAATTCATGCGATGGCCGTAAAACCCCACCACGATACTCCCGAAGAGCCAACTTCAATAATCACTCAGAGAAACAGCTAAAAGACTAAAGGGACAATTAGCGCAACTCTGGGCTTACTGATCCCCGTGGAAATAACGTAGAACTTCCAGTTGACACCCTGCTCGCCTTCAGGGGACTGGGCTTCCTTATACCCCCAGCAGCACAAGTCTAGATGTTTGAGTAATCTATAAAGACTGATAAATGTGCCCCCAGGGAACCACCACCACAACTGTGTGATTCGATTTACATCCGCGCCTGGCCATGAAGCCTTAATCAGATGGTGGACCAAACCACTGCATAATTTGGAACGTCATGCTCGTCCTAGAAAGCCGAAGCCATAATTCTATGCAACAGAACTTTCTAGTTGTAACTTCGATGATTCCAGAGCAGGGCTGCAAATCATCACTCCTTGCTTAAGAGTTGGAGACTTTGATATGGGGCCGCGAAACCACAACCACCACGATACTCCCATATAGGGGCCAACCTCAATAATCAGTAAGAGAACAGTTAAATGTCTAAAGAGACAAATAACGAACTCTGCGATTTACTAATTCCCGTGGAAATAAGAGGATTTACTAATTCCCGTGTCTAGATAGTCGAAGTTCTATAAATTTTGCGTAAAGATTTGACTTTGAAGGCTTGCAAGTTTTAACTAGTGCAGGAATCGAAGCCGAAAAACCTTTCACATCGCCGTAGATGCGCTCTATTCATTCAAGAACAACCGGCTGGATTTTCTGAAAAAATCATTTTTTCAGACGAAGCCCGTTGTCACTTGTTCGGGTATGTCAACAAGCGAAATTGCTGCATTTGTGCTTTTGAAAATCCTAGAGCGATTATTGAGAAGCTTTTGCATGCTTAACGTGTCACTGTATGGTGCGCTATGTGGTCTGAAGGCCTTTGACTGAGTCTTTTCTGTTATGATGAGACTAGAACTGCGGTAACGGTTAATGGATTATACTATTGCAAGATTCTAACAACTCACTTTTGACCTATTATTGACAACGTGAATATCACTGACATGTGATTTCAACAGAACGGTGCCACATCTCACACAGCCAGGAAAACGATCAACTGTGTGATTCGAGTTAAATCCGCGCCTGGCTATGAAGTCTTAATCAGATAGTGAACCAAACCACGGCATAATTTGGAACGACATGCTCGTCCTAGGAAGCCGAAGCAATAATTTTATGCAACAGAACTTTCTAGTTGCAACTTCGATGATTCCAGAGCAGGGCTGTAAATCACCACTCCTTGCTTAAGAGTTGGAGATTTTCCAACTCCTGTACAGAACACATGTCTAGCATGCTCACTGGATCTGGGAACATTTCACCAGGTGGGTGTTATTAAAGGTGAAATGAACCCGGCCACCATAGAAGCATAGACTGATATGGGGCCGCGAAACCACAACCACCACGATACTCCCATATAGGGGCCAACCTCAATGATCAGCCAGAGAACTATTATAAGTCTAAAGACACTGCGGGCCACTGATCCCCGTGGAAATAAAGTGGAGTTTCCAGTTGACCACCTGCCTGTCTTCAGGGGACTGGGCTCCCTTTATACCCCAGTTGCACTGAGTCTAGATAGTGGAATATTCTATAAAGACCATATTCATATGCCCCTGGGGGGGCCAATGAAACGATCAATTTATTGCAAACCAAGTTTTCCGATCGCATAATTTAACGACAATCAGCAATTAAGTGGCCAGCCAGAACGTGTGATTTAACACCGCTGGATTAATTTTTGTGGGGTTATGTTAAGGACAAAGTCTATATGGCGCCAGTCGAATCAATTTTAGCCTTAAAACTCAAAATCCGTGAGGTGATGTGATGTAATTTTGCCAAAAAGTGATTAAAAACTTTGATGAAAGAGTCGACATCAGTCAGTGTGGTCATGGTGGACATTTGCCTGATATCATTTTTCATTCATAATTTCCGAGCTTTTCTCTTGGTAATGCAATAAAACTTTGAAATATCTTAAGCTAAATTGTTTGTTTTATTTTGTATTATAAAACTGACTTCTTGTTGAAAAACCCTTTATTTGTTTATTTTACTAGAATTAAATAAATAGCATAAAATCATAGCATAGAGCATAAATTAACGGAAAAGATAAACAAAAAGTTATGACAATTAACGAGTTTTACTTTTTGCAACACACAAAAACTAGAAAAATAACGAATGAGATTTGCTGCAGTGCAAATGATTATAACTAGTTGCAGTTGCATTATCCCCAAGAACCTCCAAAACAAGCCACAGTTATTTTGACTTTCAACAAGCAGGGTTTGGCAATCAAAAAACAGCTGCCACTGCCACCAACAAAAAGAAACACAACAGGCGGCAGTTGGTGCTAAAACATCTACGGGTTACGCTGAAATATGTCACTGTTTGTGGGTAAAACAATGTAGTATTATTAGTAAGAGAGAGAGAGAGAGAGAGAAAAGGAAGGAGGGAGAGAAAAAGCGACTGAAAAAAACCTGTCAGCGAGTGGGTCGTACACCCAGCGTTGGTGTACAAAAAAATTAATGCTAACAGACTTACTAAAGAAAAACAACCAAACAACAAAACTGCAACAACTGCTTTTAAACAAAACTGCTTGTAAAACAACAACAATAACAATTGTGTAAAAAATATTAAACAAGGCCACAATCAAAACAATCTAATTTAACACAGGAGTTCTGCACCAGCCGTAATATCAGAATCACTCTTTTATCCCATCTCACTTACTTTATTCCGAAAGCGAAGAATTTAAGAATAATAAAAATATCAATAAAAACCATAAAAGAAAACAAAGGAATTTAAGGATTTTAAATATTTTCCTTTCCTGGCATTTCAAGCTAAAAAAACATTGCTGTGTTGCCAATTTGGTTGCATTCACGTAAAAAGTGGCGTTTTCGTGTTTATTTCAAATTGGCTCTTTTTCGCACAGTAAACAGCGATTTCGAAAGAAAGTAAAAAGGAGTGTACAAATTAACTTGTACCTGCCATTATAGCTACATCGGGCAAACAGGACGAAAAATTAAGACCAGATTTAGGGAACACATTAGAGACTATAACAGAAAACTACGAGAACCAAAATCAACTCCAGAATCAGACTTTGCGAACCATATATTTGACAGCAAATGTACACCAGGACATATAAAGACAACGGTGAAACTTCTTCATACACAGCACAAAGGAGGGAGACTAAATGTATTAGAAAACATGGAAATATACAGACAGAGAACATTTGACGGACGAATAATAAATGACACATGGACAAAAACGGACAACAGGCATGATCGTAAAAGGATTTAGTTGGAGAAAAGACGAATGAAATAGGGAGCGACAAATTAGGTAAAAAGAGACAAACGAAAAAGGAGAGAGAGAGAGAGACACAGGCAAAAAAAGAACAAGACAGAAAGTGATGAACGCAATTACACGAAGGGAGACACGAACTATATAAACACAACTGACAATAGAACGCAACTAGTACGAAAAGAACATTGAAGATAGCAAACAGCCGAAACCGGTTTGTTCACAAACCAAGTTTGACGAGGGTCGACGGAAAACCGTACCCAAATAAAAGTAAAAAGCATTAAAACACTTTTTTAAAACATACTAAAGGATAAATTTTAAGCCTGTTGAAGTTTGCGAAACGATTAACGAACTGTCAAATGAAGTGTTACTCTCTTTGCTCACTTTCTGAAATTTATAATAATTATACTCTCAGAAATCATCATCATTGTTTAATCGTTAGCACATTACTCGGATTTACTTTGAAAATCAGTCTTCATTTCGGCCAACTTATAGACGGAAAACTGTGATGGCTGTTTTAATTACAAAAATTAAATTACTGTCATTATAGCAACTTAAGGGCACCGTTTGGTGCGGTTTACATAATGGTGGAATACTGTAACTTATTTCGGATTAAGTTCATTGTAGGTCACTACCTGTCTTTGTGAATTAAAATTTGTTTGAAAATATGGATGACATTGAACTGGGCCAGATGTGATTTCAACAGGGCAACGCCACAACCATTGAAATATTGCTATTAGTTGATTTCGAGAAATGAAACTCTCATGCGATGTTCATGCGATTTTACACCTTTCAGTGAACTCACTGATTTATGCTAATAAGCAAATAGAAATTGGCACTTTAAAAATTGGATCAAAGTCGAAAGCGAACATGTGAACTACATTCGCTTTAATCAGTCAAAGCTTGGAGCTGACCACAACACACAAACTGGTGGCGACGGCTATGCTCTTTACAGACGACGAAAACCAGAGAAGGGTGGTGAAACAGCAACAATCAAACTCAATCACGTTGATTTTAAAGTTGATAACCGGTGGATTGTGCCTTACTCTCCTTTGCTCTCGAAAGCATTTAATGCGCATATCAACGTGGAGTATTGCAATTCTGTCAAATCGATCAAATGCATTAGTAAATACGTGAATAAAGGCAGTGGTATGGCAGTTTTTAGACTTTTAAATCCAAATGCACCCGTCAATAAAATCGACCAGTTTCAAATGGGACGTAATATCAGCAGCAAAGAAGCTTGACATTCACGAACGCTCTCCTGCTGTCGTCCATCTCAGTCTGCATTTGGAAAATGGTCAACGAGTATACTTCACTGAAGAGCGCGGTCTAGCGAGCTGAAAATTCACTCAATACAAAGTTGACTGCCTTTTTTCAATTGTGTGCCAGTGACACATTCGCTGCAACATTGCTGTATCATGAGGTTCCGACGTATTACACATGGAATCAGTCAACGGAAAAGTGTGGCAACGGAGAAAACAAAGCATGCGGCAATCTTCAATGCCTCAATTGTTTTCCACTGGCGCATTGGGGCGAGTGTACACTGTCCATCCGAGCAATGCTGAATGTTACTACATCCGAATGCTGCTTTATGTAATCGAAACTATCAAAACCGTCTACGGCCAAATTTGTCAGACATATAAGGAGGCATGCTTTAAATTTGGTCTGCTTGAAAATGATCAGCATTGGAACAACATACTGGCAGCAGCATCTAAAACATGTCATCCTAAGCAAATAAGCGAACTCTGTTTGCCTTCTGCAAGGTATGCAGGTGGAAAAATAGGGAGAAATTTACTTCTCTCTCTGGTAGACTTCAGTCGAGCAAACTACAAACCGTTTTGCTTTAGCTGGCAAACGGTAAAGCCAACGATACCTTAAAAGTCATACCTCAGTTTCGCCTACAAAAGTTGGCGGACTGTTTGTGGGTTTTGTAAAGCCCATATGCGGCAATTACGTTGCCATAAGCAGCACTACAACCGCTAAGAGCAATTGTCAGTAACAGTATCGTGAGCCTAGAATTTAGCGATTAAATCAGATGGAGTCCAATAACAAGGAACAGCTGTTCGCATTTTAAGAAGTGATAAAATGAAATTTTCACCATTTTGTTCGCATTTTACGAAGTGATACAGTAAAATTTTTACCATTTTGATAGTAAATTTTCACAATTAAAATTCTTTGCTTAAGAGTGTAACATTCCAGTCGTAAAATTTCCCAATTTTTAACAAAATAAATGTCAGCTTCATTTTAAACATTTAATCATTTGATAGACAATTTACTGCCTAACTTCAAATTTTCCCACCCGATATAAAAGACCAAACATTGTTAAAGAAAAAGGCAGATTAGATAGCAAAAACCTTGTCTGTAGGTGCGCCTGTAGGCTAGTAGGTAGTGTACTAACTTGTCAGTCTGGGGGTTGTGGGTTCGATCCCCAAAATAAAACTTGACTGCCGGTGGGGCTGTTCAATGTTGAAGGGATAGTCACTGGTCGCTGTGCTGTCTTTAGACTGCAGTTAATTTCCGACTATCCTTCTACTATCACCACCTGTTTCATCTTTTCTCTATCCCTTTCCTAAAGAATGTAGCACGGTACTTGACTAAATAGGCATTGTTGCCTGAAGTGCTACTTCCCTTTTCAAAAAAAAACAGGTAATTGAGTCGGAAGTGTATAGTTTCCCAATATTCTTCAAATCTTAACCCCGCGACTGGTTTGGCGAGGAAGAGCTGATAGCAATTGCTGCAGTTAATCGTACCCCTGATACTGAGGTGCATGGTTATCGTCGCTTAACCCCAAGACTGGTTTGGCGAGGAAGAGCAGACAGCAATCGCTATAGTTAATCGTACCGCGTCGATACTGAGGTGCATGGTTATCCTCGCTGCTGCCCCTTTGTACCAAGAATGTCACCAAGCGCATATGGCTGCTACCTTATACAGCTGCTCTTTGATTAATCCTGGATTTACCTCAGCACTCCCCCTTATACATCGGGGGTCATAACACCCGACCGTAATTTTCACAGTGTAGGAAACTACAATTAAGGAAACAAACTTGTGTTAAGATTTATAACATTTCTGGAATCAAAGAGGAGTTATTCCTACGGAAATTCCAGTAAGTGCATAAAATCGCCGCCGCCAATCCCAGCAATAAGCGAAGAACGTATCGTCACAAATGTTTATTATTTTTTTTGTCTTAAAAAATGCAGTATTCATTCACTTAATGTATTTTATTACACACCCTGTAGCATAATTTAAATCCACATAAAAACACTTGAAAAAAAATAAAAAAAAGAAAAATAACTACAAAATTTACAATTCAATTTTATACTCACACTTACGCACACAGCAAAACCCAAAACAGCCAACCAACACATGATCCGCCATTAAAACTAAGGATAAGAATTACAAACTACAGGAACAGGAAAAAATAAAAAAGAGTAAAAAATGTAATGAAAAATGAAATGAAAAAACAAATTGTAAAAAAAAAAAGAAAAGCAAATCAAAATTTAGTGCTGTTTGCAAATGTATTTAAAACCAGAATAGAGCAGCATAAACAACTATAGAAATATGCAAGCAGACAAGTACACACACATACATACATACATACATCCACTCACACTTCATAGGAGCCTAAAGACTCCCTGCAGTGACAGTATTTTGTTACTTCTGTTATTTTTGCGTATTATTTTTGCATTCTTTGTAGGACCTTCTTGTGTCAATGTGTTAAGAGTCCCCCGTTGGCAACAAACAACAACCATACAAACAAGAAGAAAAAAAAACAAATTAAATACGTAAATAAAAATAAAAAAAAAACAGCAACATAAAGTTGCAAGGCTTTCTTTTTTGTTGTAGCCTTAATAATAGTTGTTGTACATATTTAGCTTGTTGCTGCCAGCCGTTTTTTTTCTCTCTTTGCCTTTTTTTTTGTTAAAGAAAATAATCTCTTAAAAAATTTATTAAAATAAAAATAATGAATTTTCGAAAAAAAAGGAGAACATGTTTTTTAAATATATTTTATCACCATTGCGGCATTAAATAATTTGTTGTTGGATTTACAAATGAGAACGTGTTTGTGCGTGTGCCAGTAAATTATTATGCAAAAATAAACACTTTAAAGAGTAACAATTTGTGGTGCATACATTAAGGCATTTGCAATGGTGAATAAAAATAATATGTGCATAATTATCATATTGTTAGCTTTTTAAGGTACACGAATCCTTTTTCTTTACAAAAAACTGGAGCTTGTCTAGAAAAGGAAAATTGTTATAAAAAATATAATTTTTTATCAAATAAATTTAAACTTACTAAAAATAAGAAAAAGTATTAATCTTAATAATGGTCTTTTTTTAAATAAATTTAACATAATAGGTTCAATATTTCGCTTTCCCTTGGAAAGCTTCTTCAGGAAATACTACGGCAGAACCAAAAATTTATAAATCATTAACTTATGTTCCTGGAAGATTAAGAAAGTCTATGAAGACTATGCCTATGATTTCCATATTGTCTAATTAATCGGTTAGTTAATTCTACTGGAAAATCGTTGTCATTAATTATATCTCTTATTGTGTCCTTATTCTTCAAATGAAACTCTCTATCACCCTCAGTCAATATTCTGTCTATCATATTTTTGGCCGTATTTATTATCATTTTTCTCGGATGTTTGGAATAAAAATTAATAATTCTTCCAGAAGATGTTGCTTTCTTATACCAATCAACTGCTAAATTCTTTCTCTTTCTTATTATCAATATATCTAAATATGGAAGTTTAGATTCTAGCTCTCTTTCAATCGTAAATTTAATATCCCGATGGAAACTATTCAATTCTGACAAAATATCATCCACTGCATCTTCCGAAGTTATACAAAATAAATCATCTACACATTTTGTGATAATCTTCGGTTTAATATGCATTTTACTAACACATGAATTTAGTAATTCCTCCATCACAATCACAGCTATAATTGGAGAGACTGGAGAGCCCATAGGGAGGCCCTCCTTCTGCAGATATATCCTATTATCAAATTGAAAAACCTGTTGTCTTTAATACAAAACTTAAGAATACGTAAAAATAATTCCATCTCAATATTCGTATTTTGTTCTATTATCTGCCATTTTCCCTCTATAATCCTCAAAGCTAAAGCTACAGGAATACTTGGAAAAAGTGAAACTACATCAAATGAAAACAAGCTATCATTATCTTGTATATCTATTCTCTTGGCTTTATGCTTAAATTCCAATGAATATCTAATATAATATATATTGATTGTCCTGTTATTATCTTATGAATATTCGTAGGCCGGGGAATTAATGCAACAGCAAATAGGTCTTAAAGGAAAATTCTGCTTATGGATCTTAGGTACTCCATACAGCTTTGGATTTCTCTCCATTACTGAAATGATATCTTTTTTAAAAAGTTCAGCAACTAAAACATTATTGGCTGTATGCATAAAAACTTAAAGTAGGTTTAACTGCCGTTGTTAAGCACAATTTCCTAAAGTTGTATTCAAAAAACGTTTTTACCTTAAAATACCTTTGTTAACTTTAAAGTAAGAAAAACCTACGTTAAACCTACAATAAGTTGACAGTTCAATTTTATTATTGAAAGTTCAAAAACAAAACAAATTGTGTTTACAATAAACTGAGCCGTTTATTTTAAAAGTGGCATAAGTTACTTTGTTATTGTCATCTTTTTTATTTTAAATGAGTTTATAAAACATTTAAATTTTTAGCCATTTTAACTAGTCTGTATTTAGTTTTCTTTCTGAAACGGATTTTTCTAATGATTGTGTTGAAATAAAATCTTTTTTCTCCATGTTGTGTACTGTGAAGGATTTTTTCGACAGGGGGCTATTACTACTATTACTATTTTGTCCTTTACATAAGTCACTATGTGCAAAATAATATGCTTTTGAGTTGTGACATTCTTAGATATTTTATACAACACGAAGCAACTGCCTGAGAATAAAAAAATAACAAAATAATGCTAATTATGTGTAGTATACTAGACATCACTATAATATAGTTCAGTAAACTGAACTATTTTTTTGAACTAATAAAAATAAATCCAATAATCACAACAATGCTTCACACAAACACATATTACATGTTTCCATTTCTTTAACACTAAGCTCCGTAATTAATTTCCTAAGTACAGCGACTAACGCCATTTGCAAAATAAGCATTTTTGTTACACCGTTAATTATCAACACTCCTCTCAAACAAATCTCAATACTTCTTAACTTATTAATGTCAAATTTATTAAAAATGAAAAAAAAACTGTTCAGTTGTGACTTGTGCCACTTTCAATGTAAACGGCTCAATTGACACATATACTTTGTTATTCCAAAAATTTTTAAAAATGTTTTTTAAAACAAATTGTAGTATACAAAAACTAAAACATAACATGCCATTCAATATAAAACATTTTTACATCTTTATTTTATATTTTACAAAAATATAATTATAATTAATTATTTTAAACAAAAGTTTTATTGATGTACATATAATCAAAACAAAGCTCGTTATCCGAATAATTATTTTTTTAATATGAACAAATTCTTTGTAAGTTCTTCGTAAGCCTTGCAAATTAACCTTTTTTGGGGGTGCTTTGCTTTTTATTAAAAAAATTAATAAAAAAACAACAAAAAATATGTTGATTTTGCTGAAAACAATAAAAACATTTTTTATGGATCTAACTACCCGGATAAATAATATTCATTTTTATACATCGTTAACTACAACGTGACAACTGAATATAGTGGCATTGCCAGAATCAAAATCCTAATTTTACTAAAGCATACATTAGCTAAAGTACTGTTTATGAATACCATTTTTTAACAAACGTCTGTTAGCCTTAAAGTGTTTGTTAACTAACGTGCACTTTAAAGCTCAAGTAAGCGTTTTTTATGCATACAGCCGTAGCTCTCTTTCAATCGTAAATTTAATATCCGGATGAAAACTATTCAATTCTGAAAAAATATCATCCACTGCATCTTCTGAAGTTATACAAAATAAATCATCTACATATTTTGTGATTATCTTTGGTTTAATATGCATTTTACTAATGCATGAATTTAGTAATTCCTCCATCACAATCACAGCTATAATTGGAGATGCTGGAGAGCCCATAGAGAGGCCCTCCTTCTGCAGATATATCCTATTATCAATACAAATACAAAACTTAAGAATACTTAAAAATAATTCCTTCTCAATATTCGTATTTTGATCTATTATCTGCCATTTTCCCTCTATAATCCCCAAAGGTAAACCTACAGGAATACTTGGAAAAAGTGAAACTAAATCAAATGATAACAAGCTATCATTATCTTGTATATCTATTCTCTTGGCTTTATCTTTAAATTCCAATGAATTTCTAATATAATATATATTGATTGTCCTGTTATTACCTTAAGAATATTCGTCATATACGGACTGTGCAAGGTACTCTATACAGCTTTGGATTTCTCTCCATTACTGAAATCTTTTTTAAAAAAATCATCAATTAAAACATTTTTTGTTTTCTTCTATTTAGTAGTAGGATCCCTGTTCAATATTGAGTATTTTGCAGAATCGTTAAGACTGACATTTATTCTCGAATAATAATCGGCCCGGCTCATAGCAACAGTAACATTACCCTTGTCAGCATTAACAATTAATATGTTCCTATTAGTATTCAAACATTTTTTATCAGTTTTTACTTTATTTAATATAGAAATATCTCATGCTGTAGGTTTCATGTTGCTAATGTGTCTATCAATCATCATTGTTAGTTTTGTCCGCGCTACTTCCTGGTCCTCTTTTTCTTTTATAGTCTGAATCAAATCATCTCCTTCTGAAATTACCTTCATTATAGGAAAATTTTTCTTTTCAACTGGTAATGCAAATTTCTGTCCTAGAGAAAGAATTCACTTAACATCCCCTGGGATATCTATGTCAGTCTTGTCAGCAAACCAATCTTCCCCCATCTAACGTTTTCTTTTTCAACTAGTGCTTATTTCGTGAATGGTAACACTTAGCTCATGTTTGATTTGACAGATTAGTTTTATTCTTCCGCTGAAGGAATATGGTTGTATATACGCTTGAACAACGCTGGGAAATATTGCGACATTACTTTGAAAATCATGGTAATGTTGCAGAATGTGTGCGAAAATTACGTACGGATTTTGGAGAAGAGAAGCACTGTCCGATCCGTATGTTCGTTATCTTGTGAAAAAATTGAAAGAAACTGGCATCCTCATCGATAAACCAAAGCGTGAAAAGCCAAAAACAGTGCGTACACTCGAGAATATTGCTGATGTGGCAGAAAGTGTGCGTGAAGCGCCATCAACATTAATTCACCGTCGTTCTCAACAATTGAACATTTCAGAGACATCATTGAGACGAATTTTGCATAAAGCCCTTGGTATGGTGCCATACTAAGTCCAATTGGTTCTGGAGTTTATAGCATTTAAAAAAAAAATGTTAGTTGGAAACAAAACCGATGTTTTATCGTGAAATTGCTTTCAGCACTAAACCTCACTTTTAGCTTAAAAGCGAAAGGGCGTAAAAAAATCCCCAGCAGGTCCTACAAGCTCTATTACATCTACAAAGGATGTAATGGTGCGACTTATATGCTCTTGATATAATTGGATCTTTTTTCTTAAAAAAACGGCGGTCGATGCTTGCGTTACCGCATCAAGATAAATCATATTTTGCTTGAAAATATCAATGACCTTGATATGGGGAGATGTGATTTCAGCGACTGCAACCATTGACTAATACAAATTAAAATTTGGAGATAAGTTAATTTCTAGGAATGGATCTGTTCATAGGTTTTTAGGATCGTGTGATTTGATACATCGTAAATGGTTATTGTGTCGCCACATCTTGAGGCCTAATATTATTCTTATTTTTCATGATTTTCGGGCAGTAATGCTCGAAAAAATTGGTCGTTCAAAATGCATTTCAAGAACAGCCACTATGGATGGCCATGTGTACGCATTAAATTCTTTTGACTAAAACTTACCTTATTCCGTTATTTTTTACAATTTTTAAGTATCATCGCGCTTAGAAAACATACATTTCGAATCGAGGAATATTATGCTGAGCCAACGAAATTGATATTGTTACTGAGTTGAGGTTATAAAAAATAATTATCACTAAAGATGTGTTTGTTTTTAAATTAAAAAGTTTTTTAAAAAAATCTTATGAACACAAAACAATAGCATGCTACAATAGAATTCCATGAATTAAGTTTAACAATCAGAAAATAAAAACAAATAAAATAACATAGAACAAGAATATGCTTAGCCAAGCCGACGCTAGCAGTGAATAATGACATTAACGTCATCTATATTTGATACGATGACTTGGCGTTTTCGACTTAATGAATACAAGAGCTACCTCTGTAAGTGTGAACGTTGTCGAGCAAAGACACAGTTTAGTTTAATTAAATTAGAGACAATTAATTGTGTATGTGATCGAGTAAAGCCACAAAAGTTGATACAGCAGCTTTTAGGCCTTAAAGTGGTGAAGTCACCATCCTGGAATTTTGTATGTATAAAAGTAAAAGTCTTAAAAAATCGTTTAATTTAAATTAAAACTCTAAAAAGTTGCGTAAAGTAAATATATATTAAAGGAATAAATGTAACAATATATGGCCACGCTTATACCTAGACTTCATTTTCTTTTCTTTCTTGGTCTTATATCATTTCCGTAGCAGTAACGAGATTTTTTTTTTACCTCAAAGTTTTATCACCAGAACGTTCGTACGTTTCAAATTTAAGACTTAAGCTTAAGTAAGTACAAGCTCTACTAAAATTTTACATCAACAGTCAGAATTTGCTTGAACATTAGGTTTACATAATTTAAGGCAATTGAATTGACATTTGAAGAAGTATACTTTTAGGAGCGTTTATATAATTTAGCTTCAGAAACATGTCAATATAAAATATATAAAATTTTAAAAGCTTTTAAACTTTCAATAGCTATTTTTTTTTGTTAAATTAAGCCTCGACCCTAATTAGAAAAATTTCTTTTAAAATTAAAAAAAAAAAATATAATTGATAAATGAAAAAAGTAAACAAAAAGATGCCAAAAGAACCCTTAAAGTAACTAACAGAATTGTTAACAGCAAAAAAATAAAGGTGAACCTGAGTTAACAAAACGCTTTAAATGCTTTAGGGTTGGGCTAGCAGAAACAGCGAACGAATTGCTTTACATTAATAATTATATACACGCAACACACAAATTTATTAGATTTTATGTTTTTAATAGGATTTCTTTTTATGGTGTTTTTGCCAATAGGGTATTTATTGCATACTTTAAGGCTCTTAAGGGGGTTTTGGTTATATAATAATAATAATAATAAAGAAAATATTTCAGCTTCATACTCGTTACACGAAACGAACGAACAGACAAACAAACAAACGATGACAGCAATGAAAAGAAAACCCATCAATGTCCTTAGAAAGTTGCTTTTATCATTTTTAGTATCCTAGGAAAGAAGAATAACATAAAACACAAGTACTAAACATTAAAAAAAAATAAAAATAAAAATAGAAAATCATAAAATTTTTGAAATTTAGGAGATCCTAAAAAAATGGTAAAGCATAAACAAGAAATAAAAGAGAAATAAGAAAAAAACACTAGAGTGGTAATAATGTTCCTTCAAGCCAAAGTCATTTTTCAAATAGTTAAACAAACCATTAATCACAGTGTTAGCTGTTATTCTGGCTGCCATGCTTTTCATCGTTATTAGGAAAAGTTTTGTACAAGCAGTTTGAAATGTTCTATTGTTGCAGTACGTGATTTTCTAAAGTCAACTTGCAACAAAAAAAACACACAAAAAACACAAAATGCTACAAACTATCAAAATGATTGAAGTTCTTGTTCGATTTCTATGTTGTTCCGCCTTAAAATATACAACATTCGCTATTATGCACTGAGTAGCTGCCAAAGTGACTGCATAAGCAGCAACATAACATACATTTTGGCAAAAGCAGGGAAATGCAAGTATTTTTTTATGACTTGTGAAATGGTTGGCTTGTGAAAAACAAAATGTGAACATGGAGCGTAACTTGTCGTAAGCAGTTGCAGCAATTTTTTATTATTTTTTTATGTTAAAAAAGAGTTAAATGGAACACGTAAGTAACTAAGACACATAAGAATTTAAAAACAGTTATAGCAAAAAAGTCAGGCAGTTTTAAATGAGGTCAAAGAATTGTGGCAACAACAACATGCAATTTAAGCAGCAAATATGTGATCTCATTTGAAAGTTGTTTTCAAATTAAAAATCCAGCAGAGAAACAAATTTGTTCATTTAGTTTTTAGTTTAGGAATAACAAAACCATGCTGTTTTTCTGGAGGTATAAAACCTTAAGTTATCAACCTTGTTTTAACTAACAGTCATTTTGCCAGCTGCCCATGATTTTTTGTTAAGTTTGATTTGACATTTTAACACAGAAATAGACTAACGCCTGAACAATGATTCTAAATTGTGCAAAATAAGATTCCGTTAATCCGGATTTTTAAAGGCAAATTTTGTTTGGCAATAAAGCTCACTTTTCTTTGAATGGAAGCGTTACATTTGGAGTGATGGTAATCCGCAAGTGGCACTAGCTTGAAATCATTTTTAGTTACTTGTTTAAAAATGTCCTGACTGTTAAATGTCCTTCATAGGCTGATAGACTCATTGAGTCGTATTTTTTCAAAAACGATGCTAACCAAAACGTTACGCACAATGGTGAGCGCTATAGAATCATCATTATTGACTTTTTCGTTGATAAATTAAACAATCATGATGTGCAACAGCTGTGGTTTCAACAACGTGATGCATGTCACTCAGATAGTGCCACAGTTGATTTATTTACGGAAACGTTTTACCAAACGCATAGTTTTACGTTTCCAACCCATAAATTAGCCTTCAAGATCGTATAGTTAACGCCAGTAGAGTATTATCTGTAAAGATATATAAAGTCACTAGTGTAGGCCGATAAGCCCGAAACGATTAATTGTTTGCAAGAGGTAATCAGATGGTGGTCAAACCACTTCGAATGATTTGCAAACGTCATTCACGCCCTAGGAGGCCATCGAATACGTAGATCCTCCGGTTACTCCTAGTAGCTATTTCGAAAGCCCAAAGTAGGCCGCAGCCTTCACTCCTTGCTAAAGAGTTGAAGACTTTCCAACTCCTTGTCTAGAACGCATGAAGCTTAATATAATTAAGAACACGACGGCATTCATACTCACTGGACCTGAACCATTCATTGTGTTCATTTTGAATGATCCGACCCACAAACTATCACGAGGGTCTCGAAACCACAACCACCACGATACTCCCATATAGGGGCCAACCTCAATAACCAGTCAGAGAACATCTAATTGTCTAAAGAGACAAATAGTGAACTCTGCGAGCGTACTGATTCCCGTGGAAATATGTGGATTGTCCAGGTGGCTCCTTCTAGCCTTTGAGGGGCCTGGGCTCCCTTTTACCCCGCAAGACACCAGTCTAAATGGAATAGTAGGTTCTAAAAAGACTATCACGTGCCCCCGGGGGGACGCAAGAGGTAATACAGATTTACGTCCCAAAGGGCCGCACCACTTCCAGGCTGGAACCGAACTTACAAGATTTCTAACCAATTACCACCATTTGATCGCAGAAGAGCCCGAAACTGGTAGCCCGCACACTATACATACCAGTATATAAACACACATATCACATGATAAGATTTACATCTGCACCTAGCCGTGGGCCTTAATCAGATGGTGGATCATTACCACTGTTGGATGATATTACGTGATAAGATTTACATCTGCGCCTGGCTATGGAGCCTTAATCACATGATGGTCAAACCACTTTGCATAAAAAGGAACGTCATGCTCGTCCTAGGAAGCCGAAGACTAATTCTAGCAACAGGTTTTTCCTAGTTGCAATTTTAATGATTCCAGAGCAGGGCTGCAAATCATCACTCCTTGCTGTAGAGTTGGAGACTTTCCAACTCCTGTCCAGAACACATGTCTAGCATATTCACTGGACTGGATCACTCACCTAGCGTGTCATTAACGGCAAAATGATCCTGGCCACCATATGAAACAACAAACCTGATATGGGGCCACGAAACCACAACCACCACGATACTCCCATATAGGGGCCAACCCCAATAATCAGCCAGAGAACAGTTAAAGTTCTAAAGAGACAAATAACGGAACTCAGCGAGATTACTGATTCCCGTGGAAATAACGTGTAGCTTCCAGTTGTACCCCTGCACAGGTCTAGATAGTCAAAGTTCTATAAAGACCATATAATGTGCCCCCGGGGGGAAGATTGTTGGATGATATGTAGCTTCATCCTCGCCCTAGAAGGCCTTCGGTTACGTATATCCTCCGGTCACTCCTAGTTGCAACTTCAAAAGCCCGGAGTAGGCCGCAGCTTTCACTCCTTGCTGAAGACTATCCAACTCCTGGTCGAGAACGCATGAAGCTAATATAATTAAGAACACGACGTTAATCATACTCACTGGACCTGGACCATTCATTGTGTTCATTGTGAATGATCCGATCCATAAACTCAAACGGGGGCTTCGAAACACACAGCCACCACGATACTCCCGAAGGGCCTACCTCAGTAATCAGTCAGAGAACAGCTAAATGCCTAAAGAGGCAAATAGCGGAACTCTGGGGCTTTACTGATTCCCGTGGAAATATAGTGGATTTTCCTGTTGGCTCCTTCTAGCCTAAGGGGGCTGGGCTCTATTTTACCGCCGCAAGACACCAGTCTAGATGGTTTTGTGATCCATAAAGACTTATAATGTGCCCCCGAGGGGGGATAGACACACATATATCCAAACAAGCTGCGATAAGGTCCATTGCAAGCAGAAGCAATAACAGAAATTAATAAAAAAATAAGCTTGAAAACTATAGAGCGCCCCCCTATATACCAACAATTGAATTTATTTTACATTTATGGCAGCTGCTCGTCCATTTAATAAGAATAAGAAATAGTTGCACTCTCCATACAAGCGTAGCGTGCTCCTGTTGAAATCAAATCTCTTTAGGGTCCAAAAACTGATCATTGATCGCGGTGCGGTTATGATATTCATTAAAAGTTATGCGATTTCCGGCTTAATTACTTGAAGGTTTTTGGATATAGCGGAGGCTATAAGATCTGTTGTGGCTTGATTACACTCTATATGCTGCAATTTTGTTTATTAACAATTGATTATTTAACTAAATTTCAAAATAAATCTTGATAATCTAGGTAGCGTTGTTTAAGCGTTTACAAATCATAAATATCAAAAAAGGAACGCTGCGTGATATGTTTACCTTTGATGGTATATTCTTTCGTAAATTTTATTATTAAACTCTTTGATTTTAATTAAATTAACATTATTTAATCTGTGGCTCTGATTAGTCGCAATAGTGATCACGATCATGCGTTTGAACCAACTCAGCCGTGACAGCCGCACCTGTGTTAAGTTGATACTTTTTTTTTCTCTAGAATCCTAGGGAAATTTAATGTTAGGTAATCCGGATCTTATCTTCACTAAACAAAAATTTAGATTAACGCATTTTCCGCAGTTGCAATTTTAGCTTCTGTTCACACCCCCAATGGAATTTAAGCAAATGACCTATTTTTTAACCAAGAGAGCATCTCAAGCTAAATTTTTTCAATTTCCTGAGATTTTAGCAATTTTTAGAGATGAATAATCAGGATTTTCTTTGTGCTAAACAAATATCTTAACTCAGTTATCAGGGCTACTCAGATACAATAATCATGGCCTGTTTTTGTATTTCAACCAAAAAAAGAATTTCAAGCAATACAGCCTTCGTGGTAAAAAGTTGTTTTTGTTTTCCTAAGACTACGGTGATATTTACAAATGGCTAATCAGGATGTATAGAAACCTTGAGTAGGTATGAACCATGGTTACACAGAAGCAATTATTTTTTTCTTCTACGAATGACCCCATTCGATTTTGAACTTATTTAAGACTTTATTGGATTCTTAGGTTTCTTAGCCACTGTTCAATTAGGTCACACTAAAGCAACGCAAACTTTGTGGATTTTCGCATTCTTTTTCCCTTAAGGCTTTGCGATATATGAAAATGAATAATCTCAATATTGGTTTTTATTATTTTTATTCGACAGATTATTTAATATTGTTTTTAAAAACAATTCCCAAAAATTTAAACTTCACAATGAAACAACGTGATGGCAATGCCTTAACTGTAATCGAAGAGCTATATTCTTTCATTTGGCTTCAGCGGTCTACAGTACACCATGCCCGATAGAAGAGGAAATATTTTACTATTTTACTGTTCAAACGAACTGTCGTACTGCATTCACTTTTAGACATCGTCAAGATATCGTCAATTACTTGACACTTGAACAACGCTACCAAAATATCTTGTTGTACTTTAAAAATGTCTCACCAATAAGGGCACTTTCATGATTCTTAAGACGCACACAATCGTTAATCTGGATTAAGTGAATTATCATCCCTAAATGTCACATAAATATCAGCACGTCAAAAGAATGTGAGTGCTGAAGAGAGCATCCTCGCTGTTAACGAAAGTGTGGAAAAACTGGCGCCTTGTCCATTCACCGTATTGAAAATTGCAGCTGATGTAGAAATTAAAGCCACCAGACCATTATATGTATCGCTAAAGAGTCCGCCATCTAACGTTTTTTTTTTTCAACTAGTGCTTATTTCGTAAATGGTAATACTTAGCTCACGTTTGATTTGACAGATAATTAGTTTTATCCTACCGCTGAACGAATATGGTTGTGTATACACTTGAACAACGCTTCGCTAAGTGGGCCTGTGATCGACTTATAGAAGATGCCGATTTTGCCAAAAAAAAAATACCCTTTTCAGATGAAGCTCATTGATCTTGGCGGGTATGTAAACCAGCAAAATTGTCGCATTTGAGGCACAGAAAACCAGCACGCACACATTGAAAAACCGACGCACCCAAAACGAGTCACTGTTTGGTGCGGATTTTGGCCCATTTTTCAGGAGTGGCCGTTACAATCAATGGCGATCGTTATCGGGGCATGTTGAACGAATGTTTGTTTTTCAAAGTTGAAGAGGAGGATATTGGCAACATTTGGTTTCAACCGGATGGCGCTACGTGCAACACAGCCGAAGCTGTGTAGTTTTGTTTATAGCATCCAACACAAAAAAAAGTTATTTGGCGGACCCTATATTTGTCTTTATTTAGGTCTTTTTTTAATTAGATTTAATATATATAAATTAAATATTTTACTTTCCTTGAAAAGCTTCTTCAGGAAATTTATTTTTAAAATTAAAAAAATTATTAAAAATTTGCAAAATTTTTTTTTTCAATTACAATAATATTTAATTTCGGAACTATATCTAATGTCAATATCTTAATAAAGAAATTTTGTAATATTTTTAATACTTTTTTATAATAAGAAAAATTTCTTTGAAAATATCTCTTCCACACAAAGCTATTTGAAATTATTACAGCTCTCTACTATGTGTCTTTTGTAAGGTTTTCTTAAATTCCAATTAATTTAATTAATTTTAATTCTAAAGATTTCACTGCAAGTGAAACCATTAATGAAAATTCAAGTGTATCACAAAAAGCAAATTAAAAAACAAACAATTAAAAGTAAATGGATGTGAAAAACCATCAGCAAATTAGGGAAAAAATACAATATATAAAAAGACACAAATACCTTAAAAAAAATTCAATCAATAAACCATTACATTGACAAAGTCGTTTAGAAGCCTAAACTTCCTTTCGTACACATTTAAATACAAAAATTATTTATACATCGGGTGTTTTGTATAGAGTAAAAGAAATTTGAGTTAGCAACACTTTCTTAAATCGTGGTCATTTTGTCAGCTGTTTGTTTTATGTTCAGTAGTCTGAACAACGCTTCCAAATTGTGCAAATTGGACCCAAAGCAAGATTGTCGTTGGTCCCGATTTTAATAAGCGAATTTTGTTTAGCGATGAAGGTGCATTTTGTTTGAATTGATGCGTCAATAAACAAAATGTACGGCAATTTTGTGTGGAGTGATGATAATCCTCAAGTGTATGTTGAGAAACATCCAGAAAATCCGACTGTTTGGTGTGCTTTATCGACTAGTGGTATCATTGATTGGTCCACCAAGATACCACCACCATCATCGTTTTTAAAGAAGTATTTAAAGAAGTTTAAAAACGTACTGGTGAGAATGTTACAGTCAATGCTGTCCACTGTCGATGAGCCATGATTACTGATTTTTTCGTTCATCAGTTGAAAAACAATGATGTGCAGGAGCTGTGGTTTCAACAATACGGTACTGCATGCCACACAGCTCGTCCCATAGTTGATGTCTTGAAGGAAAAGTTTAGTAATCGTGTGATTCCACGTTTTGGACTCTTAAAGTAGCCTCCACGATCTAGCCCAGCGCCTAAGCTATATTCTAAAGATATGTGAAGCCAATAAACCGAAAAGATTCAGCATTTGGACATCAAATGGATTCAAATTTTTTTTTAAATCATTAAGAAAATTTCGGTCCAGGAACAACGGGTGATTGACGGACAAAATTCGCCGAGTTATTACCGATATATGTCATCGAAAGCTGGACCTCCAAATTAGACTTCGTCAGAGCGTTCATTTGCCAGATGACATATTTAAACTATATCTGGCATTATTAGATTATCTTTCGAAGAAAGATTTTAAAGTGTAGTGTGCCATCTTGCATGGCTGGGGGTTGTGGTTTCGATTCCCAACAAAGACCTTGGTTTTTTTTTCGCTACAAATAAAAATTTATTGTCGGTGGGACTGCTTAGTGATGAAAGCATAGTCACTGGTCACTGTTCTGTCTTATACGACAGCTAATTTCCGTAACTATTATTCTACTTTCACCACCTGTTGCAGCTCTTCGCTATTCCTTTCCTAAAGAATGCAGCACAGCACTTGACTAAATAGGCATTGTTGCCTAAAGTGCTACTTCTCTTTTAACAAAAAAAAATACCTCTATAAAAAGCACCCTATATACACTTTTATTTTCTTTTGTATTGCAAATTATATTTTTTCGGTTTTTTATTGTTTTTGTTATAGTAAAGCGGCTTATGTAACTGTTTTGAAATGGTGCAGCAAGGCTTTTGATTACGCTCATCGATCCCATTTAAGAATGTGATTTTATAATCGAATATTCTGGTGAAAGTTTTACTAAATTTATAATCACAATGAGAAAAATGTCAGAACATTGACAATATTTAAAAAGATAAATAAGAACAATTTTAAAAGTACTAAAATAGTTTCAAAGAGTACCGGATGACCAAACCCAAACCAAAATCTGCGTTTGCGTGAATAATATTTTTTTTGTTTGTTCCATCTATTGACTATCAGCCACAAATAAGTTACTCCACGCGCGACATACCGCAAACTATTTCCAAAGTGAGTGCTGTCTTTCGCAAACATTACCTTTGTGAGCTCAAAAGTTTTGGCCGAAATGAACGTGAAGAACCTATTGCGCAGGCACTATCCAAGTACTAAAGGAAATATGATTGTCATGACTAAAAGTACGCAACTTAACTCACGAAAATCGTTTTGCCATTGATCGGCCTCTCACGCACCAGCACAGAGATATCGAATTATTCATTCAAAACATCTACTTGAATCAGTATTTGATCGCAAACGATCATTCTCTTCTGACTTCTCAGAAACTCCAACCGAACAACGAAATTAGCCGAAAAATTCTGAGCAGCCATATTTTTATCTCAACGAGATGTCAAAAAACAAAACTACCGCATCTGTAGATCAGAAAATCTCCACGTCATATTCAAGAACGCATTAATAGCGAAAACGTTTGATGTGGCATAAAAATGGGTGGCATCAGTGGCTCAATATTTTTAAAAATGTTGCTGGAAATGAAATTTTTTTTTCAATCACAAGGGCTACAGAGCAATGATAGAAAACTTCTCATGGGTTAAAGTGGAATATATGAACTATTATAATCTTTGGTCTCAGCAGCATAGCGTGCCATCAAATAATTGATGTTTTACACATTAACTTCAACAATTATGCTGCGAATTTATCCACTTAGATTTTTTTTTGTGTGATGCTACTGAAGACCGAAGCTTTCCCAATAATCTAAGATTAAACCTAAAAGCGTCATTAGGAGGACTTGGGAGTAGGACCACAGTGCTCTTGAAGTTGCAGCTCGGAGGACCTTGCTAAACGCATCGTTTTGTTTCTCCCGGTGTGGGCTATCAAGACAGCTACAAACCCAAGTAATCCAATTGTAGATTATTGTCAATGCCTTTAAGATGCAGATTTTTCAAATACAAGTATCTACTTCTCCAAGCAAACTCGTGCACTCTTTTCGACGACTTTTAAGTTGTGAAGATCTAAAAATTTTCCATATTTTGCCTATTTGAAAGCATCACAAATTTTTATATTTTCTTTTATTAAACAGCGCAAACTCAAGCTTTAAAGTTCTAACAAGATCTTAGACTTATATTTATGCCCATTACTGTAAATTCATTATACTTTTGCCATTTGAAAACGAATAAAATAAAATAAATTGAATAACCACAGAAAAATATGCACAGACATACGATAAAATTATAAAATTGGTCATAAACAACAATAAACTATTAAATCAACACAACTTTAACATTAAACATATGTATGAATGTAGGTTTGTTTGTATGTATGTATGTACAGCCAAGTCTGGATAATGTAACACGTATTTAAAGCTTTTTATAAAAACGTTTCCTTCAGGAAATCAATTATGACACGAGCTGTGGGGCATGTTGCGCCGTATTGTTAAAACCACAGCTCCTCCATATCACGGTTGTTCGATTGATGAACGAAATAGTTAGTAATCATGGCTCTTTAGTAGTCATTACTGATTGTAACCTTCTAACCAGAATCATTTTTAAAGAAGTACGTGTCATAGATTCTGTCAACCAAGCAGTCAGTTTTTCTGAATGTAACGGTATCTCAATATAAACTTGAAGATTATAATTACTCCAAATACGGCAGTTTTACTTACTAACGTATTCGTTACGTGCCCCTGTAGGCTAGTAGGTGACACCTTCACCTTAGATTCGTGAAACCTGTAGGCTAGTAGGTAGTGTACTAGCTTATCAGTCTGGAGGTTGTGGGTTCGATTCCCAACACCCAAGACCTTGGGTGTTTTCACTACAAAAAACAAAAATTTACTGTCGGTGGGGCTGCGCAGTGATGAAGGCATGGTCACTGGTCGCTGTCCTGTCTTATACGACAGTTAATTTCCGATAACATGGGCCTTCTGGAAATGAAAACTGCCCCGGTAAGCTAGTAGGTAGTGTACTTAGCCTACCAACCTA
Organism: Trichopoda pennipes; assembly: GCA_030448955.1. Classification (NCBI taxonomy): domain Eukaryota; kingdom Metazoa; phylum Arthropoda; class Insecta; order Diptera; family Tachinidae; genus Trichopoda; species Trichopoda pennipes. The sequence continues at coordinate 855,345 of JASKUP010000068.1, read as the reverse complement.
GGGGCGGTCGCTTCTGCTTACCGCACTGTATCCGCACCTGCTGTTCTCGTAATAGCGGGAATGCGTCCGATAGATTTGCAGGCGATGGAACGGGAGAGAATCTACTACGCTAGATGGAATAACTCCCTAGCGGCACCCGAAGTGGCTGCCATAAAACGGGAAACCATGGAGAATTGGCAGATGCGATGGAGAAGTAAGAACTATGGGAGATGGAGATACCAAATAATCCCGGTTTTGCATAAATGGATATGCAGGGAGGACGGAGAGGTAAATTTCCACCTAACACAGATGCTATCTGGAAACGGTTACTTCTGTAAGTACCTACACGATATGGAGAAGTGTAGCACTTGCTTTTGCATTTACGAGGATGACGATATGGTAGACGACTTTCTTAAAGTGCCACCGCTGGTATGGATACCGCGCGGAAATGGGGACACAAACTGGGCGAAAGACAACAACGAATATAGTGGACACAATGGTTAACAGTCGCGAAAACTGGACTGCTGTGGCGAACTATGTGAAGCGAGTACATCGCACGAAGAAACGTGATCTAGACATGATGACGATGAACCGGCAGTGATTTAGTGCTCAAAGTGGGTACCTGGACGCAGGCTCAGTGCGATAGGGCTCCTCCCGAGTTCATGCGAGAGCGGTACCGTGCAGGTCAACATATCCCGACTTAAGGTGGGTTTTTAGCCGTTAGCCGCAACGGAGTCGGGCATACGGCGGAATGACGATTCTCGCCAGATACGTAATGTATTTTCCCATCTTAAACCCAAAACAAAAATCTAGGGGCGGTTGTTTTTACTACAAAAATAAGAGCTTGAAGGCTATGTAACTATCCCTCTACTTTCGCCACCTGTCTTATTTCTTCTTTATCCCTTTCCTAAAGAATGAAGCAGGGTTGTGACTAAATAGGCATTGTTGCCTGAAGTGCTACTTCTCTTTCTTTAACAAAAAAAAAAGTGAGCTTCATCGCTAAGCAAAATTCGCTTATGAAATTGAAATCGCATATTTTGGCATAACAAATTTGCATAATTTGAAAGTGTCATTCAGGTGTCAGTCTGTTTATGTCAAACTAAACGTTACTCACTTGACAAAATAGTCGCTGACAAAATAGTCGCCAGTTACTGCTTTAAGGTGAAAACGCTTGTGGAAAGACAATATTTAACCTAATGTTGGCGTGTGAATATACTTTTACTTATTAGTATTTTGATCTGAGGGATATGTTGGCTAACTCAAAATTCATAAGAGACAAACCAAAATGTGCTCTTTGAGCGTTACAATCTGTCACAAATTCTCGTGGGCATACAACAGAAAAATCTGATTATGACAGCAAATTAAATAGTGAAATCCTCACTTTGGGGATAAATTTAACAAAACATGAAATAATAAACACAATTCCATGCTTAGGCGCCATTGTATTGTCTTTTTACTTAAACTGTTTATTGTCTAATTAAGCTGAATTACACTCGAATACACTCGAAGTATAAAGTCAATCACTTTATAATCGATCATCTATCTTGGCATAAAACCTACGTGGCGTCATTCTTATTGTATTCGTTTTTATTGCTGTCCTGTTTTAAATCCCATATACTTCTATCTAAAACTGATATTCCCAGCACTGCTGGTTTACCCCACTGCACATAAATTTAATTTTCTGTATCTTTGCCTGAATTTATATCTGGAAAATATAAATTTGCTTTTAACAACAAACCATTAAGAGGATCAAAAAAACAAAACATTCATGAATTCAATTAAATATCAAGCAAATAATCGATTGAAAATGTTGGTAATAATAATAAAACCACAAAAACTTTTTTTTGCCATCACTACAAGAATCATTGTTGTACTAAATATTTAACAAATATCGTGTTTTTTATAAATTTTTAAATACTTTAAACAGGAAGGAATCGTTACAGTCTTGTTAGATGTGACGTTTTACGTCTGGTAGTTTTTTAACGATTTTTCTATAAATTTTGCATTTTCAGGATTGGCGATTATTTTAAAGGCCCTTGATTTTCTGACAAAACAGATATACTATAACCTGGACTATACAAATTTCAAAGGGCCCTATACAAGAGAGAAAATCTATTAAAAAAACTATTTTTTGCTCTTAAGTTGAGTTTTTTCCACTAGGTGTAGAAATATCGGGTGCTTTTTGTAGAGGTAACGAACAACAAGTTCGCAACACTGTTTTTTAACTAGCAGCCATTTTGTCAGCTGTTAAGTAATTATGTTTAGTTTGCTTTAGCCTTGAGGGAACATTTGATAACCGCATAGTTTCATCTTTCGGAACCGTGACTTGGCTTCCAAGATCATGCAATTTCATTCCGCTAGACTAGTATGACGTGATTTACATCTACATCTGGCCATGGGCCTTAATCAGATGGTGGATCATTACCACTGTGGATGGTATGTAGCGTCATCCTCGCCCTAGAAGGCCTTCGGATACGTATATCCTCCGGTCACTCCTAGTTGCAAGTTTAAAAGCCCGGAGTAGGCCGCAGCCTTCACTCCTGATCCAGAACGCATGAAGCTTAATATAATTAAGAACACGACGGCATTCATACTCACTGGACCTGGACCATTCATTGCGTTCATTGTGAAAGATCCGACCCACAAACTCAAACGAAGCCCTCGAAACACACAGCCACCACGATACTTTTGAAGGGCCTACCTCAATAATCAGTCAGAAAACAGCTAAAAGACTAAAAAGACAAATAGTGGAACTCTGGGGCTTTACTGATTCCCGTGGAGATATAGTGGATTGTCCAGTTGACTACTACTAGCCTTGAAGGAGACTGAACTCCCTTTTACCCCGCAAGACACAAGTCTAGATGGTTGTAGGATCCATAAAGACTTATAATGTGCCTCCAGGGAGACTGTGTGATTCGATTTTACATCCGCGCCTGGCCATGAAGCCTTAATCAGATGGTGAACCAAGCCACTGCATAATTTGGAAAGTCATGCTAGTTGCAACTTCGATGATTCCAGAGCAGGGCTGCAATTCATCACTCCTTGCTTAAGAGTTGAAGACTTTCCAACTCCTGTCCAGAACACATGTCTAGCATGCTCACTGGGCTGGATCATTCACTTAGCGTGTCATTAACAGTGAGATGATCCAGGCCACCATAATAACCATTATACTGTTATGGTGCCGCGAAACCACAACCACCACGATACTCCCATATAGGGGCCCACCTCAATAATCAGCCAGAGAACTATTAAATGTCTAAAGAGACAAATAATGAACTCTGCGAGCTTACTGATTCCCGTGGAAACAAAGTGGAGTTTCCAGTTGTACCCCTGCTGACTTCAGGGGACTGGGCTATCTTTTTTCCCCAGTTTCACTGTGTCTCGATAGTCGAAGTTCTATAAAGACCATATTTATGTGCCCCCGGGGGTGCCTCTGGGGAGACTAGATTAGTATATGTTAAGTCCGTAGTCTAAGCCGGTAACCCCGAAAAAATTGACCACTTGATGAACAACATTCGCCAATATACAGCCTCATATGTATCGGGGTTTTCAACAAGAAGTTTGTTTTTTAATTGTGGCAACACCATTAACATAATAGTTTTGACATTTAGTATTGTGACTTATTCATAGTGGATGAATTGATAATTGTTACCATGAATTCAATTTCGCACGAACATTGGATTAAAATAATTAAAATTCACTATGAAAATGGCGGTTCTGTTAAAGTTACATTTCGTAAAATTTGTGATATTTTCTAACAACATAATCGTCCTTCTAAAACTGCTATTAAGAATTTGTTCGTTAAATTCAAGTCTGTTACAAAATGTTCGAAACTTCGCAGTCGTGAGCCACAGTTTGGAAGCAGATCCAAATTTGTCATTTTTTCGACGTCCTCAACAATTGGGATTAACCAAAACCATTACATGGCGAATTTTAAGTATTTGACTTTGAAAGTTTACAAAGTTCAACTGGTGCGGGAATTAAGGCCATTCACATCGCTGTAGATTCGCTCAATTCATTCAGAAACTACCGGCTGGTTTTTCTGAAAAAATCATTTTCCCAGAAGAAGCCCATTTTTACTTGTCAGGGAATGTAAACATATAAAATTTCCCTGTTTGGGCTTCTAAAAATCCTAGAGGGCTTATTAAGATCCCTGCATGCTCAACGTGTCACTGTATGGTGTTCTGAAGGCATGATAAGATAGTTTTTTTCTTCGAAGATGAGACTGGAAGTGCGGTAACGGCAAATGGATCACACTCTCGCAAGATGCTAACAACTGAATTTTGACCTTTTATTGACGACGTGGTTACGACTGACATGTGGTTTCAACAGGACGCTGCCAATGAAACGATCTATTTATTACAAACCAAATTTTCCGATCCCATAATTTCACGACAATCAGCAGTTCAGTGACCAGCCAGATCGTGTGATCTAACACCCCTGGGTTATTTTTTGGGCGACTATGTTAAGGGCAAAGTCTGTAAGGAGCCAATCGAATCAGTTTGAAGTGATTAAAAACTATGATGGACGAACCGATATCTGTTGGCCGAATTTTACTCTACGTAATACAATACCCCCCGGGGGCACATTTATCGGTTCTTATAGAATACTCGACTATCTGGACCTGTGCAACTGGGGGAAAAAGGGAGCCCAGTCCCCTGAAGGCAGACAGGGAGTCAACTGGAAACTCCACTTTATTTCCACGGGGATCAGTGAGCTCGCAGAGTTCATTATTTGTCTCTTTAGACTTATAATAGTTCTCTGGCTGATCATTGAGGTTGGCCCCTATATGGGAGAATCGTGGTGGTTGTGGTTTTGCGGCCCCATAAGGGAAGTATGAAATTTATGGTGGCCAGGATCATTTCGCTGATAATGACACGCATGGTGAATGATCCAGTCCAGTGAGCATGCTTGACATGTGTTCTGGACAAGGAGTTAGAAAGTCTCCGACTCTCTAGCAAGGTGTAATGATTTGCAGACCTGTACTGGAATCATTAAAGTTGCAACTAGGTGGTTCTGTTGCATAGAATTATGGCTTCGGCTATCTAGGACGCATGTATGACGTTCCAAATTATACAAAGTGGTTTGTCCACCATCCGATTAAGACTTACAGTCAGGCGCTGATGTAAAACAAATCACCTCTTCGTAATACAATAATAATTGGAATCATCTTAATTTAAATTTTTTTGTATTATTTGTTTTAGAAAACAAAATTCTTGTTGAAAAACCCTTTATACTGAAAAAATTCATTCAAGATGGATTTTTATTAGATTAGATTACTGCCGAGCCAGCCTTGACGGTCTTATGCTGGAGGTCGTATTTAACTTATAATGCCAGAAAATTGATTATCTTTCGAATCATATCAATTTAAAAATGCATCTTAGTTTTATTTCATGTCAAAGTTCTATACCTCTATAAAAACACCCCATACTTTTCCTAGACTATACAAATTTTAATAGACTCGACACAAAAGCGAAAATCTATTAAAACACCATTTTGTTTTTTGAGTTGAGTTTTTTGAATAGCTGTCTTGAAGGGTATAATTTATTCGACCTCCACTAATTTTTCTTTTATTGTCAATATAGATATGATACGATTCAATATTTCCCTAAATTTGTATTTGTTGTTGTTAGTTTTTATCAGTAGAAGTTTGTATGTATGTACACAGCTGTAAGGTATTTGTCAGAGGGATTCGTTTCTGTTTGAATTGTTAAACAAGAAAAAGTTAATAACTTCTTCGTTTCGTTACATTTTCTCCATTTTAGTGAATTTTTAAGCATGAATGTTAAATAGACTGATGGACAAACTAAGAGACAGGCGGTTATATTGCAATCCTTCAAGCAAATGACAATTTTAAGAGGATTATTGATTATCATTATTGGAAAACCATCCATTAATATTTAGTAGGCTGCTATTAAAGTTATAGGAAATGAAAGAGGAATAGTATTTATTTTATTGTATTATTATTTATTTTAAAACTATTTTATTTAGCCGACAGTTTCAGTTACTAATGCTTTAGTGCAGCTTGGGCGAACTTTTTGGGTGGCGGGCCAATAAATTAAAAAAAAATCCTGCGGCGGGCCATTAAATTAAAAAAAACATAGAGGGTCATTCATTAAAAAATTATGGCGTTGCTGTTCAAATAAAAGTTCGGTTTGAGCTATAAATGTGTTTATTAGTTATATTACGTAATATTTTAAAACAACATAAAAATTTTATAAGATACGGTTTATTGTGATTTTAAGATTTTCCAGATATATGGGAAGCATGGATGTGTTTCTAAATTGACATAATTTCCTCAAAATTTGGGTCCAGCTGGGAGGATGCGACTTTTAATAAATTAAATAGACTCTCGTCTGACAATCGGTTTCTTATTGAATTTTTTCTGTCTGCATTTCATTACTGAAAAGGCCTGTTCACATAAATATGAGGAAGCAAACATTGTCATAATTTTCTGCGCATGATTAATTAGCTTTGGAAATTCATCTTTTGGTAAGGATTTATAGAAATTAAGCTTATCTGTATTTAAAAATAGCTGTTTTAAATTATTATTACATTGCAATTCTATAATTTCCAATTGTAGATCATATGGAACATTCTCAGAATTAACATTAAAAGGCATTGAAAAAATATTTAAACATGGTTGGATTTTTTTAAAGTCAGAAAATCTGGTCTCAAATTCTGAATACAGTTTTAATAAAGATTGTGAAAAGACTTTCAACTTCTCTTCACTCACAGGCCTCAAAGAATTAAGTCTTGGAAAACGAGTCAAATCCTATTTTCCCAAACATTTAGAAAATATAAACAATTGAGTTTTAAAAGACCTCAAACTGCTCCAAGTTTCATCTATAAATTGATTTCTTCCCTGTAACTTCTTGTTCAGTTTATTATAGTGCACGAGTAAATCCGTGAAAAAAGCAAACTCGATGCACTAATTCTTATCCTCCAATATTTCCCACTCATTCCAAATTTCAGTTTTGATTTTTAGAAAAACTTTAATTTCTTCGAAAAGACTCCAAACTCTCGAGAAGGCATGCCCACAACTCAGCCACCTGATCTTTGTGTAATAAAGTACATCTGAAAATTCTGCATCAACTTCCGATAAAAACTCTTGAAGTTGTCGATGTAACAAACCACGGGCTCGAATGGTATTAATTAATTTTAAAATAATATTAAGTACGTGGTTAATATCCAAGGCAGCCTTGCAAAGAACATCTTGGTGGATTATACAATGTAAAAAAATTGTTTCGCTTTCAGGATTCTGACTTTTATAAACTCCTGCAAACCCCGTATTTTTTCCCACCATGTTAGGTGCTCCATCAGTTGTTAAATTAATTAATTTGGAAATTGGGGCACTAAGAGATTCCATCCCCTCTCTAAATTCTTCATAAATTATTTTTCCTGCCGTCTTTACTTGCAAAGATATCAAACAAGCAAGTTCTTCGGTTATTACAAAGTTTTCATCGACTCCTCTGATAAAAATTAGAAGTTGGGCTGTATCACTCCTGTCAACACTGTCGTCCATTGTGACTGAAAAATACTTAAACTTTTTAAGACGTCCATCGAGTTGATTGGTTAAATTAGAAGAAATCGCTTCAATTATTTTTGTGACCGTTCGACGTGACAGCCCTATAGATTTAAAATCTTTTACCTTTTCTGGGCATAATACTTTTCCAATGCTAATTAACACATCCTTAATAAATTTTCCTTCAGAAAACGGTTTGTTACTTTTTGCTATTTTATATGCAACAATGTGACCAGCTAACGTGGAGGATCGCTGAAGACTTCTTTGATTTTTAAAAAACATTTGCTGACTAGATATTTTTATTTTCAATTCATCTGAATCAACTTTCTTGTCTTCATAGTACTTCATTTTATAGTACTTCGACCCAAGAAGATGTTTTGAATTAAAGTGCCTAGCGAGATTATAATCTTTTAGTACAGCTACCGGTTCTTGGCAGATAAGACAAATAGGTTTTTGGTTATATTCCATAAAGAAGTACTTCCATGTCCACTCTTCTTGAAATACTCGACATTCCGAATCAATTTTTCCTCTTTCTATTTTCGATTGACATTTATGGGGGTAAAAAACTTAGACTATTTTACTATTGCACTTCTATTTACTATTTTCTATTCTATTTACACTTTATTATTTTAATTACACAAATAAAACTGTACGTTGGCAACTTTATAATTTTACTTCACAATTTATTCTTTACGTCACGAGATTTACACTTTTACTTATTGTTGATTAATCCATCGCTGGCCCTTTTATATTTGTTGCGCATGTTGTCTCGAATATTCAAGAATCTTCTAGATCTCACATATAACAGTTGTTGTTATGTTATACGTTCAGTTTTCTATATTAGTTGTTTTTGTTTCATGCTTTTTAAGTTTCTTCTTGGAATATTGTATAACAAAGTTGTTGTTGTCTTGTGTGTACTATATTTCCCAGAAAACTACGCAGTTTGGAAACATTGCATTTTTTTGCTAAAATTGTCAATTTATGTCTTTTTTAAAACATAATGTAAATTTATTTTTTGGGCATAATTTCTTAATAGGTGATTAATTTTTTTTTTTTGAAAAACGCTCGGCGAGCCGGATTGAAACCTCTCGCGGGTAGGATGTGGCCCTTGGGCCGTAGTTCGCCCATCACTGCTTAAGTGAATAAGATTTATTATAATTTTAATTATAATACCAAAAAAAAACGTAAAAACCTATTTCCTGTTCGATTTTGATTTTATTTTATAGATTGATCTTTAAATTTAACTAAAATGAAGAATTGGGACAATGAAACAAGAATTTGGACAGTGAAACGCTTTAAAGTCCGTGGTTTCCGTCCAAAGTGAATATAGGCCCACGTTTTGTGGAACTCTTCCTAGCAGAAAAACTATAATGAGGCTCGTGAAGAATTTTGCCGACCGTAGCACAATCGCAAGAAGGACTTATCATCGAGATCCCTCAGTTCGGGGACAGGAAACTATCGCTGATGCCATATAATCCAATTCTCGAGTTTCGACAAGGAACTTATCTGCTCAAATGGATGTCAGCAAACAGTCACTGCAGACAATTTTGCACCAAGAATTAAACTTATTTCCATATAAGATTCTATTAACAAAAAAACTGAACCCAAGAGACTTCCCGATTCGCTTGGAATTTTGTGAGAAGATTATTCAAATGGCATCAGAGAATGAAAACGTCTTGAACTGCATTTGTATGTCTGACCAAGAACATTTTGATTTAAACGTTAATGTTAACAAACAAAATTGTCGAATATGGAGTAATTTTAACCCACAGATACTCCATCAGATGCAATTACTCCACGGTCTAATTGTTATGGTCAATGGAGACCGTTATATTAGTATGCTAAATAAATGAGTTTACTGAGCGTAGCAACATCTGCTAAAAGAACAGTTTGTTTTCCAAAAAGAACACTCTACGGTCCATCAAGTAAAAAAAAATGTCAATTTCATATCTGGCAATAGAAACGATAAAAAAATCATTACCTAGACATGGAAAAAGCGATTTGAAGTTCGAAATAGATATTCAAATCATATCACATTAAGAAATTTGTAACCTTACAGCTTCGTAAATGAAGTCGATTTAAAACTGTTGGATGTTAGATCAGCAAATAATTTAACGTGAAGAGAAAGTACAAAAATCCGTACGTAGAATGAACTTAAGACGTATTAAAATTATTCGTTTGTTTTTTGTTGTTTTACTTTTAACATTTTTTTATTGGCTTTAAAAACAATTCTCATATGGTCTATGCAATTCTTATATGTTTTTGGATTTTCTGAAAATTTGCATAAAGATTTTTTGATGATTTAGCTTGAGCGACAAATTAAATACGACATAAGCTTTTTCAAAACAAAATTCATTTCTTATTATAAAATCTTGTGTGTTATTAAAAACATATTTTTTTCAATTAAGCGAAGGAAATAATTTTTAAGTGATGTAAATAGACACAAAAAATGAAAAAGACCAGATATCTATATATCTTTTCTTAAGGAAATAGAATTCAGCTTGTCTAAGGAGAGTACACTTTTAAGATGATATCCTAGAGCTGTTATTATTTGACGTTTATTTAGTAAAATGTTGCGTTTTAGTGCTGCTGGATTATATTCTCTGAGGCCCTTCGAAAGACCGAGCTTCTGTGCACAACCCACAAGCAACTGATGCTCTGAAAGATGAAATTCGGCGCTGCATTGACGAGGCAAACGAAGCTTTGTTACAAAATTTGCCTCTAAATTTTGTAAAAAGTGCTAATGTCTGGCGACATGCTAGAGGTGGAAATTTGTCCAACATAATAATTTATTATTAATTCTCATATTTCTATTTTATATTAGTATCAATTAAATTAATGCTGTCAATAAGAGTATGTGTTCTAAGCCAACTTATTTCCTAAGCCTAAATTTGTTCACATGTTAATTGCCACGACACCTTCACCTTAGATTCGTGAAACCTGTAGGCTAGTAGGTAGTGTACTAACTTATCAGTCTGGGGGTTGTGGGTTTGATTCCCAACAAAATAAAAATTGACTGTCGGTGGGGAATGTTTAGTGATGAAGGCATGGTCACCAGTAGTTGTGCTGTCTTATACGACAGTTAATTTCCGATAACTATCCGTCTACTTTCACCACCTGTCTCATCTCTTCTCTATCCCTTTCCTAAAGAATGTATTACGGTAGTGATTAAATAGACATTGTTGCCTGAAGTGCTACTTCTCTTTATAAAAAAAAACAACAACATTGATCACCACTTTCTATTGTGTAGGCCACTGATTCGTTTAACAGCCAAATATAGCTACAGAAAAATCACGCTAATAAAACTAACTGGCAGAGATCAATGTCCAGAGTTTGACAAGGAGACATTTGGTAATGAAAGTAATTTATTATACGCCTGCTACTAACAAACAGATTCATGAGTAAACGAAGAGCTCATATCTTCTCAAATTTCAAAGGCAGGTATCTAAAATCTTTACCATATAAAGCGCGGTTAACTCTTTGAGGTAATACCATAAAGATGCATCATTGTGAGCGTTTCATAGTTGAGATGTGATAAAAACTTCATCAGGCTGATTTGGAGCATGCAATTGTAAACGATTTCTTGAAATTATTTAATTTGGAAAACTTTGGATATTCAAATGAGAGAGCAAGCTCGCCAGCTTGTTACAAAAGTGATATCAAGAAGAGTTAATATAGCGTCGCCTAGATTAGAAGGTGGATCAGTTTAATGACTTGATTTTCAACTTCTATGGCCCTGGAATGATGCCAGAAACACAACTCTTTGCAAAAACAAAAAACACTTGTGCATTCCTGCATCATTGGATAATAAGACGTTCAAGCATATTTTTATATAGATTTGCAGCAACTCGCTACTGCATTTTACAAAACATAAAAATACATCCAGCGACTGTCAAAACTTATGTTCGAAGCTTTGGTTCATGTAAATTCTTGTTCAAAAGGTAAATATGTTTTCCCAAAACTAGTCAATTGGTAGCTTATTATTCCGGCTTACATACAGTGCTGGACAATTCAATGGAAAGTTTTCTCATAGTTCATTTATTCGTTTCTAAAGTCAAAACCACAAAAACAACTCTTGAAGAAACTTACAATTTTCTTTACGAAATATCTCCTTCATTCTATTAGGGAAAGATTAAAAAAATAAATAACAAAAATGTATCATAGTTCTAGAATTCTAAAAAAAAAGGAAACTAAAAGTAGTCAACTTTGGGAAGTGGACATAACAATGGAAGCTTAAATTTCATTTCAATAAATTTCGGTAGCTTTTCATCAGTGATCATTATTTTATTGGGTATCTTTTAGTTTTTAAGCACTGCATTGCATAAGTCGTCTTTCCGTGTGTTATTATAGGCTCTTATTTTGCGATCTACAATTTCCCATAGATTTTATATGGGATTGAGATCTGGGAACTGGGCAGGCCATTTCAAAACACATATATCATTGAAGCGTAACTAGTCAGTTACAACCCTAGAGGTGTATTTTGAATCATTGTTATGCTGAAACCTCCAAGTTAGTGGCATGTTTTCCTCTGCATATGGCAACATTATGTCGCTTAAAATCGATCTATAGCCTACACCTATCTTTGTGTCCTCAATAACATGAAGTGGACCCATTCCCTGAACTAAGAAACAATCCCACACCATAACATTGCCACCACCAAACTTTACAGTTTTTGCAAGTATACTTTGAATCCAGTTTTTTTGCTTTTGGCCGTCTTATAAAAGATCTTCCATTTTTCCCCCTTAAATTATAGTTGGATTCGTCGGAAAATAGGACAGTATTCCATCGCTCTCTAGACCAATTTATGTGCTCTTTGGCCAATTTCAAACGAGCAGTGCGGTTTTTTTGAAACATTAAAGGCTTCTTTGCAGAACGATAACAACCAAGGCCAGCTTCGCCTGCTCTACGACTAATTCTTCGTGAGCTAATATTCTTAACTTCTCTTGATGTAATTTTCGGGTCTTTTTTAAACTCTCTTGCTATTATATTATCTTGTCTTGGAGTAGTTTTACGTGGTCTTCCTCCTGAATGTAATTCTTGATAATTTTAGAAATTACTGACTTATTCATTGAATATTTGTCACAATATTTTTTTTCCTAAAGGGTCTAAAGGGTCCGCCATCTAACGGTTTTTTGTCAACTTTTTTTTTGTTTTTTTTTTTTTTAAAGAGAAGTAGCACTTCCATCAACAATGCCTATTTAGTCAAGTACCGTGCTACATTCTTTGGGAAAGGGATAGAGAAGAGATGAAACAGGTGGTGAAAGTAGAAGGATAGTCGGAAAAACTAGTGCTTATTTTGTGAATGGTAACACTTAGCTCATGTTTGATTTGACAGATAATTAGTTTTATTCTTCCACTGAACGAATATGATTGTGTATACGCTTCAACAACACTAGGAAATATTGCGACATTACTTTAAAAATCATGGTTATTTTGCACAATTTGTGCGAAAATTGCGTACGGATTTTGGAAGAAGAGAAGCACCGTCAGCTGCGTATGTTCGTTATCTTGTGAAAAAAGTGAAAGAAACTGGCATCCTCATCAATAAACCAAAGCGTGGAAAGCTAAAAACAATGCGTACACCCGAGAATATTGCTGCTGTGGCAGAAAATGTGCCTGACAAGCCATCAACATTAATTCACCGTCGTTCTCAACAATTGAACATTTCAGAGACATCATTGAGACGAATTTTGCATAAAGACCTTGGTATGACGCCATACAAAGGCCAATTGGAGCTGAAGCCAAGTGACCATCCAAAGCGTTTTCGCTTCGCTAAGTCGGCCTGCGATCGACTTACAGAAGATGCCGATTTTGCAAAAAAAAATCATCTTTTCAGATGAAGCTCATTTTGATCTTGACGGGTATGTAAACAAGCAAAATTGTCGCATTTGGCGCACAGAAAACCCACACGCATACATTGAAAAGCCAACGCACCCAAAACGGTTTTGCGGATTTTGGTCGAAAAGCATAATTGGGGCATTTTTCTTCGAAAATGAGCAAGGAGTGAACGAATTTTTGTTCACAAAATTTGAAGAGGAGGATATTGACAACATTTGGTTTCAACAGGACGGCGATACGTGCCACACAGCCGAAGCTACACTCGATGTTTTGCGCCCTATTTTTGAGGATCGCATTATCAGCCGCAGAGCTGATGTCGTTTGGCCACCTCAGAGCTGCGATTTGACACCGTTGGATTATTATTTGTGGGGCGCCGTCAAAGATAAGTGTTTCGCCGACAAGCCAGAGGCAATTAACGCTTTAAAGGACAATATTCGTGTAGCCATTGGTGAAATGCAGCTGCACACAATCGATAATGTGCTTAAAAATTGCACCGATCGTGTAGGCTACTGCATGGCCAGCCGAAACAGCCATTTGAATGAAATTATTTTCCATTATTAATCGGAAGGAAATTAATTATTAATCGGAAAGAAATTTGAGAAAATATTTAGTAGTTTTGTTTATAGCATTTTAAACAAAAAACAAAAGTAATTTGGCGGACGCTTTACTTCAATTTCTCATCAATGCATTTTGTTTTAGTCATTTTTCTTGCAGAAGTGTAAAAGTTTCCATTGTTTTGTCAATACCCCAAAACTTGCCACTTTCACTTCTTTAACGATAGAACTGTCATATTTTTCTGTTCTTGTTTTTCTTTTAATTTATCAAAAACATTCTATAAAATGTTATTCTAAGATACTTTTTTAGTTTATTCCGCAATTAATTTTGAATTTCGACTTGTAAAAAGGAGTAAATGAATTTTGAGAAAAGTTTCCATTAAATTGTCCAGCACTGTATGTTATTCTTCTTCAATGTTAATTAAGGCCACGCCAGAAAATTAGGCGTCGAGGAAAGAAATATTGCGAGTGCTTTTCAACACAAGCCAGTTTAATTTATTGCAAAAATTAAGTGTTTTAAGTGTTTTTTGATATAAAAAAAATTTTTAGCTCACCTCTATAACACTATCCCTTCCTAGGCCAGCTAAAACTTTACGATTTAGCTGCTGCTTTCTAGCCGCTGCTGTTGCACTTGCCAAACGTACACCGCCACCGGAACCGGTCAGACCACAAGCCGCAATTGCTGCAGAGGCAATAACAATTTCGTCTTCCTCTTCGTCGTCGTCTTCTTCGTCCTCTTGATCGTCTAAAATATTATCGTCGTCGTCATCAAAACCAGAACCGCTAAAATTGAAATCATCAACAGCCGTATCGACAGCTTCTAATTGTTCTTGAAAACTTAAATCTAAATCTTGGGGCAGTTTAGCATATTTCTTGTGATTTTTCATGGTTTCTCAAGACCATTAAACGACAAATTCAAAATCGAAAACAAATTGGCCTTTCAATTAATAATGATAAAACACATTCGTAGCAAAAAAAAACAAACAATTACACGCACTTGTAAATAATTAAACACACACACTATTACACAGTATTATGTTTATGACAAAAGCACAGGCCTTAAATAGTTTAAAAGAAATTATGTACGCAAACACGACAGAAAATTAACGGTCTCAATTTATTGTTTTTGTTTTACTTTAGTTGTTTGTCAATTCCACTTTAACCGTTGCATTCTAGTTGTTACTTTTATATTTAGCATTTGTTTTTTTTTTTGCTTGTTTTTATTTGTGTAATTTAATGAGTCATAAGGTAGCCAGCCTTAAGAAGCAGGACTAAATAATTAGATTTCTATTTTTGCAAAGAAAATTTTGTTTTTATAAGTTAAATAGAAATTCTTTTCATTCGGTCTTAAATTTTCATTATTCTAGCTTTACAATTCTGGAATCAAATTCCTTTTTTTACCTTTTATTATCATTATTACTGTTGTTGTATTTGTTTGCTTGCTTTTGCAAATAAAAATGGACACATAAATCGATTTTTTTCTTTTCTTTTGTTTGTTCCTTAGTTTTTCATTCACAAAAGTATGTTTTTGTCTTTTTAGTACAATGCCGTACGGTTTTTTTATTATAATTATTTATTGTTGTTATTGCTATTGTAATCTATAGTATTTTAAACTATAGCACTTGTAAACAACAGGTTTTTATGATTTAGTTTTTTCTCTTTCAACCGATTTGTGCATTATTTTTTTTCCTTTTTATTCAACAATTTTAGTGAACTCAATTTACACAATAATTTGACAGCTCTGCCAAGGGGAGGGAGCTTTTACAACAAGCCTTTATTACAGCACGTTGCTTCATTGAATAGTTAAGATGTTAGAAAAACACAAGCCCAAAAAGGCTGCAGCAACAACAACAACAAGACTACATATAAAATCACTTTGTCTTTTATATCTTACAAGAAAAAATGAAGTCTAAATAGGAATTCTTAACCATATTCCCTATTAGTCAACAAGCATTCCAATAGGTTATTTCACTTCTTTTATACGCTTTAACTTAATTTTTTAACGAAATTCTTATAGGAAATTGATTTGCTTTTAAAGTTTTATTTCCTTTTAATTTTATAAAACTTATTAAACAAAATTTAGTTTTTTATATTTTATCCGAGTTGATGTACTTTACGGCTCCGCTAATAAAATGCTTTTGTCCATATCTCTCTCTTTTAATTGTCAAATAATTATTTTTTTTATATAGTATTCTTTAATCCTCAATTCTACTTGCACCCTAATAGTGCGCACAATCCCCAAAAACGGTTTTGTTTGTTTTACTCAATTTCAATGCAAAAGAAGTGCATATCTTGTTATAGTTGCCAGATGGAAGTGATAGTAAATCGCCAAAAAAAAAATCAGTCAATTTAAATTTAGTTTTGCTGTTATAAAAACAGTAAAAATTTAAATCTTTTCAAACCAGCACCATCTTCTTCGCAATATAGTTAGTTTGAGTAAAAACATAAAAATAATTAAGCATCTTTAAAGAGTTACAGTGGCAAAGTTGTCATCATGTTTATTTTGTGCCTGCGGAAAGTGTTTAAATCGGGTAATTTAATTGAAAATCTCTAAAGTGTTTTATTATTTTGCAATAAAAAACTCAATTTAACGAAACGGTGTAAACATATCAGTATATATACACACTGTGAACTAATTCACCTATTACTTCTTTTAGCAAAAGGCTTAATAGCTTGAGGTGTATTGCTGTGCCAAAGGAATAACCTTTTATTAAAACAGAAATATTTAAATTTTCTTATGTTTATCTACATTTGTTTACATCTAGCTCCAAAAGTTTATACTTTTCATATGAAAACATTAGATAAAAACAAATTAAATTACAGCGGACTTTTTGTAATTCATAAATCATCTGACATCATCTGTTATGTAACTTACAGGGTGTCAGCTGTTTATATAATTTGGATTTTAAAGCAAATATTATATTGGCAATCAGCAGTTATGCGGAATTAGTTACAAAGCTGTCAGGCCAGCTATAAAAACGTGTCAAGTAAACCCATCATAACAGTTGATTAAGACTGCTTCAATAATTCCGCATATAGTACGATCTGTTAAAAAATTATATGAAAATTATATTTATCACAACGGAGCGAGAGCAAATATGTGTACTAATTTTTTTTCAACCGTTTGAAAAATTTAAGGCTTTTCATTACACCACTGGTTGGAGCAATGTTACCAAATTTGATGATCAATAAAGTAAACTTTACTCTAAAACAAGATAAACTAGAAAAAAAAATATAAATTAATTAGGGGAAACATTTCGAAAAAGAAATTAACAAAATTTTATTTTTGCCAATGTAAACCTCTGTACTGTTTACATTCCCCTCGGTGGAAACCATCGTTAGTGTCTGTTTGTTCGATATGATCGGCGAGTGCTTTCGATATGATGATATCATTTTCAAGCCGCTTTTTTAGCACTGGGGAGTTAGTATTATGTCTGTCAGTATAAAGAGTGTTGGGTTATGTCATTCCTCTATTAGGGCGTATCTATGCATGCAGGTAAATTGTCCCGTCACCTAACATTTTATGCTGGGCTACTTTAATAATTCCGCCTTTTAACATTTTTTATTTACGGCAAAATTTAAAAATTTTTTTTTGCTTTGATTCTACTTTAAAATATTTTTGAACTGCCGAGCTTACTTCTTTTATTTTTGTTTTCGTAAAATCAAATGTTTTAGTGTAAACATACTGTTTACTGTTAATTTAAAAGTGCTGCCAGCATAATTAATTTCACAAAAAAATCGTCAAATTGGCAAAGAGAAATCAAAAGTTTTAATCTAAACATATCACATCCAAAACTGACTTTTTTTCTATAAATTAATTCAGGGTACACATCTCTAACTACTGCAAAAATTTCTTTCACATCACTATCTTCTTTAAGTGGAAAAATACATTTATGTCTATTTTTGTATTAAGTATGTTGCTTCTGCACGATGAACTAAACGGTTTTTTGTCTCCCATAAAAATTTTAGTATTTTGAGTTGTGATCCTTTTGTATTTAGGGTGCGATATGCATTAAACAAATTGAAAACAGAATTTTTCAAAATTAAAATACACACGTTCTTATTAAACAGCACAGCACGACAGCACAACTACAGGGCTTTACGAACAACGTTTTATATGCCGAAAGCTTAGATATATTTCTATTTCTATAAGCTACAAAAAATGGGTTACTAATGTCAATACAATCGGACTATTAAATAAATTGTTGCCTTGAAAATAAAGAAAACAAACTCAGAAGATTTTAAGAATCGATTTATATAAATATATTTAAAAAAATTATTATAACCAATTATAGAATTCCTTGTTCAAATTGCCGCTTGCTAGTACATAGCTTAAAATAACAACTGGAAAGATATTTGCTTGAATTTTAAGAATTGTTTGAAACATTAACCTTTTTGAATTGACTTCCACCTTATTAAACCTAAAATTCAAATTTATTGTGAAATATTTAAAAGGCGTAAAAACAAATATTCCGTGTACTAGTCCTGTACCCAGTTCTTATGGATTTCTTATGGAATAGAGTAGTTATAGAGGCCCAACTTAACAGAGTTTTGCTGCCAAAACCGAAACCTTTTGTTAAAGACCTTTGCTTAGGTTACGGCCAAGCGCGTCTGTCTTTCAAGGGCTGTTCTGTTTTAAAATCGTATCAATTTATTATTTAAAAGGGTAAGCAATAAATTGAAGTTGATTAGTTGCTTTAAAAAAATTATCCTCGTCTTTAGTCGTCAGCTACCGCACACATGCCACAAAAAATCTTTCTTTCTCCCATTATGTTACCTGGGCGGTTGCTGCTTTTTCTAACTTTTCTTCTGCATGATTACTAAATTTCCCTCAGCCATACTTTTAACCTAAAAAAAAATTTTAATATTTATAATCAAGCAGAAAATGACGGTGCTGCCACTCTAAAAATAATTAAGTACCTGGTTGCACGGCGACTTCAGTTGGCGGTATTTGTAACTAAATAGTCGCACAGCCTAATAAGCTGAATTTGTTTTATACAATACTTTAATTGTTTGGTTTAAACTAGAACTATAGTATTATCTAAAACACGACTTAATAATGATGTCATCGCATTGAAAGCGTTAGCCAATCGTACTCAGCAAACAGTAAGTTCCGACGGTTATCACCGTAAGGTATGACAACATTATTACATTTACTGGCGAAACAAATCCAAACAACTTAATAGCGAAAATATTACTTTAGGAATATTTATTAAAGCTTGAATATATATGTTGAGTAAAGTAGTTTCACAACAAATATTATTTTCAACAGAAAAAGCTTCAAAAAAACAAAATATTTTTGAAAGCACATGATTTCCGGCAAATTTGAATATGTTAACGATTTTTCCGCAAAATATACAAAACGATGGCAGCCTCTTTACTTGCGCAGAGTTAGTTGTAATAGATTAAAGAAAGACATATGTACTTTCTAACGTAGTGTATTGCTTGCTAAAAGCAGTGTTGAGAAACGTCAATTTTTGTTTTATAAGCAGTTGTAATAAAGATTTGAAAATTAAAATACTTTAAAGGCAAATCATTCACTCTTATTCTGTATGGTGACGGCAATACAAGACGACGTCGCTTTTTATCGTTTGTTGTAAATTCGTATTCTCGTTGACAATATTGTGATTTATCGATGACTGGCAATGCATGTTTGGTATTCTGTAAGACAATTGACGTTGATGTTGCCCTAAATTGCCGTTGATATTATCGTCTGTGATTTGGGTGTCCGGCAGTTATAAAATTTGAAAAGATTGAAAAAACTAAAAATACAAAATAAAATATAAAAAAGTACGAATAAAATGGAAAAAATTAAAATTACCAACGCCAAACAAGGGGATTTCGAAGAGGCAGTGTTTCTACTAATTTTAAGGAACAATGGAAAAGTGGTGCGACTACTCTAAACGCCCTTGGCCCACCAAATAGAACGAGTGATGGATGGCAAAAGGTATAGTATGAAGTTCAATACATGTTTGACAAAAATATTTTCTTCAGATTTGGTGCGACTTAAAATTTTAGAGTAAAAACAAAGATAGTAAAAAACGAAATGGAGGCGGCATATTTAACCAACTTATACTGATCCCCTTGAAAGAAGCTGCGGAACATTTTAATTTTAATTTATTTTGATTTTTAATTTATTATAGGTTCAATTTAATACAGATTTTATTTAATAAATAAGTATTTATCTTGATGTAGATCCTGTTAATTAAATTTAAAACTTCTTCAGGAAATTAATTTTGATAAAATTATTTAATAAAAATTAATTTCCTATAAAGATATTTATTAAAGAAGAAAAAAGGTCGAATATTAATAATAATAAAAAAAAATGCAGATTTTATTTTCTTTTCACACAGTTCATATTTTCTTCACAATAAAAATAGCTGACTCAAATATTAGATATTATTAAAATGATCGATAAACTGGCAACGTCGTCATAAGACTGTTAGGGAATACCAAATTAGTATTGATGTTGTGTTAAAGTGATGTTGCCTCAAAATCGACGATGATGCTGCCATCGCCAAACAGAATAAGAGTGATTGTATAGATTTAAACTTAACTTCTCGTAAAAATGGTTGACCTACCCAACTTTTCATATGATAATCCGGTGAAATACTTATTAAGCAGTGGGATTAGGACCACAAGTAAAACAAATTTCTTCTTTTTGGATATTAAACTTCGAAAGCAATTTTTATGAATTCTTTATTTTATGAAATATTTATTTTGTTTGTTTTTTTTTTGTTTTTTTACCCTTAAGTTATTTAATGTGTTTTCATTTTTATAATATATAAAGTTGATAAATATGATTTTGAAATTTGTTTTCTTATTTTTTTATTTATTTATTTATATTATTTTTATAATTTATTAAATAAATAGGACTTTTAATTTTAAATCAAGAAACAGCTAAATAATAATTAATATTGAAAAAAAAGCACAATAAAAAATTAACAACAAAAATGTATAAAAATGTATAGCTACCACACAAAAATAAATTATTTTAAAAATTTATTTGATTAAATATTTATAATTTTTATATAATTTACTTTAAGAATTCGCCTTTAAAATTATATGTAGAAAAAATATGTGTAGAAAAAATGTTACAATTTTATGTGAATTGCAACAGATTATAAATGCATGCATGCGTGTGCATGTATTACAATTTTATAGCTAAAATTTTTATAATAATTTTTATTTATTTATTTCTTTGTATTTTATTTTCTTTAGCCTTTATGGTTTTTATTTTGTAATTTTAAATAATTATATAATAAAGTATATATTAAATATTATATACACATTAATAAATTTACAATGGCTCACATTGAAAGTCGGGCGAATCATGGATAGATTTTTAACAACTGTTTTAGATATCATGGATTATGATTTTTGAAAAACTTTTAAATAATTTGAATAAAGCAATTCTTTGCGAAATAAAATTTTGTAGTTAAAACATTGCCAAGAAAAAAATATATGGTCACACTGAAAGTCAGGCAAAGCAAAAAATTTATTTCAATTACCGTTATATTTCTTCAGTTCTTATTATTTTTAAATTATAAGCGGTCAGTTGAATAATTGCTTTCGTGTTGAGAAAACATTTTTAAATTCTTTTAGTAATGCCGCGTACAACGAAACAGTTTACGTTTATCTTAGAAGGGCGAAAACTATTTATTATTAAATATTTGAAGGTAACACTCAACAAGAAATCGCATGTATCGTGAATCAAAGCAAATTGACTGTACACTTATCATTACGCGACACAACAAATAAATCTGTAAAAAGAAAACTTTTTACCCCAGAGATGAGAAGTTTATACTTCGCGAAGAACAAAATGAGCCATTTCATCTCCGCTCCAAAACTTGCCACAATGGTTAAAAGCAATTTTGGAAAAGAATGAACATGCAGAAACAATAAGAGTTTCAAGAAAAAAACAAAATTACATGGCCGAGTGGCTCGAAAGACACCAAATCAAAAATAGACAGGATCGCTTGGATTTTAAACGAGAGTAAATATCAAAAGTTTTCGCATTTTGGAGCACAGTAAAATTGTTATTCCACATTTTGTTGGCTTTTTCTATTGACATTTTAACACTCGTTTTGAGACAGGTTGTTTTTACGAATGAAGCAAATTTAATTTATTTGGTTTCGATGATCATCGTTATATGTGGCATAAAAACACTAAAAAAATATAAGGTTCAATGGAATAAGATTTAATCGAGCCAGTTTTAATCGAATTAGATTTAATGGAAAATGTTGGACAAAAACATTAAAAAAAACAGTGAAGCTGGAGCCCTGTCGAATACCATTTAATGGAATAAAATTTAATCGAGTTAGTTTTAATCGAATAAGACTTAATCGAGAATTTTTGCACATAAGCACTAAACAAAAAAAAAACAGTGAAGCTGGAGCCCTGTAAAATAACATTTAATGGTATAAAATTTAATCGAGTTAGTTTTAATCGAATAAGATTTAATCGAGAATTTTTGCACAAAAGCACTAAACAAAAAAAAAAACAGTGAAGCATGGAGCCCTGTCGAATAACGTTTAATGGAATAAGATTTAAGCGAGTCAGTGTTAATCGAATAAAATTTAATCGTATTAGGTTAAGGCACGTCAAAATTTATAATGATACGTTATGTTAACTTTTCCTATCAATATCTTAACATCTTACAATTTCGTTTTACGGATGAAAGCAAATTTAATTTGTTTGCTTCCGATGGCAGGTGGCTGTTACGTATGACGTAAATACAATAAAAGCTTTTTGCAGTAAAGTAGAGACTTGTCAGTGATGGTGTGGAGCTGTAGGGCAGCTTAATATATTGGAAACTTTCATTTTATAGTATGTATCATGGACAAGAACATTTATCTTAACATGTCAAAAACTAATGTTAAGGAAAAGCACGCAGCACTGATAGTAAAGTAACTGCTTGCTTTACAACTGACCTAAGGTCATGAAAACAACTGCACAAGGGACAGATATAACCGTTATCGAGCACTTATGATACAAACTTGGTCGTCGTATGCCAAACAGATGGTGAAACAAAGCTGCATTACAGCAGGAATGGAGCCAAATAACGCCTGAAACGTGCAAAAATAGAAAAAGTAATGGAATCTATACGAAGAGGATTGAAAACTATGGAAAACCAAAATTTTAATTAAAGAATAAACAATCGAATTTAAAAATTGGCCAACTTTCGGTGTGATCATAATTTTAAGGTTTTTTTTTAAATTTTGTTTTATTTCTAATCTTTTTTATCTCTTTTGTTTTATTTCTATTGTTGTAAGGCTGATATATTTAGTTTTTTTTTTGTTAGATTTACTTATATGTAAAGAATAAATATTTTAATGAAATATAATTAGTTGCCCGAATTTCTTTGTTGACCACTGTATTTACATGTATTGTATGTTAAACGAATTTGTTAAGTTTTGTTGTGTATAAAAATATTAATTTGTATTTAGTTTTACAAAAATTTAATGAATGGTTTTTTTTGTTTCTTATTTAAATTCAAATTTAGTTATAAAATGAATTTTATATATAAAATAAATACAGTTTTTGTGGTTTTGTTGTTGTTAATTTTTTTTTGTATACAATTAAATAAATACTGGCATCTTATAATATTTAAATGTAGTTTTTTTATAGGCAATTTATATATATATTTATTTTTATATAAAATTATTTTAATATTTTATTGTAAAATTTACAAGTTGTTAAAAAAATTTGTAACTTTTGTTTGTGGTTTAAAAAATAATTATAATCGAGCATTAAAAAACAAATATTTACATTTACAGTATTTTAAAAATTAAAAAATAAAAATAAATGTAAAGAAAATGTGAAATATTAATATAACTTTCACATGCACGACTAAACTGAAGAACGAAGACTAGATAATAATTTATGTAGAATAGTTTTCTAGAGTTGAAAATAAAAATTTAATTTGATAAAGAGTTTTAGATAAAGGAGGAAAAATATCTATAGAAAACCTAAGTGGGTTAAGCAAAGTTTAATGATAGAATGGATTTTAATAAAAAAATTATTTGCACTCCACTTCCATTTTTTCCATAAGAAATTTAAATTTGGCCAACACTTTTCAAAAGATAAAATTTTCTTTTTTCTAATATTAATTAAGACAAACCTTTCTTAAGGAAATGTCAGACCTGTTGAAATGTAATCACAAATGTATAAGTTTTCCAATTTGATTTTCAAAGAAAATATTTATGTCTCTTAATAAATTATGTGTATCTGGTTTTAATTGCGTTAATTTAATTTAATTTGCAATAAAGTTACAAAAGTTATCTAGACTAGACATTATTAGAATTTGCTCATCTGTTTTACAGAAAATGTTTTTGGAATAGACTGCGTTTTTCTATAAAACGATTGTCTTGAAAAGCGTTATTTTTGCTTTAGGAAAGTTATTTAGGCTAGACAAACATTATACTCGTTTATATAAAGGGTGGGCATGTTTAAGGTTAGAATATAAATTGGCTTAAAACACACACACTTTCTTTGACAATTTTAGTTTTATGGATATAAAGGTTCAATAGAAAATATGGTGGGCTCTCACTCTAGCACGTCGGCCGATGTTTACTCTTTTCACAAAATTTTGCAACCAAGCTTTGCTTATCTTATCAATGCAGTGTCGAATTATATCTTTTAGAGCACCAGTTGTTGTTTGTGAGTTGTTTACCTAAACACGGTCTTTTAAATGGCTCCGAAGAAAATAATCCAGCGGCGTAAATTCACAAGAAGGAGGCGGCCAAATAACATTGCTAAATTTTTCATGCAATAACTGCTGTACTTGTAGCGCCTTCTTGCTGAAATGAAAGGTCACTGATATCAACATTAGCCAATTGAGGCCACATAAAATTGGTTATCATTTTGGTAGCAGAGGGAAATCGCGGTGATGGTGTTTGCTTGATCATATTCGAAAAAATATTGGTCGAAATGCTACCTTACTACAAACCGCACCATACATTCCCTTTTTTGAATGTAATGTGGTTTTTCGAGAACTGTTTGTGGATTTTGTGAGCCCAATATGCGATAATTTTGTTTATTTACATAAGCGCCTAATTGAAAATGAACCTCATCGCTAAATCACAAGAACAATTGACATCGTCAAGGCGGCCAATTGATATCACCAAATCGAGAAATTACGCGATCGGGAAATTTCTCATGCAATAACTTTTGTTATTGTTTTTTTTTTTTTTCAAGAGAAGTAGCACTTCAGGCAACAATGCCTATTTAGTCAAGTACCGTGCTACATTCTTCTTTAGGAAAGGGATAGAGAAGAGATGAAACAGGTGGTGAAAGTAGAAGGATAGTTGGAAATTAACTGCCGTATAAAGACAGCACAGCGACCAGTGAATTATGCCTTCATCGCTGAGCAGCCCCACCAACAGTCAATTTTTATTTTTGTAGTGAAAAAAAACTAAGGTCTTCGTTGGGAATCGAACCCACAACCCCTATACTGACAAGCTAGTACACTACCTACTAGCCTACAGGGGCACCTTGTTTATCGTTATTGTTTTGGGTGACTGTATGGCTCTTTGTGCCGTTTTTCTGAAGCCTAAAGTTGCTGATCTCAACATTAGCCAATTGCGGCCACAAAAAAATGGTTTGTAAATGCAGAGATTTCAGGTTACCGCGTTGTTTCCTTGCTCATTTTCGAACAAATATGGTGCGATAATGCCGTCTGCCTGACTACAAACCACACCTTGCGGTCATTTTCTTTCGATAAAATGGTTTTCCGAACACTGTTAATAGATTTTGTAAGCCCGACAATTCTGTTAGTTCACATAACTGCTTAATTAAAAATTGGCCTATTCGCCTAAAGACGATTTTATTGAAAAATGCCTTGTATTCGCTCAATTTTGAAACAGCCAATTTAAAAACCGGCTTTAATTGTTAAACAAGTTAACCTTTGTAGGAGTGAGGACGAAGATCTTTAGGCAAAATATTGCACAAAGTGCTTTTAGCAATGCTCAATTGTTTTGAACTTCGACGAATTGATATGTCAGGCTCATTCTCAGCACTTTTCTGTGCAGCGGCTATATTTGCATCACTATGGCTACTGCGATCGTATTGTTGTGGTCTATTATCAGCAACAATACCGTGAGCCTCGTTTTGTTCTGCTATTAAATTACACAGGGTGGTTTCAGAGGGAGCCTAATTACGAGGAATGCAACTGCAATTGTAAGAAGTGATACAGTGAAAGTTTCACCATTTTGATAGTAAATTTTTACAATTAAAATTTTCGTTCCAAGCTCGATTTGTTTTACTAAATTAAAATCTAAGAATGACAGTTTAATTTTTGAAATTTAATCATTTGATAGGTAATGTACTTTCTAACCTCAAATTTGCCCATCCAATGTGTGGATAAGGATACCTTATGAATTAGAATATTTGTCTAGATAGCAATTATTATTTATGTATACAGAGATGTATGAATGTATGCATGAATGTACATATGTATATATGGATGTATGAATGTATACATATATTTTTTGTTTTTGTTTTGTTTTTTTTGTTTGACGAAAAACTGTTAGAACTTAAGCAATATGGAATTCATAGAATTACGAAGAGCTGCTCTGTAATTTTAAAACTAAATTAATTAAGAGATAAAATTAATTTTGTATAAATTATTTTAGCAGCTAATTATATAAATTAATTTATAAAATATATAGTTTTTGTAGCCTAAACAACTATTAAACAATCGATGCTTAAAAATACAACAAAATAATTCTTATATAAATATATATAAAAAATTAATTGCTTGCAGCTTTAAGCAGTTTATATCAAAATTTGTATAAAACACTTTTATGCTTTTGTTAAATGACAATAAATAAATTATTAATTAGATAATACTTTTTAGATCTAAGTTTAAATGCTTACAAAAAATATACAAAACAATAATTTTGTAGATATTTTAAGTACAAAAAAAGCAATAAAAACTGGTATGCTGGCAAATTTTCTTTCTTTTTCTTTTTTAATAAAAATTTGTTTTAAAAATGTTATTGGCAAATTTCGTTTAATAAAATTTGTGTATATATTTCTTATTAATTAAGCATTAAAGGTTAGATTTAAAATATTTGGTAATAACTTTTAAAGTTATTCCTTATTGGCTTAAAAAATAATAATAATAATTTTTATGTTTAAAAAAAACAATAGTTTTTTTTTTCTTTTTTTCCTTTTAATATTAAATGTTTTATAAAATTTCCTTTAAATTATTATAAAAAAAACATGGCAAGCTTGTTTGAGTGTAGTTTAATTTGTAAAAAATCAATTAAATGTTTTTGCAACTATTTTCGTGTGTCATCATTTGCAGGTATTTAAGATGACTTAAGAAGCAATTTTTACCTATATTGATTAATGTTGTTGTAATTGTTGTTCCTGCAGTTGTTGTAGTAATTGTTGTTTTGTTTCTGCTTTAACCGTTTTATAACGATCCTTTTCCTCTGTATTTTCGGGTGGTTCGCATTCAAACGATGCCATCGATAGAGTGTTCTCATTTAAGACCGGACTATTTTCCAAATAAGCAATGACGTTCGGTAATTTTTCGAAGGGACATGTGACTTTTTTCCATTCGTTAAATTCCATTACCTGTTTGGCTAATTGAGAACATTTTTCGAAATTGATATGATTGTTGGGTAATCTGCAAAAACAAAAATATATTATTATAATAAGTATGGTACTCTGTTCATGATTTCGTGCGAAATGCTGACAAAGATCCACAGAACAAACAAAACCCATGAAATAAATAAGAAATAATGTTGATATAGTACGACTCTTTTGTGAAAACTTACAAAATGTTTCAGGCAACAAGTACTTCAATTAAAAAATGTTTCTGGCAACATTTTTGTTTTAATTTCACAATTTACAATATGAGTGGCACTTTTTCGTACGGAATTGCAACCTACAGCTAACTACTAAACTCTGTGGAATTAAGTTGAAAATGGAAGGAAGTTTCCAGCTATTTTGCATCGGGTTTTTCAACAAGATGTTTTTTAAAGAGAAGTAGCACTTCAGGCAACAATGCCTATTTAGTCAAGTACCGTGCTACATTCTTTAGGAAAGAGATAGAGAAGAGATGCGACAGGTAGTGAAAGTAAAAGGATAGTTACGGAAAATAACTGTCGTATAAGATAGTAAGCGACCGGTGACCATGCCTTCATCACTTCATTGTAGTAAAAAACAGCAAGGGAGAAGAACAACAAGCAGTTTGTTTTTTAGTTGTGGCAACACCAACAACATTTAGTGACATTTAGTTTTTTTAAGTATTCGTAATTGGCATTCGTAAAAACATTGGCAATTGACAATGAATTCGATTT
Organism: Trichopoda pennipes; assembly: GCA_030448955.1. Taxonomy (NCBI): domain Eukaryota; kingdom Metazoa; phylum Arthropoda; class Insecta; order Diptera; family Tachinidae; genus Trichopoda; species Trichopoda pennipes. The sequence goes on along the minus strand of JASKUP010000068.1, from coordinate 827,134 downwards.
CGCACGAAAATCGTATTAAAATAATTAAAATTCACTATGAAAACAGTGGTTTTGCTAAAGTTACATTTCGTAAAATTCGTGATATTTTCGGACAACATAATTGACCTTCTGAGACCTGTTGTTAAATATGAGTCGTCGTTCAAATGAAAACTTCGCAGCCGTGACCCACAAATCCAAATTTGCCAATTTCTCGAAGTTCTCAGCAATGGGGATTATCTCAAACCACCACATTGAGAATTTAGCGTAAGGATTTCACTTTGAAGTCTGACAAGGTTCAACCGGTACAGGAATTCATATCGCCGAAAGACTCGCTTAATTCATTCAGGAACAACCGGCTGGTTTTTCTGAAAAATTATTTTTTCAGACAAAGCCCATTTTCACTTGTTCGGGTATGTCAACAAGCGAAATTGCCGCATTTGCGCTTCTGCAAATCCTTAAACGATTATTGGGAAGTCTTTGCATACTCAACGTGTCACTGTATGGTGCGCTATGTGGTCTGCAGGTGCGATTGGGCCGTTTTTTTTTCGAAGATGAAATGCGGTAATGGTCAATGGATCACGCTATCGCGAGATGCTAACAACTGTACTTTGGCTTATTATTGATGATGTGGATATCACTGACATGCGGTTTCAACAGGACGGTGTCACATGTCACGCAACCAATGAAACGATTAACTTATTGCAACCAAATTTCCCGATTGCATAATTTCAACACAATCAGCAGTTAAGTGGCCAGCCAGCCACATCGTGTAATTTAATTTCTTTGGATAAGGACAGAGTCTATACGAGGCCAATCGAATCGATTTTATCCTTAAAACTCAAACTCCGCGATGTGATTAACGAAATAGGACCGCCATTTTGCCAAAAAGAAAGTTATTAAAAATTTTGATTAAAGAATCGACATCTGCCAGCGTGGTCGAACTTTTTTTTTTTTTTTATTTTGTTTTAGAAAACAAACTTCTTATTGCAAAACCCAAAGCAACATTCTGTTGGAATGCAACAGCACATTGGATAGTAGCGATCTACACCATCGCTACATTGAGAAGAATTTTGTCTTAAGGTTGTTATTATTCATGCTCTGGGGAAATTAATAGTACGCGGACTAAATAGAACAAAATTGAAAAATGTATGAAACACTTTACGGAAGAAATTAAGGATTGATTTACCCCCTACAAAATGCAATAACATAACCTTACATATTTACACAGTAGACGAGTGAAAAACCAATTATTTCGTTTGAAAATTGTACTCATATATTTGTGGTTAAGAAGTAATTGTCAAATGATTAAATTTCAAGAGCAGAGCTGATGCTTATTTAGTCAAAGTTTGGGAGATTTTAAACATGGCACCTTACACTCTTGAGCAAAGAATTTTAATTCTGAAAATTTACTATCAAAATGGTAAAAAATTCTCTGTTAACATTTTTTAAAATTCGAGCAAATTTTTCTCACAATCAGGCTCCTTCTGAAACTGCTGTGCGCAATTTAATCCCTAAATTCAAGGCTCACGATACTGTTATTGCAATAGACCAAAACAATACGCTCGTAATGGCCGTAGGTGATGCAAAGATAGCCGCTATATACCAAGGTGTTAAGAATGAGCCTGTAACATCAACTCGTCAACGTTTGCAACAATTGGGCGTTACTAAAGGGCACTTTGCGCAACATTTTGCATAAGATGTTTCCGCCTAAATTTTTTTCTAGTTGGGAAATAGAGTTGAATATTTTTCGCTCGGAATCTTAGCCAACACCAAACAATGTTGCATACTTAATGTTAGTGAAAATTATTTTATTTTTAATCGCTAAACTGACTTAAATTTTTTAAGCCAAAAAAGTAATTCTAATGGCATACAAGTTAATAATGTCGATTTGGACAACATATGGGATAACTATCACATTTGGTTTGTGTCAATAATAAGAAATATTGTCATTATAATTCAGTATTCGATAGAAGCCGAAGTGTAAACACACATCTGTTTCAATCGCTATAATAACGCCGAATTTTGTGTCCAACAAAGATGTTTGGTGGGGAAGTCTAATAACATTCATTCATTTGAAGAAAGCGGCTGCTGAAAGTTATCGATTGTAGGTAGAAGCTTATGGATACTTGTGAACGATGATAGTTTGTACAATTCAAAAGTAGTGTTTTCGACACAAAAGACAAGGAGAGGCTTGGTCAGCCGAAAAAGTTTAAAGATGAGGAATTGGAAGCATTACTCGACGACTCATTATCATTAAAATTCACACAACAACCCATTTCTTTTCATTCACAAGTAAGGAAACTAGGACCCATGTCTGAAATGAGGCTTTAAGGCTACAAAAAGAAGTCATTTTTCTATCGTTAATGGTGATGAAAAGAAATACATTACGATTACCCCAAATTCAACAAATCATATGTACAGCCCGGACAACCAGTCAAATCTTCACCGAAATCGAATATCCACGGTAATGCTCTGTATTTAGTAGGATCAGAAGGGTGTTTTGCATTATGAGCTGTTGTAATTGAGTCAGACGCTTACAGAGGATCTGTATCGAAGATAATTGATTTGTTTAAGGAGAGCAATCGAAACGAAAAACGACCACTATATTCGACCAAATACAAAGCCAAAATCTTTCATCATGACAACGCTCGGTCAATTGTTGCAAGACCGGTTGATACTATTTAGAATACAAAGAATAGAAAGTTTTAATTTCACCCACCTTATAGCCCAAACCTTGCCCCTTCTAACTACCGTTTGTTTCAATCGATGCAGAACACCCTTCAGAACAGGGTATCAGAAATTAGCTTGATTCATTCTTTACCTCAAATCGGAGCAAATCTTTTTGGGACAGAGTCCCTATGCTATCAAAAAGATGGAAAAAACTAGTAGCTAACGATGGATAATATTTAAAATAATTTATACATCGAAACTGCCGTTGATATTGATTTTCAGAAACGATTTTTGTTGAGCGATGAAGCTCACTTTACTTGAATGGTCATCAATAAAGAAAACTGCTATATTTGGAGTGATGATAATCCTTAAGTGTATATTGAAATACCGTTGTATCCTGATAAACTGACTATTTGATGTGTTTTATGGGTTAGTAGAATCATTGGCCCGCACTTCTGTAAAAACGATGTTGGTCAGACGTTATAGTCAATGGTGTAAGTTACAGAGCTAGGATCAATCAGTCAACCATAATTTGCATGATTCGCAATAGTTTACAATTATATTATCAAAATTGTAAATATACGTAAAAGAGGTAACAATTTAAAAAGTTACAAAATAGTTTAAAAAAGTATCGGGAAGCCAAATACAAAATATGATTTTTTTTACACAGAAATTTTCTTTTTATATATTTTCTATAGTAAAAGTTTCTGTTATTCAAAATTCCTATACAGAAATTTACTCTTTCAAAAACCGTATAAATTATATTGTAATTTCCTTACCTATTTGAGCAACCCTCGTTCAGAAAATACAAATCCTTAACAAATAAGCTAAAAAATGGAATGATAATACGTTCACGTTCTTCGGTGGCACCTTCTGAACGCCACATGGCAGCTTTGAGAGTGGAACGATAACTATTAAAATTAGAAGTGGGATCCATTTGATGTTCCAAAACAGAAAATTTTGCTGATTGTATCTTGGACCACTAGAAAATATTTAAATAAAATTAATTTCATTACTGTTATGTGTTTAAAGAACATTTTCGAAAGAGTAAAATTTTACCGTCTTTTTAAGTCTTGAAATGGGGGCTAAATTTAGACCAGCTATTATTGCCATAAGACTATTAAAATTTCCAATATTAAAACATTCTCTGGCTGTCTCAATCCAATATTCAATAATTCGAACACGTTGCTTCTTTTTTGGATACTAAAAAAAAGGTGGAGGGAATTAATATTTTTGTCTAATTTTTAAAAATGTCTTAATTTATCGTTAATAGTTTTCCAAATACCTTAACAATTTCCGAAGCTGTCAAATAACTTAAACGATTAAACCATTCGACGTAAGATTCTAAATTTCTAGTCTTTTTCATATCATTCAAAGTTGTTTGTATTATTTGCTGGTGTTGAGAGCCCACTCCACCTGAAGTAGCACTTGTTGTAGCTGTCGTTGAGGTGCAAGAACTGTTGGTATTTTTACTTATAGAATTTTGATATTCCTTGGCGAAGGCTTGTACAAATTCCTCAGGCCCAATATGCGAAAGACGTTCTAATTCTATGGCCGTTAGCTGATGAGCCAATTGAGCACAACTTGGACATAAATCCATTATGCCAAAAACATCATGACTATTAGGAGTATCGGAGGAAGAGTGTCCCGTATTCGCAGAGGTTGTGTAAGAAGCAGGTGTTGATGTAATATGTGGAAATTGAGCATTTAGTAAAAAATGATTTTTGTGTGCAGACGCTGGTGCATGATCGTGACTATTTAGGGCCTGTACAGCCGATTTTGTTAAAGAATTGTGAGCAGCATTTGAGGAGGAGGTGGAAGAGGAAGAGGATGAATAAGAGGCTGATGCTGAAGTACTATAGTGCGGTTGTATAATGGTATTGAGATCATTTTGTAGTAAAGATTGTAGAAATTCTTCATATTTTTCCAGGGCCGTCAGACGTTGTACCAACAGCTGTAATATTCTCGACACTTGTTTGCCCAAGCTGTTGTCAATGTAAACACATTTACGCGTTAGTATGCGCACCTGTTGCATTAAGCGTTCATCCCGAAAGTCATAAGGAAATGTTTCGATCCATTCAGCCAATAGTCGTATACAATTTTGTGCCGATTTTTGCGTTTGTGTAGCACATTGTCCCGGCTTGCGTTGCAATAGTGGTGAGTTGGTTAGACCAGCTTGAGTGGCACAGAGATTTGTAAAATGACCAGCATCGTCTACTTGATCTTGAGCAGTACCAGACTGCTGTTGCAGCATTTGTTGATGCTGTTGTTGTTCCCATGTTTGTGATATTTTGGCCAGCAATTCATGAGGTCGTATAAATAGCCTCACACTCAACAGAAATGAAAATATATAAGTTCTTTCAGGATAATAATCGGATGTTGGTACCATGTGTTCTATCAAAGCATCCAAGCTGCCTGCTATCAACTGATCATCATAATAAACTAAACAGCGGTCATTGTTTAAATAATCATCAACTGCTCCTGATTTTTCTATCTTATCCACTTCATCCCTGCCCTTTTGTTTGGCGGCAGTAACGGTGGGATTAGAATTGGAGTTGGCATTGGCATTGGCATTGGCGCTGCTGTTAGTTTGCTGTCGATATATAGTTTGCGGCTTAATATATCGATATTTTGAGGCATCTTTGAGGCTTTGTGGCAAGTGTATGCCACCAGTGTGTGAATTATGTTGTCCACTAACACTGGAACTATCACGTCTATGAGTTTGTATTCTGGCATTTATATTTACATTCGCTATTGGCTGTTTGAATGATGTTGCTTCAGTTGCTATTGTATTTGCATGGTCGTTGTAAATTGTTTTGGCCTGTTGTTGGCGTTGTTGTTGTTGCTGTTGCTGTAGTAGTATTTGCTGTTGTTGTTGTTTATCCGGCAGTACTGCTGCTGTTGTTTTAAAACTAATTGACTTCTTGGTATTATTGGGCGTAGCATTTGTTGAACTATTACTTGCGTTTTGAGAGTTTGTATGTGTGATAATATTCTTTTGCTGTTGCGCTACAGTTGCTCCGGAAAATGTGGCTGTTGTTGTATGGGTATTATTGGCACAGGTGCGCCCATTTGTAGCGCTATTTATGCCGTTATTCGACATTGGCAAAATAATACTTAAGTACAACTTATCGTTGGTGTATGTTGAATATAAAAAAACATTGGGCTGCTGTCAGTAATTTTAGGACTTCAAAAGTGAAAGAAAATACTGAAAAAATAGAAAAATATAAAAACAAATTAAAATCATGTTTTTATAGGTTGCGATATGAAAATCTATAGCAATACGCCTAAAAATATGGGACATCAATTGCACAACTGTAAAGTCGTTTCAAATATATCTCTCAGCAAGATGATGATGATGTTATTCTGGCAATAAAATGAAAATCGACTTTAAAACAATCAGACGGATAGAGGCTAAGGTGTGTCATTACAATGGTTCAAAAGTTAAATTTGCACATAATATAACATTACTTATGGAGATACCCTTTAATTTCTAATTTTAAATTTTATATTTGCTGTCATTGCATACAAGAAGATGTTCGCGATAATTTTCAAGTTTTTGACTTGAATGGTTGAAAAGATGGGGCTATAACATCACCTATCGGAGCACACATTAGGACACCCTGTATCTAAAGGCAAAATAGATAAATGACATTGCTCGTGGGGACTCTCTTTAATTTCCAATTTTATTTAGCAGACATAGAAAAAAATATTAATACATCCGTACAGACACATTCATACAAACATTCAGACAAACTGATAACCTTCTCTTTTAGTCGGTTAATGATAATCTGGCAACGCTGCTTAATTGAAGAACGTATGATGCATCGTGCAAATAAAAAATGGCATATTTAAAACGAGAAATTGAAGAACAACATTAATTACTAAATTCCTTACCTCAAAAATTTGAATACTAAGAAATGGGGCGTAAAGACCCCGAAAGCATAATTAATTAAAATTAATTAAAAATAAAAGATCAAAGCCAACTTTAGACTGCCAAAATAATTGGAAGATCTCCAAACTAGAACGATGCAGCAAATTTATTACAAGAAAACCCTCCAAAAACTCCTGGCTAAGGGATACACCTGAATCTGCTATAGCGACTGAACCGAGGACAGACAACGTTCAGGATACAAACTAGATGGCAGAGATCTTCCATTACTGACAAAACGGCATCTGTAAATGTAAATTGGAAAGATTATGTCCTCATACATGATAAGATTTACATCTGTACGTAGCCGTGTGGGCCAATATCAGATGGTGGATCATTACCACTGTGGATGAAATGTAGCGTTATCCTCGTCCTAGAAGGTCTTCGGATACATATCTCCTCCGGTCACTCCTAGTGGCAATTTCAAAAGCCCGGAGCAGGCCGCAGTTTTCACTCCTTGCTATAGAGTTGGAGACTATCCAACTCCTGGTCCAGAACGCATGAAGCTTTATATAATTAAGAACACGACGGCATTCATACTCACTGGACCTTCACCATTCATTGTGTTCATTGTGAATGATCTGACCCACAAACTCAAACGAGCGCCTCGAAACACACAGCCACCACGATACTCCCGAAGGGCCAATTTCAATAATCAGTTAGCGAACAGCTAAATGCCTAAAAAGACAAATAGCGGAACTCTGGGGCTTTAGTGATTCCCATGGAAATATAGTGCTCCCTTTTACCACCGCAAGACAAAAGTCTAGATGGTTGTGTGATCTATAAAGACTTATAAATGTGCCGCCGTGGGGTAGATTGTGTCCTCAGTAAAAAAGTGTTGCCATGTATTATCGCGGTTTAGTAGCACAGTGAATAGACAGGCGGCATGACAACAAACCGCACCATATGGTCACTTTCTTTGGATGTGTAATGGTTTTTCGAGAACAATTTTATTTGTTTACATAACCGCCTATTTCAAATTGAGCCTTTCTCTTCGCTAGAGATGGTTTTGTTGGCATCGTTAAGGTTTTCAAACAGCCCATTCACAAACTTACGATGCAAGTAAGGGTCGATGGACTTTAATTGTGAAACGAGTTAAACTTTACAAGCGTGAAGATGAAGATCTTTATGCAAAATGTATCACAAAGTCTTCTTAGTGATGGCCAATTTTTGCGAACAATGCTCAAGCGATGTTTCAGGCTCATTCTCAATACATTGCTGTATAGTGGCTATGTTTGCATCAGTATGCCCACTACAAGTGTTTTATTTTGGTCTATTGTTAGCTACTGGCGGCCCTATTTCGTTAATCAAATCATGTATTTTGAGTTTTAAGGCTGACATCGATTCTATTGGCTCCGTTTACACTCTGTCCTTAACATAGCCCCACAAGAAATATTTCAGTGGTGTTAACACGATCTGGCTGGCCACTTAAACTGCAGACTGTCGTGAAATTATGGGATTGGGAAATTTGGGTTGCAATAAATTGATCGTTTCATTGGCTGTATGACGTATGGCTGTATGTCCTGTTGAAACCACATTTCAGTGATAACCACGTCGTCAATAAAAGGCCTAAATTGAGTTCCTAGCATCTACTAAATTCGTGACCCTCGAATTTAGCTATTAAATAACGTACAGCGGTCTCAAAAGGAGTTTGATTACGAAGAAAAGCTAATCGAATTTTACAAAGCGATATAGTGAAATTTTCACCATTTTCACAATTGATATTTTTTGCTCCAGAACGTTACACTTTCTTGCTTAAAATTTTCCAATATTTTAATTAATAAATATTAAACGATTACAGATCAGTTCTTCGCATTTAATCATTGGACAGGCAATTTACTTTCTAACCTCTAATTTGGCCACCCATAACGTTCGATGTTTGTCATTATCATGTAATTCTTTAAATAAATTTTTTAAGGAAAAAGGTCCTTTCAAGTAAAATTTTCCAAAACTTTATTTTACACTAAAAGTGGTGAGATTAAACATACCCCCCGTTTAATCTCACCACTTTTAGACGCATAAACTTTAAGTAAGAAAAGTGTAGCAAAAATGTTATTTAATTCTAAATAAAAAAACATCCAAGGAAAATGATAATAAACACAGCGAAAAATATGATAGACAGAATTTTGACTATAAGAGATAGAGAATTTCATTTGAAGAATAGGGATACAATAAGAGATATACTTAATGACAATGACTTTCCAGTAGAATTAACTAACAGATTAATTAGACAATATGGTAGTTATAGGCATAATTTAGGAAATTCTACGGCAGAGCCAAGAAATTATAAATCATTAACTTATGTTCCTGGAATATCAGAAAGATTAAGAAAGTGTAAAATATATGACACAGATAAATATATAATTGCACACAAAACACATAACACATTAAATAAATTATTTAGCAGTATGAAGGATAAAATAGGAAAAATGGAAATATCTGATGTAGTATACAGGATACCATGTGGAGGAAATGATCAGGTGAACTGTGACAAAGTTTATATTGGGACAACAAAAAATAAACTTAAAACGAGATTAGCTGGTCACAGGTGTGACCAAAAATATAGGAATATTTCAACCCAGAAGACATCCTTATCTTCACATTGTAAGAAATATAATCATTATCTAAAGTTTGATCAAACATCAGTATTAGATATAGAAAAAAACTACAAGAGACGTTATATGTATGTTGGAAATGTTAGAAATTGTTAATGTACCAAATGTAAGGAGAATAAATTTCAAGACAGACACAGACAATTTAGCTTAGAATTATAGGTACTTAATTAAAAAGACACATAATTTGTTATAATTATTTCATAAGAGAGGATTTATTTGTTACTTATTTGTTATTTATTATTTATTTGTTATTTCCGTTTCCTTGTTTTTGTATGTTTGAATATTTGAAAATTTAAACTTTTGTATGTATGTATGAAAAAATATTTTATATGTTTTTGTCAAATGTTTTGAAAAAAATTTTTTCAATATGATAGTAATTTTTTTTTTTTGTTTTCAAAAATAAAAATTTTTTTTCCTGAAGAAGCTTTCCAAAGGAAAGCGAAATATCGAAAAGAGAAAAAAATATATAAAAAAGATCGTTTAAAAGAAAAAAAGATATTTATTTAAAAAAATAAGAAAATATATTTTTGAAAGTAGAAAAAACAGCTTGATTAACGCCAAACATTTGCAAAGTAAACGTTTTACTTTTTCTTTTTATTTTTATTTTCATTTCTTTTTTATTTTTTTTTTTGTGTTTTTGTAAATATAAATTTTTAAATGAAAAATTCATATATTTAATGAAGATACACAGCATGTAATTAAAAACAAAACAAAACAAAAGTAGAAAATAAAATAATAAATTTTAAATATTCTCAGATGTGTTTGTTGTACATTCTTGTTGTACAAATTTAAGTAAAAAAGTATGTGCAGTGAAAGGAATGCACTCGAAGTTAAACGCACGTTCGAACATTTTTTTATATTGTATGGATGTATGTATGTATGTAAACAAACATATAATCACGTATTTAGGTATGTATGTAAGAAGAAGAAGAAAAGCACTGTCTATGAATGTAAATACAACAAAAAGGAGAGTAAAAAGAGAGAAAAAAAAGCAGACGTAAATACGTACGTGCTACAACAATTATAGACAAGTAAGTTAAAAGCCATTATTAACAGAAAGCACCATGGGGTGGTAATGGCAAGAAGGCAACGTGTCAGTCAGTCAAATATTAAGTCTGAACTGGCGGCCATTTATTCCTGCTGCTGCTGTTGCTAATGTTATTGTTGTTGTTGACCTAACAAACAAATAATTGTAAAGTTGAAATAAAAGCTAGAAAAGTATTCAAACAAATAACGTAACATAACATAACAACAAAATGAAACAAAACAAATGTTGCATTTATTTTTAATGTACAAATCAAAGTAACACTCACAGTTGTATTGGAATGGCATATACGAGTGAGTATATATCTGGATACGGTATGAACAGTATGTGGCCAATAAAAAATAAAATATTCAAGACTTAAATTTCAATCGTCATTCCGTTATTTTTTTTTTATCTGCAATAAATGTTATAAAGAAAGCATTAATTATAGCGAAAACTTGACTATTGAGACACAAACAGCTGCACAGTTACAGCTTTGGTGCCCACCAATTTACTAACTGCTCACTCTAATATTCCATTAAGTACCCTACATCGTAATATGAAATTTGCTAACTATCGGGTTTTTCAACAAGAAGTTTGTTTTTGAATTGTGGCAACACCAGCAATATAATTTGGACATTTAGTTTTTTTAAGGTATTCGTAGCAGATGCATTGGCAATTGTTAGAATGAATTCAATTTCGCACGAAAATCGTATTTGAATAATGAAAATCCACTATAAAAATGGTTATTCTGTTAAAAGTTACATTTCGTAAAATTCGTGATATTTATCGATAGGCTCGATACAAATTATGTGAATAGCATGTGCGACCGGGACAGTGTTGAAGCAGATGCAAATTTCTCAATTCCTCGACGATCTCAACAATGCGGGTTATCCAAAACCACCTCACGGAGACAGTTGCATAAGCATTTGACTTTGAAGTCCTACAAGGTTCAACCGACCATTCATATTGACGTATATACGCTCAATTCATTCAGGAACAACCGGTTGGTTTTTCTGAAAAAATAACTTTTTTAGACGAAGCCCATTTTTACTTGTCAACAAAGCAAAATAGCCGCATTTGGGTTCTGAAAATCCTAGAGCGTCACTGTATGGTGGGCTATGTGGAATCACGCTATCACGAGATGCCAACAACTCAATTAAGTCCTTTTATTGACGACGTGGTTATCACTGAAATGTGGTTTTAACAGCACATACAGCCATATGTCATACAGACAATGAAACGATCAATTTATTGCAACCCAAATTTTCCAATCCCATAATTTCACGACAGTCAGCAGTTTAAGTGGCCAGCCAGATCGTGTTAACACCACTGACATATTTTTTGTGGGGCTATGTTAAGGACAGAGTGTAAACAGAGCCAATAGAATCGATGTCAGCCTCCAAACTCAAAATACATGATGTGATTAACGAAATAGGGCCGCCATTTAGCCAAAAAGTCATTAAAAAAGTCATTGATGAAAGAATCGACAGCTGTTAGCGTGGTCCTGGTGGACTTTTACATTTAACATTCATAAATGCGGAACTTTTCTCTTCGTAATACAATTAAAATTTGAATCATCTTAATCCAAATTTTATATTTTACTAGCTGAACCCGGTGTGCTTCGCTACCCCCCACGTTATAAAATAAAATTAAAAGTAATTATATATTAACAAAAATTTATTTATGTAATTTTAATTTAATTATTGCAATGCTTTAGGATATACAATATTTTTAGTTTGCCCATCAGGAGCATACACATATAAATCGGTGGGTTTTCCTACACGCGAGCATGTAACATAAAGCTGTCCATGCGAGAAACATGGGTTTGCTAAATTTAAGCCGCAAACTTGCAGAGATTGACCTTGGGTTCTGTTAACAGTCATCGCAAACGCTAACCGAAAAGGAAACTGCAATCGTTTAAAATCGAATGGTAAATCTGTTGGTATCATTGGAATGCGTGACAAAAGTACATCTGTCCCTTTATATTTTCCTGTTATAATGGTCGCTTCTTTTAAATTATTTCTCAGTTTTTTTACTGCAAGTCAAGTGCCATTGCAAAGCCTTGGTGTTACGCAGTAAAATAAGTGGGCAGTATTTCGCACTGAACAGCAGTGTCGGAAGCTCTTGATGTTGAGGTTAGAGATCGCTGAATTTCTAGGCGTGCTTCACGTTGCTGTAAATTCTCTGCAGCTCTAGAGGTTGAGGCTCGAGACCGCTTAATTTCAAGGCGTGCTTCACGTTGCTGTAAATTCTCTGCAGCTCTAGAGGTTGAGGCTCGAGACCGTTCAATTGCAAGGCGTGCTTCACGTTCTTCATGAGTTTCGTTTGCTCTATTGGATTTTATTTTCATTGATTTTGGAGTACGTGCTGAAAGGGATGATTTTTTTGGAGGCATTTTTTTATTTATAACTAAGTTTTTAACACAATAGTTTCTCACTTAATTTAAACTTTGATTATATTAACTTTTTAAAGTTTTTTTTAAATTTAATAAAAATTTAGTTAAAAAAATAATTTAAAAAGAAAACTGCAACTTCTGTCTAATTCACTATTGCAAATGCGTTAAGGCAAAAGTAAATATGCAGTAAGGTTAGTGCTCCCCTTTTGTGTTTTAAACCAATTAGAATTCAGTACTGAACCGCATGTAATTTGCTTCATGCTCCCCTTTTTTATTTTTAGGCGAATCAAAAAGCAACAATTACACAATCAGCTGTTTTCGCAGTCAATTGTAACTCTCTGTTTTAATTAATATATATTACAAAATCAGCTGTTTTGCAGACAGTTGTGGGAGAAAGAGAATGGGGCTACCCCACTATTTTAATTAATATGTATTTCAAATTTGAGGTAAAGCCGTTAATAAACGTAGTAACAGTAGGTGCAGAAATGTGCATGGTCGAAAAAATTTTCATGTAATAAGTGTTCCTGAGTCAAAAAATTTATTATTTCGTAAGAATATCCTATTGTGAAAATTTAATGACGATTGGTCCAGTAGTTAAGACTATTTTACGATTTTTAATTAACCTAAAAAGGGGCATGGTCCCACCCACTTTTCTCCTGGTATGTATTATTTATTATGCGTTTTAAATTTTTGGGTTATATGGGCGGTGCCACGCCCCTTTGTCCAATCAAAGCTTCATATAGCCTACTATTCCTTCCAGAGTCACAGTAACATGCTGTGAAAATTTCAGGAAAATTGGCCCAAGGGTTTGGCCTCCTATAAAGCACAAACAAACAAACAGACAGACATTCATTTTTATATATATAGATTTTGATTTAAAAAAAAAACTTCTTTTTGAAAAACCCTTTATAATAGTTTTACAGATAGCAGAGTCTTTCATCCTATGGCACGGGCAGTTATCTACCCAACTCTCAAAACTGTAATTTCTTGTTTGAAACGGACTTAGCATATTTCCTATTTCAGTACCTCCAAGCCGCTTTTTAAACGCCCTCGTTATTCTCAGAGCAACCTGCATCAAATTTAATTTACAGGGTACCCATCTATTTTCTTCTAATAAATCCAAACGTTTGCCTGTGAACGACCTTTATCCTGTATCAAAATTAAAATGTCTCACTATCGCTTTTGGAACAGAATAATTATTAATTATTTTTACGAGGGTACCAGAGTCTTCCATCCTATTGGACGGGCATTTAATTCCCCCAAATCCTAAATATCCAATTTTTTGTTTCCAAAAGGACTTTATATTCTCTTATGCATGAAAATTAGATTGTCTCGCTTTCGTAATAGTGAACAATAAATAATATTGTATGGAGATACCTATCTCCCCTCTCTCCCACGACTACAACCAGGCTTTTATTTGTAAACGGACTCTAACCTTTGAGTAATTTACAGAGAATTAAGAGAGCCTAATTTTTAGTTTTCTACAGATATAAGATAATTAATTAATAATTAATTAGTATATTTCCCATTTCGGTACCTCCAGGCCGCTTTTGAAAAGCCCTCTTTATTTTCGGAGTAACCTGCAACAATTAATTTATCCTCCTTTTTCCTTTTAATAACTCCAAATGTTTGCTTGCAAACGATGGCAGATGTAGAATAATTATTAATTAGTTTTTACGGGCGTACCAGCATTCTTCCATCCTTCAAAACACGCTATATTTTCAAGGTAGTCCACATCAAATTTAGAGCATCTAAATATTTTTTTTTTAAAGAGAAGCAGCACTTCAGGCAACAATGCCTATTTAGTCAAGTACCGTGCCACATTCTTTAGGAAAGGGATAGAGAATAGATGAAACAGATGGTGAAAGTAGAAGGATAGTCGGAAATTAACTGCCGTATTGAGACAGTTCAGTGACCAGTGACTGTGCCTTCATCACTGATTAGCCTCACCGACAGTCAATTTTTATTTGTAGTTGAAAAAAACCAAGATCTTTGTTGGGAATCGAACCCACAACCCCCATATTTACAAGCTAGTACACTACCTACTAGCCTACAGGGGCACCTAGGGGAGATAGGTACCTCCATACACTGTTATTGTTAACTACTACAATAGCAAGACAATCTAATTTTAATGCAAATTGCAATTTTAACAGTTGGGTAGATAACTGCCCGTGCCATAGGATGAAAGACTCTGGTATCTGTAAAACTATTATAAAGGGTTTTTCAAAAAGAAGTTTGTTTTCTAAAACAAAATAAAATATAAAATTTGGATTAAGATGATTCAAATTTTAATTGTATTGCGAAGAGAAAATATACTTTGATATAAATATTATATTTCTATAGTTATAGAATAATTAATTATTACTTTGTCCTCCATACAGTTGCTTCCCATTTCAGAAACTCCAGTCTTTAAATTGGAGATGCATTTTATTCAGGTGTACCCTGTATCAAATTTAATGAATCCAAGTATTGTAGTTTACCCGACATAGAGTGATAAGTATTTTTAATGGGATACCCAAGTCCGTCCCCCCTAATAACTCTAGGCGTGTGCTTGCAAATACACTTTATCTTTATAGCAACCTATATCAAAGATGGTATCACTATTGTGGCAACATAAAAGTAAAAAAAAATAGTTAATTAAATTGTATCAGGGTTATCCTTTTGCCGCATCCCTTTCATCTTTACTTTCACTAGAAACACACTTTATTTTTAGATTTACATACATACAAATAAAGAGCCTCACTATCGTAGATGTACAAATGTACATTATTTAACTAATTAATGGGAAGTACCCGGCTTTCACCCATCTCTACCTTGAGGCTATTACTTTAAGATGCGATTTACTCTCACAGTAGCCTACATTAAATTTAGAAATACTTAAAGACCCAAATTTTTCAATTGCTTCATTTGCCACATATTTCATAATTACCGGCCTTAGAGAGTCTTACTTTAAGTCGCGCCAATATGGGATGTACCCGTCTACCCCGTTCTATAAAACCAAGCTGTTACTTGAGAGCATACTTTATTTTTCGGAGAACCTACATCATATATAGAAAGTACCTTAATTGCAGATGTTCGAAAATAGCAGAACATTAATGTCGGCTACTCGTCTTTGCCTTTCTGTGCACTTTTTTTAACTATTTAATTCATATTAAGTTTAGATGTCTTAGGACTACGACTGACTATCGTACTTTTATCCTATTTACAAAAATCACTTGCAAAAGTGTGTTAAGATGTCAAACTGTCACATAAGAAAGTTGTAAGTGAAAATGCAACTCTAATCGTAAAAAAATATTATTTTAGGAAGTTTATTAAAAGATTAGGAAATCGGCTACACTTGTTATGGATGTGAGTTTGCTTTTAAAATGCACTGTGCCATATCCAACGACTTTATCTCACAGAGTCTAGCCTGTAGTCTAGCCTTTAGTCTAGCATTTAGTCTTGCATTTAGTCTAGCCTTTAGTGTAGCCTTTAGTGTAGCCTGTAGTTTAGCCTCTAGTCTTGCCTTTAGTCTAGCCTTTAGGCTATCCTTTAGTCTAGCCCAGTGATGGGCGAACTACGGCCCGCGAGAGGTTTCAATACGGCCCGCCGAGCGTTTTTCAAAAAAAAATTAATCACCTATTAAAAAATTATGCTCAAAAAATAAATTTACATTATGTTTTAAAAAAGATATAAACTGACAATTTTAGCACAAAAATGCGATGTTTTCATATTATATTGTGTCCAAACTGCGTAGTTTTCTAGGAAATATTGTACACAAAAGACAACAACAACTTTCTTATACAATATTCCAAGAAGAAACTTAAAAAGCATGAAACACTAACAACTAATATAGAAAACTGAACGTATAACATAACAACAGCTATTATATGTGTGATCTAGAAGATTCTTGAATATTCGAGACAACATGCGCAACAAATATAAAAGGGCCAGCAATGGATTAATCAGCAATCAGTAAACATGTAAATCTCGTGGCGTAAAGAATAAATTGTGAAGTAAAATTATAAAGTTGCCAACGTACAGTTTTATTTGTTTAATTAAAATAATAAAGTGTATTTTGTAAATACTCCCATAAATGTCAATGGAAAATAGAAAGAGAAAAATTGATTCGGAATGTCGAGTATTTCAAGCAGAGTGGACATGGAAGTACTTCTTTATGGAACATAACCAAAAACCTATTTGTCTTATCTGCCAAGAACCGGTAGCTGTACTAAAAGATTATAATCTCGCTAGGCACTTTAATTCAAAACATCTTCTTGGGTCGAAGTACCATAAAATGACAGATGGAGACAAGAAAGTTCATTCAGAGGAATTGAAAAGAAAAATATCTAGTCAGCAAATGTTTTTAAAAAGTCAAAGAAGTGTCCACCGATCCTCCACGTTAGCTGGTCACATTGTTGCCTATAAAATAGCAAAAAGTAACAAACCGTTTTCTGAAGGAGAATTTATTAAGGATGTGTTAATTAGCATTGGAAAAGTATTATGCCCAGAAAAGGTAAAAGATTTCGCATCTATAGGGCTGACAAGGTAGAATGGTCACAAATAGAATTGAAGCGATTTCTTTCAATTTAACCAATCAACTCGATGGACGTCTTAAAAAGTTTAAGTATTTTTCAGTCACTATGGACGAGAGTGTTGACAGAAGTGATACAGCCCAACTTCTAATTTTTATCAGAGGAGTCCATGAAAACTTTGTAACAACCGAAGAACTTGCTTGTTTGAGATCTTTGAAAGGAAAGACGACAGGAAAAATAATTTATGATGCATTTAGAGAGGGAATGGAATCTCTTAATGCCCCAATTTCCAAATTAATTAATTTAACAACTGATAGAGCACCTAACGTGGTGGTAAAAAATACGGGGTTTGCAGGAGCTTATAAAAGTCAGAATCCTGAAAGCGAAACAATTTTTTTACATTGTATAATCCACCAAGATGTTCTTTGCAAGGCTGCCTTGGATATTAACCACGTACTTAATATTATTTTAAAATTAATTAATACCATTCGAGCCCGTGGTTTGTTACATCGACAATTTCAAAAGTTTTTATCGGAAGTTGATGCAGAATTTTCAGATGTACTTTATTACACAAAGATCAGGTGGCTGAGTTGTGGGCATGCCTTCTCGAGAGTTTGGAGTCTTCTCGAAGAAATTAAAGTTTTTCGAAAAACCAAAACTGAAATTTGGGATGAGTGGGATTTATTCGAGCACTATAATAAACTGAACAAGAAGTTACAGGGAAGAAATCAATTTACAGATGAAACTTGGGGCAGTTTGAGGTCTTTTAAAACTCAATTTTTTATATTTTCTAAATGTTTGGAAAAAAATGATTTGACTCATTTTCCAAGACTTAATTCTTTGAGGCCTGTGAGTGAAGAGAAGTTAAAAGTCTTTTCACAATCTTTATTAAAACTGTATTCAGAATTTGAGGGCAGATTTGCTGACTTTAAAACAATCCAACCATGTTTAGATATTTTTTCAATGCCTTTTAATGTTAATCCTGAGAATGTTCCATCTGATCTACAATTGGAAATTATAGAATTGCAATGTAGTAATAATTTGAAACAGCTATTTTTAAATAGAGATCAGTTTAATTTCTATAAATCCTTACCAAAAGATGAATTTTCAAAGCTAATTAATTAGGCGCAGAAAATTATGGCAATGTTTGCTTCCTCATATTTATGTGAACAGGCCTTTTCAGTAATGGAATGCAGACAGAAAAAATTCAATAAGAAACTGTTTGTCAGACGAGAGTCTATTTAATTTATTAAAAGTCGCATCCTCCCAACTGGAACCAGATTTTGAGAAAATTATGTCAGGTCAAAAATAGATCCATGCTTCACATACATCTGGAAAATCTTAAAATCATAATAAACCGTATCTTATAAAATTTGTATGTTGTTTTAAAATATTACGTAATATAACTAATAAACACATATATAGCTTAAACCGAACTTTTAATTAAACAGCAACCCCATAATTTTTTAATGAATGACCCTCTATGTTTTTTTCTTAATTTAATCGCCCGCCGCAATATTTTTTTTAATTTATTGGCCCGCCACCCAAAAAGTTCGCCCATCACCTTTAGTGTAGCCTTTAGTGCAGCCTTTAGTGTAGCCTGTAGTCTAGCCTTTAGTCTAGTCTTTAGTCCAGCCTTTGGTCTAGCCTTTAGTGCAGCCTTTAGTGTAGCCTGTAGTCTAGCCTTTACTCTAGCCTTTAGTGTGGCCTTTAGTCTAGTCTTTAGTCCAGCCTTTAGTCTAGCCTTTAGTGCAGCCTTTAGTGTAGCCTGTAGTCTAGCCTTTAGACTGGCCTTTACTCTAGCCTTTAGTGTGGCCTTTAGTCTAGTCTTTAGTCCAGCCTTTAGTCTAGCCTTTAGTGCAGCCTTTAATGTAGCCTGTAGTCTAGCCTGTAGTCTAGCCTTTAGACTGGCCTTTAGTGTAGCCTTTAGTCTAGCCTTTAGTGTAGCCTTTGGTCTAGCCTTTAGTGCAGCCTTTAGTGTAGCCTTTAGTCTAGCCTTTAGTCTAGTCTTTAGTCCAGCCTTTGGTCTAGCCTTTAGTGTAGCCTTTAGTCTAGCCTTTAGACTGGCCTTTACTCTAGCCTTTAGTGTAGCCTTTAGTGTAGCCTGTAGTCTAGCCTTTGGTCTAGCCTTTAGTGCAGCCTTTAGTGTAGTCTGTAGTCTAGCCTTTGGTCTAGCCTTTAGTGCAGCCTTTAGTGTAGCCTCTAGTTTAGCCTTTAGTGTAGCCTTTAGTGTAGCCTGTAGTTTAGCCTTTAGTGTAGCCTGTAGTTTAGCCTTTAGTCTAGCCTGTAGTCTAGCCTTTAGTGCAGCCTTTAGTGTAGCCTGTAGTCTAGCCTTTAGTGCAGCCTTTAGTGTAGCCTGTAGTTTAGCCTTTAGTCTAGCCTTTAGTGTAGCCTTTGGTCTAGCCTTTAGTGAAGCCTTTAGTGTAGCCTGTAGTCTAGCCTTTAGACTGGCCTTTAGTC
Source organism: Trichopoda pennipes (assembly GCA_030448955.1). Taxonomy (NCBI): domain Eukaryota; kingdom Metazoa; phylum Arthropoda; class Insecta; order Diptera; family Tachinidae; genus Trichopoda; species Trichopoda pennipes. The sequence continues at coordinate 807,543 of JASKUP010000068.1, read as the reverse complement.
TAGCCTGTAGTCTAGCCTTTAGTGCAGCCTTTAGTGTAGCCTGTAGTTTAGCCTTTAGTGTAGCCTTTGGTCTAGCCTTTAGTGCAGCCTTTAGTGTAGCCTGTAGTCTAGCCTTTAGACTGGCCTTTAGTCTAGCCTGTAGTCTAGCCTTTAGTGTAGCCTTTAGTCTAGTCTTTAGTCCAGCCTTTGGTCTAGCCTTTAGTGTAGCCTGTAGTTTAGCCTTTAGTGTAGCCTGTAGTCTAGCCTTTAGTGTAGCCTTTAGTGTAGCCTTTAGTCTAGCCTTTAGTGTAGCCTTTGGTCTAGCCTTTAGTGCAGCCTTTAGTGTAGCCTGTAGTCTAGCCTTTAGACTGGCCTTTAGTCTAGCCTGTAGTCTAGCCTTTAGTGCAGCCTTTAGTGTAGCCTGTAGTTTAGCCTTTAGTGTAGCCTTTGGTCTAGCCTTTAGTGCAGCCTTTAGTGTAGCCTGTAGTTTAGCCTTTAGTGTAGCCTGTAGTTTAGCCTTTAGTGTAGCCTGTAGTCTAGCCTTTAGTGTAGCCTTTAGTGTAGCCTTTAGTCTAGCCTTTAGTGTAGCCTTTAGTGTAGCCTGTAGTTTAGCCTTTAGTGTAGCCTGTAGTCTAGCCTTTAGTGTAGCCTTTAGTGTAGCCTTTAGTCTAGCCTTTAGTGTAGCCTTTAGTGTAGCCTTTAGTCTAGCCTTTAGTGTAGCCTTTGGTCTAGCCTTTAGTGCAGCCTTTAGTGTAGCCTGTAGTCTAGCCTTTAGACTGGCCTTTAGTCTAGCCTGTAGTCTAGCCTTTAGTGCAGCCTTTAGTGTAGCCTGTAGTTTAGCCTTTAGTGTAGCCTTTGGTCTAGCCTTTAGTGCAGCCTTTAGTGTAGCCTGTAGTTTAGCCTTTAGTGTAGCCTGTAGTTTAGCCTTTAGTGTAGCCTGTAGTCTAGCCTTTAGTGTAGCCTTTAGTGTAGCCTGTAGTCTAGCCTTTAGACTGGCCTTTAGTCTAGCCTGTAGTCTAGCCTTTAGTGTAGCCTTTAGTGTAGCCTTTAGTCTAGCCTTTAGTGTAGCCTTTAGTGTAGCCTTTAGTCTAGCCTTTAGTGTAGCCTTTGGTCTAGCCTTTAGTGTAGCCTTTAGTGTAGCCTTTAGTCTAGCCTTTAGTGTAGCCTTTAGTGTAGCCTTTAGTCTAGCCTTTAGTGTAGCCTTTGGTCTAGCCTTTAGTGCAGCCTTTAGTGTAGCCTGTAGTCTAGCCTTTAGACTGGCCTTTAGTCTAGCCTGTAGTCTAGCCTTTAGTGCAGCCTTTAGTGTAGCCTGTAGTTTAGCCTTTAGTGTAGCCTTTGGTCTAGCCTTTAGTGCAGCCTTTAGTGTAGCCTGTAGTTTAGCCTTTAGTGTAGCCTGTAGTTTAGCCTTTAGTGTAGCCTGTAGTCTAGCCTTTAGTGTAGCCTTTAGTGTAGCCTTTAGTCTAGCCTTTAGTGTAGCCTTTAGTGTAGCCTGTAGTTTAGCCTTTAGTGTAGCCTGTAGTCTAGCCTTTAGTGTAGCCTTTAGTGTAGCCTTTAGTCTAGCCTTTAGTGTAGCCTTTAGTGTAGCCTTTAGTCCAGCCTTTAGTGTAGCCTTTAGTGTAGCCTGAAGTTTAGCCTTTAGTGTAGCCTGTAGTTTAGCCTTTAGTCTAGCCTTTAGTGTAGCCTTTAGTGCAGCCTTTAGTCCAGCCTTTAGTGTAGCCTTTAGTGTAGCCTTTAGTTCAGCCTTTAGTCTAGTCTTTAGTCCAGCCTTTAGTTAAGTTACAAATCATTATTTAAAAAGCAGCTGCTACTTTTTATTATTAAAGGGTGTTTTTCATAAAGGTATAGAACTTTGAAATGGAATAATTTTTTTTAAATTGACATGAAATTGACTTTATTCGAAAGATAATTTTCCGGCATTTTAATTTAAATATGACTTTTGGTATATGAACGGCTAGCTCGGACGTAGTTTAATCTGGAGGTGCAATTTTCGCTAACTTTTTCCATCGGTAATAACACAGCGAATGTAAAACTCCAAGTCGTTAATCGTTTCGAACTTATTATCATAGACTAGCTACACATATCACCACAGAAAATAGCAGCCTAATGTTGTGAAATCGAAGTGTGTGAAGTTAGCTCGTTTTGCCAACGCTGTTATAGTTTACATAGCTCTCACTCATGAAATGTTAAGTTAACAGAGTTAAATAATTTTAACATTTTGATGCCAAGGCTTTCACCCCCTATAGTCCGCTAAGGAGCACCTTTCCAATTTTGACCCATTTTTGGGTATTTTTGAAATGCCCATATGCCAAAATGCGTATTTTCACATTTCTTTAATTCTATTACTAAAAACCTACACAAATTCCGAATATAACCTGTACAGTTCTGAAATCTACAATGCCAAGGCTTTCACCCCCTATAGTCCGCTAAGGAGCATCTTTTCAATTTTGACCCATTTTTGGGCACTTTTGAAATGTCCGTACAATTACTGTTTGTTTTATTTTGACTTTTTTCTTTTGTTATGAATAAATAAAGTTAAAATTTTTACAAATATATTTGCTTTTTATATTATATATTTCATTTTCGTACCAAAATGTTAAAATAATTCAACTCTGTTAACTTAACATTTCATGAGTGAGAGCTATGTAAACTATAACAGCGTTGGCAAAACGAAGCTAACTTTCGGAGCTAACTTCACACACTTGTGAAATCGCTTAATATTGTAGTCCATTTCACGTATTCGAAACGTTAAGCGGTTCCTTCAAGTAATCACTTGTGGCACGAATTGTGGAGTATGTTTTGTCGTCTTGCTGAAACCATAGCTCCCGCACATTTTGGTTGTTGAATTAATAAACAAAATCAATAATTATGACTCTGTAGCAGTCGCCATTGACCAGCAGCGTTTTAAAAGAAGTGTGGATCAATGATGCCACCTGCCAAAAAAGAACTTGTGTTATAAGGCTTATCATCACACCAAATATGACAGTTTTGTTTATTGACATATCCATTCAAACAAAAGTGAGCTTCACCGCTAAACAAAATTCGCTTCCATAAATCGTTAACGATGGCAATCTTGTTTTGGACTCAATTTCCACAATTTGAAAGGCTTGTTGTGGCATTAGTTTATTAATGTTGAAATGCCAAACCAAACTAAACTAAACATAAATCACTTGACAGTTGACAAAATAGCCTCCAGTGTTGCCGACTTGAATTTTATACCTCTATAAAAACGTCTGCTATTTGTAATCATTTAGTTTTTCAATTTAAAACATTTACAATGTAACAATTTTTTTACATTTCTGGTTTATTTAATTCGCCGCCCGTACACCCTACATGGTCAGGCTCATTAAACATAGATATATTATTACGTATCTATTATTTACATGTTAATATTCATAAACCAAGTTCATTACGATATGCCCATACGTGTACGAACAAAATAAAAAATGTTGAATTATAATCAAGCCTTTTGATGTGCGGTCGGTCTGCCGGTCGTTTGGTCGCTCATTCAGAGTGTTTAAATATTTAAAAGGTAAATAAAACACAGTGTGGCTGTGTTGAGGAAAGAAACCAAGGGAAATATAAAGAAATATTCATACAGTAAAAACAAAAAAAAAAGAAAATGTAAAATATGTAGATATAATGTAAACACAATTACCGAGCGTTTGTACTCAAGCAAAAAGTTAATATCAGTGTAAACAATTTTATTCGTACAAGTAAATGAAAAATACGCCACAGATCATTTGACAAGAAAGGAAAACAAAGAAATAAAATAAATTAAAGTGAAAATATTGTTGTGAAGAATGAATGAGTGCACTTTATTATTTATTTCAGTTTTCGTTAATTAACAATTAATGGCAGACACGCGCCACTGACATAGTTTTGTTTTATTCTTCTCTTTTTTTTAAGGAATTAGGGTAAAAATAAATCCATTTTGTTTCTTTCAAATAACAAATATAAATAGTTTAATTGAATTTTTAAAAGCAAATGTAGCGCTAACAAGAGAAGGTGAATATTATGGCGTTTTTCGCACAACGCAAGGTCACCTGTTTTTTTTTCTTTTTTGAAAATATCAAAATTGTCTGTGCTTAATTTTAAATCATTTGTTAATTATTTTCCTTCGAAAATTTGAATTTTCTGTGTTCTGCTACGTAAGAAATTTTTTCAGTTGGGTGAGTTCTCCATTACGTTTTTATTAGTTACTAATTTAGTGATGGAGAGTTTTTAGATTTTTCTTACGATTTAGCTTATAGTTAATATATCTTATTTTGATAAATATAATAAAGTCTTTTTCAACGAGAAGTTTGTTTTCTAAAACAATAAAAAACAACAAATTTAAATTAAGATGATTCAAATTTTTATTGTATTACGAAGAGAAAAGTTCGGCAATTTAGAATAAAAAATTATATTTGTTAAATGTCCACCACGCCCACGCTAACAGATATCGATTCTTTCGTCAAAGTTTTTAATTACTTTTTAGTTAATTGACGGTCCTATTTCGTTAATCACATCACGAATTTTGAGTTTCAAGGCTAAAATCGATTCGATTGGCTCTATATAAACTCTATCCTTAACATAGCCCTACAAAAAATAATCCAGTAGTGTTAAATTACGCGATCTGCCTGGCCAGATCATGAAATTATGTGATCGGTGATATCCGCACCGTCAATAATAGGCCAAAATTCAGTTATTAGCATCTCGCGATAGCGTGATCCGTTACCGTTACTTCTAGCTTCATTTTTGAAAAAAAACGGCGCAATCAGGACTCCAGACCACATTGGGCAGCATACAGTGCACACGTTGCATCCTTAATAATAGCTCCATGATTTTCAGAAGTCCAAATGCAACAGGTAATATTGCTTGTTGACATACCCTGACAAATGAAAATGGCTTTGTCTGAAAAAATCATTTTTTCAAACAACCAGCCATCTACGGCGATGTGAATGGTCGGCCGGCTTTAATTCCTGTCGCCATGTGGTGGTTTTGGATAGCCCCAATTGTTGAGAGCGGCGGGGAATTGACAAATTTGGAACTGCTTGAACACTATGGCTCCCCCCGGGGGCACATGATAGTCTTTTTGGAACCTACTATTCCATTTAGACTGGTGTCTTGCGGGGTAAAAGGGAGCCCAGGCCCCTCAAAGGCTAGTAGGAGTCACCTGGACAATCCACATATTTCCACGGGAATCAGTACGCTCGCAGAGTTCAGCTAATTGCCTTTTTAGCCTTTTAGCTGTTCTCTGACTGGTTATTGAGGTTGGCCCCTATATGGGTGTATCGTGGTGGTTGTGGCTTCGAGACCCTCGTGATAGTTTGTGGGTCGGATCATTCAAAATGAACAGAATGAAAGGTTCAGGTCCAGTGAGTATGAATGCCATCGTGTTCTTAATTATATTAAGCTTCATGCGTTCTGGACCAGGAGTTGGAAAGTTTCCAACTCTTTAGCAAGGAGTAAAGGCTGCGGCCTACTTCGGGCTTTCGAAATTGCTACTAGGAGTGACCGGAGGATATACGTATTCGATGGCCTCCTAAGGCGTGAATGACATTTGCAAATCATTCAAGTGGTTCGACCACCATCTGATTATGACTACCTAGTCGGTGCAGATGTAAATCAAATCACATCAATGAACACTATGGCACCCCCGGGGGCACATATATGGTCTTTATGGAGAGCAACTATGTAGACCTGTGCAACTGGGGGAAAAAGGGAGCCCAGTCCCCTGAAGTCAGCAGGGGTACAACTGGAAACTCCACTTTATTTCCACGGGATTCAGTAAGCCCCAGAGTTCCGTTATTTGTCTCTTTAGACATCTAACTGTTCTCTGGCTGATTATTGAGGTTGGCCCCTATATGGGAGTATCGTGGTGGTTGTGGTTGCGCGGCCCCATAACAGACAGGTTAGTTTTATATGGTGGCCGGGTTCATTTCATCTTTAATAACACCTACCTGGTGAAATGTTCCCAGATCCAGTGAGCATGCTAGACATGTGTTCTGGAGAGGAGTTGGATAGTCTCCAACTCTTCAGCAAGGAGTGACGATTTACAGCCCTGCTCTGGAATCATTAAAGTTGCAGCTAGTAAAGACCTGTTGCTAGAATTAGTCTTCGGCTTCCTAGGACGAGCATGACGTCCCTATTTATGCAGTGGTTTGACCACCATCTGATTAAGACTACATAGTCAGGCGCAGATGTAAATCTAATCACACAGTTGAACACTATGGCACGTTGATATGTTTTGACTGAATCTCACCGTCATTACATGTGTCTTCAGGGGTAAAAGGGAGCCCAGTCCCCTTAAAGGCTAGCAGGAGTCAACTGGACAAACCACTATATTTGCACGGGAATCAGTAAAGCCCCAGATTTCAGCTATTTGTCTTTTTAGCCTTTTAGCTGTTCTCTAACTGATTATTGAGGTTGGCCCTTCGGGAGCGTTGTGGTGGTTGTGGTTTCGAGGCTCTCGTTTGAGTTGTGTGGGTCGGATCATTCACAATGAACACAATAAATGGTCTAGGTCCAGTGAGCATGATTGGCGTTGAGTTCTTAGATTTTATTAAGCTTCATGCGTTCTGGACCAGTAGTTCTGCGGCCTTTTCCGGTTTTTGAAGTTGCAACCAGGAGTGACTGGAGGATATACGTACCTGAATGCCTTCTAGGGCGAGGATGACACTACATTCCATCACAGTGGTATGATCCACCATCTGGTCATGGCTTACACAGCTAGATACAGATGTAAATCTTATCACACATGAACACTGACTCACGGCTGCGATGTTTTGAAGTTGAAGGACCCGGTCAGCACACGTTGGTATTCGCGCATTTTGTATCGAGCCTGTTGACCCAAATTTGACACTTAAAAAGGCGGTCTCCGTAGAACGAGTATGTTGTCCGAAAATATCACAAATTTTAGGAAATGTAAACCTTTTCATTGTGGATTTTAATTATTTTAATGCGATTTTCTTGAGAAATTAAATTCATTGTAACAATTGCCAATCATCTGCTACGAATACGTCAAAAACCTAAGCGTCAAAATTATAATTTTGTTGGTGTTAACATATTGGAAAAACCCCATATTATCTATTTCAACAACATTCCTTTGAAATTTATATGTGTGAAGATCAATTCGAAATCAACTAGCCGGCACTCAAACCATTTTTTTAGTAACTAATTTTGTAGTTACCAAGTTCTGAAATTTTTTCGAATATCATGGGTCGAAAAGGTTGGACCACCGATTGTATATAGTGTTTTATATTCAATCAATTTTTTTTACAAAAACAGCAAATCTTCTCAAATTACTATTTTAAAACACTCAAATATTTTTGTAATTGTTTCTTACTTTTGCTACTTTTAAATTTCTAAGCACGCTTAGGATCAGATAATCAAGAATTTTTTATTTTTATTGATCTTAGCACACTTGTTTAAGTTTTATGTCACGTGTAAAACACATTCTTTAACTATTTTCTATTCTCAACACGTATTTATATCACTTTATCTAATTAATTCTTTTCCTTTTTCTTTTTATGCTCTTAACATTTTTTGAAGTCATAGAAACAGTATTTTTTGTCAACTCAAACTGTGTCCTACACTTAGAGCATTATTATTCACGAGACTTTTCCTTTAAAGCATGTACATATTTACATTAAAATAAATAAGAGTGGCTTGTTATTTTTCCTAGAGAGCGGTACATATGAGGTGAATCACTTCCTTATTCCTTTTTTATGATAATGAACCTTAGCGGACCTTAAAATTGAATTGAGAGCGGGTGTATGAGTTTCAAAAATATTTCGTTTCGTAAATTTCCGGCATTTTGAAGTGTTTGGGATGTGAACTTAGCGCATATAAGTTGATCACTTTCTTATTCCCTTTTTATGGTAATGAACTTTAGCGGACCTTAAAATTTGATGAGTTTTAAAAACACTTCGTTACAGCATATAAATTTATGGCATTTTGAACTGTATTGGGATGTGAACTTAGCGCATAAAAGTTGAATAACTTTCTTATTCCGTTTTTATGGTAATGAACTTTAGCGGACCTTAAAATTTGATGAGTTTTTAAAACACTTCGCTACAACATATAAATTTACGGGATTTTAAACTGTATTGGGATGTGAACTTAGCGCATATAAGTTGAATCACTTCCTTATTCTCTTTTTATGGTAATGAACTTTAGCGGACCTTAAAATTTAATGAGTTTTAAAAACACTTCGTTACAGCATATAAACTTATGGCATTTTAAACTGTATTGGGATGTGAACTTAGCGCATATAAGTTGAATCACTTCCTTATTTTATGCTCTTTATGGTAATGAACTTTAGCGGACCTTTAAATTTGATGAATTTTAAAAACACTTCGTTACAGCATATAAATTTATGGCATTTTGAACTGTATTGGGATGTGAACTTAGCGCATATAAGTTGAATCACTTCCTTATTCCCTTTTTATGGTGATGAACTTTAGCGGACCTTAAAATTTGATGAGTTTTAAAAACACTTCGTTACAGCATATAAATTTACGGCATTTTGAACTGTATTGGGATGTGAACTTAGCGCATAATCGTTGAATCAGTTTCTTATTCCCTTTTTATGATAATGAACCTTAGCGGACCTTAAAAATGAATTAAGAGCGGGTGTATGAGTTTTAAAAATACTTTGTTGCAACATATAATTTTACAGCATTTTGAACTGTATTGGGATGTGAACTTAGCGCATAATCGTTGAATCAGTTTCTTATTCTCTTTTTATGATAATGAACCTTAGCGGACCTTAAAAATGAATTGAAAGCAGATGTATGAGTTTTAAAAATACTTTTTTGTTGCAGCATATAAATTTACGGCATTTTGAACTGTGTTTGGATGTATTCAAGTTCAGGTTTTAAGAGAGCTAAGGCCGCCGCATTATGAAAATATATAAAATAATTCTCATGTGAAATATTTTCTGTGTGTCATAGTAGATGCGCTTAAATATTTGTGAGCAAAACCGATGATAAGCATATTTGAAACTTTGTTAGAGGGATAAAGTTATGCTACATTATAACCATTATAAAGATTAATTACATTAGCTCCATGGTACATGCGAAATTTAATTATACATCGTGATTTGGATATTCCACTCGTGACTGCTGAAATTGCTCAATACGCAGGCAAATATTTAACTAAGCTCGAGTGCCACCCGAATCCCCTTGCGCGGAACATTTTGAATTTTAGAGGTCATATCCGATTAAAAAGGAGAGACATAGGGGCATTGGTCAATAACCCTCCTAATGGAAATGGAATCTCTTGAAAATAGTTTTTATTTTTTTTTATATTTATTTTTGATTGTGAGAATTTGTAAAGTTATCTTATTGCTGTCACTAGAATTATGTCTGACACTGGTCGGGCCTAATGACTATACATTTAGATTAAAGATTTGAAAAATTGTTGATAATTCATATATATGAAGATACAATAAATAATTTATGGAAAAAAAAACATAACCTGAACTGGATAACTTTACGGGAACGGCAGGTTAATATAAATAATCAATATTTCGATATCCTATGTCTAGAAGAGGTTTAATAAAGAGCTTACATGTGTGTGAAAATAAATTCGTACCGAACTGGCAGAGACTTAAATCAATTTTTTTATATTTATGATATTGCAGACAAAAAGTGTTAAGCCAATGCCATCGAAGTATCACGAATACACATATCTAATACGAATAATATTGAAAATTAGAAAGTTAAAAAACCCTCAACAACCCTATTATTAATGTTATAATTTTTTTTTTGTTAATTAAGTTTTATTGATTTATTTATTAAATTATTTTTCAATAATACAAAAAAAAACTAGTCTTGGCCAACTTTTAATATAACAAATCAATTAACCTGATTATAATTTAATATTATACAATAAATACAAATTAAATAAAATAAAAATAATTTTAAAAAACCAACACAAGCAATATCTTTTATTCATTCGTTGCCAACTTAACAACAAAGAGAATGTAAATAAAAAATATTATGCAATTGAATTGTTATATAGTTAAATTTGATTAGTTATTAATATTAATTTGCATTTACCCATGAAAATAAAACAATCACACGCGCACACACACACACGCATAAACAACAAAAAAGTTAAAAATCGGTAAAAGAAAGAACTTTAAAACTGTGCTGCAGTCATACCGTTATAAAACAAAAAGAGCTTCAGTTTTGTATGATCTAGTTTGCAACAAAGTTAAATAAATGTAAATGTTAAAAGGGGTTATCACAGATTTATTAAAAATTAAGAACGGTCACGTTTTAAGTTATCAAAATCTCTTACAATGACTTGTGCAAAATATGAAACAACCTTGAGTAGAGGAAGCAAACAAGAACTTGATAAATTAAATGTGTGTTATAAGAATTCCACGTGTATACATTTAGGAAAGTGTGTAAAGGTTTTAGCAGATCTCAACATCAACAAAACTCCTGGGCTGGGTGGGATTCTAGCACTAGTCTTGAAACAGTGCTCTTCAGCGTTAGTGCGTCCGTTAGCAGCCTTTTTCAGCACGATGTATCATACCGGTGAATTTCCAATGTATTGGAAGGTTGCTAATGTCACGACGATCCCCAAAAAGGATGAGGCTAACTGCCCTGAAAATTGCCGCCTAATTGAAATTTGTTGTGCACTTTCCAAAGTGATGGAAAGTATAATTAATATTCATCTTGTGAAGACCCAGCAGTCCAACAGCTTACTTAGCAAACGACAGTATGGTTTCCGTAGGGGAAAGTAAAGTAATTTTCCAGTCAGTTTGCCGCTTTACAGGAAACTTACTGGCTTTCCTCTCTGAACAATGGGGCAATTCCATATATCATTTTGGAGAGAGTCTCTCCGCCGGGAGCACATTGATATGTATTGACGAAATCTCACCGTCATTACATGAGTCCTCGGCTAGCTAGTGCCAACTGGACAATTCCACAATATTTCCACGGAAATCAGTAAAGCCCCAGAGTTCAGCTAATTGTCTTTTTAGCCTTTTAGCTGTTCTCTAACTGATTATTGAGGTTGGCCCTTCGGGAGTATCGTGGTGGTTGTGGTTTCGAGGCCCTCGTTTGAGTTGTGTGGATCGGTTCATTTACAATGAATCGTCCAGGTCCAGTGAGCATGATTGCGGTAGTGTTCTTACATTTTAATAAGCTTCATGCGTTCTGGACCAAGAGTTGAATTGTCTCCAAATCTTCGGCAAGGAGTGAGTGTCTGCGGTCTGCTTCGAGCTATTGAAGCTGCAACCAGGAGTGACTGGAGGATATACGTATCTGAAGGCTTGCTAGGGCGAGGATGACGCTACATTTCATCCACAGTGGTATGATCCACCGCCACGTTATGGCTTACACAGCCCCAATCTGGAAGAGGTATAGAACTGTCGGAGTCCGGTCAGCGACTTAACATACACACAAACTTTTACCACGAAAACAAGTTGCCCGCTGGGGTACGGCCCTGTTCTGGTTATTAGTTGGGGAGTAACGTGGTGGCTGTTGGTTTAATCCGTTGCTTTTAAAAAGCTTCCCCAGACATGTTAACGCAGGCTAACATCTCTTGCATGCAACAGGACAAGGAGTTGGATAGCCTCCAACCTGAAAATTGCTACTGTGGCGTGTAAGCGCCTTATGGCGCGGAATTTATTTATTCAAACAAAAAACTTAGTCCCAGCTATGGTCTCAAAACATATGAAATTAAATTGTGGTATATTTAGAACAAATTTTTCAAAGCAAATTGCCAACAACAAATTGGCAAGTACAGGGTGGCTGATATTTTCTGTGTAACCAACCTGTTCTATTTTTACTTTATTCTATAGATTGATGCAAATTGAATATAGGCGCACATTTGGTGGTACTCCTCCTATAGCAGAAAGACTATAATGAGGCTTCTGAAGAATTTTTGCGAGCGTGGCGCAATCGCAAGAAGGCCTTATCATCGAGATCCCTCAGTTCGGACGTAGGAAACTATCGCGGCTGTAGCTGCTGCCATACAATCCAATCCTAGAGTTTCGACAAGAAGCTTATGTGCTCAAATGGGTGTCAGCAGACAGCCACTACAGGCAACTTTACACCAAGATTTAAAATTATTTCCATATACGAGTTAATTAACAAACAAACTGAACCCAAGAGACTTCCCAATTCGCTTGGAATTTTGTGAGAAGATCATTCAAATGGCGTCAGTGAATGAAAACGTCTTGAACTGCATTTTTATGTCTGACGAGGCACATTTTGATTTAAACGGCAATGTTAACAAACAAAATTGTCGAATATGGAGTTTTTCTAACCCACAGATACTCCGATGCAATTACATCCACTTCGTGGTGTGCAGTTTTTTCAAGGTTCGTTGTGAGGCCTTATTTTTTCGAAGAAAACGGTCTTACTGTTACGGCCAATTGAGACCGTTACTTAAAGATGTTAATAGAATTTTTCTTCCCAGAAATACACTGAAAGATTATCCCTTTCAACTCTGTTTAGTTTCAACTAGATGGAGCAACTTGCCACATAGCCACTCCTGTTATAACAAAATTACGGCAAAAATTTCCCAGTAAACTGAATTCAAGTAACTCCATATTCCATTTACCTTCCAGATCTCCTGACCTCACGGCACCTGATTGTATTTTTGTGAGGTTTTTGCAGAGAACATGTTTACACAAAAAACCCAATAACTTTGGATGATTTAAAGCAATCCATTCGAACGGTAATTGAGGCAATTCCCGCTGCAACACTCCAGGCAGTAATGAATAACTTTTTTAATAAGATGTTGCACATGTACTACCGAGGGTGGAGGCCATTTGAATTTAATTATTTTCAAAACACCATGAATTACTAAAAAATAAATTACATAAACTTTACAAAATTTTGGGTTTCTTAATGCAGCAAAATTGATCACCCACCCGATATTTTGGGGACACTTCAGCAAATTTAGAAAATTCAATTTTATTTTAAATGATGCCATGTTGTTTTCAATTTACACACAGAGTATAAAAGTTAGTTAAGTTCTCATGTGGATCGCTTTTAAGTTTTTAATCCGAAATCGGATTGCGACTGTTAAAAGACCAGTATTCTAAAAAGGCAAATTTATATAAAATCCATATAAAAAGTCGGTATGGCAATGCCGTTTCTACATTTCATATGGTAAAATCGTTGGCAAAATTTTATGGTTTACAGTTACTAAGTTGTTCAATAATAATGAATTCAAACAAGCAGAGGCAGTAGTCTTTGAAACAATTAAAGGGCGATAGCATATATGATTTTCACACTTTTGCACACTTATTTATTTAGTACATATATGTATGTATGTATTAAACGGAAGCACTATAGAAGCACGTAGCACAAAATATATTATTTTTTAAATTAAATATGCGGAAATAAAATATGTTCTTAAAAGCTGAAAAATAAAATGGGCTGCCCCTTCTGACCTTTAGAGATAATTACATACAATGAGGCGTTGAGTTTTCTATATTTTGGCGTTAATGATTAGAAAGTGTAAATTGAAAAAATAATGTAATATATACACTTAAAAAGAATTAAAATTTATAAAATAAATTTCAAATTTTAATCTTTATTTCATTTAAAATAATCGCGAATAAAATTTTGCATGCTCACGAGTAAGAAACCATTTTCTAATGTGCTGTGGATGAGTGGATTACATTGAAAGTCAGACGAATCATTGATAGATTTTTATCAAATATTTTAGATGTAATATCTTATTACTTTTTGAAAAACTTTTCAATACTTTCAATTAAGCATATATACAATAAAATTTTGTAGTAAAAGCATTGCCAAGATTATCCAACACGGTACTTTAAAGCTAAAAAATTCTTAAAATTTGGTGGCACTGAAAGTCGGGTAAAGTAAAAAGTTTAATTCAATTACCGTTATATTTGTTCATTTCTTATTAATTTTATTTCATAATGTGGGCGGTCAGTTGGATATTTGCACAAATTATTATTAATAATTATTTAGAAGGTAAAACTTAACCAGAAATAGCAGTAGCATTAAGCGATACAAAGAAAAAGACATCAGAATTACAAGCTAACGACGTGCGTCAATGCGAAAGGAAACTTTGCCCGTGAGATGGGAAGTTTATATTTCGCAAAGTACAAAATTACCCATTTATCTCCAAAACTTGCCACAATGATTAAAAGCAATTTTGAAAAGGAAGTACATGCGGAAATAATAAGAATAGTTTAAAATAGAAAGAAAGTGCATGAACGAAGCAACGCTTGGATTTTAAACCAAAGCGCATATTAATGATTTCTGTTTTTGTAGCAATTTTTCCACAAAAGCGCTAAGAAAACAGTGAAGCATGAAAACTTATCGAATAAGGTATTAAAGGATTGAAGATTTAATAGAGTAAGGATTAATCGAATAAGGTTAAATCGAATAAGATTAAATCGAATAAAGTTTAATCGAATAATATTTAATCGAATAAACTTTAATGGAATAACATTTAATCGAATATGGTTTAATAGAATAAGGTTTAATCGAATAAGTTATAATCGAATAAGGTTTAATCGAATATGTTTTGTACTGTAAAATTTATATGCCACGTTACGTTTGCTTTTTCTATCAGCATTTTAACATCTTTCAGGTTATTTTTAAGAACGAAAGCAAAATCAATTTGCTTGATTCCACTGGCCGGCGTTACGTGTGGCGTAAACACAAAAAAGAATTTTCGCACAAAGACACTAAGAAAACAGTGCAGCATGGAGGCTTATTGAATAAGATTTAATAGAATAAAATTTAATGGAATTAGGTTTAATCGAAAAGGGTTTAATCGAAAAAAGTTTAATAGATAAGGATTAATCAAATAAGATTTATTCGAATAAGGTTTAAGCAAATAAGGTTTAATCGAATAAAGTCAAATCGAATAATGTTTAATCGAGTAAAGTTTAATCGAATAAAGTTTAATCGAATAAAATTTAATCGAATAAACTTTAATGGAATAACATTTAATCGAATATGGTTTAATTTAATAAGATTAAATCGAATAAGTTATAATCGAATAAGGTTTAATCGAATACGTTTTGCAACGTAAAAATTATATGCCACGTTACGTTTGCTCTTCCTATCAGCATTTTAATATCTTAAGGCAAATTCAATTTGCTTTATTCCGATGGCCGCCGTTACGTGTGGCGTAAACACAATAAAGAATTTTTGCACAAAAACACTAAGAAAATAGTGCAGCATGGAGGCTTATCGAATAAGATTTAATCGAATAAAATTTAATAGAATAAGGTTTAATTGAAAAGGGTTTAATCGAATAAAGTTTAATCGATAAGGACTAATCAAATAAGATTTATTCGAATAAGATTTAATCGAATAAGGTTTAATCGATAAGGATTTATCAAATAAGATTTATTAAAATAAGGTTTAATGGAATAAGATTTAATCGAATAAGGTTTAATCGAATAAGTTTTATTCGAATAAAGTCAAATCGAGAAAGATTTAATCGAATAAATTTTAATCAAGGTTTAACGAATAAGGTGTAACCTAATAAAGTTTAATTAAATTAGTTTTGGAGCACACAAAAATTTATATGTTGGTTTTTCCTATCAGCATTTTAACATCGAGGCTGCATGGTAGCTTCAGGTGTCGGAAACCTTAACTTTATAGAAGGTATCATAGACAAGAACATGTATCTTGGCATTTTAAAAGCTAATGTTAAGAAGGGTGTGAGCAAGTTCGGTATTGCTGATAATTATAAGTTTCATTAAAACAACGACACTTTCACACATCACTGAACTGATTGCCTTAAAACCACCCTAATGTCAGTTATAAACGTAATCGAGTACTTATGGGTGGAACTTGGATGTGCAGTAATAATAACCAGTTTAAGACCACATTACGGGATTAGGATTTGTCTCGCAGAAATTACAATGACAGCTGGATAGTACAATAGAGCACAAATGCTATTAGTACTTTATGGAGGTTTTAACAATTTGTGGTCACTGTAATTAAAAAATTTTTTTAAACTACTGACTTTAGTTTGAAATAACGAAACAAAAAAAGTATAATTTCCTGGCTGGTGTTAGCAGAAACACCAAATTTAATTTTTACAACTAAACAGGATAAATTTGTGCCAACGTAAGCAAAAACAGAAAAGTCGACTGCGAGGCTATAATTTTTTTTTTTCAAGTATATGAACTTTCTACTTGGAAAAACGAAAAACATTAAGACTTGAAAACGTGACCTTCAGCAATTTTTAATTCTTAACCAAAACGTTGGTTTGCTTTCGAAAAAGTTTGCTGTTATTTTAAAATTATGTATGTTGAATTATTAGGCTGACGTACCTTCTATTGTTTAGCCCAGCCAGTATAAATGTTTCAATTAAAATCTAAACAGATGGCTATGTGAAATGTGTGTGTTAGTTTTATTACACCCCTTGTGTAGAGGCGGTGGTGTCTGTTATAAAATTATTGTAGACGTTTATAAACAACACTTACCGTTTCTACAAAACTTCTCATAAAAATTTGGCTATTCGTAGTCTTTTAATTATTATCATTAAATTTTACATATTTTTTTTTATTTGTTTTAATTGATTGTGAACTTAACACGCAATTTAAGGTCATTGTTAGAAAGACTACAACTTCCTTATTTGTAAGTTTTAATACTTTTTTATGGTTTTTAATAATTTGTTGATAACAACAACAATTTAAAGATAAAAATACAAATTTAAGTTACAAATATTTGAGACACTTTTTATATAAAACATAATAGGTATTTTAAAGTAAACACTTAGTTTTATTTACTTTTTAGCTTATCAGCAGCATTTGCACACACCATTCACTTAAAATCAGCATATTAAAGTTTTCATAAAAGAAACAAACAGCAATAACAAAAATTGCGCATAAATAAAATATAACTATTGGTTTAGTAGCGACATGAAGCTTAGCGCAGCTTACCTGGCCAATCTATAGAAAAACACTCTACTGGCCTCACCCGTTTTCACAACACTTTCTGAGTTTTTGTTTTATTTCTTTTTTCCTTGTGTTTTTATTATACTATCACAAAAACAACAAAAAATTGCAAAAATCACTAATTTAAACATATGGTCGGCGTTTTCTTGCAGCTACAGCTAATTTGTATAAATTATTTATTTGCTTTGTTTAACGAAAAACAAAACACACACTTCTTTTGTTTAATTATTAGCATATTGTTTCTTTTTTTAATTAACTCACTTCACAAATTTTAGAAGGAATTCATTATATAGATATATTCTGCGACCGACCGACCGGTTTGTGTATGATTTTTATCATATTTTTAGGCATTTTTAGCTTTCTTTTTATATATTATATGTTTTGTTTTATTTATCTGCTCCTGTTTTACAAGCAAACAACAATTTTTTTCTTTACATCCCTCCCCCCTAATAGAACGAATTTTTATAGTATAATTCCATAATAACCAAAAATTTCAATGAATTTCATAGTAAATTTCATTTTTTTATTTGTCGTGTTTAACACATTATATCATTTATTTTATTATAGCTTTAAATTTTATAATTTGAGCTTTCTTTTAGATCCAATTTTTATGTACATTTTTTGTCTACGAAATTATTGTTTGTTTTATTAACACCGATATATTTTTCCTTTACCAATTTTCATTGCGTCTTTCTTTTGACTATTATATTTTGGTTGATGTGTTGTACAAAGTGTTGCCAGAACGTAGGTATATCAACAAAAACTTGGTATTACTTTTTTTTATAAAAACTTCAGAGAATCTCACAATTTCCAGTAATTGTGAATGAAAAGTAATGTTAGAAGAAAATTCATATTTGAAATGTAACTCTTTTGTCGTTTTAAAAATATTCAACAATTAAAATGCTTAATTTAAATTGTGTATATTTATTTTTTTTTAAATAACTGGAAATATTGTTTAAATTTATTTTCAAATAACTTACTTTTTCAGTTACGTTTAAGTACATTATTATTAAATATTATAATTTGTTCACATCCATTAGCATATTAAGTGAAAAGGTACATATCGTTGGCCTTATATAGAAATGCCCTAACTCGCATAATTGCAATTTGACAGAAGTTTTACAAATAATAGAAATTGTATTTATTAAAAAGTAATATTTATTCCTGTAAAACTGTTTTTCTACTATTGTGTTGAATTCACGAAGAAAATCAATTTAGTAAAAATCCGAGTTAAGGCCTTTCCACATAAAACCATAGAAATTTTATCGTCAACTTAATTTATTACAAAAAAAAAATGTGTTGTATTTTGTTTACAACTTATCAAGTAAAATCTTTTGATTGCAAATACTATACTTTATCATCAGTATTTTTCACAACACAATCAACATTTTCACCTCCGTCTAGGTTTTCATTAAAATCCGAATCGTACCATCATGTCTGTGTGTATGTTGATTGAAAACCATCAATCAGATCTGAAGCTTGACCTCCAAAATCAAAGCTCTCTAATAAAAGGTCACATGTTTGTGTTTGTTGAGTATGGTATAGACTTCCAAATGTTACAGGCGGTGTACTATTTCCAGCATCAGCACAAGAATTTAATAAGCACTGAGTAAAACTTGTTTGGGTTTCAGTGGAGACAAGTAATTCATCATGGATACAAGGATTCGTTGATGTAGCTGTCGTAGTAGATTGTACATTAGAGCTTTCGTCATGAGAATCTGAACAAGGCCAGTTTGTTTGTGTTTGTATATCTGACAGGCCTAATTCTGTTAAAAAATCATCACATGTTTGGGTATACATGTGCGATGACTGGCCTAACATTGGATCTAAATAGTTATGATCATCAGATGTTGAAGACAAAAATGGTTCAGTTTGTGTTTCTATATCCCTTAAAAGGGAGTGAATTTCATCTAAGGCATTTGAAAGATCTTGATTGCTACTTCCTTCATGAGCATATGCCAGCATATCCGTTTGTACACTTGTAGCACATGACAATTTTGGACAAAAATCGACTGCAACAGGAAATTAAATAAACATGGACATTTTTACATTAGATTATACATTTAAGTAGTAAAGAACTTACCTTGAATTTCTTTAACTACTTGCTGTTTAGACGTTGCTGTAGACGATTCGTCTTTGGCTTCATTTTTTAATGGTATTATGGCTACTTTGCCAGCATTTTTCTTTACATTAAATATTTCTTTGATATTATGGCCCTTTCTTTTGCCATGAGTTAGTAAAGCCTCCATTGAGTTATATGACCAATTACATTCGTGACACACAAATTTTTTACCACATACTTCCTTTTGATGCTTCTTTAGCTGTGTTTCTCTGCCAAATGCCTTTGTGCATTCTTCACACTTGAAATCTTTACTTAAATGAACTTTTTGATAGTGTTGACGCAAATATTTAAAGTTTTTAAAATGTTTACAATTAGTTTTATCATAATTATAAATGCAATTTAATTCCGGGCAATGAAAAAGTCTTGTGTGCTTTGACTTTGCTAAAGGAGCTAAACGATGATGCTTCTCCAAATGCATTTCGTAATTAGATTGATTAGAAAAAATGCTGCTACATTCCGGTTGGGAACATTTTATTTGATGAAACGGTTGCAGTTGATCTTTTGTGGGTGTATAATGCTCTACATCACTTGTACTTAATTCCATAATTGTGTTTTCGCTTTGTTAATTTGTAAACTTGAAGCCAGCAACTATGTTAAAGTTAACAATTCAAACAGCTGTTTCTTATCTATAAAAATGCTGCCAAATTTAATTAGTCCGAAAGCTGCCACCCGATAAAACTGAAAAGTAATATGCCAGGAAGCAAGCTAAGCGAATTCATTATTTCGTGATGAGTTTGTCAAAATAAAATATAAAAAAAAAAACTTAAGCAAACAATTTGTAATCAATGTATTTTTTTAAAAAGAACTAAACTTCTGGTTTGTAGTTACACCTGCTCTTATGCCGTGTGACATAGCCTTCTAAAGCAAATCGATTTTAAAAAATACGATTGATAAGTTTGACAACTAAACTTATAATACGCAAAAATAAAGAATTTTGACTAAAGCAAATTAAAAAAAAATATACTACACCATTTGTTTTTATTAATTACTTTGTGAAAAGATTATAATTTTTACAAATATGTACTGTTGAAATACGTTTTACTCTCTTAATTGTTACTTTAAGCATGAAACAAAGTCTATACACGTAGATAACGAAGAAGAATTTTTTAATATTTTGCATCAAGGCGATTACATTTTCTATGACGAATTCAAAGCGGGTAGTTGCATTAGTCGGTTTAGTTATTAAACTGTTACTATATGATAGTAAGCAGTTTTGATATTTGCAAATTAAAAAAGGTAATCATCTATACGTGGTATGATCTAACGTGTTTAGTACTGTATTTTGAAGATAATGGTGTCTGCTACTATGGACCGTAGGTTACATGAATATCTATGATGTTAATAAATAAAATGCACAAGGAAAAAAATATTGTAAAAATTTTCTGTGGTAAGAAAAACGACAAACTTCAAATCTTGCATATTATATTTTATTGAATCATATGGCAGCCATCTTTTTGTGTTAACCCATCCAACCCTTTTCATAAATGTCAAATTAAAAAAAAAAAAGATAAGAACACAACAACAAAAAGTGTCAACATTTTCATTGTCAGAGGAAAAAAATTGAAAAAATATAGATTTAGAATTTATTATTAAATAAAATTGATTTAGCGTACATAAGTAAGGAAATTGAGCTTAATTGTTAAGTGTTTAATGATAATATAGACTTTACTGGAAGTGATACAACTAACAACAATATTTTTCGTACTAAGCAAAAAAGAGGAACAATTTAAGGGGCCTCGTAACTGGGATAACAAAAAAGCAAAAGAGACAGAAAAAAGCAAAATTTTGGCTTATAAAACAATAATACGTATTTGCAACAAAATGCTAACAACAAATATGGAAAATGAAAATGATCAGCAGCAGCAGAGGCAACAACAAAACACTAAAGCCTCTGAGGAGACAGATAAGACTCTTGATGAAAATTTTAAAATTAATATAAACGAAAGTTGTGAGAACATGGACAGCTCGACTGACTCAAAAAATAATGATCATTTACAGTTTCCTATGGCAAGCAAAGGAAAACTCAATGATTTGGTTGCGGATTTGTGTATTAATGGCCACCGGTCCGTTGGCCAAAATGCCCAGGCTTCACATGAAGATTACACAAATATAAGAGCCAGTTTAGGACCAGTAGTAGGCCCCAATGAGAACAACTTAAACTCACAATCATCAGTTGATGCAAGTAATACAGGCGGATGCACTACTATGGCACCTTCACATAACGTCCAGCAACAGCCACCTACACATAATTCCTCTTTTTCTTTTAAACATTTTCTTAGTAGCAGTAATCTACCTACAGCACCCTCTACAACAGTCACGTCTTTGGACCTACCTGCCAATAGTACGTCCACAACATCTTCGTCGAATGTTACCACATCATCCCGTTCTCTACAAACATCAACAGGAGCTCGGCCAAAAGTCCCGCAGTTAAATTCTGTATCCTCCACATCCATATCGTCGCTTACAGTGGGTGGTTTGAATGAAACCCAATCATCGGCCACTAAAATGAAAAGGTCACCTCGCTTTTCATCGTTTGACTCGCAGGCGAGTTTGGCCGAATATGCCGGAACCTCAACAACTGCAGACTTACCACCAGGAGAAGCCTCCGCAGGTTGTTCAACTGGATCAACAGACTTTCTTTTGTATCCAGACGAGGATCGCAATCGTTTTGAAGGTAGTGTTTAACAAATATATCATTCTTTAGTTTCTTTAATTTTAATAATTCTTTTAGAGTGGAATCTTCCGTCGAATCCTTCCACAAGGAATAACAATTCTATTGATTATGATCGCAAATACGTTCCCCGTTCATATTCGAATTATGATATGCGTAGGCCACAAAACACTCCCCGTAGGCGGGTGGGCATAGGTGCCACAACCAAAGATACAAGACCCACACGTTTAGCCTTAAATAAAAATCAAAATTCTACAGCGGCTGCTAAATTGAAGTTAGACTTACCTTTGACTTCCATTGCTACCGGATGTGGTGGCAGCAATAGTATTAATGGGGCTGGAGCTTCTGGTTTGAGCAGAAAAGCTGGTCACTGCCCAAGGACAACAGATTTTCCGACAGCTAATCCTCTATCCGGAGCAGCAGCAGCGGCCGCAACTCTGCCAGATTTTGTACAAGATCATTGGATGGATTCTTGGTATGCAAATGATATGCACATAAATTCACCACCTTCATCTCCGGTTAATACATTTATGGAAGATCTTACTGGGGCTAGTGCTTCAGGCGTTAGCAGTGGTATGGGCCATGCTGGAGCAATGCATGTTTCAGCCAATCGGACACTACACATGGATAATGCTCCTATACCCGGCCCTCCAGAAACAGGAGATTTCAATATGGGCTTACCCGAACCGCCCTCTTCTTCGGTGGGCTCAAAAATGCTGCCTGATTTTCTATCCGATGGTCCGATTATACACTCATCTCAGCGTCTTGCCGATGTGGCTGCTGGCTTACCCTCCAATTCCATCGGTTCTCCCGGGGAATCATCCATTAATAATCAACTATCACGTTTGCGATCAGAGAATGAGCAGTTGCAAAGGGATTTAAATGAAACCAGATTAGCACTTAATGAGCAGACGGTAAGAGCCAATAATTTAGAACGACAATTAGTGGAGCAGCAAAGACAGCATAGATCAGAAGCGGAAGAAACGCTAGACAATAACAAAAAGCGTACAACGGCTGTGCAGACACATGTGGCGAAGCTTAAACAACAAGTGCAACAATTAAACGCTGAAGTAGAAATGTTAAGGCGGGAAAAGGAGTTGATGCGCGAAGAAGGTGCTGTAGGTGGCTGTAGTGTGCAGAGCGGTGATCGTTCTTATGCTGCAGCTGCTGTCTCCAGTACAACTCGAAGTAAGTCGTCAATAGCAACAGTAGCCGGAACTACAATTGAAGGCGATGGCAATGTAAATAATGTGGAGGGCAGCACAAGTGGCTGTAGCATTAGAGGTAATACTGCTTTAGGAATTAGACCGTCCAGACAACATCAGTTATCAAGAGATCTGCGTAGGGCAGCATCAAATGCAGAACAGAACCTGAAGTAAGTTGTTGTGTATATTTAAAGTTTTTCCAACCTTTAGCAAAAGATTTTAATTCTAATTTATTTTGTGAATACTTTTAACAATTTCTTTAATTAGACAATTTCAAGAAATATTTTTATTCAATCGCTTTTGATCAAAAAATGTTTAACAATCAAACCTGGCTTTATAGGTCATTGTACACTAAAAGTAGGAAGAAGAAAAATTAAAAATATTCCCATTGGAAATCAAATAGACTGCTCTGCCCTTAACTTCACAATCAATTTAAGGTGTCGACGTGGACCAATTTTACATAGCTTGATGGACCGTGACACGTTGACTCTAACTCGTAAATAGGTGTCGCTGAAGGAAGTGCCTTTATTGGTAAATTATTCTTAAACATAAAGCTGATGCTGCTTAATCGCTACAACATTATTTACGCAAACATTTATATCATTAAAAGACCAGTAAAGGCGGTATCCGGGATGATATCCGAGTATGTTGTAATTTGTAATGCGGAAGTAATGTCTGGTTAAACTCAGTGGTTAGAAAGTGTTGAACGTCACTAAATGTAATGAGATTTTCGTTTTTGTAAGGCTTTTGGTTCCCTTTGGATGAGAATTTACCAGAAAGTATATTAGACGACGGATTGCCTTTATCATTGAAGATCATTCGAGCTTATAGGGCTTCAACGTCAATAAGAAAATTATTTGAAGGGCTTCTACATTTTCCTTCGATATTATTTTCTTACAAATCGAAATACAGAGTAACGCTTCACAGACACATATTTAATATCGGGAGATAAATTGAGTGGCCAAATTTGAGGTTAGGAAGTAAATTAAAGCATAGAATTATTTTTTCGACAACTTCAGTTTTATTGACGCCAGTGTAAAGTAAAAATGTGGGAATTAATAATGGGCCAAATATTTATCTCTAACACGTCTGCTTTTTTTAACAAATTTTGAATCACATCAATGTTGCGTCGAATTTCATCTCTCTGCGCGTCATTTGCTTGTGGGTTGTTCGTGTAAACCCGGTGTTCAAATGGGTCCAGATAATGTAATCCAGGGGCGTTAAGTCATAATAACGAGGCATCCAATTGACATCTGCAAATCTAGAAATTGTGCATAACTGAAATGCTTTGGGTGGCAACATTAGCCAATTATGTCCATAAAAATTTTTTATCATGCTTTGGTAGCTCATAGAATTCATGGATTGGTAGCAATAAGAATTGCACATTTGCGAAAAAAAAACGAGTCGATGTCGCTTGACCCCAAATCGCAACATATAACCACTTTCATTGGATGCAGAGATGGGCCAGTTTTCTTTGTTTACATAACCGTCTAATTAAAAATTAGCCTCCTCATCACTAAAGGTGTTTTTCAAACTGCCAGTTCATAAACGTTCGATGCAAATAATGGTCAGTCGGCTTTAATTCTTCAACGAGCTGAATTTTACAAGCGTAAAGATGAAGAAGAAAAACTTTACGGAAAATGATGCACAAAGTGCCCAATTGTTGTCAACGTCGCAGAATTGATATTCCAGGCCCATTCTCAACATTTTACTCTACAGCGGTTATGTTTGCCTAACTACGGCCACTATGAGCGTATTGTTTTGGTCCACTGTCAGCAACAATGTCGTGAGCCTATAATTTACCAGTTTAAGTAGAAGCCTGATTACAAGGAAAAGCTGCTGAAATTTTAAAAAGTGACACTGTAAAATTTTCATTATTTCTATAGCAAATTTTCACAATTAAAATTCTTTGCTCAAGAGTGTAACGTTTCATGCATAAAATTTCCCAATCATTTGCTAAATAAATATCAATTTTTGATATTTAATCATTTGACAGATAATTTATTTACTAACCTCAAATTTGACAACTCGATATGTTTTAGCAGGAAACCCACTTACGTGTTACAAGTTTATATTTCATTAGCAGTTGGTTGATACCACAAATACTAACTGACTTTATATGGCCCATGTTTAATATTTTTTTCTGTTCCTAGTATAATTAGAAGTGATCTACAATTTTTATAGGCACCCGCTAGGGATCAACTTGCTACTCTGTTGGGCTGTACTGAGGATTTTCTGCTTACTGCACCATTGTTGTATATGTCAAGAATCTCCAAAAAATGAAAAGTTTTCACAACGAAGGTAGGGAATGTCATGTAAAATATCTTGCGTTACTCTTCAACATATTCTGTGAAAGGTTCAACAGTGGATCGAATATGGCACAGCAAGGGTACTAAATCATGCTGTTGTCACCTTTAAGAAAATATGTTTTTGGTATTTTTTAATCAACAATATTTTTTAAAAATATGCTCTCCATACAAAAGTTTGGACAAAGGGAATTGATACACCCTATTAGATTCTACTTGAATTTGAAGAAAATTTTAATCTTTTTTTACACGAATTGTTTTATTTTAACACGATTTTCAATAGTTTATGAATTTTGCTTGAATCTCATAGGGCATATCGGACTCATTGTTTGGAATTTTAGCATGTCGGTTTAGATTGCTTGTTCAGAATCTTAGAATATCAGCGTGTTATCGCATCTATAAAGAACGAGCGGGTTTGGGCTGTTTATGTTCATGTACAGCTGTTGCTATAACAACATGTGCATATAAGTGGTATCAGTTAAGATATTAAAATTAAAATTTTAAATCAACTTGCGAACGGACAAGATGCAATGGCTGTAGAAAAGCATTTTGGTATTCATGAAGCTACCATAAGAATGATTAGGAAAAATGAAACTGCGAACAGAAAATCGGTATGTGTTGGAACGAAAATAAGTACTTAATCACCGTCATACATAAGAGAAGATCGAAAAAGTTTTGGCAATGTGGATTGGTTAGCAAAAAAATATACCAGCAGATGGAATTGCTATCAAGCAAACTGCATTAAGAATCTTTAAAGGTATTAAAGAAGTTGAGCCAGGCATTTCATCTCAGTTAAAACAATCCGAATTTTTTGCAAGTACAGGTTGGATAACAGATTTTCTTAAACAGCATGCTCGCCATAATATAAAAATTAACAGGGACACTGCATCTCCAGCTGAATTGGTTGCAAAAAAAATCCTAAAAAACTTAGGAAAATTATTCAAGATGGAAGATACACTCCAAATCAAATTTTGAATGTAGGTGAAAGTGGCCTCTTTAGGAAAAAAATGCCCAGCAAAACAGGTGTTGCTAAATCGCAGGAAACTGCCGGTGATTTTAAAGTAGCAAAGGACCGCGTAACATTGTCGTTTTATTCCATTGCTTCAAGAGAACATGTGTTACAACCACTGCTAGTAAATCCTGCATTAAGACCGAGCGCGATGATAAGTAATAGATTTCAATGAACTGCCAATTCACTGGACAGCAAACAAAAAGGTCTGGAATGATTCGAGAAATACTTCATGTCAGAAGTAAGACGCTACATGAAAGCAAAATGTCTAGAATTTAAAGTTTCTTAAATTATAGACAATGCCACCTAGCCATTGGGTGTTGGAGCACGCAAATGTTCAATTTTGCTTTCTTACGCCTAACACTACATTCTTAATATAACCGCTAGACTAAAGGATCATTGCTACTTTTAAAACGTTTTATATAAAACGTTCATTCCAATACATGGTAGACACACTACACCATAATGCGCATTTAACAGACACTGATATGAGGAAAAATTTTTCTATTATGGACTACATTAATCAAGTTGGGTTAGCGTTAGTTGACTTAAAGCCATCAACCTTGAACTGATATTGCAAAAATAGTTGGCCAGAACGTGTCAAAAGCAAAGATCCTCATCCTGACATCCATAATAACGCTACTTTTACTAACATCAGAACGCTGCACATGCAATTGGTAGAGATGTATTCGATGTAGAGGAAATATTAGCTGATAACAGCTTAAGCAAAAATTAAATTATAGACCTCACCCTTGAGACTCATCGGTACAGAGAACATAGCGATAATAACGAAGAAGAACCTCCCATTTTAAATGCGAGTCTAATTGGTCTTGCCAGGAAATTAGGTAATCATTTTGAACAACATGATCCTGATGAGGAATGAGCTGCAAAATATCAACGTGTACCGAAATCATTAATGGCAGCTTACAGGGAACTTTATAAAGGTTTATCACTAAAACTACTGAATTATCAACACAGCAGACTAAAGATGATAATCCAGAAACAATTTCACAGGATGATGAACATAATATTTCTAGTGATATTGTAGTCTTACGCAACGTATATGCGTTTATTACCACAAAGTGACAATATATAAAATTTCATTATATTTTATTAACAGTTTATTATTAAGCACTGGGTCTTTGTTTATAACAAATTTTAATCTTTATTTTTGATATTATTTTTCAATATTTCGCCAAACCATTGTTAACCATTGTTATTAATGAATTTCAGATATTATTTTCTTTTTTTTTTAAAGTACAATTTATTTAAAGAATTAAAATGTCTAAGCAGGAAATATATTCTTAAGTGAACTCTAAAAAGAGTTTTTTAATATTGTTTTCACCTAATTCTCTTTCTGCACAAATTCTTTGTGAATATATCTATCGTGTAAAAAAAAAATTTGGTGTATTTATTATTTAAATAATTTTCTTAAGTATTTTTTAAACATAAATAATTATTTACACTCTATAAATAAATTCACAATTTATTTTTTATTTTTTTTTATTTTAGGCAACTTTTGGCTGGTGTTGAAAATTTGCGTCAAATGGCAGCAAATATTGAAAAATCTGAAACACATGTAGACTACGATGCAAGTCCAGATTTGTTTTCAGATTTTTTAGATGAATGTGATGATTATGATGAATATCCCGGTGGTGGACCGGCTTTGTAAATTTTATTTTTTATATTAATTTTTTAAGGACAGACATAAACACAAACAGAATGCTATTGAGGAAAATAAAAACTATTTAAATATAAATTAAACTATCTCACTATTAAAACTTAAAAAAAAATAAATTTAAAGAATACAAGCAAAACGTTAATTCTATA
Organism: Trichopoda pennipes; assembly: GCA_030448955.1. Lineage (NCBI taxonomy): Eukaryota > Metazoa > Arthropoda > Insecta > Diptera > Tachinidae > Trichopoda > Trichopoda pennipes. The sequence continues at coordinate 779,512 of JASKUP010000068.1, read as the reverse complement.
AGCAGCATACTCGTATATTTTAAAAAATATCATGTTCCCTTTCAAAAACAAAGCAAAAATTTGTGCAAATTAAAACAAACAAAAAAATTTATTGTTAGTAACTTTATTACAATTTTAAGTTCTATTGAGTTGTCTTAAATATTAATTATATTTTTATTATTTATAATTAAAACAAAAATTCTTCATATATGAAAAATTTGTTCAATTTATTAGTTTGGTTCCTCTGCTACTGCATAAACGCATAATGTGGCATTAGACAAAAAGAATTAAGTTTTTAAAATTAATAAAACAAAAACAAAAAACAACACAAAATTATTAAAATAATATAAAATGAGCAATAATTAAGAAAGTAAAATAACAACTCACAGCAATTAAATTTAAACATAATTAAGAGAAAAGGAAAAACACACACACAATTAAACTCAGCCAGCCTGTTTTATTTTGTTGAAATGAATATTCTATTTGCTTTTGACACAGGAATTGTAAAAAAAACAACAACAACAACAGCAAATAAAATGAAATGAAAATTTTTGAGAATATTATTTTTTGGGCTGTTATATTTTTAATAAATACAATAATCATATATAAATAATCAAAGCTTTGCAAATATCAAATAAAAATAAAAATAATTTGTTATAACGATATAACAAAAAACAAAACGCGTCACTTAATACAAAAACACGTACAACACCAAATTAATAATAATGAAAAAGAAAAAAATGGAAAAATGTTTAACATTTATAACCATTTAACATTAACATTTTTTTTTTATTTAATTTAGCTAAAAAGTATTCTTTATTGTTTATAAAATTATTAAACCACTCAGTTACAGGTTTGGGGATAACGTCGAAAATCGAAGTATTCGCTATTGATTTCCCCTATTAATTACTTTGTATTGATATTAAAATTATAAAAAATTTGTTTGGTTGGCCACTATTTATACTTTTTTTTTCGAAGTTATTTTCGAAAAAATAAAAAGATTTAGGTAAAAGAACAAGAATTTGAGATATGGAATATTTCGATCTCCCTGTTTTGTTGTTTAACCTTTCGGTGGATATTTTTACGATTTTTACCAATATGTGTGCTATTATTCCGGCGAAAGTGTCTATAACATTTTCAGTTTAAATTAAACATTTTTCAAAATAAACGAAACCTTTTTCAAAATAAATTAAACTTTATGCAAATTCAGTTAAACATTTTTCAAATTAAATTAAATCAGTTTTAAAATTTAATAGAAAGCAAAAGAAAAAAATAAAACATATTAAACACATTCATTTTTAATTAATACTTGTTAAAATTAATGAAGTATTTGTCCACTAACCGCTTTAGGAATTATCATGATCGTACCCATAACATAGTTCGCACAATCAGTTTGATTAATTTGTGCGACACTTTCCTCAATTACACTTACTATGTTATGCTCTGTGGTAATGTCACTTAATAATGATCGAGCGTGGAATTTTATCTTAGAAAATGCTTTCTCTGTCGGGTTCAACATAGGAGAATAAGGTGGTAAAAATTTAAGTGTACAGTCACTATTATCCACCATATTTCGAATTTCCTGGGTTTTATGGATTCTGGCATTATCCATAATTAAAAATGAATTTTGTAACTCTGGGCTGCATTCAATTTTATCCAAGAGCTCCCTAAGAAATATTTGGAAACGGGCTGAATTTACAGTGGAAAGGGAAAAAACTTTATGGTAAACAACACCAGCATTATTTATAGCAGCAATTAAAGTAACGTTCCTTCCCCTTACGGTTGGCACAACAACATGAGCTCTTTCACCTACCTTAGCACGTGCTTGTGAACGCCGTAAGATTAAGTTAAACCCGCACTCATCTATAAAAATGATCTTTTCTTTTTGTAAAGGAGATCAAATTGCAAATTCTGGGGCATACTGTCGACGGTTTTCAATAGTCGATGCGCTATTCATACGGTCCATTTCGATGGAAGCCATTTTCAGCGTTATTTTAAGTTCTTTTAAGCCGTTGAAAATGCAAGCGTTACATTAAATTGTTCAAATAACTTTTTGCGAATATTTTTCAAAGTTATTCCCGGGTCATTCTCCACAATCGTCTCAATTTTTTCCAGGATTTGGGGACTCAATTTTTTTGGTCTATTTCTTCCACGAGGAAGTTCCACTAGTTCGCAATCATTTTTGTTTATATCGCGAAATAATAGTTTTAGTGGTGTTTATATTTACTGACGTTATACGAGATATTTCCGCGATGGTATTCCCCTCCATATACAATTTTATAACCACTAGTTTCACATTTCTTGAAATGTTAGCATATTTTCCTCTACTTTTTATTGTTCCACTAACTTCTGTTTCTTCTAAATCACTCATTTTCAATTTTTGACTTTGAATGTGCAATTGTTGCGGCAGCAACTTGAAAACTAAATTCTTGAGCTATAATAAAACGCTGCTTATAGTTTATTGAATTGTTACAATTAGATTTTTTTATTGTAGTTAAAAGAATCAAACTATGAAATAAAAACTTACTTAGCTATCTTCTGTTCGGCGTTCTTTCTAGTATTGACGCTATTTTAAGAAAAAAGAACAAAGTTCAAATAAATAATTCAAATGTAAAAAATTAACATCATAGTAACCCGATTATCAAGTGTGAAGTGTTTTCCATAAAAATAATTAAATTACTATTGAACAATTCAAACGAGGTATACAATAAAAAAAAAAACAAAAATTCACAATTTTAATACTACTTTTAAATGCAATTGACCCCTATCAAGTAAAGAAATTAATCCAACCGTTATCAGACACCAACAACAATAAGTCATTTACAATAATTGGTAACAAAAAAAATTGCAAATCCAAAAAAAAATATAAGTACAACAAAATATATGATAAACCTACAAATTTTAAAACTGGTTTAATTTAATTTGAAAAATGTTTAACTGAATTTGGATAAAGTTTAATTTATTTTGAAAAAGGTTTCGTTTATTTTAAAAAAAGTTTAATTTAAACTGAAAATGCTATACATATATTGTAAAGGCATAAAACTCCCACGTATAAAATATTTACATTTTTAAGAATTTAAAAAAAAATTGCAGAAAAGCTAGAAAAGGTGCACGTCTAGGTGAGATCTACCAATCGTTTAATTTCTAATATGTGCGTATATTTTCCAACGGGGTTTAATTTACTTGGGTATGATTTTACGTCGACCCTGGCCGTTTTCGGCTATTTGCCCTCTTCAGTGTTCTCTTTATCGATCGATCCACCAATCGTTTTATTTCTACTTTAAAACTCAATACTTTACTGTTATCATTCCTTTCCGTCTTTGCTGGCTGTTGGTTCGGTATGAACGGCGAGCGCTTTCGATGTGATGACATCATTCTCAAGCCGTGTTCTAAACTGTGTTGGTAAGTCAGTGTTGGGATTTAGGTAATACTAATTTGTAAAAGTATTAAGTGTTAAGCTGCTTCCCTAATATGGCATGTAGCGTCCGTCATCTTATTGAAAACACTTATCAAATGCATCCATGTTGTTGAACTTTTCAATACGAATATATTGCATAACGTTGGCTGACAGGCGTTGAATTGACTTTTTCGAAATTTTTTTTGGACGTTACGACAAATATGATTTCTAATCTCTATCTGTTTGGGGGTTTCAAGACCCATGAAGTTACGCTTCCTTTTTTTATAACTGAGCCGGCATTTTAATAATTTCTATACATACGACAAGCATAAAACGATACATAATGAAATTGCTGAATATTTTGTCAGCCGAACTTTTATTTTTAACTTTAAATGCAGAGTGCTCTGTGACTTGAAAAGCCTTTGCAACATAATAAATATTGAGGTTAGAAAGCATATTTGCCTAAAATACACACATTTTTTTGACGTTTTCAGTTTTGTTGATACAAATGTAAAGTATAAATATGGAAATTATTAATGGATTATAAAGTCGGGCAAATGTCTACCTCTAGGTCCTTGGCAGACGTCTGTCCGTTCTGTCACAAAAATTTGAAGCACATTTTTTAACAAAGCTTCACTTATTTCGTCAATGCAGCGTCGAATTTCATCTTTCAGTTATTTATGGTTTGCTCACGTAAACCAGCGGCCCAGCGGCGTTAAATCACAAGAATGAGCCAGCCAATTGACATCGCCAAATCGCGAAATGATGCGTCTAAGAAATTTCTCATGCAATAACTGAATTGTTTGGGTGGTTGTGAGGCTTGTAGAGCCGTTTTGCTGAAAGCAAAGTTGGGTTATGTCGACATTAACATTGTGGCCACAATAAAATAAGTTATCACGATTTCGTAGCGCACACAATTCACAGTAACGGCGTTTTCTTACTCATTTTTAAACAAATAAATGCCAACCGACTACAAAGCGCACTATATTCCACTTTCTTTAAAGTTCTCCGAGAGTTGTTTGGGAATTGTGTGAGCCCCCATATGCCACAATTTTGTTTGTCTAATTAAAAAATGAACCTTACTGAAGATAATTTTGCTGCAAAATGCGTTCCTTTGTTTCTTTGTTCAGTTTTTAAAACAGAATTCCACGCAAACAATGCTCGAACGATTGTAATTCTTGAACGCGTTCAATATTATTTTATACAACTAAATAATAATAATCCAAAATTTATTTTAATTTTGTTTGGCTTAAAACATAAACAATTTTATAAAATATCATAAATTAAAGTGTAAACTTACATTTTTAAAAAAGGGCTTTATTTTGTAGTTTTCAATAAAAATAATAAATAGAAACAAAATTAAAAAACAAACAAATAAAATATTGATGAATGCATTAAAAAATAAAATTAAGTGTTTTAATTGCAATAGATTTTACTACATCTCCACCTTTAATCACTCAAATTGGGAAATTAAGCAACCACAATAAGTGAATTGTTTGGGTGGCTGTTTGGCTTGTGGCGCCGCACACTGGGGATTTTTGTATGGAGGTGAGGACAAAAATTAATTTGTCAAAAAATTTAGTGATTTAAACAAAAATTTAGTTTTATTTATATAGTAATACACAAAAGTAATCAAAATAAAAATAGTTAGAGAAGTGTCGATCGTTATCTGCAACGTAAAAAGCCAAAACTGACAAACAAATTTAAATGATTTTTTTTAATTTTTAATTTATTATTTATTTTAAATCTATTTTTAATTTATTATTCTAAAAGAGCCTTAACTTCGTCGCTTATACCACTATGTTTTTTTCTGGCTTAATGAAGGCGGCAAATGTGAAATCATGAAAACTGATGTTACCATTATTCGGTGCATAATATCTTCGTTCGTGGCAATTCGACTGCATTTTCTGGAGTGTCTAAGGCGATATTTGCTACGACATTCCTGAGCCTCTTCGGCCTACAGAAAAAATACAGTTTTCAATTATATCTTTTCCATGAATCAGAATTTTGTGAAGTGTAGGTGGCATATTGTACCACTCGTACAGTGCAACAAACTCTTTTGCCGTCTCCAAACACATATCATCAAATTTTGTTTGGATGTACTACCTCGGTGATTGTTATAGCTTCGAGAATTATTGAAAACCTCTTGATTATGTTTTCATCTAGACCCGTGATTTCGGAAATCATAGCAGGATTAGCTAAGAATCTTCGCGACGTATTTCCTGAATTTGTCGCACCAGAGCCTTGCTTAACAGTATCAACGTGTATGCCAATTTTCTCTTTATCAATCATTTTCGGGCTCCTTTTATCGGACGAGTATTTGAGTCGACTCTCCCACGTTTAAATTCAATATTATTAACCACATGCAATAGACAGTCCATCAGCTTAATACGCGCATGTAGTGGTGACATACCAAATTGCAGTGCTTGTTCATTTAGGGGCATAGCTTGAACTTCTTCGATTTTATTCATCTTGGATGTTGTGACTTCACAAATAAAGCAAGAAGATCCTGCTAGTGTTTATTACTTTTTTTGTTTATTACTTTTTTTAAATTCTGAGAATCATAAAAAAAAATAATCAATCGAGCAAATTTTTTAAATTCCTACCTTTACTTAATTGTGCATAAAAGCGAAACGCGTTCATCGATTTTCATGAGTTATGTCTCATTTTGTTCATAGGTTATACGACTTTACGTGAAAGTACTAGGAAATGACACTTTTTTTACCGTTTTGGATTTTTTATGAATTAAAAAAAAACATTAACTTTTTAGGCCAAAAATATTTTTTTTTCTTCATACATTTATTTATAACTTCGAAACTGTTGCTTATGTGGCGAAACGTTATATAAACAGATGAAAGTACTTGTAATTCTTGATTTTTCTAAGTTTCTTTAAGTAAAATCCGACTAGTGGTTCTTGAGTTACGCTAAACAAAAGAATTGAGTCGCGAATCAATCAGCTGAAAAATGTTGTCCTGTGTAATGCAACCAATTAAGAGGTGGCACCTGATGGCACTTGAAATTGATTAAAAATGTATTAGTAGTGATTTCCAACTGCAGGAAATTAAAGCTAAAATTGCAGGTCCAAATGTTTGGAAAAAAAAGGGATTTTTTTTTTATATGTTCATAAAAATAAGCAAACAAAAAAAAACTTAAATCTCTGCAGAGTTTATTTTTTCATATACTGAAATACTGAAATATCCTACTTTAAATAAAAAATAAAAAGAAAAACGTTAGCTCACATAATAAAATAATATTCGCTTTGCAATTCTTAGGTTTAAATTAACTTGGTTCAGTAAAACATACAAGTACGGAGCTTGAGACGGCTATAAAAAAAAGTAGCAGTCAGATCGGAGTAATTCTCTTTGATTTGATTGTACCATTTAGTTTAAAATTTCAAAATATCATTGCATATTGTATGAAGAGTATGCTGACAATTTGACTTTTTTCCGCGAAATCCCCAATGTGCGCCGTCTTACTAAAGCCACTGATGTCAATATTAGCCAATTGTGTTCACCTTGCTCATTTGCCACCTGATTTTCGATTTTTCGAAGATTGTTTGTGGATTTTGTTAGTCCCATATGCGACATTTATTTTTTCCTTACATATCCGCCTAATTGAAAATATCCCTCATCACAAAAAACGATTTTGTTGACAAATACGTTCAACGCAAACAATTGTCACCCGGCTTTAATTCTTAAACCAGTTAAACTTGATAATCGTGAAGATGAAGATTTTTATGCAAAATGTTCCACCAAGTACCTCTAATGATGCCCAATTGTTAACGAGATAATGTTCCAGGCTCATTCTTAACACTTTGCTGTACAGTGGCTATATTTGCATCATTACGGACATTACGTGCATATTGTCAGCAACAAGCTGCTACCAATTTTTTGCTTTTCTGTTCAAGTAGTTTTGCTTTGCAAAGAATATGATCAGGGTGGGAGTTGTATTCAGCGGCAGTTATATCTGTGGCGAGAAATCTATATAAAATAAGAAATGCTTGATAATATAACAGGCCTTCAGGTCTATGTGTGTAAATTTCCACAAAGCATGCGGCAAAGTTGTGAAAATTAAAAAAAAATTTATTTTAGTATTTTTTAAACGAATCCACAATATCAGCTTAGACAATACGTGATAAGATTTACATCGTAACCCAGCCATGTAGCCATAACAGCAAGGTGGATTAAACAACTTTGGATAATGTTTAGCGTGCACCCACGCTCTAGGAAGCCGACAGATATCTCTATCCAACAGGTCATTTCTAGTGGCAATTTCAAGAGCGCGGTGCAGGGGACTATCTAACTCCTGGTCCAGAACACATGACATAGCATGCTCCGATGTATTCTTGGTCAAAAGTAATCATTTCAATAGGGACCTCAATAATCAGTCAGAAAACAGCAAAATCTGAACTCTGGGTCCTTCTGATTCCCGTAGAAAGAACGTGGAGTTGTCTAGTTGGTTCCTGCTAGCCTTCAAGGTACTGGGACTCCCTTTTACCCTCAGAGACACGTGTAATGACGGTGAGATTTTGTCAAGACATATAAATGTGCCCCCGTGGAGGGTGGGGGGGGTAGTTAGGGGTCATTTCGTGATAAGATTTACATCTGCACCTGGCCGAGGGCCTTAATCAGATGGTGGTCAAACCACTGTGATTGAAAAGCAGCGCCACTCACGCACTAGGAGGCCGAAGACTAAATCTAGCAACAGGTCCTTCATTTTCAGCGGTTCCAGAGCAGGACTGCAAACCATACTCCTCGCTGAAGAGCTGGAAACTTTCCAACTCCTGTCCAGAACACATGCCTAGCATGCTCACTGGATCTAGGATCATTCACCAGGTAGATGTGATTAAAGGTGAGATGATCCTGGCCACTATAAAACAATACCTGTTTGGGGTCGCGAAACCACAGCCACCACGATACTCCCAAAAGGGCCAAACTCAGTAATCAGCCAGAGCACAGCTAAATGCCTAAAGAGACAGTTGTACCCCTGCTGACTTCAGGGGACTGGGCTCCCTTATCCTCTAGCAGCACAGGTCTAGATAGTCAAGTATTCTATAAAGACCAATAAATGTACCCCCGGGGGGGCGGTTAGGGGACATGACGTGATAAGGTTTACATCTGTACCTGGCCGTGAGCCCTAACCAAATGCTGGCCATTACCACTGTGGATGGTATGTAGCGCCATCCTCGCCCTGGAAGGCCGTCCAATACGTATATCCTCCGGTCACTCCTAGTTACAATTTCGAAAGCCCGAATTAGGCCGCAGCCTTCACTCCTTGCTAAAGAGTTGGAGACTATCCAACTCCTGGTCCAGAACGCATGAAGCTTAATTTAATTAAGAACACGACGGCATTCATATTCACTGGACCTGAACCATTCATTGTGTTCATTGTGAATGATCCGACCCGCAAACTCTCACGAGGGCCTCGAAACACACAGCCACCTCGATACTACCAAAAGGGTCTACCTCAATAATCAGCCAGAGAACAGCTAAATGCTTAAAGAGACAAATAGGGAATCTCTGCGGGCCACTGATTCCCGTGAAAATATAGTGGATTGCCCAGGTGACTCCTACTAGCCTTGAAGGGGCCTGGGCTCCCTTTTACCCCGCAAGACACCAGTCTAGATGGAAGTAGTAGGATCCATAAAGACTATCATGTGCCTCCGGGGGGTTGTTAGGGGACAGTTAGGAGACTTAATTAGGCTAATTTTAAAATACCAACATTTACTTAAATTTTTTCAATCACGATTATGGCTTCTTTGGCTTCGGCCAGACTCGAACTTACGATTTTCTTATTTAAGAATCATGCGACTTAGCATGATTTCAACACTCTGTGTGACTCTGGTGAGATTCGAAACTAAAAAACTCTTTTGTATTAACCAAATAAACAAGCGTTTTACCAACTCCGTCACGACTGTCACACACTGACAGATTGTGATACAGATTAACGTCAGCACCTAGCCATGTGGTTCTAACCTGACGGTGATCTTACCACTGTGTGAATAGTATGCGTCTACAAACGCCCCAAAGTTGCATAATACAACTTAGGCGGCAACTTTAAAAGCATAGCAATCAGGGTCGTGTCCTCAGTCCTTGCTTGAGAGCTAGAGGCCGCCGGGTCCAGCACAGCAGCGACATTCTGTTGTAATCAAACAGATAGGATAGAAATAACCACACCTTCTCCCGATTTCGGCTTAATCCGTAGCCAATATATTATTCCCCGAAGGTCCTCACCAGCAATTAGAATAGAGCCGTAGCCTTGGTTCCCGTTATTAGGTCACTGGTTGGAGGTCAAGTATCCAATTCCTCTAGATTTAGACTCCTGCCAGTCTAGGAGACTGGTGCCGCCTTTTATTCCCAGAAGCACATATCTAAATGGGAAGGTGTTCACTAGGACTAACATAACACTTCCCTATATGCGTTGATATTTGAACTCATGAACTTTGGTTATTATATAAGGGTGTCTTAATCAATTAGCGGATACACAATTACTTTTTTCCTTTCAAGACTCTGATGAGATTTCCTCAGAAATCTTTTTATTTGTGCAATTTGAGATCGAGTTATAAAAAGATAATTATCGGAAAAAAATAAAGTGATATGACTTATTGTGTCTGTTAACGAATTATCTTATGAATATAAAAAAACATGCTTTATTAAAATTCCACGAATTGAGTTTAACAATCAGAAAATATACATAACTAGCACAGAACAAGAAAACGCGCAGGCAAACAGGCGCCTACACTAAATAATGATTACAACGTCATCTACGTTTGATGTGTTGAAGTAGACTTTTCTAGTAAATACTAGAACCGCTCAAATAGAATATAATAGCTTCCGCTCTTAGGCAACAGAGCAGTCTAAGTGTAAACATTGGCGAGTGAAGACATAATAATTAGCAGTATAGTTTAAGTGTGAACGTTGTCGTTTATCTCGTCTAATTGTGTGATGATTTTGCAATAAAAGAACTTAATAAACTAAACGTTTATAAAAGGAATAAACTTAAGAATTTTATTATGAGTTTCAGGCCCTGTATTTTTTTCCGTTATAAAATAAATAAAACTAAACAACACATGTTGCAGTTGTAAATTGTTTGCTATCAATTTCAATACGCAGGTTGTTTTTATTTAGACAACATCATTTAAAAAATTATAAAAAATAAGGTAACGCAATTCCCTACAGCTGAACTTTTAAGCTAAAATTTACAAACAAATTTTTTTGTATCAAAGTAACTTTTATTTAAAAATTAAGTTTTTAACGTTGAGAATTTGGTTTTTAAAAAATTTGACGTTTGCTAAAAAGGTAAAAATTTTACTTTTATTTGGGAACGGTTTTCCGTCCACCCTCGTCAAATGTGGTTTGTGAACAAACCAGTTTCGGCTGTTTATCATCTTCAGTGTTCTTTTCGTACTAGTTGCGTTCTATTGTCAGTTGTGTTTATATAGTTCGTGTCTCCCTTCGTGTAATTGCGTTCATCACTTTCTGTCTTGTTTTTTTTTTGCCTGTGTCTCTCTCTCTCCTTTTTCGTTTGTCTCTTTTTACCTAATTTGTCGCTCCCTTTTTTCATTCGTCCTTTTACGATCATGCTTGTTGTCCGTTTTTGTTTATGTGTGAACCTATTGGGTTTTTCCCTTTCCCCTTCCCCCTTATGTGACATAATAATCTGTAATTGTACGTTTATGATTTTCTTTATTGCTTTGGTCCTGTGCACCTGCGTAACGTAAAGGAATTAAAAACCAACTTCGGAGTAATATTCTATGCAAGATATGTCGACGACATCATATGCATACTAGAAGTAAATAACGATGAGCAAATTCTAGATTACTTGAATGGAAGACACAAGAACATAAAATTTACAATGGGGAGAATTAATTATCTAGACCTAACGATCAAGAGGAACATAATCTCGAACAGAATCGAATATGAAATATACAGGAAACCAACAGCAACGGACACAACTCATCAAATCATCCCCAGCAACACAAAAACGCAGCAATCAGGCAGTTAATAACAAGACTCGAGAGAACACCACTAACACGGCAAATGTATATGAAGGAAATGGAAACAATATACACCATAGCGGAAAAAAACGGATACAAAAAGCGCCTCGTAGATAACATCAAGAAACAAATTGGAACGAACAAAGATCAGGAGAGTGAAAGGAAAAAATGGGCTACATTAACATATATGGCAAAATCAACGTACAAACTGGTGAAACTCTTTGGAGAACACAACATCAATACCGCATTCAGAACAAGAAACAACCTAGGCAGAGTACTACGGAGTAAAACAACCGAGGCAAATATACTAGACAGACAAGGAGTGTACAAATTAATTTGTACATGTCATTATAGCTACATCGGGCAAACAGGACGAAAAATTAAGACCAGATTTAGGGAACACATTAGAGACTATAACAAAAAACTACGAGAACCAAGATCAACTCCAGAATCAAACCTTGCGAACCATATATTCAACAACAAATGTACAAAAGGACATATAAAAACAACGGTTAAACTGCTTCATACACAGCACAAAGGAAGGAGACTAAATGTATTAGAAAACATGGAAATATACAAACAAAAAACATTTGACGGACGAATAATAAATGAACAAATAAACACTGCTGCGGACACAATATTTGAACCGTTGAAACATTTTTACAGGAAAACAAACATTACACCAACACAAGAACGTTACGCAGGTGCACAGGACCAAAGCAATAAAGAAAATCATAAACGTACAATTACAGATTATTATGTCACATAAAGAAAAAAAAAGAAAAGGAAAAGAAAAAACCCAATAGGTTCACACATAAACAAAAACGGACAATAAGCATGATCGTAAAAGGATTTAGTTAGGAAAAAGGAAAAAAAAAGACGAATGAAAAAAGGTAGCGACAAACTAGGTAAAAAGAGACAAACGAAAGAGGAAAGAGAGATGTGGGCAAAAAAAGACAGAAAGTGACGAACGCAATAATACGAAGGGAGACACGAACTATATAAACACAACTGACAATAGAACGCAACTAATACGAAAAAGAATACTGAAGATGGGAAACAGCCGAAACCTGTTTGTTCATAAACCAAATTTGACGAGGGTCGACGGTAAACCGTACCTAAATAAAAGTAATTTTAACCCCGTCGAAAAATCCAAGCACATGTACTTGGACATTCTCAAAGCAATCCGCGAGTAAACTGGGTCTTACGGTGGGTTGGTACTTTCAGCAAAATAACGATTCAAAACATACCGCTGGTGTTATCAAGGAATGGCTACTATATAATGTGCCCCATCAACTTCATTTCCCCCACCAGTCACCAGATTTGAATCCCATAGCAAATTTATGGGATGAATTGGATCGTCGGATTAGTAAAAGGATAATTAAAAATAAACAGGACCTTAAAAAAATGCTTTACTTGAAGAGTGGAATTTAATTTCGAATAATTATACAAAAGTATTGATAAATTCCATGAAAAATAGATTAAATGCTGTTCTAGAAAGTCGTGGCGGACACCCACCAAGTATTAATTCTGTTATCTTTTTATTTCCTTTTAAGTGAAATGCATTCCTTTTGCAAAGTATGAAGACTTTCCTGTGTTTTAAAAATGAATTTTGTTTTTTTTTTGCTAATAAATATTTTTGGATTAAAATTCTTTTGTTAAAATTTAGATTGGATTTCTTTGGCATAAATTTTAATGCTACAATATTCACAGAAAACTCTAAGCCTTGCTTTTCAAGGCGGTATGTAGACTTTACTGTGCGACTGTAAATCAAGATTTTTACTATTAAAAGCTGGACTAATGGTATAAAAACTACGAAGGTTGCAGGGTTTAATTTATTTATATTTAATTCGGTTTTCCTAACAGTTGATGTTTTTTACTTACACTACTTCATGTTAACGTACAAACTTATAATATCAGCAAAGAAACTGTAGGGTGATCAGTGAAACTGATAACTAAAACGCAGTTTACAATCAATTTTCCACTTGAAAATATCACAACAACTATAAAACACAATTCAAGTTCATATTCTGAGAACATAAACTGGGAAATGAGCGATTTAGGATGAGAACAAGAGAGTGGGAGAAAGAAGGAAAAAAACATAGAAAACATTTGAAAGAGATATTAAATTAAATGTTTGAAATTGAACTTGCAATTGTCGTATCAATTTTCTTCATTACTACCGGTCTTTATTTCTGGTGCAGTTGTCTAATGGAATTTCTGTTTAGTTGCGCAGTTGAGTTTGTTGGCACCGGTTTGGTGAAGACACAAAAAGTGCACAAAGAATAAATTGATCAAAAAAAAAAAAAAAGAATTTATATTTTCAATAATAAAACAAGTTGGTGTTAATTTTTAAAAAAATATCTATAAAAAACTGTGTTCCTGTGTAAAATGATGTCCAAACATTTTTCAGGTAATATTTACTTTTACGTTAGAAAAGTTGTTAGATTTTTTTTGTGTTTGAATAGATAAAGCTGATAACAGACAGCAATAGAACAACAAAAATGAAGCGTCTTTTTAGTTTAAAGAGAAGGTTTTCTTTTTTAATTAATCTATTGTTCTGTAAATATAACGAAATATTTAAATCGAGAACTAACTTTTTATAGTTTTAAGACTTGGCGTAACGTAAACCGCAGTTACGTTGTTACGTATTCTAAGAAAAAAGTAATCTTAGCTACGTCCAAGTTGAAGTCAATTTTAATATCTAATTTCACTATATCATTTCGTAAAAACCAAGCAATTTTTCCTCGTAAACAGGCTTCTTTCAACACTGCTTGCGTAATTTAAGCGCAAACTCGTAATGTTGCGAATGCACCTGAAAATTCAACTCGCCAACGTTCACATCACTACAGGCATTACTTGAGGCACTGTTTTCATTCTTTTTAGTGAAAACCGTTGTTACTGGCTGTTTGTTTGGTACGATCGGCGAGCGCCTTCGATGCGATTACATCATTTTCAAACCGCGTTTCAGATGGAGGCACTTTGTGAAACATTTTGCATAAAGATCTTCATCTTCGTGCCTACAAAGTTCAACTAGTTCAGAAATTAAAGCCGACCTACCATTTTTTACGTCGTATGTTTGTGGATTGCCGAAAGCAACGTATTTTTTAAATTTTTATTTGGGTATGGTTTTACGTCGACCCTCGTCAAATTTGGTTTGTGACAAAAACCGGTTTCGGCTATTTGCCATCTTCAGTGTGCTCTTTATACTATTTTTTTAAATTAGGCGGTTATGTAAGCAAAGTTATCGCATATGGATTTTACAAATTCCACAAACTGTCAACGACAAACCATTACATCCAAAGGAAGTGAGTGATTCTGTGATGGCATCATCGGTCCTTATGTTTTCAGCATGGCGGTGCCAAACAGCCACCCAAACAATTCAGTTATTGCATGAGAAATTTGCCGGTTGTTACGTCAAATCGAGATATTACATCGAGATATTACATCTCGATCCCCCCGGGGGCATATTTATGGTCTTTATAGAACGCTCGAATATCTAGGCCTGTGCAACTGGGGGGAAAAGGGAGCCCAGTCCCCTGAAGTCAGCAGGGGTGCAACTGAAAACTCCACGTTATTTCCACGGGAATCAGTAGACTCGCAGAGTTCCGTTATTTGTCTCTTTAGACATTTAACTGTTCTCTGGCTGATTATTGAGGTTGGCCCCTATATGGGAGTATCGTGGTGGTTGTGGTTTCGCGGCCCCAAGCATGAATGATTATGGTGGCCAGGATCATCTCGCCAATAATAACAGCCACAGGTGAATGATCCAGTCCAGTGAGCTTGCTAGGCATGTGTTGTGGACAGGAGTTGGAAAGTCTCCAGCTCTTCAGCCAGAGCCCTGCTCTGGAATCATCAAAATTGCAACTAGGAAAGACCTGTTGCTAGAATTAGTGTTCGGCTTCCTAGGGCGTGAATGACGTTTGCCTTTTCATTCCTAGTGGTTTGACCACCATCTGATTAAGGCTCCATAGCCAGGTACAGATGTAAATCTTATCACGTAATTACATCTCGATTTGGCGATGCGCATTGGACACGTTGCTCTTCTACTGTACAACAACCAGACATGTGTGCTTAGTTCTATTTAAACAGCCTTCTAACAGTCTCCTAACAGCCCCCCCAGGCCCACATTTATATGTCTTGACGGAATCTCACCATCATTACATGTGTCACTGGGGGTAAAAGGAGTCCCAGTCCCCTAAATGCTAGCAGGAGGCAACTGGACAATCCACCATATTTCCACGGGAATCAGTAAAGCCGCAGAGTTCCGCTATTTGTCTTTTTAGCCTTTTAGCTGCTCTCTGACTGATTGTTGAGGTTGGCTCTTCGGGAGTATCGTGGTGGTTGTGGTTTCGAGGCCCTCATTTGAGTTGTGTGGGTCGGATCATTCACAATGAACGCAATTAATGGTTCAGGTCCAGTGAGCATAATTGCCGCTTATTAAGCTTCATGCGTTCTAGAGTAGCAGTTGGATAGTCTCCATTTCTGCAGCAAGGAGTGAAGGCTGCGGCCTGCTCCGGGCTTTTAAAGTTACAACTAGGAGTAACTGGAGGATGTACGTATCTGAAAGACTTCTAGGGCGAGGATGACGCTAAATTTCATCGTCAGTGGTATGTGGTTATGGCTTGCACGGTATGGTACAGATGTAAATCTTATCACTCCACCTTGCTCTTGTAATTTAATGCCGCTAGATTATTTTCTCTGGGGCCATGTGAAAGACCTGGCTTATGTGAACAGCCCACAACCAACTGTCACTCTGAAAGATGCAATTTGACACTGGATTGATGAGATAAGAGAAGCTTTGTTGCAAAATGTGCTTCAAAGTTTTGTGAAAAGAGGGGACGTCTGCGGACGTGCTATGGGGCCCAATAACATGTTAAATCCATAATTAATTCTAATATTTCTACTGAGGTAACTAAGCTGAAGTTGTTAAAAAAAAGTTGTGTGTTAAAACACACCAATTTTCTTGCTAACCTTAAATTTGCCCACCAAATATTTGTGAAAATGTATCAGAATGGGTTAGACAGACAATGCTGGATGGAAAAAGAAAATGTTTTTGATTTTTACCATGCTGAATGTAATATTTTGATGTGTTTAGTGCGTTCGTTCTTTAAGTTTGTACAAATTTTTGATCGTAAACTTTTTTTTTAGTTGTGAGGTCAGCAAAAATATGGAAAAAAGAAAACGATATCAACGTTTACTAGTTATTGCTGGCATTTTGGGGCGTAAGAAGAGAAAAGTTATGGAATTATATTCGAATATTACAAGAAACTAAACACGCGATGTTGACAGCACAAACTTATATAAATCCTTGATGGGGCATCCAACATCAAATCGTTTCTAGATTGCTTTAATCATAATCACCAAGCAATAATAATGGGGTTTTCAACAAGACGGTTGTTTTTCAATTGTGGCAATACCAACAACATGATAGTTTTGACATTTAGTTTTTTGACGTATTCGTAGTAGATGCATCGGCTATTGTAACAATGAATTCAATTTCGCACGAAAATCACATTAAAATAATTAAAATCCACTGTGAAAATGGTGGTTCTGTTAAAGTTACATTTCTTAAAATTCGTAGTATATTTCGGACAACTTAATCGTCTTTCTCAAACCGCTATTAATTATATTATTTGGTCGTTTAATTTGAGTCGACAGGCTAAATACAAAATGTGCGCACATTACCGTGTGTTCGACCGGGTCGCTCAACTGAAAACATCGCTGCCATGAGCCACAGTGTTGAAGCAGATCCAAATTTGTCAACAGCTCGACGTTCTCAACAATTGGGGTTTAAAAAACCACCCCATGGCGAATTTTGCGTAAGGATTTGACTTTAAAACCTTACAAGATTGAACTGGTGCGGGAATTGACGCCGACCGACCATTCACATCGCTTAATTCATTCAGAAACAACCGGCTGGTTTTTCTGAAAATATCATTTTTTCAGACGAAGCTTTTTTCACTTGCCAGCGCATGTCAACAAGCAAAATTGCCGCATTTGAACTTCTGAAAATCCTAGAGCGATTATTGAGAAGCGATTGTTGTATGTACAACGTGTAACTGTATGGTGGGCTATGTGGTCTAGAGGCGTTATTGGGTCAGTTTTTTTTCGAAGATGAGGCTGGAAATGCGGTAACGGTCAATGGCTCACGCTATCGCGAGATGCTAACAAATTAATTTTATTATGTTGTTTATTTTTCATCCGCTAGTAAATGAAATATTATTGTCATTTTCTGGCTTATCTAACTGTTTTGAAGTTAAAGGCGAGCGCTTTCGATGTGAAAACATCATTCTCAAGCCGCGGTGTAATTAGTACTGTTAATTTAGCATTAGTTAATTTTAGGCTATTATTGACGACGTGGATATCCTACATGTGATTTCAAGAGAACGGCACCACATGTCACACAGCCAATTAGACATTCAATTTATTGCAAACCAAATTTCCCGATTGCATAATTTCAAGACATTCAGCATTTTAGTGTCCAGCCAGATCAAGTTATTTAACACCACTAGTTTTTTTGTGGGGCTATGTTAAGGTCAGAGTCTATACGGAGCCAATCGAATCGATTTTAGTCTCAAAACTCAAGTTCCGTGATGTGATTAACGAAATAGGACCGCCATTTTGTCAAAGAGTGTTTAAAAACTTTGATGAAAGATTCGACACCTGTCAGCGTGGTCGTGATGTGCCAGATATCATTTTTCAAAAAAAATTTGAACCATCTTAATCTAATTTTTTTTTGTTTTATTTTGTTTTAAAAACAAACTTTTTGTTGAAAAACCCTTTGTTTCTACTTTAAGAGCAATGCACGACTTAATTAATTTTTAAATTAAATTTTCTTTGAGTGCGCTTTTAAATTAGGAAGTTTAATCGAGTGTAAATTACTTTTATTTTATTTTAAAAGAAATACTGTATGTCGACGAAACAAATTTTTTACGCTCTTTAAAATAAAACGTAATTTAAAACAAGCTATAATTAATTAAAATGTGCTGAACGAAATTGTAGCTACAATGCTAGAAAGTAAAGTATGATTTCCAAAGGTAATTGTTAATAAAAATTATTTACATTGAACGTGCTAAAAAACACTCATTTTTTAACAATAAAATTGGGCCATAATTTTCAACATCCACCAACATTAGCAAAAAGTAACTGTAAAATTTATTATTTACTGAAAATATCAAGGCTGCCATATTTTCAGATGACAAAATCGTTAGTTTGGGGTTATAAATCGCTAGACCTTAAACATTTTACTTAGTTATTGTTAAAAGTCTTTCATATGGAAATATTAAAGATAAAAGTTCACCTGAATAGTCAATATTTCATTGAGGTTTATTACACATTGCACAGGTGCTTGAAAACGTTTTATTTTGGAAATAACGCGGTAGCTCATGAACCACAATTTAAATATTTGCTCTTTAACAAGTAGATGGTATCAGAAGATCTTCGTACTATTTATACCGCCTATAGCCGTAAAAAAATGGAATTAAACTCTTATGTAAGAGCCGGCATTCAAAGTCTATTTTGGAGTAGCACAACCGCATACAGAAGAAGGCCAAGGCGGTCATTGGGGAATTGAATTGCCATAAAATCTAAACGAATCAAGAAAATAAAATTTTAAATTCCTAAAACGGAGAAAAATGTTCCAAAAAATATTTTTTTATTTTATAAAACTGGCCACCCTGTCCATGTTAACTACCGGTCTATCAAATTCTTTTTGGAGTATTTAGCCAAGCGATAAAGCTTTAATAATCCATATACTTTTTTTCAATCGGCGCCTTTACACCGAGAAATTTTGATAAAATTCCTACATTTTGTTTCAAAATTAGCTTTTTTGGGATAGGGCTGTAGGATAAACCGTTACAAACTTTGACCCAATTTGCTATAAGTTGTCTTTAAAATAGTCCAAAAAAAAAAATTACTAGCATCGAAGTTAGTTTAAATTATATAAGCAAAAAAACCATACCACCTTTTTGGGTAAAATCCCTAAAAAACGGTCGTTTTTCATTTTACCAATTCAGCGACTTGTAACTTTTTAACGAACCAAACTTACTATTATTTTATTCGAAACTTAGAATAATAATCTGATCATAAAGAAGTACACCACGTCATAAATACTAACACGTGTTCGACCGTTCAACTGAAAACATCGCAGCTATGAGCCACAGTGTTGAAGTAAATACAAATTTGTCAATTCTTCGACGTTCTCAATAATTGGGGTTATCCAAAATAAACACATGGCGAATTTTGAATAAGGATTTCACTTTAAAGTCTTGCAAGTTTCAACTGGTGCAGAAATAAAAGCCGACCAACCTTTCGCTCAATCCACTAAAGAACAAATGGTTGCTTTTTCTGAAGATAATTTTTTCAGCCTATGTCAATTAGCAAAATTGCCGCATTTGAGCTTCTAAAAATTCTAAAGCGATTATTGAGAAGCCTTTGCATGCTCAACTTGTCATTAAGTGCGTTATGCGGTCTCGAAGCGTGATTGAGCCGTTTTTTTTTAAAAGAAGAGGTTGGAAATGCCGTA
Source organism: Trichopoda pennipes (assembly GCA_030448955.1). Lineage (NCBI taxonomy): Eukaryota > Metazoa > Arthropoda > Insecta > Diptera > Tachinidae > Trichopoda > Trichopoda pennipes. Next base: position 759,613 of record JASKUP010000068.1, on the reverse strand, counting down.
ACCGTCAATGGATGACACTATCGCGAGGTTCAACCATTTAGAACGACATAGATTCGCTCTTTCAGTAACAACCGGTAGCTTATTCTGAAAAAATTGTTTTTCTCACAAAACCCATTTTCACTTGTCGGGGTATGTCAACAAGCAAAATTGCCGCATTTGGGCTTCTAAAAATCCTAGAGCGATTATTGAGAATTCTTTGTATGTTCAACGTGTCACTGTATGGTGCGCTATGTAGTCTGGATGCGTGATTGGCCCGTTTTTTTCGAAGATGAGGCTGAAAATGGGGTAACGGTCAAAGCGTCACGCTATCGCGAGATGCTAACTACTCAATTTTGGCCTATTATTGACGACTTAGTTATCACCGACATGTGGTTTCAACAGGACGGTGCACATGTCACACAGCCAATGAAGCGATCAATTCATTGCATAATTTCACAACAATCAGTAGTTAAGTGGCCAGCCAGATCGTGTGATTTAAACACCACTGCATTATTTTTGGGGGGCTATGTTAAGGACAGAGTCTATACGGAGCCAATCGAATCAATTTCAGCCTTAAACTCAAAATCCGTGATATAAACAAATCAAAAAGACCGCCACTTTGCGAAAAATTAATTAAAAACTTTGATGAAGGAATCGGCATCTGTCAGCGTGGTCGTGGTAACCATTTGCTAGATATCATTTTTCATTCATAATTGCCGAACTTTTCTCTTCGTAAAACAATAAAAATTTGAATCATCTTAATCTAAATTATTTGTTTTATTTTATTTTAGAAAACAAAATTCTTGTTGAAAAACCCTTTAGATGCTGAAAACATTTCATTTGTGCTGTTTGTGCCTGGGATTGCTTAAAACTGCTTTTCGAAGCACCGTTGAAATAGTCTTTTCCACTCTATGGGCTCGTTTACAAATATAACAAAAACATTTGATAAAATTAACAGAGTTATTTAACCAAATGGTATTTAGAAAATCTCATAATCTCACTCAACAATCACTCTTTGTCTCCCTCTTTATACACAAGTTAGTTCAATAAGAAGAAGAATAATTTTTATTCAAAGTGAACAATATCTACGTATTTATGTATGTACCTATGTATGTCTGTATGTGTAAATTCAAAAACATTTAATTAAAGTTTTCATTAATTTTAAGTGGACAAAAATAAATATTAATAGAAACAAATTTCTTTAGAATAAAAACAAAGACAAATTCGAAATGCAGTTAAAAAAATTGCGCGTTTAATTTAAAGCAGAGATGGAAAATCTACTACAACTGTTTTACAAAAGGAAAATACTGCAGTATGTTTACTTTTTAAATCCAAATTAAAATATTAAAAATGGTGCTTTTTTTAAATTGTATAGCTAATTTACTTAGGAGTTTTCGTGAAAAATCATATTTTAAATGAACATCGTTATGTCACGAGCCAGCAATTCGTGGCGATCATATGCCAGAAGGTCATATTTAAAATATTTGCATCTTGTAGTTTATTTCAGGGCCATAAAACTGTTGTGGTAACATGTTTCAATATAACGTTTAACAAAATATCTCTGCCAGTATCGATATTTATGTTTAATAAGAGCATGATGACATCTTTTTCCTTTTTATTTGAAATTTATTTGTAAATTGGGCCAAAATCCCGGCGGTGCTGCAATACCGGGCCAACCCGTGACAGAAGTGGAGCAAGCCCCAAAACATTCCGTCTATTTCCAAAAATCAGTTTAACATTTGTTGTCCTCCGATGGAGGATCTATCAGATGTTAAGCTGATAAGAACAGATACTACACTTTGATCTTAGCCATAAGGCCGAGAAGCGATAAACTATCAAACACAAACCTTAAGTATATCAGTACAATACAACATTAACTAAATAAGAATTTTAAAGTTAGAAAATCATAATATTTTATTATATCTACATGTGATGAAAGAATATTAAAACTCCATTGCTAACCAACCCTCATTTAGCCAGACACTATCAACAATAACACAAGTTTGGTTATAAATGTGTTTATCATTATCCCTTATATTAGGGTTCCTGTGTCTACTCCTATTTGCTAGAGGTGCAGGTAGTGTTGTGTTATTTACAGCCTGTCATTTTGCTTATTTTGTACTCACCAAAAATTTTACAAAATATCATAATATGAATGTCCTTTCTTCAAAGGCTTAAAAATTAAATGGGACGTAAAATTTATACTGTGTATTACAAATAACATCTTGTGAAGAATTTCCGGTATTATTATTTTGTTATTATAATTAATAAACTAAATAATTGATTACTTCAATAAATTGTTTATACACTTTTTTCTTTTCCTGAAGATGCCAACCAATGGTTTGGCGAAATACCGAGAACTAAAATAAAAAATAAAGATGAATTTAATTTTTTATATAAAAACCTAGTGCTTAATTAATAAATTACTTATAAAATAATAATTATAGTTAATTAACCTTTTTAATATTTAAAAAAAATTATTATTTCAAGCCCAAGGCTTTTATATAAAAATCAAATGAAATTTATTTTTATTGTCAATATTTCACCACAGCAATGGAAGGCATCTTCAGAAAAAGAAAACTGTCCGTTTGCAGGAGATTATGATGATTGTGTGTTCGAAAAATCTTTAGGTCATCTGCATTTAATAGAATGTTTGATTATTTCATGGCTTTGGGTAAATATTTAATAAACAAGGAAAATAATAAAGCACCCAGATGGCTACTCTGCGGCACACCGAAGATAAAACAAAATTTACTTTGGAAGTAAGCTCATTAAAACGGAACTTTTCAGTTATGTTTTCAGATATGAATTAATTCACATAAAGCAGTTGTTTATAATTCCTATAAGGTCAAGTTTCCTTATTAGAAGTTTGGTTAACCTTATCAAACGCCTTACTAAAGTCTGTGTAAATAGAATCAGTTTGTTTTCGTTAAACCAATCCTTGATTGGCCAGTATTGTTAATTCCAAAAAACTAGTAACAGTTGAACAGGCCCTTCTAAAACCATATCGAGCAGGATCCGATATAGATGACACTTGATGGGAAAGATGTTCAGTAACAATTTTCTCAGAAATTTTAAGTATAGCGCCAAGTTTAGCAATACTTTAAGAAATCAACATAAAATTCACACAAATAGATGAATAATTAATTACAAAATTAATTTCCTTTTAACAATAAGAATTTCTTCCTTTTTTTGCTTTTAAAATCATAGTTTTCTCAGATAATAATAGAACATTTTTAAATAAATACAGATAAATTATAATTTTCTTATTTATGCAGTACACACTTCCCAACTCTGTACACTAAAAGTCTATTACCTGATGACTAAGGGTGTGTGTGTGTTTATCGTTTTGTTATTATAAATGTTTTCTTCAATTCTTTCTGGTTTTTTGTGTGCTTTGCATGCATTTGTTTGTGTAAAAAAAGATTGTTTTATATATTTTCAGTTTGTTAAAATTATATGTTTAACAATTCTCAATTGGATTAAAACATTTTACTTATAAGATATTAAAGTTGAGATTGTTTGTTATACTCTGGCTTCTCTTCAGTTGTCGAATAAATCTTTCGCCTTTTACTAAAGATTTCCGTGGAGAGGAGCACTCTAATGAGTCTAAAAGTAATTTTTGTCGAGGCTCGATCTATTGGTTGGGCCCATTAATAATAAATTTAAAACAGTTGTTAAAGTAGTCATTTTATTTACAAATGTGGTATCTCACGCAATTAGGAAAACATACCGGTATTAAGTTTTAAGTTATCTCTATGAAGTTTTGTGGAAATAAAATATACTGCTATTTGGGGATATTTGTGAACTTTTTGTTAAAATTTTGCTTTAGGCATTTTTCTCTTTAAATCGAAGATAAAACACATATTCTATAAATATTTTTTTGTTAGAGCACAAGGTCTTTCTATAAAATATCAAGTTAATTTATATTTTTGTTTTCAATATTTCGCCACAACATTGTGTGCCATCTTCAGGAAGAGAAAAGTGTATAAACAATTTAACAAACCAATTATACATTTTTCTTTTCCTTAAGATGTCACACAAATTTGGGGCGAGACATTAAAAACATAATAATTATTTATAAACAAAAAAATATTTATAAAATATTAAAAAGGTCAAATAACTATAATTATTATTTTTTACTCATATTCTATTCCATTTCCTTTTTTTAAACATTTTTTGATGGCATCATTTAAATAATTCAAAAGGCCTAAATTCTCACTCATACCTGGTTCAAATTCATTTTGCAACAATTTCCCTTTCATTTATGAGGGACTTCAATTTTAGTCCAGATCTCATTTTATTTAATTTATAAAAAAGTAGATAACTTTGAAAGACTGACAGTTCTAAAGACGGACAAAACAAGCAAGCCTTACTTTTTTAAATGGTCCACGTATGTAATGAGTTGGCGTGAGAACGGCTGGAGCGATTTGGCTGATTTTTATTTTATTCGATTCGAAATTTTCAGGAGATGGTTTGTATGAAAAAAAAAATTATAAAACTTTCCGGAAAGCTGAAAAAATTCATTTATTAATTTTCTTCTGTTGTTGTTGTAAACACAAATAAGTTTAATGAAGCTTATGGTTGTTTGTATGCTAATGAGTTTGCATACGTGCAAACACACGTAAAAAACCCGTACATCAAATTAAAATAAAAAACAAAACAAAATAAAAGACCAAATTCAGAGAGGCAACTTCGGTGAAACTAAACATTGTTCTAACATGTCAACAGTCAAAATTTTTTTTTTGGTTTAAATATTTTTTTTTAATTCATTACTATACATAGCTGCCAGATGTTTTAGAGATAATACCGTCACAATTTTGGGGAAAAAATCTTACTTTATTTAAAATTCACAATAAAATCACATGTACATAAATATGTAAATAGACTGCATGTTTTTAAACACTTTGAAATATGTATATTGTATGGAAAAAAGAAAAAGTTCAAGTCCTTTGGTGAATTTGTTTTGAATTTAGAAAAATATGCATTTTAAGTTTAATATTAAAAGTTTTTGTCCTAAAAGTATATAAATTTATACCATAAAAATACATATACATATATATAGAAAATTGACTACGTTTTAATAAACATCAGCAAGCTTTGCTTATGTTACAGAATTTGTCAGGAGAGCCCATCGAGCATGATATGTTTTCAATAACTAGACTTTATATCGAAGTAATTTTTCTTCGCATGAGAAAATTTTAAGAGCAACTCGAAGAACTAAAGTTTTTAACACATTACATGAGTTTTTAAAAAAAAGTATTAATTTTTTGTATACATGTTTTTATTTTCACTTTCCAATATACCATGGATTAAATCATGTTAGTGAAAACATAAATAAATCGTCTTCACTTCTCAATATTTTTACTTAACCTTAAACTTTATAAAATTCCTAAACAGTGCTCAGTGATTTAATTTAGACGTATTGGATAATATTAAAAGTGAAAATTTGAATATATATTCTAATTACATATGGACATATGTATGTATGAACGTTATCCATGCTTTAAAATTTTTAGTGTGATTTGGTTCACATAATTTTAAAATTAACAGTTTTTATCAGAGAAATAAAACCTTGATATATTGGATAGTGAGGGCTTAGAAATATTAAGTCACTGACAATTACACTTCACTTTGAAGTTAAAAATTTAATTTTCTACTCGATGCAATTTTAACGATAAATACATATATATGTATATCGCTTATATGCTGAAAAATCGAATATCAAAATTCTTTTGTTCTAAAATTTTATTGTTAAAGTAAAAGATTTTGTTAGCAGTCAACATTTCTTAAAATTTGAATGATTATCTACGTCTAGGTTTATCTATCTATTCTTATATATTGTTAGACATTGCCAGTGGAAAAAACCGACTGAATCTACAACAGGCCAGATTTCCTTTCCAATGGGCTCTTGCCAATTCACAACGTCAAAAAATGACTTATTGCAAAACTGTTCACATTCATTGCTCAAAATTATAGCGATTAACTTTGGTTAAGTGATAGAGCCATTTTGGCTGCAAAACACAAATACGTTGATTAAACAAATTCAAAAATCCAAAGCTTAATTTATGGCGAACGGTATTCGCATAAATCGATTGGTTCCATTACCGATCCCGAAAATATAGTTAACTACCCCGTAGAGTTCCTGAATTCATTAAACTTACCGGGAATGCCACCAAATAACTGCCAGCTTAACGTTGGAGCGGTAATAGTCATGTTACATAACCTGAATCAGCCAATACTATGCGATGGTACTAGTTTGAAAGAAGAAGAACAGTTAAAGAAATTTACACAAAGGTTCGAAGTGTAAAATAACCAGGGTTCAGAATTTTTCATTTATGAACATTCAAAAATCAACATTCATGATATTTTTCATAAATGAGAAATCTAAAATTTTATATATATTTTTCACACTCATAAACGAACAACAAAAAATGTTCTGGTTATTTTCATACATGAATGCGAACAACAAGAATTATTAGTCTTATTCATATGTGATAAATGATAAATTAGCTACTTCTCATTAATGTTATTTTTCATAAATGTACATGTTCATTTATAAACGTTGAAATTTTATAAAATTTCTCATAAGCGAACGTGAAAAAAATTTCTACCTACGATCGCAGTTTACCGTAAAATGTAGTAAAAACACATGGGTACATATTAACTCAAAATACAATATTGCAATATATTCTAAAAGAAATAAAAATAAAACATTTTTTTTCTGCATACGCCGACAATTGCGCATTATCAAATACATATGTGCGTTTATGTAAGCGAATGCTTAACGCACATATTTTTACGACTTTTTCATTTATGAAAAATTATCAAAATTGTAAATATTCAAAAATGAACACTTGTGTGTTTCTCATTTTTTCACTTATGGATAGTGTAAATAACATCATAAGGCGTTTGATAAGGTTAACCAAAAATTTCTAATAAGGAAACTTGACCTTATGGGATTTATAAACAACTGCCTTATGTGAATTAATTCATATTTGAAAACACAACTGAAAAGTTTGTTTTATCTTCGGTGTGCTGCAGAGTAGCCATCTGGGTCCTTAATTATTTTCCTTGTTTATTAAATATTTACCCAAAGCCATGAAATACTCAAACCAAAGATTATAGAATTATAAAGATGTTGCACTGCGAACATTTTACATAAACAAAAATTTTAAGCATCAATTGACGAGGGGGGAAAGTGTAAAGGGTATAAAGAGAATACTGTCTTTGCATTGAGCAAAACTAATAACAGAAAAGAGAGTAGTATTTTTTATGCACAGAAACACACGTTTATTCATGTATGAATACATATGCTTCCCATGAATACTTGTGTTTGGGTGTGCGTGTATTGTTTTAGGTATATTTTTGTTTTTAATTCTGTTTTAAAATTAAAAATGAATTAGGTTTACTAGCAACTTTATTAATGTTCACAGCATACAGCTTGTGTGGATGTTCAACATTAATAGAAACGAACATGATTCATTTCGTTATTGTAGGGCAAATATACTTACTTTATTGTTGTATGAATGAAAAAATTTACGTTTACACCGAAGTCATGATGCTGTTATTTACTTATATTTTGAAGTTAATTCAACCGCGCACAACTTTCGGTATAAGATCTAATATGATGGAGGTAAAATAAAAGACATGTATGATTTTTAATTTTTATTCAAATTAGTGTTTTAAAATTTTTACTTTTTTAATATGTGCTGGTTTATACTGGTAAGTTTCCCAGGAAGAATGCTTTCTTAGTAATATTATTACAAGCACTCTTCTCGTCAAACCAAAAGGAATAAATTGTACTATTAGTACATTCTATGCATTGCTGAACTATGTCTTTTTTAATATTTTTCATTGCTTTATTGGCAGAAAAAACCTTTTCAAAAACTTTTATATGAATCTTACAAACTTCGAAAAATTGGTTGGCGGGTGCACATAAACTTCCGAAATCTGAGTCACTTTCATAGTTTTTTGTGTGGATACACATTTCTGATGGATATGTTAGAATTTGTGCAGGTTTTACTGTATCCATTCTACATTTGCTGCATGATATTCGTTGCGCTATGTATTCAATGAAATATCGGCTTGAAGTAAGTTCTATTGATACATTCGGAGAGTTAAAACAGTCGGCACTTTCATCAAAATATTCTTTATTATTCTGATATATGTCTACGATATCCATCACTGGACATTGATTATCAGCTGATACAGTTTCACTACATTCGGCGGAGCTTTGAAAATCCACCGGTAAGAATATGGTATCGTCGTTTTCACAATTTTTTGACGAAGTAAACTGGCTTATTTTTAAAGATATCAGCTTTGCCATTGCGATATTAAATTCGTGAACTGAAAGGTTCTTATAGTGTCCGCCTTTGGCGCGAACATATGAAAATACGTTTTCTAATGGCTCCTGATTAAACCGGCTAGTTAAAATTGTGAATAAATTAGAACTTTCTTGAAACATTTCTTCACTTAAAGATAATATGCCCCTGGTGGTTTGGATAAGACCGCGGATGGAAAATATTTTATTGCCGACATATTCAATTTGTTGCATATATATTATTAGATCCTGCAATACCTTCCAAGTATTATTGTTATGCTTTAAACCACGCTTTAGAGGATTAGGATCGCTAAAATATTTACTATTTAAACAGTCAAAATAACTATCAAGTTTTTTTATAAATACGTAAGTAGAAGAGGCTATTTCCGATGAAGTCCTTGTAAATTTACGATTTTCGTTAAGAGTTTGAATCGCAGCTTCAACAGAACGGCTTAAAGTTTGAACAGCCAAACCCACGCGCATTTTCTGAAAATTTGTTGGACTTATATGGGATATTGTCAACTTTGTCATTTTTGTGACTTTACCACGCTCTAGTTCAAAAACTTCTCTAATAACATCAAACCGCGCTATTCCATCAGGTGTTTTAAAGTCACCTCTGATAAAAGCATTTCTAATGGATTTAAAAATATGAGGTACATCATATAGCATATATACTTTATTAGTGTTATAAAGAAAATAAGGCTGTTCAGGTGACACTCCCAATAGGTCGTAACATTTCCTATTGTTTGGACCTTGATCACATGTAACTGGAAATCTAAATTTGATATTAGAAGTGTTTTCAATATTTCTCCTTTTATGGAACTAGCAGTTATAAAGTAGTTTAACACAAATTTACAATTTTCTATAATTCCTCTAATCATGAAAACACCAATTTGAGAACCCATTTCATTTGTTCGCTCGTATCCTATATCAACTACTCCATCTATAACATCCGCACAATCATTATAACTTAAATTTCTTCTGATTGATATTTCATCAAATATTAAAATGCACTCTCTTTCAAGAGGTTTCATCTTTAAAACCGTTTTCTTAAGAACATTATATATGCAAACATTGTTTCCTGGCTGCAAATTCTTAATATCTGCTTGGAAGGTTCAATTTCAAAATATTACGCAAGAACAAGTACGTAGAGGTTGATCTATAATAAATGCTTTGAACAAATTCTTTTCACAATCCTCCCATGGAGCGTTTGTTCCCCTGCTTCCCTTCATTAGAATTCTGCAGAATTTTTTTTCATTACGATTGATACCAAGTTTATCAATTTCCCTTTCAAGAGAGGCTTTTACTTTTAACTTTGCTTCTAATGCCTTCAATCTTTTTTCAAGTTTTCGACTTCATACATCGATTTTGTTGAGTTTTACTCTTAAGTCTTTTAAACATGTTAAAAAATTTCTTTCTATAAAAGTTTTCATTTTTTAAACTTTTAAGGCAGTTTGTGCATAAAGGTGGCGGTGATTCGAATCTTTTTCGCTTACGTAACGGACTTCAAAAAAATTTATCGTTGGTATTCTCATTTTCAGAGCAGTTGCCTTTTTCAATACTTTCTGGCTCAGCACTATCAATTAAGCATAATGTTGGCACGACTCCTCGATGTAAATATCTTTTACCAATTAAATCAGGCGAAAAGTGCCTATCACATAAAAAAAGGGAAGTAGTTTCTTCCACAAACTCTTTTTCAAAATTGCACTTTTTTAAAGGTGAGTTTGTGTTTGGAAAACAGAAAAGTTTCATTTCAGGAAATTTTCTTTTCGATCTGCTACAATGTGGCAGAGAACATTTATTGCCTGCTTCTTTGAAAACTTTATTTTTCACAGCATTATTTAACTCAACTTTTTCTGTTCTATTCATTATTGTATTTATTTTTTTAACTATGTGAGTTAAAAACCGTTTACATATGAACTGCTGAATGAAAGTATTTACACTTCTATTTATACTTTCATTCCTTATACCTTAGAGATGGTAATACTTAAAACTAAATAAATGTATAGTTTTCCCCATATTTCTGTGCTGATATCATGCTTTGAGTAATGCCTTTCTAATTATCTTTTTTACAACTATATTTTATTATCATGTTTATGATCTACGAGAATTTACATTCGGTAACCAGAAGAAGGGCTTACCATTTACTTTTTTGTCATATTCCTAAAAGACCAAAAAAGTACAAATGTAGCAAACACTGCCTTAATGAAAATATTGGTTAATAAGGCTTCCAAAGTTCGTCGACAGTCGATGCTGTTTTATTTTTACAATAAAAAATCTGTATTGTTTGGCTACGGCAACACAGAAGATTCAATTAGTTTTGTATACAATAATACCACTCGAATTTGTAGAGCCCAACAAACACAATATAACAACGTTGATTTTCATTGTTTATTAGTAATCGTATTTATAGTATATAATTTTAGCTTACAATTTAAGGCTAAGTTTAGAATAATTGTTTTGTTTTTCTTGTTTACAAAGTGAAAAGAAATTAATGCTAGTGAACTAAGAAAAGGCTTGATCACATAATATTATTTTTAATTAGTTCATATGCACTTATCTGAAAGCAAACCTTTTTGTTTGTTGGGCATAATATTGACAACGTAAACATACATACCCACACACACATAAACAATGTTCGTAAGTATGAATTGCTTTTGCTGAGAGTTTATTTATATTTTGGTAATTTGCTCTCCGTTGATGAAATTTCGCTCATTAGTCGTACACACGAGGATTTTCAGAAAATCCCATCAATAATTTAGCAGTAGCAGAACATTGTATGGCAGTGCAACATCTTTGTAATTCTATAATCTTTGCTCAAACGTTCTATTAAATGCAGATAACGTAAAGATTTTTCAAACACACAACCATCATCTTCTCCTGCAAACGGACAGTTTTCTTTTTCTGAAGATGCCATCCATTGCTGTGGTGAAATATTGACAATAAAAATAAATTTCATTTGATTTTTATATAAAAACCTTGGGCTTGAAATAATAATTTTTAAAATATTAAAAAGGTTAATTAACTATAATTATTACTTTATAAGTAATTTATTAATTAAGCACTAGGTTTTTATATAAAAAATTAAATTCATCTTTATTTTTTATTTAAGTTCTCGGTATTTCGCCAAACCATTCTTTAGCATCTTCAGGAAAAGAAAAAAGTGTATAAACAATTTATTGAAGTAATCAATTAATAAGTTTATTAATTATTACAACAAAATAATAATAATAATACCGGAAATTCTTCACAAGATGTAATTTGTAGTACACAGTATAAATTTTACGTCCCATATAATTTTTAAGCCTTTGAAGAAAGGACATTCATATTACGATATTTTGTAAAATTTTTGGTGAGTACAAAATAAGCAAAAGGACAGGCAGTAAATAATACAACACTACCTGCACCTCCAGCAAATGGAAGTATACACAAGAACCCTAATATAAGAGATAATGATAAACACATTTATAACCAAACTTGTATTATTGTTGTTAGTGTCTGGCTAAATGAGGGTTGGTTAGCAATGGAGTTTTAATATTCTTTTCATCACATGTAGAGATAATAAAATATTATGATTTTCTAACTTTAAATTTCTTATTTAGTTAATGTTGTATTGTACTCATATACTTAAGGTTTGTGTTTGATAGTTTATCGCTTCTCGGCCTTATGGCTAAGATCAAAGTGTAGTATCTGTTCTTATCAGCTTAACATCTGATAGATCCTCCATCGGAGGACAACAAATGTTAAACTGATTTTTGGAAATAGACGGAATGTTTAGGGGCTTGCTCCACTTCTGTCACGGGTTGGCCCGGTATTGCAGTACCGCCGGGATTTTGGCCCAATTTACAAATAAATTTCAAATTAAAAAGGATAAGAAAAAATCATAGTTATAAAAAAATTATCGGTTATTAAACATAATTATCAATACCGGCGGAGATATTTTGTCAAACGGGTGTATTGAAACATGTTACCACAAGAGTTTTATGGCCTTAAAATACGCTACAAGATGCTTATGTTTTCAATAATTTTGTTATTAAAGCTTGTAGATCTTACGAAGTAATAACTTTCGACACAGTAAAGGCCGTGTCAGATAAAACTTTTGCTTTGCGTTGCGTCAGAGTTTCGCTTTGACATTTGAGTTAAAATGTACGTAAATGTATGAAAGTTGCCACATAAAGCACTTCTGACGCAAAGCAAAGCGAAAAGTTAACCAACATTCAACTTTTTGCGTGCTTTGACAAACACCTGGCTTTTATTATTTGTGTTTGTGTATTTGTGTGTGGGCGTAAACAAAAAATTCATGAGTGTTTTCAAAGTTTATTGTGACATACACCACTTGATTTACGCTTTTGCTTTAAAGTTTCAAATGTCACGCAAAGCAACAAAGTTTTATCTGACACGGCCTTAAGTTACACGATTACAAATTCCGCCAGGTGTGGCTGGTGTAGCCAGCTACTTAATTACGGCAGCGCAGCATCATAAACATCAGATATGTTTATTTTCTGTTTCATTATAAATATTGAAAAATTCATATCTTTTATAGGAAATTGAGCAATAATATAAAAATACAACCCAGTTGTTGCCAAGTTATTTTTTTTCATAAAAACGGGGGTATTTTGATTTTGATTGTAATCGGTAGTCTGCTATGTCGAATGTATTTAAACGTTAAAACAGCATTTTATTGATTATCTTTGCTTTATACTTTTGTACTTTTTTAAAGTTTTGTGCTTTGCTTCCAAACAGTCGTAACTAATCGTCGTAACGTAATTATTCTCCAAAGGAAATCTCTTAAAAATAAAACAATGAAATATATTGGGTCTAAATACATGGCGGTATTAAGCAAATAAAAATAAAGCATGCGTTTTAACTCTGCTCCTGCTTCTCCCCATAGGGAACGCGGTCTTGGTGGATGTGTTCCCCACCTTGACAGGTGCTTTCGGCGTTAAAAAGCGGCACCAGTCGCCTGGGCTAGCAGCAGCTCTCAACTGGAAGAGACATAGGACTTTCACAGTTCGACCGGAGACTTTACACACACATACCGGTACCACGGAAACAAACTAGTTGCCCACAGGGCTAGAGCTCTGTTTCGGTTATTGTTAATGCAAAAAGCTCTTTCTGTAATATATGTAAATAAGTAACAAAACGAGAATTATTACAGACCTTCTAAATAGTAATATTGTATTCAGAGGAGTATTTGAAGATAAAATAAATTGGCTTATAGACGCTTTTGTGGACAACAACTTTCAATTTGATTTGACTTGAAATAATCTATGAAGCCTGGCTGTGTATTTTAAATTTTGTTTTCTCTCTGCTTTCTATGATGAATATAATTCTTATTTAATTAATTACATTTAGGGTAGAAGTATAAACATTTTTCACACAAATTTAGAATAAAGTCCCTAATGAGCTGCAAAGTTAATATAAAAAGGACATGTTTTTAGTGTTACCAATTTAGTAATATTTTGATATTTTTTCCTATTTATTTTTAACCAGACGATTGAAATGCTTTTTCAACAGTTTTGTATTATCAAAAAATATTTTTCTTTAATATTTATATCTTTCTATATAAAATTTTTATTGCGACAATGAAAACATAGGAAAAAAAAACTATAATGTTTGTTTATGAGTGTGAAAAATAAATATAAAATTTTAGATTTCTCATTTATGAAAAATATCATGAATGTTGATTTTTGAATGTTCATAAATGAAAAATTCTGAATCCTGATTTTTCCTTTTTGTTCTACTTACTTTGCAACACGCGTTAGCATCTTTTATTGGTGTGCCGGAAGCGTTTAGTTTAATCGTTAGTTGTTTAGCTCTAGCTTTTCCTTGTAAAGATGCTCTTTGCTCTGGGCCATAAAGTTCCCAAGAATCTCCTTTTGAGTGAAATTAATTTTTGAAACTTTTGGCTTAAAATACTAAAATTATTATCTTTATTCATGACATACAAAAATATTAGACTAACATTTTCTTTTTCTATGATTTAATACTCGCAAGGATGCATTCGAACACTAGCACGCTGTTGAATGCCATCATTAGCAATTATGAGACCGCTTATTCCATAACGAATCGGACAATTCCAAAAGCAAATGTAAGAAAAGCAGAATTAGCTTCGCCGGATTGACAGAAAAGCATGTTCATGCCTTGTAGTGCGGAGGCGATAAGCTAAAAAACTTATTAATGACTCCTTGTTAAGAAGTCACTGGCGCATCTGTGTCCAAATACCAAAGATACTGATTATTTTAGGCAGAACGAGGCAGAGGAGATGCACAATTAACTCCTTATGTATTTTGACAACTCATACAGACCTCTTTCTTATAGCATGTCCAGCGATCGTAGGCAATATATCGTGGAATTGAACTCAAAGCATTCATAGTAATAGAGCTACAGTCTTATTAAGGTCTAACCAGATCATTCCTTGTCAGAAACTTCTTATATTATATCTATTGTAGGTCGGTCAAACTCTAGAAGGCATTGCCGATTCATATCTTAAAGAAAAGTGTATTAACCCGAAACTTTGATCTCTATTATCCCATTTCTTTGCTTTTTGAACGAAGAATTTTGTTATGATTGAATCCATAACCGCTTAATGCTGCATTTAGATGCAGTCTGTCGATCTCTTTCTATTTTCGCATAAGAAGAAACTTCGAAAAATATGAATTTCCCTATTATTCAAATGAAATAGTTTACAAGATGAAGCCATTTCCAAGAACTGATGTTATTTTTTATGCAAAAGATAGAAGCTACTGAAATCTACTCCTAAAGTCTTATATTAAGCAACGTGGTTTCGTACGTTTCTTTAGCAAAGAATCTTATAAAGCGTGGTGGAAAATTATGGGTTTTTTTTGGGAAAGAAGGTGTTATAAAAATACCAACTTGTTGATAATTAATTCCGGGACTTCTTTTCGAGTCGTATACTTTGTTTGCACATATTCTTCTTTTTAAATAAGATTAATAATTTTTAATTCCTTTACAGCCTACTCAACTCGCTTGACAAGATTTTCGTCGACATTGCATTCTAAAGCTGCGCCCGCTACCATGCCTTTGTTACAAAATGAAATGCCCATTTGCGATTTTATACCGCCACAATATCAAGGGCTCAGCTATGAAAATATTAAAGAATTACGCAAAAATCATTTAACACCGAATATACAGGCGTATTATAAAAAGCCTTTGCTAATACATACCGGCCATATGCAATGGTTGTTTGATCATGATGGCAATCGATATTTGGATATGTTTGGTGGTATTGTCACTGTTTCGGTGGGTCATTGTCATCCGTAAGTATACTATACAATTATATAGAAGCATTTTAAAAGTTTTTTCATTATCATTTCACAGTGTGACACAGAATTTTGGAACTCAATTCTGAGAAAAGCAGCTCTAAAACTAAGTTCTTCTATATCATTCGTTTTTTCAAGTTGGCAGTTAATAATTTAATGGCCATAAGAACTATTTTTATATGGCGAAGTAGTCAAAACAGTCGCCTTTGTTTTTCTGCCTTCACCGCTTGTTTTTGGGTTCATAAATTTAGGGGGTGGAGATGCATGATAAGATTTACGTCTGTACCTAGCTGTGTAAGCCATAACGAGACGGTGGGCAATATGATGCGTGCGCCGCGTCCTAAAAAGCCGAAGACTAATTTCTAGCAACAGGTTATTCCTAGTTGCAATTTCGAAGCTTTCGAAGCAGGGTCGTCAACTATCACTCCTCGCTGAAGAGCTGGAGACTATCCAACTCCTGATCCAGAACACATGACAAGCATGCTTACTGGATCCGGATCATTTCCCCAATGTTCGCAGTAAAGGTGACATTATTCTGGCCCCTTAATCAAAATACATGAGGGCCGCGAAACCACAACCACCACGATATTTCCGAAGGGCCTACTTCAATAATCAAACAGAAAAAAGATAAAAAAGAACCAATTAGCTGAACTCTGTCGCTTACTGATTCCGTGGAGCTTCCAGTTGACTGCCTGTCAGCCTTCAGGAGACTGAGCTCCCATTTTTTCCCCGTTGACACATGTAACGATAGTGGATTTCCATCAAAACATATCAATGTGCTCCCGGGGGCATGGAAAACCATATTGTGTGCTTGCTGTTGCTTCTTGCGCTAAAATGTTACCGATGTTAAAATGTTTTTGTGGCGTCGCCAATTTTTTCAGCCCACTTTTTTGCAATCGAAAACTTTTTCAGAAATGTTGTTGTCAAACCCCGATACCTCGACTGCATTTCTAATAGATGTTTTACTAGCTCGTCCTCCGTTAATGCTAAGTTGCAAAAAGTTCCTCAATGATCTTTTCGCTTTTACATGTTCTCTGCAATGTTGTGTGGGTGATATTAAATCCCATCGCGTTGTTTTCTTATAGCTTGAATAGTTTCTTTTATATTTCCCGCTGCTAACATTCTAACTCACCTATTTTTGGGCTTAACTTTTTTTAAGAGTGTAAAAAGGTAGAGTATACCACTTTAGCCAGCTTTACCTATACCAAATTGGCCGACCGGGAGTTTATTGAAATATTTAGAACGTTTTCAATTATTGTCTATATCCATCCTCGTTGAAGTTGACGTTTGTGTTCCGATGATCTTATTTTCTTCGTAGGTTGTTCATATTCATGCTTTGAGTCTGCGTCAACATCTGAGTTAGACATATAACATTCAAGCGCAAATTTTCTTCAGGTGTTCACCACTTTCACTATCATCTTCAACTTTGGTGCTTTTAGCTTCAGGTTGCATAATTTTAGAACATCACCAACAAACCTCCGCAAGCATCTTTTTTGCATTGGCATGGTCACCTGGTGGAACCGCTCTCCTTGTTCATCCGATACCTTTGGGTTTCAAACTTTGGGCTTCAGGTGCCCCTGTAGGCTAGTAGGTAGTGTACTAGCTTGTAAGTATGAGGGTTGTGGGTTCGACTCCCAACGAAGACCTTTTACTACAAAAATAAAAATTGACTGTCGGTGGGGCTGCTCAGCGATGAAGGCATAGTCACTGGTCGCTGCGCTGTCTTTTATACGGCAGTTAATTTCCGACTATCCTTCTACTTTCACCACCTGTTTCATCTATTCTCTATCCCTTTCCTAAAGAATATAGCACGGTACTTGACTAAATAGGCATTGTTGCCTGAAGTGCTACTTCTCTTTACAAAAAAAAAAAGCTGCATAATTTTAGAACTCCACGAACAAACCTCCGCAAGCAACGCATCTAGCTTTTTGCCTTTGAATCTTTTTTGCATTGGCACGGTCACATACCTGGTGGAACCTCTCTCCTTCCTTATCCGATACCTGAAGTAATTGTGTCAAAAAGGTATCAAGGCGAAAATTATTGAAATGTAATTTTAACGTCATGAATGCATTGATATTTTCAAAATGCTACAGCAACTTGTCCATTCGTGTCTTAATATACACGACACGCCTTCAATGACTTACTTCAATACGTGCCATACATATAGCTGGTTATAATGGTTCGAAAGTATATTTGTGAAAGATTCGCTTTTTCACAGTGTGTACGACGTAAAATTTGCACCGCTTAAATCCGATTCATCAAAATATGGTTTTTATTTCTAAACAAACAAAACTTTTCGATTCTGTTTGGCTATATTTGGGACAATATGATCACAAACAAAACAAAAATCATCCAATTTTGGACACTTGTCATTTTCCATATGAAAATAGCCAATATTCTTATGGTTCTAAAATAAAATTCACTCTGAACCAGCCAACTTGACAAAACGAATGATAATGGAAAAGTTTTTACTTTTGGAACTGCTTGCACGTGCAATTCTCAGAATTGAGTGCAAAATCAATGACCTGAAAAATGTTGTAGCACGTTTTATTTTACTCATTTAGAAAAGTTAATAAAGCTTTGGAAAAACAAATCAAAGACTTATGGCACACCACCAACATCTATTTGCATCCCAAAATTCACGAATATGCGGCACGTTTAACTGCAAAATTTCCAGGCGACCTAAAGGCTGTATGTTTTGTTAATTCGGGCTCGGAGGCTAATGATATGGCCATGTTATTGGCTCGCCTTCATACTGGTAATCAAGATATATTGACATTGCGCAATTGTTATCATGGCATGTCACCCTATACTATGGGCTTGACGGCACATTCTACTTGGCGTTTTCCTTTGCCGGGAATATCGAACGGTATACATCATATCATGAATCCCGATCCTTATCAGGGTATATGGGGTGGGGCCAATTGTCGTGATTCACCCATACAAACAGATAGAACTTGTAATTGTTCGCTAGAAAGTGGTTGCAAGGCCAGCGTTTTGTATTATAAAGAATTGGAGGAAACATTTAAATACTCTCTACCCAGAGGTAAGGTAGCGGCCATGTTTGCTGAGTCCATACAGGGTGTGGGCGGTACAGTACAATTTCCCAAGGGTTATATTAAAAAAGCAGCTGAATTGGTTAGAGCTAATGGTGGAGTATTTGTATCGGATGAGGTGCAAACTGGTTTCGGACGTACCGGTGAACATTTTTGGGGCTTTGAGGGGCATGATATCATACCAGATATTGTTACACTGGCTAAAGGTAAATAATCTGCACAAAAAAAAAAACACAACTTAAGTAAAATTTCTTATTTCACTGCTGCTTTATAATAAAAATAGGTATGGGCAATGGTTTTCCCATGGCTGCTGTGGTGACCACACCTAAAATAGCCAAATCCTTAGGTTTGGCCTTACATTTCAATACTTATGGCGGCAATCCCATGGCCAGTGCTGTAGGCATTTCTGTTTTAGATGTTATTGAGGAGGAGCAACTACAAAGAAATTCTTTGGAAGTAGGCACGTATTTCCTTAAATGTTTGGCAGAGCTTAAGGAACGCTATGAAATTATAGGCGATGTTAGAGGCAAAGGTCTAATGATTGGGGTTGAATTGGTCATAGATCGTCAAACTAAAACGCCTTTAAGTGTGCCTCATGTTTTAGAGATTTGGGAAACCTGCAAAGATATGGGTGTTTTATTTGGACGCGGTGGTCTTAACGGCAACGTAAGTATTCCTTCTTATGGATCATTTTTTTAAAGTTAAAGCTTTGCTTGTTCCTTTTTGTTACTTATTAAATATGCTTCTAATAGTTGTTGTAAAAAACCGACTTCAAATAAATATTCATCAAATAACTTCAACCAGGAATACACCCTTTAATTTTCATTTGCTCTTATAACGCACATATATCCTGTGTAAATTTTTAACTGTCCATAAATAATTAAATTAAATACATCACTAAGGGGACACCCTTTAGTTTCCAATATTTATATATATATTCTGTGTTTGACGGTGTTTAACGGCTAAAAACAAAACCAAATAAGTGAAATTACATAACCTATGGGGACACGCTTTAATTTAAAAATATGATTTTTCATTCTTCTATTGGAAGTTGTAGTGATACAAACTTTGTTAAAATTTTGTATTTGCATCCGTGGCAGTTTAGCAGACATGTAGAGCGGATGTGTGTTGTATTGGGTTACCCTGTAATTTGTAAAATTATAAATTCTTATTTAGAAGGTTGTAATCTGTAAGCATCACTGCAAATCAATTAACAAGAGCTGCGAGCAAATTGATAACATTCTCCTTTCCGGAAGTCGGTTAAGAAGGAGAATCTTTATTAAAACAAAAAGTTTTGTTACGAAATTATTTTTAAAACAGCTTTTCTTCACACTACACGAACAAATCTTGAAGTCCTTAATATCTCTTTTACTTCATTTAAAATTTCTTTCAGACTCTACGTATTAAGCCACCCATGTGTATTAATAAATTGGATGTTAAATTTGCTGTGGACGTTCTCTCTAGAGCCATATCGGAGTTTCTAAAAAATAACAAAACGAATTAGGACCCCTAATCCGCCACACTAATTGGTAGACAAATTGGAACTTTATTTTTCTAGCCGAAAAAAACTAAATTTAAAATTTCGTTTGATTTTTGTAGTTTA
The DNA here is from genome assembly GCA_030448955.1 of Trichopoda pennipes. Classification (NCBI taxonomy): domain Eukaryota; kingdom Metazoa; phylum Arthropoda; class Insecta; order Diptera; family Tachinidae; genus Trichopoda; species Trichopoda pennipes. The sequence continues at coordinate 739,369 of JASKUP010000068.1, read as the reverse complement.
AATGGTGCCACCAGACTGTTTATTTTTTGAAATCAAGAGACTTATTAAAATAATCGCTAGATTTACTTATTGCATTTTTATCATAAATTAATAATTTTAGCAAAATATATTTTTTTAATAAATGGAAAAATTTTTTTATATAAATTTTTTAAAATAGATTTTTTTAAAACTTTTTTATTTTTAATTTGATTGCTTTTAACTCTCTACCTTGAGTCATAACTTCAGATTTTGTGGTAGAAACGTTTTTGAATAAGATGCAAATTAAAAAATACTATAATTTTATGTTTCAACTTGAGACCCTTGAAAAGGCCTTTTTAAGTAAGAAATTATTTAGAGTTAAGACTGTCTTGCAGCAAACGCCCAAAATATAAATTAACCTTAAGGTTCCGTGTGAGATTAGGATGCACTGGTTTCATTTGTATGAAAACGACCCCTAATCACTTCCCTTTTCATAACGAAAAGTGAAGAGGAGAATAGAAGGGTTTAGTCGACCCTTAGACTTCCTATAAATCTAAGCTAAGTATAGTGTTGAAACATCCTTAAATTGTAATAAATAAATTTACTCTGGTAGTATCATAACTCGAGGAGGGTCAGATATATTAAGACATATGTAAGTTAAAATTACAATATAGAAGTAAAATTTAATTGAAATTATCCTCTCCTAACAAACTTTTAAATGAAAATCGAACTATCAGATTACTTATCACTCATTTCAAATGGCTCCCCTTTTTATGATTGAAGGAGCAATGTTTAAGAGACCCTTAGAGTTGTTATAGATCCAAGTCTAGTGCGAATATATTTCTAAACCGGAATAAATAAATTTATTCTAATAGTGCCATAAAGCCAGATATATTACGATATATAGAGACAGATATACTAAGATATAATTAAGTTAAAATTACAATATAGAAGTCAAGTCCTCTCTTCATAACTATTAAAAAAAATCGAACTATGAGATTACCTATTTCCATTCCTAATGGCTATCCTTTTTATGAACGAAGATATAAGGGACCCTTAGAGTTACTACAAATTCCAGCTAAGTCTAGTGCTGAATCATCCCGAAACCGGAATAGATGTATTTGTTTTAAAAGCGTTATAGCTCAAGGAGAGTCAGATATAAGGGAACTCATATTGTTACATTTATTCCTTTAACAAACGTTTAGTATCAACTTTTATATCATTACTCGATCACGTTCAAAATTAAACTTTTCTCAACTATTGGGTCTGTACTCGTCGACGTTCATATTTAGACGTTCTGTTTTGAACGGTTCTCGCATTTACTCAAAAACTATAATTCATAACATTAAATATTGATGACGTTATTATCATTATTCAGTAAGGGCACCTGCGCTGCTTTGCGTCTTCTTGTTCTGTGTGGCTTTTTTTCTGATTGTTTAACTTAGTTCATGGAATTTTAATGTAGCATGTTGTTTTTTGTTCATAATCTTTCTCAGAAACGTCTTCTTCCCATTAATTCGTTTTAATAAAAAATCGAAAAAAATTATCAAACTACTTATTGACTTTCCTTCGATACCTTGGTATCCTTTACAGGAAACTATTTCGTTAATTAGCATGCTAAGGCATGATATAACTTGATATCTCGAACACGATACAACTATGAATGGTACGATTTCAATTCGTGCAATTTCTAGTGATAAGGGTATATATAAATAACTGCAATACATTTGAGACGCTCTTTAATTCTAATTTTAGTTTTATAGTCTTAGTTATACATATTGTATGCAAAATCAAATTGACATCCTCAATTACGTCTAATTTTTATCTTCTATGGCGACACCCCTTAAATTCTTATTATTTACTTAAGATCACATATATTAAATAACGTCTCCTATAAGTACACTCTTTATTATTTATTCTTGGTTTTTTACAAAATCTTGCCACAAAGAGCTCTTTTGTTTACCCTTTGTGCAAATTGGAATTTTCTACTTCATTTTCGGAAAAAAACGGCCCAATCACGCCTCCAGGCCATATAGCGTTCCATGCAGTGACACGCCGAGCATGCAAAGGCTTCTCAATAAACGCTCTAGGATTTTCAGAAGCCCTAATGCGCAATTTTGCTTGTTGACAAACCTTGATAAGTGAAGATGGGCTTCGTCTGCAAAATATTTTTTTTAAAAAAAACCACCCGGCTGTTCCTGAATGAATTAAGCGAATCTACGGCGATATGAATGGTTGGTCGGCTTCCATTTCTGCACCAGTTGAACCTTGAAGGTTTCAAAATCAAATCCTTACGTAAAATTTGCCGTGTGGTGGTTTAAGATAACCCCAATAGTTAAGAACGTCGAGAAATTGCCAAATTTGGATCTGCTTCATCTCTGTGGCTCACGGCTGCGATGTGTTCACTTGAACGTCAGGTCAAACATGCGTAGATGCTCCCACATTTTGTATCGAGCCTGTCGACTCAAATTCATAATAGCGGTGTCAGAAGGACGATTATGCTTTTCCCAATGAATTTTACGAAATGTAACTTTAACACAACCTCCATTAATGCGATTTTTCTGCGAAATACGAAATAAGAAAAAAAACTAAATGTTAAAACTATCATGCTGTTAATGTTGTTACAATTGAAAAAAAAACTTCTTGTTGAAAAACCCGATATAAATGATAGATTCATTTATGACTTATATAGCAGTTTCGTTTGCGTACGTAGCATCTGGGACATATTTTACGTTTTAGTTGTTCTAAAAATAATTATAATTTATAAAGAATTTCTTTAAATACAAAATAATTACGATTTATAAAAAACTAGCGTGCCCGTGACTGCTTTGCAAGTCATTTCTTCGACATTTTTTGATCGATTTTGGTTCGCGGTATTGAAAAACAAAGCACGTGAACGTGATACATATAACTGAAAGTGCAAAAAACAGGGATCATTGAAAAGCAACAGGTATGGGGAACTGAAGCCATTTAAAATCAAACGGCAAATCTGAAGGAATCATAGGAATGCGTGGTTTCAACACATCGCCCTTATATTTTTCTTTTAAAATTTTTGCTTCAATCACATTTTTCATGACTTTTTTGACTACTAACATATGTCATTGCATCTGCCAAGTGTGCATACAACGCCATCTACTGGCAATATAGCATTTACAATCATGTTTTTTTATGGGTTCTTGAGTTAAGATAGCGTTGTAAAAAAAATGTATGTGAAAATGAATTTTCTTCATAATTTTTTTTTTTGGGAAATTTTCCAAAATTTTCTTGTGTATTCTTCTTATTTGGCCGGAGACCTGTCCGAATTGGTGCTAATCACCGAAATCGGTCCAGGCATTCTCGAGTTATAAGCGTAGTAACTAACATCACTTTCTTTTATATATATAGATTTCTTTATATAAAAATTAATTAAGTTTTCGCCTCGGCATCTTCAGGCAAAGAAAAATGTATAAACAATCTTTTTTTTTGTAAATAATTAACAATAATTTTTTAAACTTGCAATTTATGTTTTCTCTTTATTTTTTTATCGCATCATTTAATAGGTCATGTGCTTAAAGCCGCCATTGTGTGCCAACAAAAGCGATGTCGATTTTACTATTAATGTACTGGATACGATATTTGGAAATCATTATTTAAAAGCTCCACGAAGTTGGCGACAATATGATCCAAAATAATTAAAAAACGATTGATTGTCGCTGGCTGCGAAGTGAGTTCTTAAAGGGGGCGAATTTAACCACTTACAAATACTTCAATGCAAAAGCGTTTATTTTTAAAAATAGAAGAACAATATAGTTCAAGACTTACCGCAATGATTTTTCCTTTTTCCTAAATTCTGTCTTTAAATCAAGTTAAACCATCACTTAGCTATGGGTGTGTAGACATCTATGCCTATTATTTTCATATGCTTACACACTCATTCAAAGTAACGGGACAATTCAACTGCAGTAAGATCAAAACAAAAACAACCAAGTAAATAAGCAAACATTTGGACTACTCACAGAGTGCTCAAGTGAACTATTATAATTTAAGTTGGATAGTCTATATTAAATAAATCAAATTCAATACAACAAACACATAATTAATAAATAAATAAATTTATTCCCGTGAAGCCATTGAGCAACAACGATATTTAATTTTTTCTTTAGAATTTATTATTATTAAATATTAAATAACCTCTGTACAATTTGTATAAATTTATAAGCTAAGATCAGAAAATAAAAGGCTTAAATAGAGTTCTTAGATTTATAGATATACAGTGGCTCACATTTAAAGTTGGTGAAATCATTAACAGATTTTTATCTACTAAATTAAAGGTCACCCTTGTTGAATACTTTTAAATAAGCATTTACTACACAATAAAAATTTGTAGTAAAGATTTTAAAAATATGGTCACACTGAAAATCTGACAAAGTAAAAAAATCATTTCAATTACCGTTACATTTATTCATTCCTTATTATTTTTGTGTAATATACGGTCAGTTGGATATTGGAGTTCGTAGAACTGAAAATATTTAAAAATTTATATTGTGATGCCGCGTTCAATCAAACAGTCCACCTTGGAAGAGCAATAAATAATTTTTAATATGTAGCTATTTAGAAGGTTAAATATTATTTATAAAAGTAAACTAACTGTACACGTCATCATTATGCGATACAAAAAAGATAACATAATCACAAATAAACAATGAGCGCCTGTAAACAGAAAATTTTTACGGGAGATGAAAAGTTTATAGATCGCGAAGTACAAAATGAGTCATTCATCTCCGCTCCAAAACTTGCCACAATAATTAAAAGCAATTTTTATAAGAAAGTACATGCGGAAACAATTACAAAAAATAAGTTGAATGGCCAAGCATGGCTTGAAAGAAATCATGTGTCAGTGCCACACCGCTTGGATTTAAAACGAGATCACATATTAAAAGTAATCGCGTTATGGAGCACGCTTAAAGTTATATGCCAAGTTATGTTGGCTTTTGCTATAACGCTTTAGCATCTTACAGGTTCTTTTTATGGATGAAAACTAAATTTGATTTGTTTGGTTTGCAACATCTTAACAATATTGCTCTCAGCAAAAATATTAGTAGTTTTTAGGTCTTTGATATATTTTTTAAATGACGCTCTATTTCACCAAGTGTATATGCAATTTGGAACGGCTTCTGCCGCAATCGGTTAATTTTAACTTTCCTAAAAACATATTTAACCTCAAATTCTCTTCTCAGTTTAAATAGCTTTCTTTCAAAATATTAGTATATATTGCGCTGTAATATTATAATCACATGTATTTTTAAGTGTTTTTATAAGACTAGAAAATATCTGCTTATGTCGTCTAAAGGAGCATTAAAAATTATTAATAATATTAATTTGATAATTTTTATAGTCTTTTTTAACGATCTTTTTTTATTTATCTTTAATAAATATCAAATATTTTGAAACATTTTTTTCAATTTGTTAATAATTTTTTGTTTTCAAAAACATAAAATTTTTTCCTGAAGAAGCTTTCCAAAGGAAAGCGATATATCGAGAAGAAAAAATATATAAAAAAGATCGTTAAAAAGAAAAAAGTTATTTATTAATAATAATATTAATAAACTCCAACTTTTACTATAGTCGAAATATTAATAATAAAACTTGTATACTACTAAGCTAATGGTGTTTCAATTTAATTTCGTTTAACTGTTATAAAATGTTGGCTTTTCATTATACAGAAGCAGAAAATAAGAGCGAACTTGAATAAAGCAAGTTTTACTTGTAACATTTTTAGAATTATTAATAAAGTTTTGTTTATTCAGAGAATATTATCCTACTGGATAATTTTGTGTAAGAAACAAAGAGAATTTTCCTTTCCGATTACTATCGTCAAGCCAGAAAATTTCAAATTACACAAATCTGCTTTACAGAAACTTGAGACAGTTTTTAAACAAATATCACAGGAAAAAGTGAATTCTAAAGCCAGATAATGCTTCTGTTTAGCCAACGTAAATGTGCCAAATAAGGCACCATTAATGACTTCAAAGTTTTTGTTATCCAAGCGTGGAACACAATAACCGATAAGGTATTTGGAAAACTTACAAAAAGTATGCCAAAAGGAATCTTTGAGCTTCTTTTCTAAAATAGCGGCTTAACTGGCTATAAGAATGAAATTGCTGTGTGTAATAGTTTATAAAATAGAAAATAAAGATTTTCAGTGCTTAATAATTGTTAATACTCTTTTCAACTGGCACAAGGTGATATTTTCTCATTTTCGTGTAAATGTAAAAAAGACGTGCGTCCACAATATTGCAGCACAGTGTAGAAATAAGTAAAAAAAAATAATCAGCAATTAGACCAAATTAATTTCTGTGGTGTAGGGTATAAACGAATTGTTTTTAAAATTTAGCATATAATTTATCAACAATATATTTTTTTTTAACAAAAAACAATATTTCCTTTTAAATGTAAAATGCTTTTATAAACTAATTAAATTACAAACATTTAAATTACCTTTAACAATTATTTAGGTTAACATAATATAATATACTCTATATATTAAGTATATAACGATATTTTTTTGTCATGAGATTTTAATTATTTGAAATTTTTGGTTTGTTGGTATTGTTGGTTGAAAAAGCCCATCCAAAAAAAAAAAAAAAAGAGAAATACATTTTAATAAATGCTCTACAAAATATTTCACTTAGAAAAGAAAATTCTTAATAAAAAAAATATAATTTTTCGTTAGCATACTATCATACTTCTTAAAATTTATAAATAAAATTAAATAAACGCAGTCTTGCTACACTTGTATATCGATTAATTTACCATCGCTGCTTATATCGGTGAGCAGGGTTTCTGATAATTCTTTGCGAGCTTTTTGTACCACCCAAAACATCAAGGCGATACCACAAATTACCTGCAATTAGAATTTCAAAATAATTTATTAAATCATTTTATTAGAAATTTAGTTATTAAAAACTAAAGCATACATTATGGCTGAAATAATAAAAATACATTTGCCCAAAAGTGATGAGCGGCGTTGCTGGTTGTTTTTTTTTGTCACCTTTCTCGTCATATATAAAAATGATATAATAAATATTTTTGATAGTATTTTATTTTTTGTTATTTTTTTAAGCACTAGCGATTTATTTTACAAAAAAAAAAATTAATCTTTATTTTTTATATATTATTTTTCAATATTTCGCCAAACCATTGGTTGGCAACTTCAGAATCTTCATCCCGAAAAATACTAATAAATTATTAAAAAGGTCAAATAACTATAATTATTATAAATATTAATTAATTTTTGCTTTTATTAATTTTAATTTTTGCTTTTATATTGTGTTTTAATCCCCATTTTAGTTTTCATAGAATTTATTATAGGAAAAGTTATCAACATAATAAAAAATTTTGATTATTACTTTTGACCGAAAATCGCTTTAACCGGCAACACTTTATTTAATTAGTTTGCAGTGTACAAAATGTTGTTTGTTATTATTTGTTAAACAAAAGAAACGAAAAAAGAAGAAATAATTAACCCCAATTGTTTTACTTACAAACAATAAAGTATTTTCTATCGCATCTAAAAGTACTAAATAGTAGTGAAAAATTTGTATTTATGTTAAGAGATGGAAATGTTGGGAAGTATTATTCTGTATAGATTAGTTTTGCCTGGTATTATGTTATTTATATTTTGCCGCCAGTAAAAAAGTCTTCGCCGTTTACATCAAACAAACAACAGCCAGAAAGAATGGAGAGAAATAACACCAGTATAAGTTTTGTCGTTTCTTCTGTTAAGTGTGCATCTCGTAAGGCTGTTGCAGTTATTAATGGACTTAAAAAAATTCAAACCGTGATAAGTAAAGTACTTTGGTTAAAAATCTATTTTATTCGTCGAACCTCGAATTTTATAAAAAAAAATTTAAATCATTACAGAAAGCCCGTTTCGTAAGTTATTAAAACAAGTGAATTTAAAGTTTTTCATTAAAAAAAATTATATATCGGGTCGATTTTAAAAAGGCTTAAGGGTACTCAGGAATTGAAGCCCATGTCTTTAGAATTTGCCATTTTATGGTTTTTTCATTTAAAAAATTTAGTTTTTCTTTTTGCCAAAAAAATTACAGCAATTTTTCTTGTAGGACACTTAGGAAAATATTCTTAGATCGTTAGGCAAGTTATTCTATAAATGAACATTCCTAGTTGAGTGCAAGAACTTGAATTTCTGTTTTACGAACTGTGGTGCACCCTTCTTGATAATATTATAGAAATTCAAAAGACATCTTCTGGTTCAAAAGTGAGCAAAGAACATTTTAAAATTCTTTTGACATAAGACGATATGTGGCTATAATTCATGTTATTATTATTGGCCATGAGCAGCATTTCCATTTTTAATATCAAACACAAACCTTACAACTTTATCCAAGGAAGTTTCCTTCCTTGTTTCATCTGGTGTGCCGCAGGGTAGCCATCTGGAACCTTTATTGCTTTTTTTACATTGTTTATTAATGATCTACCCAATGGCAATTAAATACTCCAACGTTCTATTATATGCAGACGACGTGAAGATATTTCGTACATATAATCGTCACGCTAATCACGCTAATCCTGCAAATGCAGGAGAATATGATTAGCATTTAATTCACGGTGTAATATTAATTTTATAGAATTAAACATTAAAAAGTGCAAATCCATGTATTTCTTCCGAAGATGTCATACAAAGCGGCTGTGAACTTGAGAAACTGAATGTGGTTTTAGATCTGGGTATGTTACTGGATGCTAAATTAAACTTTATACAGCATATTTCTGTGGCCACTAACAAAGCACGTCAGTTCTTGGATTTATAAAATGCTGGGCAAAGGAGTTTTGCGACTAATATGTCACAAAACATCTTTATACTTCTCTTGTCAGACCGGTTACGGAATATGGCTCAATAATTTGGGATCCAATTTGTAATAGCATGGAATCGGTGCAAAAGCAGTTTTTGTTATTTTGTCTTCACGGTTTACAATGGAATTCCTTGAATCTACCATCCTTCACTAGTCGACTTGCTCTAATAAAGCTGGCAACTCTAAAAAGCCGAAGAATAATGCTGAATGTCACGTTTCTTTTAAATTTTTTTGATTAGTAATATTTCATTTAACATTCCATTTCGTCCTACACGCTATTTTAATTCACTTATAATTATAGTATTCAGATCAAATTATGTATGAATTCAATAAATTTTGTAAGCATATTGATTTTAGTTTGGATGTTAATGTTGTTAAATGTCATCTTATTTTATATTTAAGTAGCTAAATTGAAGTTTTATATAATATTATTATTTACTTTTTCAATGTCTAAATATAGGATACGCCAAATTACCCTTTTTTTTTAATTGCCATAAACAAAACTACACAGCTTCGGCTGTTTGGCACGTGGCGCCATCCTGTTGAAACCAAATGTTGCCAATATCCTTCTCTTAAATTTTTGTGTACAAAAAATTCGTTCAACATGGCCCGATAACGATCGCCATTGACTGTAACGGCCACTCCTGAAAAATGGCCCAATTATGCCTCTGGATCAAAATCCGCACCAAACAGTCCCTCGTTTTGGGTGCGTCGGCTTTTCAATGTATGCGTGCGGGTTTTCTGTGCCCCAAATGCGACAATTTAGGATGTTTGCATACCCGCTAAGATTAATGAACTTCATCTGAAAAGTTGATTTTTTTTGCCAAATCGGCATCTTCTGTAAGTCGATCGAAGGCCCACTTAGGGAAGCGTTGTTCAAGCGTATACACAACCATATTCGTTCAGCGGAAGGATAAAACTAATTATCTGTCAAATCAAACATGTGCTAAGTGTTACCATTCACGAAATAAGCACTAGTTGAAAAAAAAGTTAGATGGCGGACCCTTTAAAAAAAAAAATACCAGAAGCTCTATGTCTAGCAGTCGAACAAAGATATTGTAACGTTTATTCCTTTTAATAAACATTTTGTTATATTGAGTTCTTTTATTGCATAATAACCCAGAACTTTAGTTTTAAATTAAACGATTTATTCGCTTTCAATATGCACAAAATAAACACGATGGCAACTTCACCGCTGTAACGCCTAAAAGATGGTGTATTTTTATTTATTATTTTATTTTCTCGCGGCATTTCAACATGAATTCAACTTATTTGCCCAGCAGTTGTTTGTGGCTTGTAATGCGTGATAAGATTTACGTCTGTACCTAGCTATGTGAGCCATGACCAGACGGTGAATTATACCACTGTGGACGAAATTGCGTGATATGATTTACATCTGCGCTTGGCAGCGAGCTTTAATCAAATGGTGGTCAAACCACTTTGCATTAATAGGAACGTCATGCTCGTCCTAGGAAGCCGAAGATTCCAAAGCAGGGCTGCAAATCATCACTCCTTGCTGAAGAGCTGGAGACTTTCCAACTCCTGTCTGGACTGGATCATTCACCTAGCGTGTCGTTAACGAATGATCCTGGCCACCATATAAAAACTGACTTGTTATGGGGCCGCGAAACCACAACCACCACGATACTTCCGAAGGACCAACCTCAATAATCAGCCAGAGAAACAGCTAAATGTCTAAAGAAACAAATAGCGGAAACTCTGCGGGCTACTGATTCCCGTGGAAATAACGTGGAATTCCCAGTTGACCCTTGCTGCCTTCAGGGGACTGGACTCTCTTTTTCCCTCAGTTGCACAGGTCTAGATAGTCAAGTATTCTATAAAGACTGATAAATGTGCCCCCGGGGGGTACTGTGGATGAAATGTAGCATCGTCCTTGGCCTAGAAGGCCTTCAGATATGTATATCCTCCAGTCACTCCTAAATGCAACTTCAAAAGCCCGGAGCAGGCCGCAGCCTTCTTTCCTTGCTGAAGAGTTGGAGACTATCCAACTCTTGGACCAGAGCGCATGAAGCTGTTCTCTTATATACAAGAATATGGAATATTCTACTTTATCATCATCCCATATTGTTGTTGTTATTATCGTTCAGTGTAAGCGCCTCTTTTGCTGTGTGTTTTTTTGTTCTGTGTTAGTTGCTTTTGTTTTCTGTTGTTTAAGTTATTTTGTAGAATTTAAATAAGCATGTTTGTCTTGTGTGTATAAAATTTATTAGAAAACTACACAGTGTGTAAAATACACAATAGATCATTTCGTTTACTTTTTTTACGTATAAATATTTTCTTTTAAACTGAACAAAATATTTTCATAACAATATACTTCCATACAGTAAGATATCCGAGATATCATCAATGCGTAAGCTACTTTATATTGTATTTGCTGAGAAAGGTACGTATTAGGGCGAGGGTAAAACAGACTCTAGTATTAAAGAATAGAATTCATTTAAGTCAAAAATCGATTTTGTTTGTTGAAATTTAATAAATTATTTATGTCATCAAAGATTAAAGACTTTTTGGTCAAAAATCTATTTTTCTTAACATATTTAGATGACTTCAGATTAAGCCCCATTTCCCTAAAGGAAGCTTTCTTATCGAAAATTTTAATTTAAAAAATTTAAGTTCTCGATAAAAAATTTTAAATTTTCTCAAAATCAATTTTATTAATAATTTTGGGTGATCACAGATTAAGCCCGCCCCGGTTTTTTGTAGAACACTTAGTTGCCTAAACAATTGGACTTGAAGTTTTTCCATTAAAATTTTGAATTTTTTTTAAGTCAAAAGTCGATTTCGTTTGTCGAATTTTAATAAATTATTTATGTGATCAAAGATTACATTACATGAATCTTTTTTGTTAAAAAATCGATAATTCTTAAAATTTTTAGATGAAACCAGTTTGAATCCCACTTCCCCGAAGGAAACTTTTTTATCGAAAATTTTAATTTAAAAAAAATTTAAGTCCTCGTTAAAAACATTTAAAATTTTCTCAAAATCAATTTTATTAGTATTTTTGGGTAAACACAGATTAAGCTCCTTTTTTTGTAGAAGACTTAGTTACCAAAATAAAATTAAAAAAATTTAATTTTATGTTTATGTTATGTCGATTATGTTTGTCAAATTTTAATAAATTATTTAAGTTATCAAAGATTAAACCACGTTCCTGGAATTTTTTTTTTTTATTAAAACATCGATTTTTCGATTTTTTAGGTGACGTCAAATTAAAGCACGTTTCGCTGATGGATGCTGTGTTTAAAGTTTATATATTGTTAGGCTTATACCTTTTATAAACGTTTTGTTGTGATTTCTTTATTGCAAACTAAATAACACCAGTTTTTAGAGTTTTTAAATTAAAAAAAAATTTATTTACTTTAACTACACAAAGTTGACACTACAGAACAATTAATTAAGATTAGGTTTATTTTTACACTAACTGACTATCCACACGCTGTCCTTTTATATTTGTCCATTGAAAGCAGGGTTCAGAACTTTTCATTTATGAACATTCAAAAATCAAAATTCATGATATTTTTCATAAATGAGAAATCTAAAATTTTATATTTATTTTTCACGCTCATAAACGAACAACAAAAAATGTTCTGCTTATGTTCATACATGAATGCGAACAACAAGAATTATTAGTTTTATTCATATGTGATGAATGATAAATTAGCTTTGTCTCATTAATTTTCTTTTTCATAAATGTACATGTTCATTTATGAACGTTGAAATTTTATAAAATTTCTCATAAATGAACGTGAAAAAATTTTCTACCTACGATCGCAGTTTACCGTAAAATATAGTAAAAACACATGAGTACATACTAACTCAAAATACAATTTTGCAATATATTTTAAAAGAAATAAAAAAAAATATTTTTTTTCTACATACGCCGACAATTGCACATTACCAAATATGTGCATTTATGTACGCGAATGCTTACGCACATATTTTTACTATCTTTTCATTTCTGAAAAATTATCAAAATTGTAAATATTCAAAAATGAACACTTGTGTGTTTCTCATTTTTTCACTTATGAATAGAAAGAAAAAAATAAATCGTGGCATTCACAAATGAGAAAACACAAAATATTTTGTAGTCTCTCATACATGTATGAGAAGAAGCGGCTAAAGAATGAAATGTACATATTCACACATGTATGAACAGTGAGTGAACACTTCGCTACTCTGATTAAAAATCTGGAAAATTTAAGAATCTTCCACTGCCTTTGTATATTGTTTAGTCAGTGTATAGGCGTCTGTATGTGTGTATTTTTGTTTTTGTTTTTAAACTGATAAAGTTTCTTCTTGGAATTTATTTTAAAACATTTGTTGTTGTCTTGTGTAGATAAGTTTTTTTAGAAAACTACTTAGATGGTAAACAGCATACAGATTTGTTGTTGTCTGCGTGTATAAAATTTCTACGCAGTTTGTAACTAGACATTTTGTTGTTGTCTTGCATGCCACGCGGTTAGTAAACAGAATATCAAATTGTTGTTGTTTGCGTGTACAAAATTTCTACGCAGTTTGTAACTAGACATTTTGTTGTTATCTTGCGTGCATAAGCTTTCTTAGCAAGCCACGCAGTTAGTAAACAAAATACCCAGTAGTTTACTTTATTGTTTAATTATTTTCTTTTAAGGCTTAACCAAGACACATCCATAGCAATATTTTATTTAAACAATTTTAATTTCTTGGTAAAAATTTTGTTTTTTATTTTTATTAATATTTTTTTGGGTGATTACGGATTAAAGTCCGTTTCCTTGCTGGACGTTTAGCTGTTGTTTTCTTTTAAAAACTTTAACTTTTTGGCTTAATACAGCTTTTTTATTTATTTATTTATTTATTTACTTATTTCATCTACAGAATTAAATTCCTACAGATTACTTTACAATATTAATTATAATGTTTGACTAAAAGAAGCTTGAACATATTATAACTGACATTAAAATTTAAATGTGAGTTAAAACTATTACATAAATGCAAGCATCTTGCAATCGGCTCATTAATTGCATAATTCGTTCTGAAAAGACATTCTTCAAACATGCGATTATTTCTCAAGTCCCTAGGAGGACTGTATAACGTAAAATAATTTTTAATTTCCGGGCTATCAATATTGTCAGATAGTATATTATAAACAAAAAATAATGAGGAGCAAGATCTACGATCCTCTAAGGATTGTAAGCCTAAGGTAGTTCATGTGGCCAAAACAATTTTAAAGCAGTCTTAGTGAATATCCTCTGAATACGTTCAATACGATTTGATGGGCCTAAATGACTAGGATTCCAAACAATGGAACAATATTCCAAGATACTTCGATCCAAGGAAATGTATAAAGACTTGAGGGTGTATGCATATTTAAAATCTCTACAATTTCTTCTAATGAAACCAAGCATACTATAAGCTCTAGAAATAACATAGTCGATATGCTTAGAGAATGTTAATTTAGTTTCAAAGCAGGAAACCACCAAGAGTATAATCAAAATTTATTAAACCCGAAATATAAGCATATGTGACAACACAACATTTTGAAACATTAATACGTATGCCATTTTCAAAACACCAGTCAGACAGTTTGTTAAAATCAATCTGTATCTTTTCGCAGTCACCAATATCGCCAATAGTAGAATACAATTTCAAATCATCAGCAAATAAAAGACAGCTGGAAAACTTAAAATTCAATGGTAAATCATTAATAAAAATTATAAAAAGTAACGGACCAATAAGCGTTTCCTGAGGAATACCTGAATAGGCATCAATTATATCAGTAGAAAATGAATTACCAATTTTAACCTTAAGTTTTCTATTGGTCAAGAAACTATGAAAGAATGCTAAAATATTTTTCGAAAATCCAAATGTACAAAGCTTGAGCAGTAACAGATGATAGCTAACTGTATCAAATGCCTAAGCAAAGTCAGTGTATATAACATCGCATTGGCGCTTACTCATCATAGCAGATACAATATCACGGCTTAATAATAGTAAGTTAGTCGTTGTAGACCTATTCGGCATAAAACCGTGTTGCCGGTCGGAAATAAAGCTCTTAACATGCTCAAATAGTTTACCCTTTAAAATATTATCAAATATTTTTGCAAATGGGCTTTGTTTAATTATGGGCCTATAATTGGTAACTAAGCTACGATCTCCAGATTTAAAAATTGGAATAATGCAACAAAGCTTCCAGCAGTCCAAAAATTCACCAAGTTCAAGGCACGAATTGAAAAGCTTAGTAATTATAGCCGCAATAATAGCTGAACACTTTTTAAAAAATATAGAAGGATAATCTCCAACTGAATCTAGTTTTATTAAATTTTTTAAAGAACAGAAATTAAAGGCCGCAGTTATTGAGATAAATGGGTCTAAAGTTTCTATTATGGGTTTAAAATTCTTCATTAAAAAAAGGTAGAGTCTTCCATTATTTATTTATGTTAGAAATGGAATCATTTTTTCTTTAGGGGCTTTTTTATATCAAAGGACTAAATTGTTTATTTAAAACGAAACACCTTCTACTTAGATTAAATAACTATTTTCCATTATTTGGTAAAATAAACATACCGGTTTCGGCTATATGCCATCTTTAGTGTTTTCTCTATACTTCTATTTTCTATTCCATTACATTCACCCGACACTTACCTCTACACCAAAACTAATGTAACCTGTCAACGCTGTGCCATGATTATTAAGAACTTCATGCATTGACCTTAAAGTTGAGCCCAAATAAACGTTAATCAGTTGAGCTGGCAGCAGGCCCAAAAATGTTGCCGTATGATAAACTTTTGAGTTAATTGTGCTGACCTACAATAAAGAAAATAATATTAAAACAAACGTGTAAAGCAAATAATATAATGAAAATTTTGTTAAATAAAACAACTTAAATAATAAAAATTAAATATAGTGTGTATTAAAATAATAACAATTGTGTTAAACTAAAACAAATTGCTAAATGATAACAGAAATTTCAAGTTGTGGGTGATGGCGTGTTTCAGTAAATAAAAATGTTAATTAGAGAA
This sequence comes from Trichopoda pennipes, assembly GCA_030448955.1. Lineage (NCBI taxonomy): Eukaryota > Metazoa > Arthropoda > Insecta > Diptera > Tachinidae > Trichopoda > Trichopoda pennipes. Next base: position 723,540 of record JASKUP010000068.1, on the reverse strand, counting down.
CAAACGACAGGAAAACACCTTTAAGTTATTCCCCATGCTTGCTAAATACGAATAAACGTTTTTATTGAAATTGTTTGTTGTTGTTATTTTGTCAACTTATTAGCATTCGTAACGCAATATGCTAATACACCTAATTCTCTTTTTACACAAATTGTTTTGTTTTAACACAATTTTCAATATTTTATGAATTTTTCTTATTTTGAATCTCATGGAGCAGCATATCGGATTCATAGTTTGGGTTTTTTGTTTGAGCACGTCGAAGAATGACGCTTTTTAAAACCGAATTGGTAAAGTGGCAATGAATTTAACACGTTTGAATTTTCAAGCTTTAATTTTATAACCCTTTCAAATAACTTACCAACGTTAGAAAGCATTGAAATGGGTCGAGAATTGTCAATTTGAAAATTTTTTGAAATTTTCATAAGTGGATAAATTTTTGCTGATTTCAAAATCTTTGGAAAGTAACCATTATTAAGGCAATTGTTATAAATCACTACTAAAAACTCTACAGTGAAGGTTGGCAACTTCTTAATTATATAATTAGAAATTTTGTCTACCCCAGTGGATTTTTTTGCATTTAAAGTTTTTATAATATCCCTGAAATGATTGCGATCAATCGTATTTAAAGCGCTCGAACTAACAGAAAATTGACAAATATGACCCGGACAATCCATTAGGTAAGAATTTACACTACTAGGGACATGTAAGGTATATGAATTAGCAGGAACATTGAACTGGTAAACATTCGAAAAGTATCTTCTAAACTGTTCAACTTTATCACTATCCTCATGAAAAGTGTTTCTGTTCACAGTTAGCTTAACGAAATCTTTAGTGTTTACCGCCAATAATTCTGAAAACTTCCCTAAATGTCCTTGGGCCTGGTTTTAGATTTTTTAACTTTTTGCTAAATTCCGCAGATTGATGTTGTTCCACCTTTTCCTTAATTATTATTTTGAGAAGTTGAATTTGACAACTTAGTAAACGGTACCCATCTGAGCTTCTATTACCGTTTCTATAAAATGTTTTTTAGCTGTTTTTGCCAAGAGTATTTGATCCTAAAAAACCTTTTGATATTGTCCGGAATTAAAAATTTCTTACTTTTTAGCTCGATCTCACTTGAATGCCTATCCATTTCAGTATTTAAACAAATATTAAAATTTGAAATGGCTTCATCAATTTCAACATTAGTAAGGTTTCTGTTAGTAGAAAGGCTAATATTCTGTAAATTTGTTTCAACATCCCGCTGAAAAGGCCTCCAATTTGTATTCTCAAAAGAATTAAACAATTTAGAAGGATTTAATAATAAAATAAAATCTGAAAATTTAATAATCAATTTCAGCGGAAAATGATCTGAGAAAGTAGGCAAGCTAGCTACCTCTAAATTACTGTTAAAAAAATCAATCAACGAAGTGCTTATAAGGAAGTAATCCAAAAAAGAAGGGCCACCTGGAAAAGAAGGAGCTATATCACATATTCTTTTGAAAATTGAACCAGACATATTCAACCAATCAGCAAAGCTATGTCCATTTAAATTCGTAATTGAGTCACCCCAATACGTATTCCGGGAATTAAAATCCCCTCCAATGAACGTACTTTCATAAGAGCTTGAAAATTGTTTAATAATATCGAGCGCTCCAAAGTACTCATTACGGGGTAAATTTGAATGAAAATAAACACTACCTAATAAAAACTTATTTAACTGTCCAGCAAATTTTAAATTAATTTCAATAAAACTGTTAGGAATTCTTAGATTGTCAATTGCAATTGAGGTAAACTTTAGACTTTTGTTAATAAGAACCGCTGTACCAATATTTGAATTATCTCTAATGATATTAAAATTTTCAAAATTTATTCTCGAATTTTTACGCAAATGTGATTCCTGTACAAAACACACGTCAACTCTGTGTTGGTTAAGAATATTATTTATTTCTATACGTCTACTTAATTCGACTAATGAAAAATGGTTGTATCTTCGCAAATAATAAGAATGTCAAGAAAATAGACTTATTTTCTTAAAGTTCTTTTAATTCTAGGCAATGCACCTAGCCATGCGATCTTGAAGCATCGAAAATGTACAATTTTGCCGTCTTTAGCCTAAAACTAGTTGCTTAATACAACCGCTAGACTTACTATATAAAACGTTCATTCCAATACGTGGTAGACAAAGTAGACCATAATGAGGATTTAGCAGTCAGTGATATTTGGAAAAATTTTTCTATTATGGACTGCATTAATCAAGTTGGGAAAAATGTTTGACCAGAATGTGTCAAAAGCAAAAATCCTGATCCTGTCATCTATAATAACGCTACTTTTACTGACACCATCACGCTGGCACATACAAGTGGAGATGGATTCTCGATGATGTATCATTTGCCGATATAGAGGAATTATTAGCTGATTAAAGCTTGAGCGAAAAATAACTTATAGACCTCACCCTTGAGACTGTTCAAGGCAAAGAATATAGCGATAATAAAGAAGAAGATCCTCCCATTTTAAATGCAACTCTAATTAAAGAAGGTCTTGTTGATCTTGCCAGGAAATTAGGTAATCATTTTAAACAATATAATCCTGATGAGGAACGACCTGCAAAATTGCAACCTGAACTGAAATCATTAATGGCATCTTACAGCGAAGTTTATAAAGGTTTATTACGAAATTTCCTTCTAAAAAGTACTGAAGTATCAACACAGGTGACTGGAGATGATAATCCAGAATAAAATAAGATTTGATAACAAGCAAAGCAACATACATTTTTGTTTTATCTAAAGTTAAAGTTTAAACGAATTTTTGGCACGGCACCTCATGCCGACAAAACTTTATAGATCTTTAATTATACTTTTATATACAAAAATTAAATGGAGACAAAAAAGGAGATAACACTCTGCTTGAATGCCATGTATGCGTACGTTTTTGCTTATTATTTAGTAGTCTTCAGCCCTTTTTTAAATTAATTATATGATCTTAGTTAATTTCGGAATATTTCTGGAGGATTTTTATTAATATTTAGAAAACCTCTGTGTACCGTTAACAAAAATTAGATGAGTGGATATAAAAGCATCTTGCGAGAACTCCGCCTACAACTGTTGGAGGTTGACACTTGAGACTTGCGAAATGTCGATGTAAAATATAGAGTGATATTTCTTCAACCGTAACACGTTTTTAATATTTTATGCTGTATCGGGTGTTTTTTAAAGAGGTTTAGGAATTTAAGTTGGCATCACTTTTTTAACTGGCTGCTATTTTGTCAGGTGTTAAGTGATTTATGTTTAGTTTGGCTTGGCATTTCAATGTGAATAAACAAGATTATTGTTGAGTTATGTTTAGCAATTAAACTCAGTTTTGTTGGAACTGACGTACTTGGAGTGATAATAATCCTTAAGTGCATGTTAAGCCAGAAAACTAGATTGTTGGAGTGCTTCATGCGCTGCTGGAATCATTGGTCCACACTTCTTTAAAAATCATCCTGACCAGAATGTTACAGTCAATGTTGACCGCAATAGAGCCATTATTAGTGACTTTTTCGTTCATCAATTAAATAACCATGATGTGCGAGTACTGTGGCAGCGCACATGCCACACACTTGATTTATTAAAGCATATGTTTGGTAATCATAGTTTCACGTTTCGAACCAGCTAGACTGTTGTGGGTAATTTTTGAAGTTGTTTGGTTAAGCCGATAAGCTCGAAATGATTGATCACTTGCAGGACAGCATTCGCTGTCCCGATATACGGCCACAAATGTTGGAGAGTCATCTAAATATGGACCTCTAGATTAGAGTACGTCCGAGCCAGCACTGGCGATCATACACAGAGACAAAACTGTCTAATAGAATCAAGAAGATTTTCTCTATGAAACGTTTTTGTGGTGAGGGGCATTCCAGCAGAAGAAAACGAATATTTTTTCAAAGAGATTCCTTATTATTTTCATGTGCTAAACCTTTTTAATTTTATCAAAAAGTAAAACCCATACATTTAAGAAGAAAACTTGTTATTTACCATTTTTACTCAAATTCCGTTGTTTTTGGCAACAAAAACACAATCCGTAGAGAACAATTTTTGATTATGTTATGTTTTCTTCTGAATTGTATTAAAAAAGAATTTCCAATTAATTTTTTCAAAAAGGTATTTCTTATAGATTTCATTAGACTACTTAATACTTTTTTTCAAAAAAAGTATTCCTTATTGCTTTTATTAGGCTTCTATTTGATCATGTTTAAATTATCTTATTAATTTGTTAATAAGAATATCTTCTTGATTAAATTAACTGGCTTGTTATTTCATGAATGCATACAAATCAACATACAGACAATTTTTTATGATCTTTTTGTTTTTGTACCGCCATAATTTTTTTGCTTTGTTTGGATAAGCTTTGCGGGAGGTGGGGAATAACTCTAATTCTTTACATTTAACATATTTAGATCAAATATTATCAAATAATATAAAATATTTCTTGTTAAAAAAAAGTAAATTTAAATAATAAAATTTAATTATTGACAGTAGATATGGTTTGAAATAATTAAATTAAATTAATGTAATTAATGTAATTTCAATATAAAAAGGCTGGTATTATGGCGGATCAAAGTAGTTTAATGAAAAGTGTACATATTTTCCTAATTTTTTAATCCTGGGAACTCTGTGATGAAACGTGCCACATTCTTTTAAGTTTTGAAATTACGTCAACAAACATATTTAAAAAAATTGAAATTGAAGGTACAATATTCTTTGAAATATTCATATACTTACTTACATATGTATATACTATTTCGCATTTACTAGTTTTTATATTTCTGAGCAGATTCTAAGTATTGTGTATGTACAATACTGCTTCACACTTTGTTATAGCCACATCGACTTAATAAGGAATATAAGCCTTCGATAGCCGATGCCCAAACAGATTTCATCACTTTAGTGCAAACTGTTAATGATATTGAACCAATAATCATAAAAATTGTTAAAATGTATGCAGAAATGGGTTTTGAACCTGATTTTTCCAAAATTTCTGATTTTTTCGTGTTTTGTGATGGCTTGAAGTGGAAGTGCGCTTCTTGCATGAAATGCATAGACATTATTATTAAGTTATCCTATGTTTTTAAGACTGAATATTTATTGAAATTTACTGAATTGACTGAATTTTTAATATACATATTTTTACTTACTCAACAATGAACTTATAGCTATTCGAGTAAAAAAATACTGTTAATAATAATTAATTTTTATTATTACATATATTAAATTAGAGTCTTAGTAAATATATCAATAAAAAATCAATAATAATATCAAACAAAATCAAGAAGTATTATTTAAAGAAACAAAGAGATAGCCTTATAAAATCAAGAAGAAAATCTTTTTGAAAAAAACAAGAAGAATATCTAGTAAAAACCCTAAGTTTTCTTCTTAATTTTTTCAAAATGGTTTTCCTTATAAAAATAAAAAGAATTTCTTCTTGAGAAAAAACCATAGAGAATTCTTATAAAGTTTGTTCTATTTTACTATGCATTTATTAGGTATTGTTTTTTCTGTGTATTTTCATTTAAATGCCAGAAGATTATCTTTGTTTTATTTCATTTGAAAGTTCTATACCTCTATAAAAACACCCTTTACGTTAAATGTATTTTAAGGGAAGGAATAAAATATCAAAACAAAAATAAACGTAAAAAAAGCTTTTGTTTGTTAGAATTGATAAAACTACAAAGTTGAGTCATTTCCCTTAAAAGAAATATACTCGAATACAAGTAAAGAAATATTTCTACCTAAGTTCTTAAACATTAAAACAGTCTTTAAACTGCGTAACAGAAAATACAAAATTAAAATGGAAAAAAAATAAAACGTATAGCAGGCATACACAATAAATCTATTATTTATTATTATAAGTAATTTATTGTTCAAGCACAAGGTTTTTATATAAAAATTACTTTGATTTGATAACATCTGATTTTAACTTTGCTCTCAAGTAAAGTATCCATTAGGTGTTGTCTTAAAGCTTCTCAAGTCATTCCCTTTTTTTTTTTATATTATATCTTAGGTTTTTACTATCTTTTCCTATTAAATTGATGTATTTAATAAGTTTTTAATAATAATGAAAATGTGATAATTTGCTGAAATATCTTAATGATAGAAACTCAAAAACTGTAAATATTGTTAAAGATAATGTACCTATGATAGTTAATAAATAAATAAATTTCAATTAAATTTCAATATAAAAATTAAGTTAATTTTTATTTTCGTTTTCCATATTTCGCCACACCATAGTGGCATCTTGTATAAACAATTTAACAAATCAGACTGATTTTGAAATAATTATAAAATCAGGATCGGATATTTTGAGAAGAACTATGTTTTTCAACATAAATTGACATAATTTGAAAGCAATGTTTAGTCAGTCTATTCATGTTAAAATGTTAAGCAGACTAAACATAAATCAGTTGACAGCTGACAAAATGGCTGCCGCTTAAAAAAGTGTTGCCAAAAAAGCGATTAAAATTCGGCAAACAAACAAACGGATCTTATTAAACACTGAGATATGACCAGAAATCTGAATTTCGATAGAATTAAAGATTTAAAAAAAATTAACATTTTATTCCTATTCGCCATACTTGCACCACTCCGATGTTAAAAAAACTCAGATTTACCCAATATTTAAAATTATTTCACTATCCGGGGAAAGTATGGCTGCAAAGCTGAAACTTGAAAGAAATTGGCGGAAGAACACCACCAGGAGTGGAGCCTGCGGCTTATTTTGACTCAACACGGGAAAACTTATCAGGTTCTGTTTTATGGGTGGTGGTGCATGGCCGTTCTTAGTTCGTGGAGTGAATTGTCTGATTAATTCTGATAACAAACGAGACTCAAATATTTTAAATAGATTCTTTTAGGATTTCGGTGTTTGAAGATTTTTGTAGCCTTCATTCATGAGCATAGTAAAATGTGTGGTTGATGTTGTTTAAAAGAGTGAAGCCTTACTTGTTGTTTGTCCCATTATAAAGGACACTAGCTTCTTAAATGGACAAATTGCGATAATAGCCATAATGAGATTGAGTAATAACAGGTCTGTGATGCCCTAAGATATCCTGGGCTAAATGTATCAACGAATATTTCAATGAAAGTATCAATGTATATTTCTAGACCACAGAACCACTTTCATGCTTGGGATTGTGAACTGAAACTGTTCACATGAACTTGGAATTCATAGTAAGTGTGAATCATTAACTAGCATTGATTAAGTCCCTGGCTTTGGTACACGCTGCCCGTCGCTACTACCGATTGAACTATTTAGTGAGGTCTTCAGACGTGATCACTGCGGATCACTGTGTTTGTTTTACTGGTAGTAAGAAGAAAATATTAATATTTTTTAGTATTTAAATTAAAATATTATGCTTGTCAAAAAAATCATATTGGCAAATATATACGAAAAAAAAGCCTGTTAATGGCTAATATATAGAAGACAAAAATATCTAAAAATGAAATATCTAAAAATAACGAATAACGGCTATGAGGTAGCAAATGACTGTCATCTTATTAGTGACATACGTGCACTAATCATATAGTATGCACCAGGCCATAAAATAGTTGTCATCTTAGTGATACACACGATTAATTACATCGATTTATTACATTATAGATATAAATACAATAATAACACATTTATATGCTTGTTTCAAAAGTGTCATATGTATTTTCCAATATATATGACACGAGCATAGCCACTGTAATGGCTATAAAGTAGCAAATGGCCACCATATTATTAGTGATGTATACGAATCATATGGTTAGAGCAGCCTATCATGTGATACAAAGAAAATACAGTGTGTTATATCAGCCCCATTCTCCATTTCTGCATAATGACGACAAAACATTTGAAAGATAAGAATTCCAGCTACTGTTAAGTGATTAACAGTGCTCTGTTTATTCCAAAATTAGCTATGTTAAAAATAGGTCTTAATTCTTTCTTAGTTAAATTTGAAGTGTAAGTGCACTCTTCAATGTTAAACTGTGATATGCCTTAATAGCCTTAACCTTGACTTGAAATAAAGACAGTAGAAGCGAGAGGAGCAAAATAGAGAAATGAAGAATTTATGGCGGATGTTATTGGGTGGATAAAATAGAAAAATATTTATAAAAAGAAAATCTGTGCTTAAATAAAAATAAATAAAAAACAATTAAAAATTCATTCATTTAAAAACAAAAAAACTAAGTTAAATTATTTGTAATTTTTGCAATAATTGTTTAAGGTAATAATTAGCAAGTTTCTAAAATCACGCAAAAACTGGTACAAGTCAAACTTGTTTTTTGTTGTTAATTGCGTTATTACAATTTCAAAGTAAGAAAATAAAAAAAAATGTTAAAATACTAATTACTTTTGAAATCGTTGTTAAATAACCAAAAATCAAGAAAACAAAATGTCTATGGAAAAGTAAATAATACAACTTTCGATTTAAATTAAATAACATTTCGAAATCTTTGTCACTTGCCTTTTAACAAAGTATGAAACATCTTAACATAATGAGGAGATAATTTCAAACCCAGAGAAATGTGATAATGCTGTTGTTATTTCCCGTCTTATCTGGATGTTGTCCCCTGAAGTTAATGGCGAGCGCTTTCGATATGAAAACATCATTATCAAGCCGCGGTATAATTTTTAGTGGTGAGTCATTTCTGTTTACTAAATAAACGCGCAAGACAACAAAAAACATGTATACTGTTTACCATCTGCGTAGTTTTCAAAGAAAACTTATCTACACGAGACAACAACAAATATTTTGAGATAAATCCCAAGCAGAAACCTTATCAGCATAAAAACAAAAATACACACAGACATACAGGCGCCCATACATCGAATAAACAATATACAACAAAATGTGATACAAAGGGAGTAGAAGATTTTTAAATTCTCAAGACTTTAAATGGACAAATATAAATAGGGCAGCATTTGAGTGGATAGTCAGTCAGTGTAAAATTAAACTTTATAAAGTAAAGTCGTACATTTTAAGTAAATTGTTCTGAAGTGTCAACATTGTGTAGTTAAAGTAAATAAAATTGTTATAAATTTAAAAATTCTAGAGTGATTATTGAGAAGTCTTTGCATGCTCAACGTGTATAGTGCGCTATGTGATCTAGAGGCGTGATTGAGCTGTTTTTTTTTCGAAGAATAGGCTAGAAATGCGGTAACGGTCTATCGCGAGATGTTAACAACTCAATTTTAGTGTATTATTGACGAAGTCGGTTATTTCAAATCAAATTTCCCGATCGCAATAAGCAGTTAAGTGGCCAGCAAGATCGTGTGATTTAATACCACTTTTTTTTTTAAGAGAAGTAGCACTTCAGGCAACAATGCCTATTTAGTCACAACCGTGTTACATTCTTTAGGAAAGGAAGAGAAGAGATGAGATGAGATAGTTGGGGAAAGTAGAAGAATAGTTATCGGAAATTAACTGCCGTATAGGACAGCACAGCGACTATGCCATCATCGTGAGTTTTTATTTTTCTTTTTGTAGTGAAAAAAAACCAAGGCCTTCGTTGGGAATCGAACCCACAACCCCCATACTGACAAGCTAGTACACTACCTACTAGCCTAGAGGGGTAACTAGTTAGGGACTATGTTGAGGACAGAGCCTATACGGAGCCAATTGAATCGATTTCAGCCTTAAAATTTTAAATCCGTGATGTGATTAACAAAATAGGACCGCCATTTTGCCAAAAAGTGATTAAAAACTTTTATAGAAGAATTAAATTCTATCAGCGTGGACATTTGTCACATATCATTTTTCATTTATAATTGCCGAACTTTCCTCTTCGTAATACAAAAAAAATTCGAATCATTTTAATCTAAATTTTTTGTTTTATTTGGTTGCCGTTTACACTGTTGCAAACAGCAGTAAGCGATTTCTTTGTTTGAACTGTAAGTGAAACGTGACAACTTTCAAGTTTTTTTGCTAGATCTCACAGTTATAAAATTATTTTAAAAAACTTTTGCATTATTTATTATAAATAAATAAATAAAATTCTTAATTAAAAATAAAATAATCAAAATAAACTTATAAAAAGATTCGTTGATTTAAAAAGTTAAAGTAAAAAAAATATTTTTGTATAATTAAAAAAAAAGAAACTCACACCCTTATTAGAAAAATATAATTTGTTTAACAAATAACACGCTCTAATGACAATTTAGAAATAGTTCATTTTATTTTAAACAATAGAAATCATTGTTTAATATAATTAAATCCTAGCGTTAATTTGATTAGTATATGGCTCTTTTCACAGTCCAGTGATGCTAATTGCTGTTTTTAAGCTGAACAGTTCACTGTTATTTCATCAACAGAATAACATTTGAAAAATATTTTAATTGAGACATCATTTTGCTTAAATTGTATTATTTGTAGGTCATATTTTTAGTTGTATTTTCTACTTAAAAAAAAAAATTAAATAAACAAAAATTACAATGTTAAATTATGTTTATTTGCAAATGCACACACACACACACATATTATTGTAACAGCATTAGGGACGCACAAATTTATAAAGAAAAATTTATTAAGGTATAAAAGACAAAGTCTATATGTTTGTTCTTTCTATAAGTCTTTCCATCTGCTTAAATCCCAAAATAGCAATCCTTTTTGCTAAGTAGACAGTGCGACCCATGTTTATTGGTAACGCCGTTTAAGTGTTAAGTTTTTTGTAAAGAGATGTACCACTTTAGGCAACAACGCCTATTTAGTCAAGTACCGTGCTACATTCTTTAGGAAAGGGATAGAGAATAGATGAAACAGGTGGTGAAAGTAAAAGGATAGTCGGAAATTAACTGCCGTATATAAGAAACAGCAACAGCGACCAGTGACTATGCCTTCATCGCTGAGCAGCCCCACCGACAGTCAATTTTTATTTTTGTAGTGAAAAAAGGTCTTCCTTGGGGATCGAACCCACAACCCCCATACTTACAAGCTAGTACACTACCTACTAGCCTACAGGGGCTAGTCTAAAGTCTAAGTTCGAATAAAGATAGTCACCTTTAAGGCAGTTTTTAAGGAATTCAATTCTTAAAGATCTCTTCCCAAGACACAACTGAAGCAAAGTCAGCTCCATTAAAAACTGGAAGATAAACTTGAAGTGGTTTTTTAAATTACGTTTTAAATAGTTGCTGCATTTAGATATAAAGAATGCGGTCAAAGGTTGTAGCAACCTAGAAAAAGTATATCATTCTGCTAACGTCTAACTTTTATAGTCCATTTTACATATAATTAGAATTAATAACCAATTTAAGCCTGACTAAAAAATAAAAATTAATTTAAATTTTTCAAAGAAAATAATCGAAAATTCACGTAAATTTTGTGATTTTAATAAAATGAAGAATAATCACATATTTCTTTTACAAACTTGTTTCACAAATTTAAAAAAAAATTAAAATTATTAACGTTCTAAGGAAAAATTCCTGTTCCACCTTTTAAATTTGAATTTCTTAGTGAATAAGTAAAATAGAAATAATTTTTCTTCTATGGTGAAGGACAATTGTCATCGATATTTTACTTCTTTTCATTTTCATTTTCAATCAAATCACACTAAGATAACCCTTCTGGGTTCTTTTTATTTCAATTCCGTTTAGCTACTCGACCAAGAGTATTGGAATTAAAGAGTCCGCCATCTAACGTTTTTTTTTTCAACTAGTGCTTATTCCGTGAATGGTGACACTTAGCACATGTTTGATTTGACAGACAATTAGTTTTATCCTTCCGCTAAACGAATATGGTTGTGTATACGCTTGAACAACGCTGGGAAATATTGTGACATTACTTTGAAAATCATGGTAATGTTGCAGAATGTGCGCTAAAATTGTGTACGGTTTTTGGAAGAAGAGAAGCACCGTCAGCTCCGTATGTTCGTTATCTTGTAAAAAAGGAAAAAGAAACTGGCATCCTCATCGATAAACCAAAGCGTGAAAAGCCAAAAGCAGTGCGTACAGCACCCGAGAATATTGCTGCTGTGGCAGAAAGTGTGCGTGATGCGCCATCAACATCAATTCACCGTAGTTCTCAACAATTGAACATTTCACAGACATCAATGAGACGAATTTTGCATAAAGACGTTGGTATGACGCCATATAAAGTCCAATTGGTTCAGGAGTTGAAGCCAAGTGACTATCCAATGCGTTTTCGCTTCGCTAAGTGGGCCTGCGATCGACTTAAAGAAGATGCCGATTTTGCAAAAAGAATCATCTTTTCAGATGAAGCTCATTTCGATCTTGGCGGGTATGTAAACAAGCAAAATTGTCGCATTTGGGGCACAGAAAACCCGCACGCATACATTGAAAAGTCGCACTAAAAACGAGTCACTGTTTGGTGCAGATTTTGGTCTAGAAGCATAATTGGGCCATTTTTCTTCGAAAATGAGCATGGAGTGGCCGTTACAGTCAGTGGCGATCACTATCGGGCCATGCAATACTACAACGCTGCAGTATCTTGTCGGTCTTATCTGCATATATTTGCCAGACTCCACTCGTCAGAAACTTTTTACACTAAGCCAGGCTTGTAATGATTCTTCCAGCTACTCTTAGTTAATGTCATATTTTAAGTGTATTTGTCAAACTGCGCCATACTTATTCTACTGCACTTTGCTGCTGGCACCGAGGTTAAGTTCAGTTATGTAGTAGTTCATTTAATAATTCGATTAGTTGGACATTTCTTTGATAGTTTTCGGGTCCATATGAAATTTCCCTGCTTTTCACGCTCCAGATATCATTTGCAGTATCTCCTATTATTCTACCCAAAATTGGGCAAATTAATTTGGAATACTCAACACGCTGGCATTTAAAATGACCATGCTTGAGAGGCAATGTCCAGAAATATGGATGTGGCGCCGTGTTTTAAAAATTGCAAAATACCAATGAAAAACTCTCACACAGAGATATTTAGGGTCTCTAGTTGACAGTTCAAGTAACATAGTCATAGAATAATGTTAAAAAGACCTGGGTGTAGTCTGAAATACGTGTAAGCTCTATTATTAAAATCATTTCATTGAAGTTATTAGGTGATAAGATTTACATCTGCGCCTGACCGTGAATGAAAAGCAGCGTCATTCACGCCCTAGGAAGCCGAGGACTAATTCTAGCAACAGGTCATTCCTAGTTGCAATTTCAGCTATTCCAAAGCAGGGTTGCAAGCCACTACTTCTTGCAAAAGAGCTGGAGATTATCCAACTCCTGGTCCAGAACGCATGAAGCTTAATATAATTAAGAACACGACAACATTCATGCTCACTGAAGCTGGACCATTTATTGTGTTCATTGTGAATGATCCGAGCCACACAACTCAAACGAGGACCTCGAAACACACACCCACCACGATACTTCCCAAGGGCCAACTTGAATATTCAGTCAGAGAACAGCTAAAAGACTAAAAAAACAAATAGCTGAACTCTGGGGCTTTACTGATTCCCGTGTAAATATAGTGGATTTTCTAGTTGGCTCCTTGCTAGCCGTGAAGAGGATTGGGCTCCCTTTTTCTAGATGGTTGTGTGATCCATAAACACTTATAACTGTGCCCCCTGGCGGAATTCATTGAAGTTATGTGTTATCCATACACGTTATTAGTGTTTTAATAAAAATAATTACTAGAAATATATAAAAAAAATTTTAATCTAAAAACTTGAACCCGCCTAATAATGTGTCTACACAAAAATATACCACACACAAATATATCTGTGGATTTAACCACAATACCATTCAGCGTCAATAAAAAATTTAACTCGATCAAGCAAATATTCTAAGAGATAGACCAGACATAATTTTTGATGAACACGCAAAAATACAAACAAATTCCATCTAAATTTATTTATTTTGTGGTTTGTGGATACATATCATTGAATTTAATTGATTTTGGTTTATTTTTTGTGTTATAAATTTAAATATACAGTGGTGGCCAAAAGATATTAAACCAACATTCACCTAAAAACTTGAGTTATTTCATTTTATTGGCTTCGCAACTCTGTTGAACAATAATAAATCAAACACGAAAGTTATTTTATTCAGTCGATTTTATGATAAAACTAACTCGAATTTCTTTTTTAAAAGAATACACGAAGTGAGAGAAGTATGAACGAAAACTTAAAGTACTAGAAAAACCGCAACATTTTCAGTTTAAATGATGAGCACAATAAAAAGATGAGTAGAATAAAGAGTACGAGTACGAATACAACAAAACTAAGGTTTAATGCTTTTCTCGTTACAATTTAACAAATCGTCGTAAAAAGTAATCGTAAGATAGAATCGATTTTTGAAGGCTATTTCTTTCTCTCTTCTCCGAATTTTCCCATTTTTACGATTTTGACAGACACATTCTCAACAATGTTACCATATCTTTAAGATATTGTATGCATTTTGTTGTTACTTGTGCTGAGTGTTTGAAAAAAATATACAGAAAAGAAAACAGAGAAGAACAGCAAATGTGTATTAAGATGTTACTGCCTTCATTTCATCGCTGGAACATATTTGATTTGAGTTTATTTGCAGCAATAAAAAAATTTATTTAGACTGATTTATAATCAAAGGAAGGAGAAAATGTTGGGCAAAGAAAGAAGAAATGTCATGCCAAAACCGTAATAGAAAACCGTAATAGAAAAGTGCTTTGTGATATAATGGTATTTAAGCGAGATTAGTTTCACTCTTAACTTGATTAATATAATGGTTCTTACAACAAGGCTCATTTTAGTTTCGTCTCACTTTGTACCATAAAGATCCCCAACCTACGGAGAGAATGGAAGAAGTCAAGCGATTCAGAACACATCGCTGATAAAATAAATCAAACATTTCTGAATAAATATTGGAGAGCCTGGGTTTCAAATTTTCCAACTAAACGAGAGCTAGCCTAATGAAATCCGGTACCGTGAAAAACTTAAAAGATGTTAAAATTTTATTTTATACTAGCGTGCCCGTGACTGCTTTGCAAGTCATTTGTGGTTTGTTTTTAATCTGCAGCATTCTTTTTTATGTGCGCCAAAAAATTCAATCATTCAAGAAAATTAATCAGAAGGAACACAATTTCTTTTTTTTTTCGTTTTTTTGTTTTTTTTAATATTTTATGTTTTTCAAAATTGAATATTTTTGTGTGCTTATACAATACGTCTTATTCTATTGCAATGCTTTTACATAAACAACATTCTTCGATTGATTTTGGTTCGCGGTATAGATAAACAAAGCAGTTGGGTTATTAACAACACGTGAACATGATACATATAATTGACCGTGCAAAAAACAGGGATCATTGCAAAAGCAACACGTATGGGGAACTAAAGCCGTTTAAAATCGAACGGCAAATCTGGAAGAATCATAGGAATGCGTGGTATCAGCACATCCTCGCCCTTATATTTTCCTTTTAAAATTTTTACCTCAATCACATTTTTCATGACTTTTTTGACTACTAAACGTGCCCCGTTGCAAAGTCGTGGCTGGCAGATATTTCTAAGCAAAATAATTGTTACACCAACTTTCGCTTGTAGGCGGTGGGGCGTCAGTCCAGGTAACTCAGGCGAATTTTAAAATTCGACTGGATAATTTACAAAATCGTCTTGATTGGTAAGAGATTCAACCGATTTGTAGGTAAAAATTTCCCCGGGAATTTAATTTAAAATTGTCACATTGATATTCCAATCATGGTTTCTAAAATTTTGTGCAATACCGGGAAATACCTTTGTGACCAATTCTTGTTTTGATTGTGCAAAGTGGCTAAAATTATCTGGACGCGTAATCATTTTTGTGGTGGGGTCAATTGAAATTGCGGCATCCTCAATTTCTAATAATTGCTTTGAAAAACCTTCGGCTAATGGATCATTTTGCAATTGAACACGCAAATTACACTCACACACACACAAAGTGCAACAAAATATGGAAAACAAAATTCTCTATTTGTTAGCACATCCACTTGCTATGAACATGAGCATATTTCGATTTGTATTGCCGTCGCATTCTGTGCAAGCACACACACACAGCAACCTGCAATCGAAAACACACATTTTATTTAATACAAAACATTGAGTCAAAGTATAGAATAGAAAAAAAATTTTGATATTTTTGAAAAATTTGTCCTGTTTCAAACACGCACTGTGGGCGCACTATTATGCGTAAATGCTTGATATAAATCAGCAAACGACCATTACGAAGGTACTGTGAAAATTCGGTGCAAATCCGACGGCGCATCTCGTCAAACACTGGCAACCAACGGACACCTATTTTGGGCTTAATTTTTATATATTATTTTATATAACCAGCTTCAAAAAATTGCTCTCACAGGAATCATTTTAGTATAGTCACAGTTTGTGCAAAAAACTCCCAGCCTATGGAGAGTTTGGAAAAAACCACACGATTGAGAACACAGTGCTGATAAAATAAATTTGCCATTTCTAGGGAGCAGACATAATAAACCTACAGCTATGTAACGTCACCAGCATTAAAGAGTATTAGAGTTTCAAGTTTTCCAAGACAACAAGGGCTGGCCTAAAGATATCCGGTACCGTGGAAAACTTAAGAGCTTGAAATTTTATTTTCTTTAACCAATTTCAAGAAATGTTCCTCACGGGAATCATTTTAGTTTGATCACAGTTTGTACAAAAAGATCTCTAAACTACGGAGAGGATAGATAAAGTCAAGAACACAGACATAATATTTATTTCATCAGCAATTTTGGAATACTAATTAGTAGCTTTTTAACGTCACTGATATTGGAGAGTATTAGAGTTTTAAGTTTTCCAGACCTGGTTGGCTTTAAATATTATTTTATTTAACCTATTAAAAATGGCTTTCACAGGAATCATTTTAGTTTAGTCACAGTTTATACCAATAATATTCCCAACCTACGGTGAGGATGGACAATTGAGAACACTGTGCGGATAAAATAAAGTAGTGGCCTAATGAAATCCGGTACCATGCAAAACTTAAAAGAGCTTTAAATTTTATTTTCGTTAACCAATTTCCAGAAATGGTTCACACAGGAATCATTTTAGTTCAGTCACAGTTTGTGCCAAAAAAATCACCAACACGATTGCTGATAAAATAAATTAGCCATTTCTAAGGAGTAGATGTAATAAACGCACAGATTTGTAGATTTGTAACGTCACTAGTTTTTCAAGCTAACCACGGGTGGGCTAATGATACCATGTAAAACTTAAAAGAGCTTTAAATTTTATTTTCTTTAGCGAATTTAAAAAAATTGTTCTCCAAGAGATCATTTCCGTACAGTCACAGTTTGTACCAAAAAGATTCTTAAGATTAGACAGAGAGGATAGAAAAAACCAAACGATTGAGTTGGCATTTCTGTATGCTAACATGCAGCTTTTTGACGGCACCAGTATTGAGGAGTATTAGAGTTTCAAGTTTTTCAAATCAACTTAAAGAAGCTTTAAATTTTATTTTCTTTGGCCGATTTCCAAAAATTATATAAAAACTGAAAAAGGGATTAAGTGCAGACTTTCAGGTCTGATTGCTTAAACTGTATTTAGACAAAGTTTAGACACACAAACTTTTTAATGAAAAACCATGTCTATTATGTCTGTCTTTAAATGCATATTTAGGGATGCTAATCTAACTGCATTTGCAAGTACGAGAAATGCTGTAGGCCTCTTTAGTCCCCTTACAACTCTCCTTTATAAGCCAAAGATATTGAAAAGCTTTCCTGTGTGTATGCCCTTTTATACTTGAATTTTAATTCGCTTCTTTTTTGACACAACCCTGCGATGACCCATAATTGAAGCGATGTCAGTAATTACTTCATGTTTTCTTTCCTTCTTTGTCTTTCTTTCTTTTGTGAAATTCTTAGAAGCAACAGCAAAAGGCATATAATATTTTAAAAGTATGGTAACATTGTTGAGAGAATGTGCATCTGAAAATCGTGAGGAAAAGAAAAAAAGGTTTCAAAATGAAACAGATTTTATAATACGATTCCTAACACTGGGTTAAGCGGCCAGTGTATATCATAGTGATATGAGAATAATTGCAAACAGCTAAAATTAAAATTCTTTTAACTTTTTTATTTATCTGCACCAAAAATGGAATACCAGGTGAAAATCGATCTTTGTTAATTCTTACAAAGGAAAAAGACTAAGAGAAACAAGAGTGTTAGAGGTGATCTCCTATAAGAGATCGAGGATCACCTTATCAAAATTAAATGTTCTTCCATTCTTTCCTTGTAAATCCAAAAAACTAATGCACTTTTCTTCGAAGAAGTAAACCCGTGTAATGATATTAAAATGCTTTAAAGACTTAACATTGACCGCGTTGCTATTCTGTAGATTTTTATAATTTTTCAAACAATTGTTTTATTTTTTTTTTTAATTGTTTGAAATCAATGGACAGCAAACTAATAATTTTGTCTAAGAAATAAATAAATTAAAAAAAAAAAAACAAATAAAACAAATTTATGTAAATGCACTTTCAGTGGCGTATATTTGCACCCCACTGTAACCATTTTGCGATAAACTTTAATATATATTTAGTATCAACAAAAAAAAAAGAGGAAAATTATGGGAATTTTAAACTTACCCCAAAAATAGCATTTTGTATGCCAAATGGAATGGGCGTTAAACGAGTAAATAATACAACACGAAATGCTCTGGGTCCAGAAATAACACGCAATATTGCGCGTCCAGTCTCATTTTTAATTAATCTATAAAAATTATACAAAATGAAAAGAAACAATATAATTATTATATTAAACTAATTGAATATCTTGTTTACAGAAATTTATTTAATTGTTTATAAGTGGCTCACATGATTACATTTGCAAGATTAGAACTTGTACGTTATATTGCGGTGGACTTCGCTATCCACATCATCACAATTAAAATAAACTTTTATAAGTCAAAGTTTATTTATTAATTTTATATCTACTGATTATATAGTATATAGGGTGTTTTTCTACAGATATGGAACATTAAGTTGGTCCCACTTTCTAAACCGGCGATAATTTTGTCGTGTATCAAATTCATTTATAAAGGGGTTTTCAACAAAAATTTTTTCTCTAAAACAAAAAATTTAGATTAAGATGATTGAAATTTTTATTGTATTACGAAGAGCACAGTTCGGCAATTATGAATGAAAAATAATACTTGGGAAATGTTCACCACGACCACGCTGGCGGATGTTGATTCTTTCAAAAAAGTTTTTAATCACATTTTGGCAAAATTGCGGTCCCATTTCGTTAATCACATCACGGATTTTGAGTTTTAAGGGTGAAATCTATCCGATTGACTCCGTATAGAGTCCTTAACACAGCCTCACAAAAAATAATCCAGTGGTGTTAATTTATACGATCAGGCTGTTGATAGTCTTGAAATTTGGTTTGCATTAAATTGGTCATTTGGTTGGCTGTATGGCATGTGGCATCGTCCTATTGATATCCACGTCGTCAATAATAGGCCAAAATTAAGTTGAGCATTACCGCATTTCCAGCCTCATCTTCAAAAAAAAACGGCCATATCACGCCTCGAGACCACATAGCGCACCATACAGTGACACGTTGAGCATGCAAAGGCTTCTCAATAATCGCTCTATGATTTTCAAAAGCCCAAATAGGATAACCCCAATTGTTAAGAACGTGCACATTTTGTATAGAGCCTGTCGACTCAAATTTAAAAACCAAATTCCTTAAGCAAAATTCGGTATGTGGTGGTTTTACCCCCAGGGGCACATATATATGGTCTTTGGAGATAGCAACAACTTAGACCTGTGCAACTGGGGGAAAAAGGGAGCCCAGTCCCCTGAAGTCAGCAGGGGTACAACTGGAAACTCCACTTAATTCCACGGGAATCAGTGACCCGCAGAGTTCCGTTATTTGTCTCTTTAGACACTTAACTGTTCTCTGGCTGATTATTGAGGTTGGCCCTTTATGGGAGTATCGTGGTGGTTGTGGTTTCGCGGCCCCATATCAGTCTATGGTTCTATGGTGGCCGGGTTCATTTCTCCTTTAATAATACCAGGAGTTGGAAAGTCTGCAACTCTTAAGCAAGGAGTGATGATTTGCAGCCCTGCTCTGGAATCATCGAGGTTGCAACTAGAAAGTTATGTTGCATAGAATTATAGCTTCGGCTTCCTAGGACGAGCATGACGTTCCAAATTATGCAGTGGTTTGGCCCACCATCTGATTAAGGCTTCATGGCCAGGCGCGGATGTAAATCTAATCACACACCTAATTCTTAATAGCGATTATGCTATCCGAAAATATCACGAATTTTAAGAATTAAGAATTTCAAGAATTTTTTAAATATTAAAGCTAACCACCACCACCACCACCATTTTCATAGAGGTTTTGATTATTTTAATGCGTTTTTTGTGCGAAATTAAATTCATTCAAAAAAACTAAATTTAAAAACTATCATATTGTTGGTGTTGCCACAATTGAAAAACAAATTTCTTGTTGAAAAACCCAATGTAAATAACTATTTTATATAATGGGAACAGAAAGTAAAATACCTGCTGATTATTCTCGATTTATAACCCGCATCTTATATTCCCTTACAAACTGCAAATCTGGTTTCATTGTTGGTAATATGAAACTCATTATAAATTCCATTTTCCTTCCGTAATATTCTATGCAGTCGCCGTTTAGTCTATCAGCGCTTCTTGTAACAATTGCCAATGCATCTACTACAAATATGTCAAAAAAACTATCAATTGGTGTTACCACAATTAAAAAACAATCTTCTTGTTGAAAACCCCTATATTTAGTTTGGATTGGCATTTCAATATAAATAGAATTGGGCCCAAAACAAGATTGCAGTTGATTCCGATTTTCATAAGCATATTTTATTTAGCTATTTCGTTCCACTTAAATTTTGAATGAATACTCCGTCTTGCTTAAATTTTAAAAGAAAATCATTAAGCAATAAAGTAAATTACTACTAACTGCGTGGCTTGCTAAGAAAACTTATGCACGGAAGACAACAACAAATTTCTAGTTACAAACTGCGTAGAAATTTTATACACGCGAAACAACAACAAATAGATATGCTGTTTACTAACTGCGTAGTTTTCTAAGAAACTTTATCAGCATAAAAACAAAACAAAAATACATGGAATGCAAGGAATGAATAACATAACAACAAAATGTGATAGAAAGGGAGTAGTAGATTCTTAATTTTTCTAGACCTCTAGTGGACAAATACAAAAAGGCAGAGTCTGAGCTGATAGTTAGTTAGCTAAAAAATTAACCTCGTGAAGTTAAGACGTGCATATTAAGTAAATTGTTCTGTAGTGCCAACTTTGTGTAGTTAAAGTAAATAAACTTCTAATTAATTTAAAAAACTCCAAAAGCTGGTGTTATTTATTTTAAAATAAAGAACTCACAACAAAACGTTTATAAAAGGTATAAACGTAACAATACGTTAATAAACAAAACTTTCGTATTTGGAGTGATGATAATCGTCTAGTGTATCTTGGGACACCTTAACGTCCAGAAAAACTGAATGTTTGGTGTGCTTTATGGGCTGGTGGAATCATTGGCTCAATTGATAAATGAAAATGTCTGTAAGCATGGCTCTTTAGCGGTCAACATCAACCTTTACGTTCTAACCCGCATCATTTTAAGAGAAGTACATACCAACGATTCTAAAAGTTTTTTTGGCCAGTCATGGCTAATTCAAATTCTCTTATGAAAATCGGAATCAATGGTAATCCCGTTTTAGGCCCAATTTCCACAATTTGAAAGAATTGTTCAGGCGGCCAAAACAAACTAAACATAAATTACTTGACAGCTAACAAAATGGCTGTCAATTAAAAAAGTATTGCCAACTTAAAGTTCTATATTTCTATGATGATAAACAGGCAAAATAGGTTCATATCAAAATTTAGTTTTTGCCCTTAGACGTTCATTTTATGTTCATATTGACTAAGAGCAATATGCCAAACTACTAGAAAAAATCTGGTTCTATAGTATTGTGCGAGTGAAAATCAATAACACAAAACTTTGTATATTTAAAGCTAATACTTCGTATGGCAATACTCCAACTTTATGAGATGCTCACTCGAAGCGATTAGTTATGGGGAATAATGCAGCAAAGTGTACTATTTAAAAAAAATTAATAATTTTTAGACCACTCTCGTGCATCTGAAGGAATAGAGCAGTTCATAACCAATTATATTCAATCAGTTATAAAATTAAGAAACATATTCGAATTTAATGAAACATTTTTTTTTGCACGATATATGTATATACTCTTAAAGGAAATTGGAAAAAGTGACGAAGCTTTTGTTTTGTGACTGTTGATTTCTTATTGTACAGAAACAATTATTTTTCTTTTTTTTGAGTAGGAATAAATAATAAATACCCACAATTGTTTTTGCAAAAAGATAAGTAAAAATGAAATATAAAAATAAATTATAAAAATCAGTTGATAAAAAACTTGGCGAAAATAAATTGAAAAAATTTTAAACCATTTTTAAAGTCATAAACTGCTGAAAGGCTATTAGATTTTCTTTTTGTTGTTGTTATTTTCGCCTCGCTTTAGCCCTTAGACTAGGCATGGCACAAATAGAGCTAATTTCGCAAAATTTAGTTCTTACGCGGTATATTTAAATGCAAACTACTTTAAAACTACGAAGTATTTTAAAACATATTATATTTAAGTTGCCATAGTGACTAATTTTCACAAATTCTATTCTAATCTATAGTATTAAAACACTGCTTATGGCATTTATTATTAAAAGAATATATGTATAAGTTTAAATTTGGTGACCTAAAGAATAAATCACAATAAAATATTTTTTTGCTCATTGGTTATATCACAAACACCTAACATTTAATATGTGAATATCAAGTCGATCCCATATGCGTATTAATATCATTGGTATTGGAATATAACGTAAGTTTATTATTTTACTTCAAAAATAAAGATTTTAACTTATTTTAATTTTAGAAAATAGAATTTCGAAATTGCAAAACAGCAAAAATGTGGGATTTTATTTGATTTTTGTTGTTGTTTTTTGCGTTGAATGTAAAAAAAATTTATTTGGTTATTATTTTCTTTTGAATATAATTTATTCGAATATTTTTATTCGAATATTATTTTATTCGAAAATATTTTTTTTTCTTTTTGTTTTTTGCTTAAAATGTATTGCTATAGACTCAGATTATTTAGCTTCAAAAATAAAGATTTTTACTTATTTCAGAATAAGAAAATAGAATTTCGATATAACAAAACAGCTAAAATGTGCAATAACAATGATTATTGTTGTTGTTTTTGGTTTTGAATTTATTGCTATAGATTTTCTTATTTTCTTATTTGAAAAAAAAAATTATTTCAATATTAATTGGGTATGATGTTACGTCATTCCGCGTCATATTTGGAGTATATAGAGAAGAGAGCACTGAACATGGCTCATAGCCGAAACCGGTCTGCTCACAAGCCAAATTTGCCAAACCAATTAAATTAAATTCCGTCGGACAATATACGCACATATTTGAATATTATTTTCTTATGAACATAATTCGAATATTATCTTCTTATCAACATAATTCGAATATTATTTTTATTCGAATATATTTTTTTTTTCTTAGAAAATATTGCTATAGACCAGTGATTGGCGAACTTTTTGGGTGGCAGGCCAATAAATTAAAAAAAAATCTTGCGGCGAGCCATTAAATTAAAAAAAAAAAACATAAAGGGTCATTTATTAAAAAATTATGGGGTTGCTGTTCAGTTAAAAGTTCGATTTAAGCTATATATTTATTAGTTATATTACGTAATATTTTAAAACAACATAATGATTTTAAGATTTTCCAGATGTATGGGAAGCATGGATCTGTTTTTGACTTGACATAATTTCTCAAAATCTGGTTCCAGCTGGGAGGATGAGCCTTTTAATAAATTAAATAGACTCTCGTCTGACAATCGGTTTCTTATTGAATTTTTTCTGCATTTCATTACTGAAAAGGCCTGTTCACATAAATATGAGGAAACAAACATTGCCATAATTTTCTGCGCATGATTAATTAGCTTTGGAAATTCATCTTTTGGTAAGGATTTATAGAAATTAAGCTTATCTGTATTTAAAAGTAGCTGTTTTAAATTATTATTACATTGCAATTCTATAATTCTCAATTGTAGATCAGATGGAACATTCTCAGGATTAACATTAAAAGGCATTGAAAAAATATCTAAACATGTTTGGATTTTTTTAAAGTCAGCAAATCTGGCCTCAAATTCTGAATACAGTTTTAATAAAGATTGTGAAAAGACTTTTAACTTCTCTTCACTTAAAGAATTAAGTCTTGGAAAATGAGTCAAATCATTTTTTCCCTAACATTTAGAAAATGTAAACAATTGAACTTTTAAAGACTTGAGGTCTCCAAGTTTCATCTATAAATTGATTTCTTCCCTGTAACTTCTTGTTCAGTTTATAATAGTGCTCGAGTAAATCCGTGAAAAAAGCAAACCAATTCTTATCCTCCAATATTTCCCACACATCCCAAATTTCAGTTTTGGTTTTTAGAAAAACTTTAATTTCTTCCAGAAGACTCCAAACTCTCGAGAAGGCATGCCCACAACTCAGCCACCTGATCTGAAAATTCTGCATCAACTTCCGATAAAAACTCTTGAAATGGTCGATGTAACAAACCACGGGCTCGAATGGTATTAATTAATTTTAAAATAATATTAAGTACGTGGTTAATATCCAAGGCAGCCTTGCAAAGAACATCTTGGTGGATTATACAATGTAAAAAAATTGTTTCGCTTTCAGGATTCTGACTTTTATAAACTCCTACAAACCCCGTATTTTTTATCACCATGTAAGGTGCTCTATCAGTTGTTAAATTAATTAATTTGGAAATTGGGGCATTAAAAGATTCCATCCCCTCTCTAAATAAATCATAAATTATTTTTCCTGTCGTCTTTCCTTTCAAAGATCTCAAACAAGCAAGTTCTTCGGTTGTTACAAAGTTTTCATCGACTCCTCTGATAAAAATTAGAAGTTGGGCTGTATCACCCCTGTCAACACTCTCGTCCATAGTGACTGAAAAATACTTAAACTTTTTAAGACGTCCATCGAGTTGATTGGTTAAATTGGAAGAAATCGCTTCAATTCTTTTTGTGACCGTTCTACGTGACAGCCCTATAGATTTGAAATCTCATACCTTTTCTGGGCATAATACTTTTCCAATGCTAATTAACACATCCTTAATAAATTCTCCTTTAGAAAACGGTTTGTTACTTTTTACTATTTTATAGGCAACAATGTGACCAGCTAACGTGGAGGATCGCTGAACACTTCTTTGATTTTTAAAAAACATTTGCTGACTAGATATTTTTCTTTTCAATTCCTCTGAATGAACTTTCTTATCTTCATCTGTCATTTTATAGCACTTTGACCCAAGATGTTTTGAATTAAAGTGCCTAGCGAGATTATAATCTTTTAGTACAGCTACCGGTTCTTGGCAGATAAGACAAATCGGTTATTGGTTATATTCCATAAAGAAGTACTTCCACGTCCACTCTTCTTGAAATACTCGACATTCCGAATCAATATTTCTCTTTCTATTTTCGATTGACATTTATGGAGGTATTTACAATATACATAATTTTACTTTACAATTTATTCTTTACGTCACGAGATTTACACTTTTACTGATTGCTGATTAATCCATCGATGGCCCGTTTATATTTGTTGCGCATGTTGTCTCGAATATTCAAGAATCTTCTAGATCTCACATATAATAGTTGTTGTTATGTTTTACGTTCAGTTTTCTATATTAGTTGTTAGTGTTTTATGATGTTTATGTTTCTTCTTGGAATATTGCATCAGAAAGTTGTTGTTGTCTTGTGTGTACAATATTTCCCAGAAAACTAGGCAGTTTGTACACAATATAATATGAAAACATCGCATTTTTTTGCTAAAATTGTTAATTTATATCTTTTTTAAAACATAATGTAAATTTATTTTTTGGGCATAATTTTTTAATAGGTGATTAATTTTTTTTTGAAAAACGCTCGACGGGCCGGATGTGGCCCGCGGGCCGTAGTTTGCCCATCACTGCTATAGACTTTCTTATTCGAAAAAAAGTTATTTGACTATTATTTTCATTGGAATATAATTTATTTTTATTATATATTCCAGTATATTTTTGATTCGATAATAATATATTCGACTACCTGATCGTCTAACTAAATTCACGTTGAGTATTTACAATTGAGCCAGAATCACGATATTTTAAACAACAACTATCATGTTTTTGCAAAGGGCAAAGCAATGTTAAAACTTCTGGGTTTAATTGGAACTTTGATAACTACTGAATGAATGAACATAGGAAAATTTATTGTTGCTATCTGGATACCCTTTACTTTTTAATTGAAATCGGGTAACTGTTAATAGCAACCATTTTGCAAACGTTCTTTAGATATATAAGCAGATCTTCGAAATGTATTGACTTTTCGGAATAAGTATCAATAGCTGGTGGTGCCTTTCCAACCTCAGATGATAACACACTCATAACGTGTTTCTGGCATATGATATGAAAGTAAAGCTTGATCAAAACTAATTTTACTTAGAATTAAATTAAGGTGTTTGTACATTTTAATATTCATATCGATAACCCGAGTTTATTTGACATTTTTATAACCAATACAAACTGAATTCACCGTAAAAATGCGAAATTCGGAGTCTGTCATTAACGATATATAGATCAATTAACACTTGAAATTCTTTAAATACATTTGGAACTGTTCCTACACCCCGCGCACCAAAAGTTGATTAACCCCACCGACTTTTCAATGGTACGTTGTAAAATTGCAGAACACAACTTACGACGGCCGTTATACTTCTGCTTGTCCTAGATAAAAAAGGAGCGAAATTAGCTTAAGATGTGTTGAATGAATAGTACTTTTGGATACCCTCAATAACAAAGTATTAAGCTATTAGGGTTAAGTTATTTATCCTTTCATTAAAAAGTTTATTGATGACTACTTGATCATCATTGTTATCATTTAGCCTTAATAAGTTTTTATTGAGTATTTCCAAATCTTCATGATCCGGTGATCCTGCAATATATTTTCACACCGTTCCTAAAGCATTTATCGATTTTTTTTGTCGAAAGCATTTGGAACGTTTTATTATCTGTTGTATGTCCATGGTCTGTTGAGTTTCTTGTTTCAGAATAAGGAAAAGAACATTGTCCTTCGGAATATGAGTATTTATGTAATTTGTGTCAAAAAGTTGTCGTATTTATCGATTTTAATTAGGTAAATTAGTCTGAATGTTCCGTCCTGAATCTTTGCTAGTCCATTATTGATAGTAACTATTTGTGCTGTACTGTAGTCGGGCGTTCGTAGTTTGTCCCTGGATCATAATGATTAGTATAATAATTGATGTCAAATACATTTTCGCTGGATGCCTTGAAAAATAGAAAAAAAAACATATTTCTAACTTTTTATGGTACTTTTGTGAACAACGCGATTTCATTTTGTCACGACTGCCGTTGTGTAATTTTCCTTAACTGTTTCTTTTTCAAACCTAGGGGTTAATTTTGTGCCTACGTGTTGGTTTATTCTTACGTATACTATGTCTCTTAGATTGTAAGTTTTTGGTTCCAATCTTTTTTTATTATGATATCGCATACCCCTTTTCAATATTATCTTTTCTTGCTTCTTCAAATTATTTGGGGTTTGTGCTAACAGTTCTGCCAAAGAAAATGTCTAACGGTCTTTTACCAGTAGTGAAATGCATTTTATAATTGTATTCATAAATTGAACGGTCAAGGATTTCATCAAAAGTCCTATGTGTCCGTTCCCTTTTTAAACATCTCATTATTTCTAACACAGTTGAATGGAACCTTTCTATTTGTCCATTTACTGAACTTTTGTAGGGTGGCGACTTGAATATCTGTATATTCAATTGATCCTTTACCATGAATATTATTGGCGCAGAATTTAACGGGGGCACATTTATCGGTC
Source organism: Trichopoda pennipes (assembly GCA_030448955.1). Lineage (NCBI taxonomy): Eukaryota > Metazoa > Arthropoda > Insecta > Diptera > Tachinidae > Trichopoda > Trichopoda pennipes. The sequence goes on along the minus strand of JASKUP010000068.1, from coordinate 695,626 downwards.
TTTATGGAACACTTAACCCTCCCAATCACCACTCCAGACCACATAGCGCACCATACAGTAACAGGTTGAGAATGCAGAGACTTCTTAATAATAGCTCCAGGATTTTCAGAAGCCCAAATGCGGCAGGTCATTTTGCTTGTTGACATACCCTGACAAATGAAAATGGCTTCGTCTGAAAAAATCATTTTTTCAGGAATTGGCAAATTTGGATCTGGTGGAGCACTATGACCCCCCTCCCCCCGGGGGCACATTTATTAGTCTTAATGGATTACTGAATCTAGACCTGTGCTGCAGGAAGCTCCACGTTATTTCCACGGGAATCAATAAGCCTCAGAGTTCCGCTAATTGCCTCTTTAGACTTTTAGCTGTTTCTTTGACTGATTATTGAGGTTGACCCTTCGGGAGTATCGTGGTGGTTGTGGTTTTGCGGCCCTCGCATGAATTTCATTATGGGGGCCAGGATCATCTCGCCTTTAATAACACCAACGGGTGAATTATCCGGATCCAGTGAGCATGCTAGTCATGTGTTCTAGACCAGGAGTTGGATAGTCTCCAGCTTTTCGGCAAGGAGTAGTGGTTTGCAACCCTGCTTTGGAACCGCTGAAATTACAACTAGGAAAGACCTGTTGGTAGAATTAGTCCTCGGCTGCCTAGGGCGTGAATGACGTTGCTTTTCATTCCCATTTGTTTGACCACTATCTGATTAAGGCTTACAGCCCGGTGCAGATGTAAATCTTATCACGAAATAACCTTTGGTATGCCAAAGGAAAATAGTATCTTACGAAGGGGTTCTTTAATATCTTCTGTTGGTCGCGATTTAACTATAACAGCTTGAGCGTATTTGGAACATTTATCCATGGCAGTTAAAACTAGCTTATTATCAGTTTTATATAAATCTATGTGCAATGTGTGACTAGGGTGTGTTGGAATAGGAGGAGTTTTCTTAATTTCTAGTTGATTCGGTTTACGAACATATTTACTTTCTCTACAAGTTAGTTTTTTGTTTTTGGCGTTGGAATAGTGTGACATCACTCTGCATCTCAAATTCCAATTGAGTGTTAGTAGTTAGTGATTGCAATCAATGGTTATTTCTAAAATTAGCTGATATTTAGAATTAATATGAAACCATACAAAATAGCTATTTTGCCGCAGACTTTCATTTAGCTATAATATTTCTAAAGTTATTTAAAGCATTTGCAAATTTTAAAAGAATATGAAATCGAGAAAAAAGTGAAAGGCATAGAAAAATAAATGAAGTTGCTTGGTGTAAATTGATACATGTTTACAAACTCTTCCTATTGTTTTTGCATGTTTATTTTATCGCAACTTAATCCAATTAAACAATATTTACACACATACATATTTGTATACATATGCGCCTATGTCAACATCATTTTACTAATAAGAAGAAGAGAAAACCTAAAAGCGAGAGTTCAATCAATGGCAATAAAATGCAATTTAATGAAAAATACACATAGAAAAATTATTTATTTACTAGCAATGTTTCAATACTTATTCTGCTATTCGGGACACCGGGGCAGCTAGTAAGATAAAAAATGAGTAAAGAAATTTGATAAGTCATTAATTACATTATGTCATAAAATAAAAATTATAAACCATTTTAAATACTTTTAATATTCATTAAAAATCACAAAGAAAATTACAATTTCAGATATCTTAATATGATACCTACCCTGTTATATTTTATTTTTACTTATTCTAAATTAAGGCTAATTCTTATTGTAGTACTTTTTTTCGGACCAACACTCAGGGGATGACCCCTACACATGCAATGCACTGTGCCAGAACTAGGAAATTAGGTTATGGGAAAGATGAAAGAGGCAGTAGTGTCTGTGGACATTCAGTTTGAATTTTCCCAGATTGAAAGTGACAGGAAAGACCTTCGGAGGGATCTTATTCTACATACGGACTGTTCTGCTAAAAAACGATGCGTAGTGCGATTCACTGGCCAATCAACCACAAATGTATGCGCTCTCAACGAAAATCGTGTTAAACGCGAAAACGTTCGAGTATCGGGAATAAGTTCCCTAATTTCACTAGAGCACTTACCATGGTAGTAATGATAGAACAGTGAAATACATCCCACATTGCGTCGATGCTCTAGAGAATCAATAGAGTTGGATACCCTACTGTCTTCAATGAGCCTCTTGGCCCTCTCCTGTACGCGGTCGAATAACTCCAAATAGACTTTGGAGCGCCGGCCCATATATGAAAGTTGTATTCCATTTTTGGACGGATATAGGTAATGTAGATAGTACGGAGATCGGATGAAGTGAAGTATCTTTTACACCGTTTTAGAAAACCGAGGCACTTTAAAGCTTCTTTAGAAACCTGAAAAATGTGTTTTGTCCATCGAACATCACACTGAATTTTCATGCCAAGAACATCAAGAGCTTCCGATTCCGTAATACGTATATCACCATAGTAACAGATGCAGCACCACTACCCAATTCTATGCGTAAATATGCAACATTGTAGTACTTTATGGTACGCGACATTTTTTTGTTTGATTACCTGGCGCGTAAACAAACAGATCAGAAGGTTTTCCAACATGGGAACAGGCAACATGCGAGAGACATGGTTTTTCTAACAGTTAATGAGCCCCTGGGATTTGTTTATAGTCATTGCGAAAGCAATCCTACTGGAAACTGTAATCTTTTAAACTCGAATGGTATGTCAGTCGGAATCATTGGGATGTGGGGTATTGTGTGATTTGATTTACATCCGCACCTGGCTATGTAGCCTTTATCAGATGGTGGTCAAGCCACTATGTATAATTTGAAACGTTATACACGTCCTAGAAAGCCGAAGCTATAGTTCTATGCAACAGAAACCTTCTAGTTGCAACTTTAATGATTCCAAAGCAGGGCTGCAAATCATCACTTCTTGCTTAAGAGTTGGAGACTTTCCAACTCCTGTCCAGAACACATGTCTAGCATGCTCACTGTATCTGGGAACATTTCACGAGGTAGGTGAAATAAACCCGGCCACCATTAAAACTGACTCGTCTGTCATAGGGCCGCGAAACCACAACCACCACGTTACTCCCATATAGGGGTCAACCTCAATGATCAGCCAGAGAACTATTACATGTCTAAAGAGACAAATAATGAACTCTGGGGAAATAAAGTGGAGCTTGCAGTTGACTCCCTGCCTGACTTCAGGGGACTGGGCTCCCTTTTTCCCCCAGTTGCACAGGTCTAGATAGCTGTTACGTACTATGAAGACCATAAATGTGCCCCCGGGGGGTTGGGATGTGGGGTATCATAACGTCTTCTCCTTTATACTTTCCTTTCAATATAATTGCTTCTATTACGTTATTCATTAATTTTTTTTACCGCTAATCGTGTGCCGTTACAAACTTTCAGTTGGTTAATATTTCGCAACGTCATAACTAAAGATCGAACCTTTAATTGAAGATTGTGAGGCGGCAATCCCAGCAAATCAGGTGAGTTTAAAAATTCCGGTGGATAGTTCACAACGTAATCTTCATTAGTAGCCATATCAATTGATTTATATGTCCTCATTTCGCCAGGAATGTCATCTTGAATTTTGAACCAACCAATCAACGAATAAATAATTTTCTGCAACTTTATGAATAAATTCATATATTGATTGCGTTAACTGACAAAAACTTCATCAGGAAAGGTGATGCAGTCAGTCAGCACATCTATAGGAAATTTACCATTACCAATATCAATGAGTTGTTTAGATAAAATGTCTCCAGATTGATAATTTTCAACAAAACATGCATTTTCTTGCTTAAATGTAATACCTTGACGTGTTTCCACAATTTGGAGGACTTTAAACATGCATTCAGTTTATCAGCTGGCGCCGAACGTGGAATCACTAGTAATGTTTGGCGAAAATCTCCTGATAATAAAATCATGACGCTACCAAATTGGTTTTGGTTGTTCCGTTGATCTTTTAAAGTTCTATCTAAAGCTTCAAAAAATTTTTATGCGCCATCGTGCATTCATTCCACACTATTAGTTTACAATGCTGCAAAACCTTTACCACTGCTGAATTATTGGAAATGTTGCAGGTTGGAGCTTCATTGTCTTGCATATTCAATGGCAATTTTAGGGCTGAATAGGCTGTTCGACCGCCTTCTAGCAAAGTTGCTGCAATGCCTGGTGAAGCATTCATTTTTTGAGCGAATTGTTGCCAATATTAAAGTGATCAAAAAAGTTTTTGCTGTACCACCCGGAGCGTCCAAGAAGTAAATCTCTCCATCATTTATTACCTTCATAAGAGTATCAAATACATACTTTTGTTCTTCGTTCAACAATGAAAGATATATTTGAATCGATTCTTTCAAAGTATTGATTTTTTTCGTTCTAACTTTTGATGAAAAACATCATGCATTGGGCGATTGGGCGCGGCCATCCCCAATTAACATAATTGTTTATTTGACATCGTCAAGCACGTATCCTCAATGGAAAGCAATGCCTTATTTGCAAATTCAGATTCCCTGTTCTATTGCGCATATTAAATAAAATATCGTCACACATATTATCTTTGTAAAGGGTGCGCCAAATAACTTTTTTTTTGTTTTAGATGCTATAAACAAAACCACTGAATATTTTCTCAAATTTCTTTTTTTTTTTACTTAAAAGTACAATCCTTCCGGGTAATAATGGAAAATAATTTCATTCAAATGGCTGCCTCGGCTGGCCATGCAATTGCCTACACGATCGGTCCAATTATAAGCACATTATCGATTGTGTGCAGCTGTATTTCACCAATGGCTTTACGAATATTGTCCTTCAAAGCCCCCCCCCCCCCCCCCCCGGGGCACATTTATGGTCTTTATAGTACGTAACATCTATCTAGATCTGTGCAACTGGGGGTATAAAGGGAGCCCAGTCCCCTGAAGACAGGCAGGGAGTCAACTGGAAGCTCCACTTTATTTCCACGGGGATCAGTGAACCGCAGCGTTCATTATTTGTCTCTTTAGATATTTAATAGTTCTCTGACTGATCATTGAGGTTGGCCCCTATATGGGAGTATCGTGGTGGTTGTGGTTTCGCGACCCCATAACAGTATAATGGTTATTATGATGGCCAGGATCATCTCACTGATAATGACACGCAAAGTGAATGATCCAGTCCAGTGAGCATGCTAGACATGTGTTCTGGACAGGAGTTGAAAGTCTCCAACTCTTTAGCAAGGTGTGATGGTTTGCAGCCCTGCCCTGGAATCATTAAAGTTGCAACTAGGTGGTTCTGTTGCTTAGAATTATACAATAGTGGTTTGTCCACCATCTGATTAAGGCTACATAGCCAGGTGCGGATGTAAAACGAATCACACTCTGTCCTTAAAGCGTCAATTGTCTCTGGCTTGTCGGCGTAACACTTTGACGGCACCCCACAAATAATAGTCCAACGGTGTAAAATCGCAGCTTCGAAGTGGCCAAGCGACATCAGCTCTGCGGCTGATAATGCGATCTTCAAAAATAGGGTGCAAAACATCGAGTGTAGCTTCGGCTGTGTGGCACGTAGCGCCGTCCTGTTGAAACCAAATGTTGCCACTATCCTCCTCTTCAATTTTTGTGAACAAAAATTCGTTCAGCATGGCCCGATAATGATCGCCACTGACTGTAACGGCCACTCCTTGCTCATTTTCCAAGAAAAACGGTCCAATTATGCCACTGGACCAAAATCCGCACCAAACAGTCACTCGATTTGGGTGCGTCGGCTTTTCAATGCATGCGTGCGGGTTTTCTTGCCCCAAATGCGACAATTTTGCTTGTTTACATACCCGCCAAGATCAAAATGAGCTTCATCTGAAAAGATGATTTTTTTTTTTGCAAAATCGGCATCTTCTGTAAGTCGATCGCAGGCCCACATAGCGAAGCAAAAACGCATTGGATGGTCACTTGGCTTCAACTCATGAACCAATTGGACTTTGTATGGCGTCATACCAAGGTCTTTATGCAAAATTCGTCTCAATGATGTCTCTGAAATGTTCAACTGTTGAGAACGACGGTGAATTGATGTTGATGGCGCTTCACGCACCCTTTCTGCCACAGCAGCAATATTCTCGGGTGTACGCAATGTGTTTAGCTTTTCATGCTTTGGTTTATCGATGAGGATGCCAGTTTCTTTCTCTTTTTTCACAAGATAACGAACATATGGAGCTGACGGTGCTTCTCTTCTTCCAAAATCCATACGCAATTTTCACACACATTCTGCAACATTACCATGATTTTCAAAGTAATGTTGCAATATTTCCCAGCATTGTTCCAGCGTATACACAACCATATTCGTTTAGCGGAAGGATAAAACTAATTATCTTTCAAATTAAACATGAGCTAAGCGTTACCGTTCACTAAATAAGCACTAGTTGAAAAAAAAAACGTTAAATGGCTGACCCTTTACTTTATCCACAAATCAAGTATACTTTTATGTGTCTTTTGTATGGGCGTATAGAAAAGTGTTGTTTTTATACTTTTTTAAGCAATTCTTTAAAAATTGTTCTCCGTTAGAACCAACCTCGTACTTCAAGGAATATTATAAAAAAAGAATTAACGAAATCGGTTCAGCTGTTCTCGAGACTTAAAACGTAGTATTTATCGTGTAGTGAATGATTTCGAAGAACGAGGGTCTGCAGGTGATAATTGCAAGGATGGACCACAAGGTACTGCAAGATCGGCTCTAAATACTACTGCTGCTCAAGAAAAGGTTCAAAATAATTCATCAACCTCAATTCAATGATCTTCAAAGATCAACTTTGGCCACAATTTGCATTTCTTTCCATATCAAATTCAGTTGACACAAGAGCTTCTTTCACAAAACCATTTGCGATGCCGTACATCTGCCAATAGGATGTTACAACTCGCCAATGACAACCCCGATTTTCTATTTTTTATGGATGGGTGAAATCAAGCAATAATTTTGCAGCCTAACAGGGCTTTTACTGGTCAAATTTGAGGTTAAGAAGTAACTACCTGTTAAATGATTAAATGTTTAGAATTGAGCTATGATCCTTTGACGCTTATTTAATAAAAATTTGAAAAATCTCCTGCAACTTTACATCTTTCCATGAAACGTTTTGTTTGTTAACATATATAAGTTAATAGTACTAAAATGTATATATGCTCCTACAAAATTTTAAGATAATTTTTGCCACACCATATAATGAATTTAAATTTAATGAAATAAAAAAAATAAAAACAATTTTACTTACTTTTGTATGGGTAAACGATGTCGAAAGCTTCTTAAAGTTATATGTGCTATAGCTATGCCCATATTTGCACCCAATATCACAGTTAGGAAGCCTTTGATGCAACCAAACAGATAACCAGCTGTTATCATCAGCACAAAATATCCCACAACTATAGGAAAACTGACAACAACAAACAAAAACATAAATATGGCAAATATTATCCAAGGATTTTGTGTTTCAATCCAATATAGGATACGTTGAGCATAATCTCTTGTCAAATAAGCCACAAACATAAGAGCTAAAAGTATGGAAATTGGTACCAAATAGCTGAGATACCAATTACGTGATATGAAAACATTGGCACGATAGCATATTGAAGAGCGGGTTTTACTATGCGAACGATTTAGGCGGCGATTATTTTTACTGGTACATGTGCCAGCTTCTGCACAGGTTCCCCCTATCAAAAAACTATCATGTTCCTCGTCGGCTTCATTGGCTAATGGAGAAGAGTTTGCGTTAGTCTTTGTAGGTGCCAACGTTAGAAGACTGCCATATTCACTGTCAGTATCGGTGAGACTAGTATTTACGCAACCATTCAAACTATCCTGTTTAATAATGGTGGATTTGCCCTTAATTGCAGTGGTACCATGATAACTGCTGCTCTTGTGCATAAATATTCCATTTGAAGCATTCAAAAGGTTATTTGTGTGTCGTGTCTTTTCCAACAGCAGAGTTTCTTCGGTTGTTAGCGATCTGGGTTCATTTTTGTAATTTAAAATGCTATATTCGCTATGGACATCATTAGGAAGTTGATAATATGTTACTGATGAGGTAATGCTGTTATTGTTGTTGTTATTGTTGTTGGCTTTTATTGAGCTGGCATATGTATTGTTAATAGATTGATAACTGTATTGGGACTTTTGGAGAGTTTCATCCAATGACGGTGCACGAGTTAATGATGTCGCAACACTCATATTGGAGTGTTAACTTGGTGCCGCCGATGAAAATTATTTACACTTCAGAAGAGTAAACAATTTCTTTTTCATGAAAATGTGGAATAGAAACGAAGAGTAGAAAGCTTGTTTACAGTTGTTTAAATTTACACATTTGCATTTAAATTTGTTTAAATTTACACATTGCGTGTTTTATTTCTTTGATATTTTTCACTTCTGTAACCATTAAAAAAAATTTTTCAAATTTTGCTATTTGTTCTTCAAATTTTGTGATGTGATGTTATCCGTATATATTTAATAGAATTAACATTTCGAATTTTTTTAATCTATCCAAATCTGAGAACGCCTTCTGGCCTTAAAATATTATCATGCGAAAGGTTATAGACGGAAGAAAAAATCTCTGATACTTCTTGAAAGTTGAGGAAGAAATGGAAGCTGGAGTGCTTATGTTTTGTAACGAAACAACGGAAAGAAAAACAAGTAGTGCAATCGAATTAAGAATCTAATTTACGCGTAAAAGATATGGCCAATAACACAAAAGGCGTCTCTATTTAGAATTTGAAGCTTCATTAATAAACAACAGCTGATTAGTGTTTAAGGCACTTGCGCTACACCGATATGAGTAAAACCAAAGCGTTATATGAAACTTATAGGAACGTTCACGCTATTTCAATAAGGAGCAGTATATATAAAAAATTTTCTATTAGTGCTAACCTAGAGTTAAAAGTTCTTAAATTCAGAAACACAATTTTCTACTAACAACTTTCTATTCGAAAGACTAATTTGTAAATAAAGTATTATTTTATTTTCATTTATTCCACCTTTTAAATTGAAATCATAGACACATGGATTCTTTAGAGGAAAAATCAACTTTAATACAAAAAACAAAAAATAGGAATTAAATGCTAAGAATTGAGCTGTCATCATTTAACATTTATTTAGTAAATAATTGCGAAATTTTAAACATGCAACGTTACACTCTGGAGCAAAGAATTTTAATTGTAAAAATTTTTCTATCAAAATAGTGAAAATATCACGGCATCACTTCGTAAAATTTGAACAACTTTTCCTAGTAATCAGGCTCCTTCTGAGACTGCTGTGAGTAATTTAATCACTTAATTCGAGGCTCACGGCATTGTTGCTGGCAATAGATTAAAACAATACGCTCGTATTAGCCGTAGTGATGCTATTACAACCGATTAACAGCAAAGTGTTGAGAATGAGTCTGGAACTTGTCGAGATTCGCAACAATTAGGCATCTAACTTTGCACAACATTTTGCATAAAAATCTTCATCTTCACGCTTATTAACTTCAACTCGTTTAAGAATTAAAGTCTAACATTTGTGAATTGCCTGTTTACGAAACTGTACGAAAACAACGCATTTCTCTACAAAATCATCTTTAGTGATGAAGATCATTTTCATAAAGACGATTATGTAAACAAACAAAATTGGCGCATATGGGGCTCACAAAGAAAATGGCCATATGGTGCGATTTATTGTCAGACGCCATCAGCGATCCGCATTTTTTTCAAAAATCAACAAGGAATCGTAATTATGGCGAATTTGTGTGCTGCCAAAATAAGATAAACAATTTTTTGTGGCCACAATGTTGATATTGGTGATCTTGATTTCAGTAAGATAAGGTACAAGCCACACAGCCACTCACATAATTTAGTTAGAAATTTACCGGTCATGTAATTTTTCGATTTAGCGATGTCAATTAGCCACCTGGTTCTTATGATTTAGCGCCGCTGGATTCTCCGGGGCAATTTAAAGGACCGTTTTTACGTAAAAAAAGAGTGGACGCCTTCCGAAGTGCTAGAAGTGGACATTTGCCCAATATCTGATTCCATTAATAATTCACATATTTCTACTTTACATTGATATCAATAAAACTGAAGTTGTAAAAAAAATTGTGTGTGTGTGTTTTAAGCCAATTTACTTCCTAACCTCAAATTTACCCAGTCTTTATGTTTAAAACTTTGATAAATAATTCCTGCAAGAAAATTCCCACTTTAATATGGACAATGACACATTGTCCAATTGTTAATTTTGTGAATATATTAATACATATACAATATGAATTCCAAGTTTTAATCTATACCGTTTTAAGATATAAGGTTACATCCGTTAAATAATGTCACCTATAGACACATCCTTTATTTAGTATTACGCGCTATGTAAAAATTTGCGCCTATCGTTGAAAGATAGGTTAAATTTACCTATGTGGATAAAGTATTTTCAAAATAACAAACATTTAAATCAGTGGCAATCGATTTAATCGAACTAATGCTTGTCAACTGCTTGCAAGCAGAATTATACGCAATAAATGAGTACGAATATAAATGCAATTGACCTATTGGAAGCGACGCTGATTTCTACGACATTATCACAAAATCCATTATATGCAGAACACCACAAAGGTTGAACAACTCTTTTCGTATCGTATATTTAATCAACTTTGTTTAGGCCTTGCTTTAATACACTGATGAGTTATGTAAGCAGTAGAGAAGTGGATTTGTGGAGAAGTTTTCTATATAGTAATTAAAAATTTAAACAATTATTTTTGGCTTTTGGTGTGAGAATATCAAGAAATATTTTAAAGAAATTAAGCACGTTTATCAATAATGATTAAAAAGTTTAAAGTAATTTTCCACATACTGTAGGAATTCATCATTTCAGTAATATTTTGGAAGAAATTTGCTACACAAAGAGATATGAGCCCTTAATAAAAAAGAGCCTCCACATACAGCACAGTGGCCACTTACATTTTACCAAAAATACCAACAACAATAAAAAAGCAAAGCAGGGAAATTGAAAAAATAAAACTATTAAAAAGAATAATACAAGCATCAGTCAGCATTTCTATAGCTTTCTGTATTGAAAATAAGTGGTGGGGGTGTGAATATTTTATTGTTACACACTAATATCACGCTGGGCGACGGTTTAAAAAGGGCAACCTATAACTGGAACAATAAAAACAAATGTCATATACTTTTTAAATTAAAGTTTCATTGCAATAATAAATGTTTCTTAAGTTTTTCATTCATTTTAACGCTAATAAACTTTCATACACTTCGATGTTTGTTCTATTATATTTTAGATTTGCACTTTAATGTTTAAGGAGTAAAAATAGAAATCTGATATACATAAGTATTGCAAAAACAAACTGCAGGTAATACCTGTTGTTTTCACTTTCATTTTTATAGATTATTTATTTATTATAATATCGACTAGGTCCATTTCATTATAGCATTTTATTGCAAACAACAACAATATACTTGGAAACACAACATATCTAAGGCCAACAAAAAAATCACAAATAGCTTTCAAAATAATATCTGTTTGACTTTTAAAAGATCAATACTTTGTTTTATTTCCAGCTTTTTTTTAATTTCACTTTTTCCACAAAAGGTATATATGTATTTTATATATTTTACACACGTTGGTAAAATTATTTTGCTTTAACCGCAATTCCTTTTAACTAAACGTCATGAATTTCTTTGCAATACTAATAACCCCTTATTTTGTTTTTGCCTAAAAGTTTTGTTTTTGTTTATACAGCTGAGTGAGAATGAAAGTAAAAAAAGCAAATTAGTCAGGGTTGCACGGTGGTAGTAGTAAGGCAATATTAGGTAGATACGTTAAAGAATAAATCCAGTAAATATTACAAGTATATTCGTAACCTTGTTACTAATCACTTCAAACAGAAATATTTATTTAGTTACTGTCATTAAATTTTTGACAGATCTATTGACTAATTCCTGGCCTATTAAAAACATATTAAAAATATTAGACGAGCAAAGTAATAACATTGACAAACTCAAGGGAATTCGAACAAACAGCGATTGTGTAACTCAGATAATAAATAATTTAATTTAATTGAAGTCAAAATGTAATTTCGTAATAAGATTTATATCTGCACCTGGCCGTAAGCCTTAATAAGATGGTGGTCAAACCACTGGGAATGAAAAGCAACGTCATTCACTCCCTAGGAAGACGAGGACTAATTTCTAGTTGTAATTTCAGCGGTTCCAAAGCAGGGTTGCAAACTAATACTCCTTGCTGAAGAGCTGGATACTATCCAACTCCTGGTCCAGAACATATGACTAGCATGCTCACTGGATCCGGATCATTCACCCGTTGGTGTTATTAAAGGCGAAATGATCCTGGCCCCCATAATGAAATTCATGAAAGGGCCGCAAAACCACAACCACCACGATACTCCCGAAGGGGCAACCTCAATAATCAGTCAGAGAGACAGCTAAAAGTCTAAAGAGACAATTAGCGGAACTCTTGGGCTTACTGATTCCCGTGAAATAACGTGGAGCTTCTAGTTGACCCCTGCTGCCCCTGAAGGCAGGGGTATAAGGTCTGGGTTCCCTTATACCCCCAGCAGCACAGATCTAGATATATAAAGATCGATGAATGTGCTCCCGGGCGGGAAAGTTTATTGTAAATAGAAAACTGGACAAAGATAATATTAGCGCCAATTATATGATGGCAATAACTTATTTACATTGATAAAAGCCTAAAACATTAAAAAATCCGGAAAGGTACAAACTTTAACTTTGTATATGCATTCTCTTTAAAGGTACCGATGCAATAGAAGACCTTTTTAGAATTTATTTTTATTGCTTTCAAAGAAAATTTCACTTTAAAAATATCGTTGGAGGAAAAATGAAACTATTGCTTTATAAGATAATTTTATAGAATTGAAAGTGTGTTTACCTAATTCGCGTGTCTTGACACACTTTCTTTTGGACGCGCCTGCAATTTTCTAACGACTAAGTCTCATATCCTTATATGAACTAAGCGTTTTTATTATGTTGTATTATGCTCATTCTCTGGTTGAGAGATTACTCTTTAATACAACCCTGTCACGTTTTAAAATATAAAACGAACAGCTGTTCATTATTTACCTTAATGCAATTAATTGTAAAACTATTTTAATTTGAAATGCTAAGAAATTTAATAAAGCATGCTTCAGTACAAAGATACAAGCAAAATATTATTTATGGATGTAGAAAATTACACATGACATTACAGCATACCGTGGAAGAAAAACCTCAAAAGATGGAAAAGCAATATGATAATAAATTAAATGCATTCTTGACTAAATACACCATGGAACAAGAAGAACAAATATTAAAAATTGTAAATAATTATACCTTAAGCGAGCTGTTAGGGTAAGATTTTTAGTATAATAATACCCAAATAATACTAAACTATAAAAAAAAATTTATTTCACAGTTTTGAAATCTCCAAGGGAAGTGCAAACAAGCTGCTGGCCTGGCGTATGCGCAACGGTTTATTAAAAGATTTAAGTGATATTTTCGCGATAGAAGGGTTTGGTCCAAAAAATGCTGATAAATTATTTCAAAGTCTGCTTCGAGGACCTAAAATAAATGAGTTGAATTCGGGTAAAGTTCAGACTAAGACCTCATCCTTTGTGTTACCGTCCTTGGAGCCGGACCACAGAAAAGCAATAAAGTCATGCGTTTCAGTGCGTATTGGAGTAAATAGCATAACTTGGTCTCGCCTAGATGTACCGGGAGAAGATGTTAATGCACCCTGCATGTTAACCCATTGGCAACATCATGAAATTTCTGAGAAGAAGTTGCATTTAAATGAATTGATTCAACGTTGTTTATATATCTATCATTGCATCCCTAACGCTGATTGCTATCTCTTTGAAAATCCTCAAACGGCTCAAGTTAGTAACAATCCAAGCAGTGCAGAACAACAAAATATTAATATTCAAAAAGCGCAAGTAACAGCTATTATGGGTTATGCCTTAGCCTCAAGAAATAGCCACTTAAGCCTTGTCATAGATAGTGAAAAAGATAAATCAAAATATTTCCCAAATATTTTCTATGTTAGAAGATTTTTGACAGCTCGCCTATTCAATCATTTAGTGGGTACTGAAAGAGTTTCGTCGGAGGAGACAATTTTAGATATGATGCGCACATTTTACAATACAAATGAAAATCAAGAAAATTTAATATCACAGCCAGAGCAGGAGTTGGGTGATGTTAAGCAGTTACATAAGGACAATGTTAATTTTGCTGGGCATGTTCAATTTCCAATGGAGTTAAGAGAAATGTTTTCAAATGCGCCACGCTATTATCGTGAATTTTTGGGCCAGACTTTATTATTAAACTTGACGTTTGTACGTTTGGTTTTGCTGCAGGATTCGAAGAGTATAGCAACAGTTTCAAGTGCCAAAAAAGCTAAGACGATTTAAAAGAGGGAGGCTAAGATAACATTAACACAATGTGAGTGAAAATATTAATAAATTCCTTCACAACTCTTAAGACTAAATTTTTTTTAAAAAACTTGATTTATTTAAATTAACAAACAGGAGCCTTAAAACGGATTTCGAGATCTTTTCAGATTTTATAAAATTAGAATATAAATCGTTAGCCATTTGAATGTTTAATTTTAAATTAATGTTTTTGTATAATTCAGAAAAAAAATCTTTATAAATAATTTTTTTTTGTAAAAAAAAAAAATGTAAAAAATGAATTATAAAAATTAAATAAATTATAACAATTATAAATATTTTTTTAGTTTAAAAAAAAATCATTTATTATGCACCAGCAACAGCACCGCATTTCATTTTTTTAGAAAGTTTGTGAGTTTGTTCACGTGCACCCCACCCCGTCTTTCAAGTAACCTTAGAGAAAAGAATCCAGCCGTACGAAATCAAAAGAACGAGGCGGCCAATTAACATTATCAAATCGAGAAATTACGCGAAATTATGCAATAACTGAATCGTTTGGGTGGCTGTGTGTCTTATGGCCCCATCTTTTTGACATCAAATATTAATTAATATGAACATTAGCCAACCGTGGCCACAAAAAATTGGTTATCATGGTTTAGCAGCGAAAAGATAAGAACAAATATGGACCAATGATGCTGCCTGACAATGAACCGCACCTCACGGCCACCTCTTTAGATGTAATAATTTTTCGAGGACTCTTTGTGAATTTTGTAGCCCAATTAAAAATGAGCCAGAGATAATAATACAAACAAATTTTAACCATTTTGATAATTGCTTTGCACAAAAGTGTAGTGCTCCATGTTTAAACTTTTCCAACTTTTTGCTAAATAAATGCCAAAGGATGTCAGCTCATTTTGCACAGTTAAGCATTTGACAAACAATTTATTCCTAACCACAATTGGCATATTTAAGATTTTTGATTTTTATGTAAGAAGTGTCGTCGACATCGAAATCGATCTTAATGCTATTGCAAAAGTTAGGATCCTCCAGTATTAATAATGAATCTAGATTAAGTTGCATGCTTAAATTTTCAAACGTTTTACTAAATAAATGTTAAAAGATGATAGTTTCATTCTTGATGTTTAAGCATTTGATAAACAATTTACTCAAAACTCAAATTTTCCAATTCTATAATTAAATGGAATTGGCATATTTAAGCTTCTTGGCTTTTGATATAAGAAACGGCCGTATCAATAGCATTAAGATCGTCTTCGAACACGGCAGCAATCAGTACTAACAGTAGATCTAGATTTAGTTGCATTGATTTGAATGGGTCAGGGTTTAAATTTCTTGCTTAAAAATAGTACCAGCACTAAAATCTTTGCTTTGCTTACATCTTTTTTAGCAAATAGTAAAAGTAAATTTCTCAGCACTTACAAAACATTCAGTATAAACGAAGCAATAGTAAAAATCAAATGCCAAAAAAGAGCAAGAAACGCATTTGCTTAAGCTGACTATGTGTTACTTTCTGCAGCAAAACAATTACTTTGAAAAAGTTTGCTGTTGCTTAAGCAATAAGTTGTTGTTTGTTTCTTCTTTTGCTGTTGCTTTTTAATGAAAAAAAAACAACATTTAATGGTGTAATAAAAGCAACGTTTTTAAAATGTAGTTTTTTACGTATTGTTAGTAATAAATACATGTTCAATATAAGAAGGGATGAAGAAATGTAATTTTCTAAATCTAAAGATTGAAACAGGGAGTTACAGCAAGTAACAACAGAAAACAGCAATCGTAGTCAGCCACAACATCATAGCAAAGAGTTAAGAAAAAATAAAGAACAACAGTTTGCTAAACAACAGTAAAAGTTTTAAAAGTAATTGCTTTGGTGATTACGTTACTTAAGCAAATGAATTTCTTTCTTTTTTTTGCTTTTTGCTTTTGTAGCAATTAAATATGCATTGAAAATAGAAAGCATTTTTAACCACTGGATTTATTTGTAGAATTTAGAAGAACAAGAGTTGTAAATGATTTTTATATATTTTGAATTATTTGTTTTTTTTTATAATTTATTTTATTATTATAAATTAATGCAAATACATTTTATTTTATTTGTTTTTATTAACATATTTAGCATAGATGTTATTAAAATAATACAATTGCCATTATCTATATATATAAAAAGAAGTGTACATTTTACTGTCGTTCCATAACTCTAGAACGGCTGGGCCGATTAGGCTCAAATTTTTTTTTCAGTTGTTCGTAATTGCCAGGAGAATGTTAGTACGAAAGAAAATTTTGCGAAAACCGTACGGAAAAGCCGGGAAATTGGAAAAATCGAAAATTAATTTTTAGTATGGAATTTTGTGTGCAATTGTTCCGTTGTAGCTTTTCGAATTGCAAAATAAAAAACTCTTAGTGGAAAACTCGAAAAATTTCTGAAAAACGTGATTCGGCAGAATTGCATTGAAATTACAATTTTTCCACAAATCAAATCAACAACATTTATGGCATATTTCAATCTGGGAACATTTAACTTCTATTACAAGTCGAACTATAACATAACATAGCACTTTTAAGGTATTCTCTACACGAAAGATTAATTAAAATTAAGTAAATCCGATTTTTTCGTTATTAAGGCTGGAACAGAATAAAGAAGTTGCAGTAGTAGCTGAAGCTTACGACGTAATTAGTAGCGTAGCAAGAAAAAAATGCAAACACAATACTGAAGCTTTCTACATGGTTGCCAGATAGCCTCTTTAAAATTTCCAAAATTATGCAAGGATATAATGTGAATTTTTAAACATTGTACGTATTAAATGTAATTATAAAATGTAATTAACACATTTCCAAATACATATTTCTCTAAAAAAATATTAAATTCCCTAGTTCACGCATTTGTTGTCTTGCTTTATTCAAACTTATGGTAACTCTAGTTGTTATATGTATGAAGGTAAACATTTGAAATGAAAAGAAAACATTGAAAATGAAAAGAAATAAATATACTTTTTTATCAAGTGCGATGAAATTTTGCTATTTTGCAAATAAATATATTAACAAACCTAAAAACAAAAGACGTTGGTGGGTAAGACCACTTTATGCGAAGAGATCACGATTAGGGTTTTTCGAAACAACGTTCCAGGATATGAATTACAGGGATGAGGAGCTATTTTTTAAATATACGCGGATGAACTTGGGGCAATACAATTTGCTTTTGTCGATAATCCAGAAGCAATTGCAAAAACATTCAAAAAGGAAGGCAATCAGCCCTGAGTGTCGTTTGGCTGTAACTTTGGTGTGTCAGAATTAAAAGGGAGCTCCAATAAAGCCCTTATAAGATGGTTTTTTCTAGGTATCTATCGCAAGGTGTCTCTAGGCATTATCTGGCTTGAAGCTTTCGAATGGGCGTTTCAACAGTTCGCGAAGTTATCTGTGAAGTATGTGAAGTGCTTTGGAAACTGCTGTCTCCAGTATATATGTCTCCATTCAACACAATCGATTGGCTCACTGCAGCTAAGGAGTTCGAAGAAAAATGGCAAATGCCGAATTGTATCGGTAGTGTTGACGGCAAACACGTCAAAATAAAGTGTCCACCGAAGAGTGGATCACAATATTTTAATTATAAAGGCCATTTTAGTATTGTTTTGATGGGTGTTTGTGATGCCAATTACGTATTTACTGCCGTTGACGTAGGGGCATATGGCAGCCAAAGTGATGGCGGCGTGTTCCGTTTATCTAAAATTGGCAAAAAATTTGGTATTTTATGTACTCGTTGGCGTATTTTACTCTCTACTATCGAATTTCATCCTAAGAATGCGGATAAAGTTATATTGGCCTGTACAATTTTGCATAATTTTGTGAATATTACTGCCGCTTTGTACAATTCTTTCGCTTTTAATCCCACAAATTACACTGATACATATGATGACCAAGGCAATCTAATTCCCGGCCAATGGAGAGATCAAGACATAAGCCTGGAAAGTGTTCAAAATATTAGAAGTAGTCATAATAGCGCACGTGAAGCTGTTGCTGTCCGGGAAACATTGACAGACTTCTTTTGGAACGAAAACATCATTTGGACTTCTTAATTAAATATGAGAAAATATCGAATTATTATAAATTTTATTTTAAATAGTTATAAAATTAACATAAAAAATTAACATAAAAAAATTAACAAACTATTTCTGTAGTCTTTTTTGCGAATTTGTTACTATATAAGTACATACATACATATCGCTCCTTTATTGCAACATAGTCATATCTTCCTATCTTTTAACATAGGAGATATGACTATGTTGCAATAAAGGAGTGATATGTATGTTAGAAAAAAAAACAAAAACCAAGAATATATATACATTTCACTTTAAAATTTGGTTAAGGAACACATTCAAATTAAAGCTTCCACCAAAAACAGCTCTTCCTCTCTCGTGTTTAAAATTTGTAACAGCTCCACTTTCAACGCATTTTTTTCCTTTAGCGGAAATTTTTTTAACTTTTGTAAAAGTGATGCACAAAAATGGTCATCTTCGTCTCTCTCGCAATCACTTGCAGCAAAAGTTTTTATGGAATCCATTGTGGCAATCAGTTCTTTCTCAACAGCGTTAAATCCAGTTTTGCGTTTTTTTGCAGGATAGAAAGTAAGTGGGGAACTTGTTGACGGCAGTATATCATCAAGTGAGGAATCCATATCGACAAGAGTTTCACTTTGCTGGCATTCTTCGTCATAGTTTCCGGTAGATCTGTAGAAGAAAAATTATATTTTTCATATACTTATGCAGTTACAACATATAAGTATGTACATATATGTATGTTATTACTTACAATCTGGGTTTTAGGTGTTCTATTAAAAACAGAAGTTGCTCGAAAAATTTCCAGCCTTCTGCCGGTTCCTGTGCTTCTTGGCCTGATTTTGGTTTTTTATTTCTTTCGCGGCTGAAACAATCTCGCAGAGACTTCCACCTTTTCTTGCAAACTTCCACTACAAAAAGTTGTGTTAGCATTTTGTTGATGTTTTTTTAAATATATGTATGAATATTTGCATGATCTTACCACTCATTCCTAGCTCAGTCGCAATTTCCAACCATGCTTGCATTTTTTTCTTCACATTTTTGTACTCCGGGTTTTTTAAATTGTACAAAATATCTTTTTTTTAACCAATTCTATAAAAATTTCCGTTTTCTCGTTTTCCATTTTGATAAAATTTAATTTTTTGACAATTAGATGACAATACACAGACGCGCAACAAAGTTCCATAATTCGAATTTTTAGCTTCAAGTTCTACTGCAACGACTACTACAACTGCTCATTCTGTTCACTATCATTTAAAACAGCAGTTTTTAACTTTTGACAGCTTGTAGCGCTACTCGTTACGTTATAGCAAAGCGACAATTCTGTTCCAGCCTTTATGCATTTTTATTTTAATTTTGTAAAAAGTTACGTTAACAACACGTTATCAATTCAAGTGGCATGGCAATTAATATGCGTTTTTTTTTTGTTTTAAATTAGTTTATATAGCATCACCAATATTAACATACTACTTTGACATTTCTACTCATTCCAGTTGTGAACGTGGAATTTTGGAATAAAACAAAAAACGAAAAACACACGTCAAAATTTTACTAGGAAGCTAGAAAATTAACGAAATATAAATTGAATTATTTAATATATTGAAAACCTCTTGAATTTTATAACAGTTTCATTAAAAATAATTATACTGTAATAAGTTTAAAATTTCACAACAACTAAAATAATAGTCTAACTTTTTTACGTGTAATAAAACGGCAAAAAGTGTCTTTAAAATTTTTTTTTGTAATTAAACAAATACAACGAAAACTCCAACCCAATAAAACTAATTAAACCCCCCTTAAAGCACTGTTCATAAAAGCTGTAAGAATTGATTGAATAAAAAAGGAAATTATGGCAAATTCAATAGCAGATCCTACAAAACAAGAAACCCAAGCAGTTTTTACACGTTTGCGATCCCAACCAGCTAATAAGGTAAATGAATTTTTAATAATGGCATGGTGTTGGCAATTTTTTTATATGTAGATTTATTTTGCCTACATGTATAGTTTGATAGTAGAGATAGATAAGGGAGTTAAAAATAAAAGCAAGCACAAAATTGATGACGTCCTTGTTTAGCAAAAAAGGGCAATAAACTTGTTACTTTAACTGTCCCTGAGTTGAATAATTGCCGTAAAGGAATATTAGTTATTTTTTATATACTTAATATACTTATGATGATAAAATATTAATTCCAAAAATTTATTTATTAGGCCTGTTTTGATTGCGGTGCCAAAGCTCCCACTTGGTCTTCGGTTACATATGGTGTATTTATATGCATTGATTGTTCAGCCGTTCATCGTAGCTTAGGTGTTCATTTGACTTTTGTACGTTCCACTAACTTGGACACCAACTGGACTTGGCTTCAATTGCGCCAGATGCAGTTGGGCGGCAATGCCAATGCTGCTCAATTTTTTCGCCAACATAATTGCAACTCATCAGATGCCCAACAAAAATACAATTCACGTGCAGCTCAATTATATCGCGATAAATTGTCTGGTCTTGCTCAACAGGCCATGAAAGTACATGGTACAAAGGTAAGTTTAATAAGAAAAAACCTTGATTAATGTTGTTAAAATAATGGTTTTCTTATAGCTTATAGCTTGCAAAGCAAAGACATAGACCATTTATTTTTCAATTTTTTAATCACGTTAGGCTCGTTTGTTATCACAACTCAAAACACAATAGAATAATTCATGTTGAGTTGTTTTCTCACATCTGGCTTTGTATGATCATGGCTTAATTGCTGGTTATATTATTAAACAAAGATATTTCAAAAGGAAGAGCTATAAAAATTTAAATAAAACTATAATGAAAGTGGTCTATACAAATAACGAAATTTATTTTCGTTGAAAATAAGTCTGTAAGTAGGAGATGTTATATCTTCTAAAGAATAATTTCATTCTTATACCTACCCTATACGCAATTTTTAGAAGTCAAAGAAAGGTTACTTTTCCAAAGGCTTAATACTGATAATGTAGAATATTTTAGCAATACGTCTTCATTAGAGAGGAAGGTTTAACAGCTATTGGACGCAAATGGCAACAGTAGTTTAATAGGAATAAGATGTGTATGACTTATTTGGGTATCCAACTTTGTGCCCAGTCAATTACCTTTATCGTTTTTCCGTCCCAAAACTGTTAAGGCCTTCAAAAGGCCTTAAATATATGATATACTTTGGGAAACATTTTATTAAGTAGACGGAGTTATAACATATGTATATTGAAGTTAATATTATAAACGGGAGGGTTGTGCTTTAAAACCATGCGAGATAAAGCCATAATGGCCGTACCTTCTCTCATTGAGAGGTAAGATCATATTTAAAATTTTACGAAATGAGAGATATAGCCATACTTTTTCGCATAAAGTCATATTTTTCCAGAATATTGTTATGTATGGTGCAAAAAGAAAAACTTTAGTATGCGAAGCTAGATTTCTATACTTAACTTTAGCGTTTTTGTGACTTTTTGTTTTTGTGACTCACGCAGGAAAACTTTATTTAGTGAAGCCACCTGCCACGTCCTACCTTTAATTATAGAAATAAGAAAACTATTAGTCAATGTAAAATGCAAAAGTTCTTTAAAACTGAAATGAAAGAAAAGCCATTTTCTAATATTGCTAATATGAGCTAAGGCCATGCCCATTCAAATGAAAAAAAAAATGGATTTATCTCCCTATTGAATGAGAGATAAAGCCATCATGGCCTTATCTTATATGGTTTTAAAGCACCCCCCTTATAAACATAGAAAGTAAGCCTTCAACATTCTTAAAGGCAAATCCACATCTAAATTTTTATTTTTTTTTTTGCATCAAATCATAAACTATTTATATATCAAACACTATTGTTTTAGTTATATTAGATTATTCAACAAGAATTTTGTTTTTCAATTTTGGCAACATCAACAACATGATAGTTTTGACATTTAGTTTTTTGGAGTATTCGTAATAGATGCATTGAATTTAATTTCGCATGAAAATCGCATTAAAATAATTAAAATCAACTATGAAAATGGTGGGTGGTGGTTCTATTAAAGTTACATTTCATAAAATTCGTAATATTTTCGGGCAACATAATCGTCTTGCTGAGACCGCTATTAAGAATTTTGTTGTTAAATTGGAGTCGAAAGGTTAGATACAAAATGTGCCAACACCAACGCCATACCCTGACAAGTCAAAATGGGCTTCGTCTGGAAAAATGATTTTTTTTACAAAAACCAGTCGGTTGCTCCTGAATAAATTTAGCGAATCTAGGGCGATGTGAATGGTCGGTTGGCACCAGTTGAACCTTGTAAGGCTTTAAAGTCAAATCCTTATTCAAAATTTGCCATGTGGTGGTTTTGTATAACATAATTTTTTTAAAACGCCTAAGAATCGTAAAATTTAGACCTGCTCCAACACTGCGGTTCACGGTTGTAATGTTTTCAGTAGAACGAGCCGGTCGAACAAGCGTTGCTGTTTGCACATTTTATATCGAGGCTATCGACTCAAATTTAACCACCATATTCTTAAAAGCGGTTTAAGAAGGACAATTATGTTGTCCGAAAATGTCACGAATTTTATGAAATGTAATTCATTGTAACAATTGCCACTGCATCAACTACGAATACGTCAAAAAACTAAATGTTGTTGCCATAATTGAAATCCCAACTTCTTGTTGAAAAACCCGATACTAAAGTGCGCTAACGCAAGTATTTTAGGGCACAAAATATGTAAAAGCTTTTATTATTTCCCCTTATTGTGTAAGTCATGCTCGCCATTTGCTAGCAATACCAGCTCTCTCTCTCTCTCTCACTCAGAAGTTCTAAATCTTTGCTAAGCTGTTCTTCAGCTGTTATGTTTGCAATCCCTATGAGAAGTTAATATCTAATCTAACCAAAATGTTCTGTGTCTTGTTTTTAGCTTGATTTTGTTTGCTTTTTAAAAATGTCCTTTTTTTAACAATCGTTTTTAATTTATTTTTATGTTTGTTTTTGTCTGAAATCAAAATTGTGCTGAAAAAATCACACACCCACACAAACACACTTAAAATTAATTTTAACAAAATAAACAATTACCAACTATTTGGATGTTTGTTGCTCTTGTGAAAGCAGCTTTATTTGGAAAATCACCAAGAAAAAACCGAAAAGAATGACAACACCAAAGTAGAGGATGATTTCTTTGCCGAATGCCATAATGATAATAATAAAGATACATTTTTTGAAAATAACAATTGCGAAAGCAATAACACGCAAAAGGTAAGAATTATATTCATTAAACAAATAACAGCACCAGCTTTTGGAATTTTACAATTTTAATTGAGCATGTGTATTCTAAATAAAAAAATAACAAATAAGACTTTTAATAAGATTTTTTTAGAGGGTTTGTTTAAGTGTGGCGAAATTTTGTACTGAAAATGCAAAATAATTATTAAAACACTATTAACATTTTCTTTTAAAATTTCGTTTTAAATGCGTAAACGAACCCATAACTTCTTTAAAATAAATATAAATTAAAAAAAGTACTTTTCTTATTTTTAGATTGATTTAACAGTTAAATCTTTAGCGCCATCTACAAATGACAAACCCACCGCTGATTCTATAACCGGTGCTCCTAGTGTAGATTTTTTAAATTCAGTAGTACCACAACAGTCTTTAACTTCTTCAATAGGCGTAAGAAAAATTCAGCCCAAAAAATCCGGGGTATGTCGTTTTTCCTCTTTATTCTCTATTCCTTTATTTGTTTTTATAATTCTTCAAATATATTTTAGTTGGGTGCCCGCAAAACTGGCGGCTTGGGTGCTACTAAAGTGAAAACAAATTTTGCTGAAATGGAACAGCGTGCCAATATGGCCAATCAATTAAAAGATGCTCCAATTGTGCCTGATAAACCTATGACCGCTGAAGAGGAAATTGAAACTGTTGCCAGCATGCGCTTGGCCTATCAGGATTTGTCATTAAAGCAATCGCAGCATGAAAACAAATTAAAGGCTATTGATCCAATGAAAGCTAAACAAATGGAACGTTTGGGCATGGGCTTTAATTTGAAAGGAAAGTAAGTGACGCTCAAACTCAAAATGGCTTGAAAATTTATTTAAACATTTTTCTCAGCAAAATATTTAAATTTGAATAGTTTTGAGGCAGAAGAATTTTATCAAAGAACTTACGAGACCAAAAATTGTTTTAGAGCGAGATCCTTTTTATTCTATGAGTTTAAGACTAGGGGTTTTCTTAACAAAAAAAGTTTTATATTAAAAAAATATTTGGGTACTAATAGTGTGAACAAGGATATTTGTGTTATTCGATAACAACTTCTTCAAACAAAAGTTTTCTCGATAGAAAAAATCTTACGGAAAAAATTATCAATGACAATTTTGTAATATAGTTTTTGAGACGCGTTTGTGATGGAAGATAAATATTCTAAAAAAAGTTATAGGACAAGTAATAAAAAAAATTTTTAAAACTTTTATTTTTTCAGTTTGGATAGCGGGGCAATAATTTTTTTATCCCATTCAAAGGTTTGAGAATAGTAATAAATTAAAGATTTTAATTCGGCTTAAGTTTATGTAAATTTTAATTTCTGTATTGAAGAAAAATTGTTTACTTTGTGTGTATTTTTAAAGAAAACAAAAAAAAAAAAAAATTAAACGCTAGCTAAATTTATGCAACATTTTCAGGCTCGCTACTTCTGTCATCAGCATTAATCGCATCTAACTTTCTTAGGTTGGGTACGCCCTAACGACATTAATTTCAGAAACTAATTTGATAATTAATTTCATTATTTTCAGAAACTAATTTGGAATACGAATTTAATCGATTTTAATTTGTTTAGCGAAGTGCTCTATAAAGATATTATTAAAAGATATTACTTTTCTTTCGCCTAACCTTCTTCAGCTTAGCTACGAATGGAATTATTGTTTCTTAGATGCTAAAAGATCATATTGATTATTATAAAGAAAACATGAATACGCGGTGCCTTGAGTTTAAATTTTTAAAATTATTAAAAAAAAAACAAACTAAAAAACTACCTAAACCTAACGCTATTTATACTAACACACCTAATACTAACTCTCCACTACTATCTAAAAGGCAGCTTGATAAAGATGTCATCGCATCGAAAGCGCTCGGCAATCGTACCAAACACACTACCAGTAACTATGGCTTTCACCAGAGGGTATGACAACAGTATTTCATTTACTGGCGGAGTTAATTCAAATAATTAAATTTTTAATTTTTGTCCAAAATTTTGGGACAAAGTATTAAAAAAATGATACAAAATGTAAAAACAACTAAAATAAATTATTTTAACAATAATAATTTGTTGTCAATCCTTTTTGTCTTTGCTGGCTGTTTGTTTACTCGGTATCAATGACGAGCGCTTTCATTGTGAAGATATCATTCTCAAGACGTGTTCTAAACTGTTCTGCTAAGTCAGTGTTCAGCTTTAGGTAGTTCTTAATAAAAATTAGTGTAAAGAAAATGTATTGGATGTGGTGTGGTAAATTTTAGGACAAATAATATTGTGTAAAGACTTTATATTACATTTTTGTTTGCTAAATAACGATTTTCCTTATTAAACACAGGTTTGCTGTTACAAAATTAGCTGAAAATGCTTTTTGTGACATATCTTTTTAAAAGAAAATTTTCCAGTTAAAATTTTGCTTAGCAAAAATTTTTTAAACATGGATTATTTTTTGGAAATTATTTTGGACTAATATTGTACTTAAAAACTATTTTTCAAACTAAAAGCTTTTGGGCTAAAATTTTTATAAAATTTTTCCTTCAAGGACATCCGGCTCAGTTTTATATTTTTCAAAATAAATTAAAATATATAGTTTTGAAAAACTATTAAAATATACCGATATTTTGCCAAACATCGATTACAAAATTTGATGAAAGAATCGACATCTGTCAGTGTGGTCGTGGTAGACAGATATCATTTTTTCTTCATAAAGTTTTATTTATCTTTATCTTAATTTTTTGTTTTAGTTTGTTTTATTCAAACAAATTTCTTGTTGAAAAACCCTATGATTTTCACCTTTTAATCACTATCTTTTACTTTAATTTCAGCGCTGACATTTCTCATTCCGTTTTAAGTGATATGGAGACAATACAACAAGCTCCAGCACCCAAAAACTCTTCTTCGACTTTAAATAAGCTTTCGGCCTTTGACAATGACAGCTTCTTTAATGACTATTCTTCTAGTATGTATAGCGGTAGCAACAGTAGTGGTGGCGGCACTGGTAATGGCCTTTTCTCTAATAGTGGAAATTCGAAACTCGATAAACATGAATTGGAAATGATGGGTTTTGAAACGATTGAACCCATTGGCTCAACACACTCCAAAATAACATCAATGTTTGGTAAAAATGAAGGTGCTGGCGATGATGCTGTAGGCTCTAAAACTAAAACAAAAACAACACTGCCTTCTTCAACCAGCTATGATAGCTATGCACGCAAAACGACTGCAACACAAAATAAAAACTCAAATAATTATGAAGACAATGCGGCTCAAAAGAAATTCGGCAGTGCTAAGGGTTTTGGTTCGGAGCAATACTTTAACGATAGCCAATCGCAACCAGACTTGAGTGCAAATCTATCTAGATTCCAGGGTTCAAATGCCATATCGTCATCGGATTATTTCAGTGATGGTACAAGTCAACGGACAGGCTCAAGAGGTAAGTATTTCTGGGTTTTCTTTTTGTTCCTAAGAATTCTCATAAAGATTTTCTTTTATAGGCTACAATACGGCTAATTTTCAAACTCCTGACTTAGAAGATGTTAAAGAAAGTGTACGTCAGGGTGTTCATAAAGTAGCTGGTCGTTTAAGTACTTTGGCCAATGATGTTATGTCTTCTTTACAAGATAAATATGGTTACTGATAGTGTTTGCTTTCTTCCTCCACAATTTCTGTTTTCTTTTAATTAATATATAAAAAACAAAAATGTTTTCATTTATTATTATTTTTCTTTTTTTTTTTGTAATGAAGTAAACAAAATTATAGATTAATGTTTATTTAAAGTGAAAAATGGTTTCACTTGTTTTTGTTGATTAAAAATATTGTTTTTTAAGGTTTTGGACGGATAATTTCCACCACTTTTTTTCTATAACAAAGGCAAAGACAATTTGTTTGAAAAAAGAAAAAACGAAAACAAAAATTTGTTCAGTTTTTATTACTTTTAAATTTCCATTAAAAAAAAAAAATAAATTATATTAAAAAAAAAGAAAAACAATTTAAAAATAAGAATAATGCAATATAAAAAGAAAATAAAGAATGTCAATATATTATGCATATATAAAAAATAAAAAAAAATAATTAAAAAAAATTAACAAAATTTTAATTATACTACCTTATATAAAATAAATAAAAAAAAAATATAAATTTCACTTTGACCATAAAAGAAAAACAAATCCAAGAAGAAAATATGAACTTAATTTTTTTTATGTGTGTATGAAAAAGACAGAAAGTGTGAGAAAGAAAGAGAGACAACTTGAATCAGTAGTCTTGAATTCAGTCACCAAATTTTAAATAGTCAACTAAGAAGCACAACCGTTTTCAAACTTGGAAGGGTAAGAATATTTACTCTTGATGTTTTAGCACATCGTCAGATAAGTGTAACTGGATTTAAAGTGCGATTAGTTGGCATTTAGCATCGTCATCGGGGTTTTCTTTTTCTTCATCAACAATATCCACATCTAAGGGTAGTTTAGAAACAGACAATAGTTCTCCAAATGCAGTAGAGTTCTCCTCGGCTTGTGTGGCGTGTACACCAACTTTACTTAGTGACAGGTCCGCAATCTAACGTTTTTTTTTCAACTAGTGCTTATTTCGTGAATGGTAACGCTTAGCTCATGTTTAATTTGACAAATAATTAGTTTTACCCTTTCCCTGAACGAACACTATTGGGTATACGCTTGTACAACGCTTCGCTAAGTGGGTTTGCGATCGACTTAGAGAAGATGCTGATTTTGCAAAAAAAATCATCTTTTCAGATGAAGCTCATTGATCTTGGCGGGCATTTGGGGCACAGAAAACCCGCACGCATACATTGAAAAGCTGACGCACGCAAAACGAACCACTATTTGGTGCTAATTTTGGTCCAGAGGCAAAATTGGGCCATTTCTCAGGAGTGGCCGCTACTGTCAATGGCGATCGTTATCGGCCCATGTTGAGTGAATTTTTGTTCACAAAAATTGAAGAGGAGAATATTGGCAACATTTGGTTTCAACAAGACGACGCTACGTGCCACACAGCCGAAGCTGTGTAGTTTTGTTTATAACATTTAAAACAAAAAAAAAAGTTATTTGGCGGACCCTATATACACCAATACCTCGCTTTGCGACGTTTCACTTTGCGACATTTCATATTGCGTCGAAAAAAATTTTCGATTTTTTTTGTTTGCTTTCGCTATGTGTAGTATTGTAAACACGTTAAAGGCAATATATAAAAAGGGAAATCCCGTATTTTGATTTTCATTAACAATTATACGTAAGAAATTTACATTTTATTTTCAGTTTGATAAAAGTTCTTGAAACGAAAGGTGTGTTATTTAAAGTTTTTTGTAGGTATTGAAAAATAAAATTTAACAAATATTTTATTTTGGAATCTGTTTTCGTAATAGCCTGTTTCCACGACAATTTGAATCTCGTGTTTCGCTTTCTGAAGCAAGTTTGTGAATCATGCTGTTTACACGACTCATTTATCTGCTTCGATTTGGCAGCTGTTATTAAACAGAAAAACATAAGTTGAAAAACAACAACAACAACAGTTGAAAAACAACAGAAAATATCCTTCTTGCCGCGATAGCATTAAGTATAATTTTTTTTCTATCCATTTTTTTTAATTTTATAAAATTAAAATTAATTAACACACCCACAAAACAATTATGTTTTTTAAGTTTTCACTTTTAACTTTGTTTTGTTTGTAATTTTTCTTTGTTTAGAAAAACGTTTAATTTTGATAACTAGTGCAGATAAACTTACGATAAAAATTAGAGAAGAGAGGATTTTTCCTTGCTTCGCAACTAGATTCAATATGAATCTACCAGCTTCGCTCTCAAAATTTTGTATGGCGAAGCAGATTGATTCGCTTATGATTGGGGTGTGAAGCAAGAATAGAGAGCGAAGCAGGTGCCGTGGAAACAAGGCATAAGTTGAAATTACATATTTGTTAGCTTCAAATGGTAACGCTATTTTTTTTAATCAGAAAGATAATAATCATGAGTGGAAAAGTTGAAAAAAAGAGAAACGCAATAACCCTGGAAACCAAATTAAAAATTTTAAGGCGTTTTGAAGCAGGAGAACGACCTGTTAACATAGCTAAAGCACTTGCTCTAACAGAATCAACTGTAAAAACAATAAGAGATCGTGACGGCAGTAAAATTAAAAAAATTGCAGCAGCTGTTTCTGTCTCAGATACAAAAAAAAAAATAACACGCACAAGAAACTTTCTTTTAGTGAAAATGGAATCCTTACTCTCTATATGGATTGAAAAACAGGTTCATGACAAAGTTCCACTAACTAAGAGCATAACTCAAGAAAAAGCAAAGAAATATTGAAGATATTGAAAAACAATCATTGTCAAATAATATGGAGGACAAAAATACTGACGAAAGGCAACCAAAGTTTTCAGCGAGTCAAGGCTAATTCGAAAGATTTAAAGCACGATACAACCTTCATAATGTAAAACTAAAAGGTGAAGCAGCTAGTGCCGATAGTGTTGCAGCTGCGAAATTCCCCGATGTTTTAAAAGCCCTTATCCATAATGAAGGACTTACTTCTAAGCAAGTTTTCAACGTTGACGAGACGGGAGTGTTTTGGAAAAGGCTCTCGAGCAGAACTTTTATTTCTAAAGCAGAAAAATCTGTTTCAGGACCTAAGTCAAGCAGAAATAGGCTCACTCTTCTGCTGGGCGGAAACGCTGAAGGAGATTTCAAATTCAAACCATTTCTTATTCATAATTCAGAAAATCCAAGAGCAATGAAAGGCGTTAATAAAAAAATCTTCTCATACATTGGCGATCAAACCATAAAGCGTGGATGACGTCTGAAATGTTTAAAAACTGGGTTTGTGAATGTGCTATCCATGAAATAGGATTCTATTGCTCTAAAGAAAACTTGGATTTTAAAGCTTCGATCATCGTGAATAATTCTCCCAGTTATCCTATTTACATTAATGATTTGACAGATAATTTGAAGTTTTTATTTATGCCACCAAACACCACTTCACTTATCCAACCAATGGATCAAGGAGTAATTATTTCAACGTTTAAAAGCTACTATCTTCGAAGAACATTCAAACAGCTTATCAACGTTATTGATGATTCTGAAAAAAATAGCACAATTCCAGAATTTTGGAAAACATTTAACGTATTGGATGCAATCAACAACATTTCAGAATCGTGGAATGAAGTTAGACCCTCTTGTATGAATGGTGTATGGCGGAAAACATGGCCAGAATGTGTTCAAAAAAACCTTGACTCTAGTCATATTGCAGATGTTGATGACACATCTGCAGTTTGTACTGAAATTGTAAATCTGGCAAAGGAAAATGAATTTGAAGGAATGGACGAAGATGGTGTGAAAGAGCTCATTTCTACAGAGAATGCAGACATGAGCAATAGTGACAGATGAGATTTTAAGGTTAGTAAATATGAAGCGTTATACGAGACATTCATGTGTTTTCATTATTGGACAATATTATGCTATGTGTCATACAATGATTGAATTATTTCAGTTACTAAATGAGATATACGCTGGTTGTGCGCACTTTTATTTTATTGATTAGAATTGGCTCCCTAGATTTAAGATTTATGTCAACAAGGCTATCCATCCTTGCATTGCGAGAGGAAATTAAATGGCATATCGAATAAGTTCAGCCACCGTCAAGCAGGAATGCTAAAAAGTATAGAGCGAACACAGAAGATGGCATATAGCCGAAACCGGTATGTTCACAAACCAAATTGACGCTGGTTGACGTAAAATCATACCCATATAAATCAGACCCCGTCGGACAATATACGCACATATCAAATTCTAAAAAAGCTGCGGCGGCCTTTTGGCGGATGTAGTGTTCAATAACTAATTCTCCTCTATGCACATTATCATTCAACAAACAAAAAAATATTCTCAGAGCTAAAAATTACTTACTTTAAATCTCTCTCTCTCTCGTTGCCCTTCATAGAAAATTAATAACCTGTTGTCATTACTTTTCGTCTTTGCAGGCTGTTTGTTCGGTAAAAATGGGCAGGCGCTTTCAATGTAGTGACATCATTCTCAAGCCGTGTTCTAAACTGTACTGGTTAGTCAGTTTTCGGGTATAGCTAGGTCTTACATTAAGGTTGTATCCCACCCGGGGGCACATTTATAAGTCTTTATGGATCACATAACCATCTAGACTTGTGTTTTGCGCGGGTAAAAGGGAGCCCAGTCCCTTTAGGTTAGCAGGAGCCAACTGGATAATCCACTATATTTCCACGGGAATTAGTAAAGCCTCAGAGTTCCGCTATTTGTCTTTTTAGCCTTTTAGCTGTTCTCTGACTGATTAATGAGGTTGGACCTTCGGGAGTATCGTGGTGGCTGTGTGTTTCGAGGCCCTCGTTTCAGTTTGTGGGCCGGATCATTCACAATGAATACATTGAATGGTTCAGGTCCAGTGAGTATGAAGCTGCGGCCTGCTCCGGGCTTTTGAAGTTGCAACTAGTAGTGACCGGAGGATATACGTATCTGAAGGCTTTCTAGGGCGATAATGGCGCTACATTTTATCCACAGTGATAATGATCTACCATCTGATATTGGCCCACACGGCTAGGTGCAGATGTAAATCTTATTACGTGTTAAGGTCGTATATACTCATGTGGATAAAATGCCCGCTATCTGGCATTCTATGCGGGGCCAATTTTTAATATTTGCGTCTTTTATTATAATCCAGGTACATGTGTGCTCTGAGGGTGGTTTTCGCTCGTTCTAGAGTAGTTTTTGTGATGTGAAAATTGTGCCTGACGTCGTGTTTACCTGTTCGTTTATAATATCAGTGTTAAAAGTTTTTGTTTTCTTGATTTCTATGTTTTCAAGAATGTTTAGGCTTCCTCCTTTTTTGCAGTAATGTCATACTTTCATCTATTTCCCTTGGCATCTGTCCGTGAATGTCAAGGTGTAATGCAAAGTTGGAGTCTTCTCTTTTTCGTTTGTATGAGCGTATGTGTTCTGTAAATCTTGTTTTTAGTGTTCGTATGGTTTGTCCCATGTAGGTAAAGGTACAAGAAAGCCTGTATACTCCGCTGGAACTAAATTTGTCGGTTGTTTCTCTCGATGTTCTGAGATTATGTCTCAAAGTGGTGCTGGTTTTTAATACTGTGAGTAAACCTTCTTTGTGAAAAAGATTAGTTAATCCATGTATTTCTAGTTCTGTGTAAGTAAAAATGTGCCGTCTAATTGTATCCGTTGTCCCTTTGTCTTCTTTATTCATGTTGTTAGTGTTGTATTGTCGAAGAAGTTTGTCGATAGTAGTGGGTTTGTAATCGTTAGTTTTAGCTATAGTGCAAATTGCGTCTTAAGTCTGTGTATCACAGTTCTAAATGCTGCTAGATTATGTTGAGTAGGGTGGTTCGAGGTGATGTATATGGTAGTGTCCATCGTAGTTTGTTTTTGATAGATATCAAATGTTAAACAATCAGCTCCTCGTGGTATTGTGATATCAAGATAATTAAAGTTTCTGTCTTGTTCTTTTTCATCTGCTATCTACTGTTTCGAAATCTATAGTAGTTTCTACCATACTTTCCAAAATATCATTATCATTTAGCAATTCTTCTACATCATGCTCGCCAAAATCATCAAAACCTTCCCCACCTAACGCAACATGATCTACACAGTTCAAGATATTAAATTGTTTCCAAACTTTAGTAACTGTTATTGTACCGGATTCCAGTTTATCGAAAATAAATTGAAAAGTGAATTTTACATATGTAATATTTTTCAAATGTTTAAATAACTCCCTGATCTAATGGTTGAATTAGGCTCGTTGTGTTTGGAGGGGAAAAAAATTACCTTTATATTTGGATGTTCGTAGTTTGGATGACCTGGTGCATAATCAAGAATTAATAAGATCTTAAATTCATATAATTTTCTACTTCGAGTAAGAAGCATTTATTGAACCATTCAGTGAAAATAGCCACTGAATGGCTCAATAGTTAAGTCTTTTCCTTTTAATGCACGTGGTTTTAAAGATCGATTTACGACTGACTGACATCTGTCAATCAGATAGGAGGATATAAGACTGCGGAATAAAATAACTTACGCAGTTTTATTAACATGATAGAGTGATCTACCGCATCATTAGGTACAAATGTTTTATTGTCTTCGTAAGATTTTTGTTTTTTAGCCTTTATATGTTTTCATATGTTTAGTTAGGTTAAGGTTTATAGGCGACTGCCCAATTGGAGCCGATATATTCAATTCAATTGTGTTTTTTTCAAATGAGAAGGAAGAGATGAAGTCATAAGTGCAAGCAAAATAGTTAAGATGTAACAGCTACAATTATTCGATTAAGGAAAAATTAGGAGTAAATATGGGCATTTTACAGTTGTCCTTCTCAGGTGAGAGAAATAAAAATCAATATTTTTTAAAGGATAATTTTTTTATTTATTTTTTTTTCGTGGCGGGTTTCGTTTTTTTCTTTTGTTTACAATTGGACTAAAAAACTAATAAAATCAATAAAACACATTATAAGATTTCAAAATAAAATTCGGATAAGAAAAAGCTATAGTGATCATGAAGACCGATTAAATAAAAAGGGCACAGATTAAAGGCTTAGAATATTAAAAAAAATGCCTTAGCTACAGTCAAGTTAATGTTTTTTGCAGGACACACAACCACGGAGAGCGGCAGCATCGGGTGAACCATAAGCGATGGCGTGACTGGTAGCAGAACCACCTTCACCAGTACTAAAAGAATTGGCAATGGCGATAGCACCACCCTTGGTGCCACCAAAATCAATGGGGAAGAAAGTGCCGACGGGAAGGGGCTTTTGTTCCTTCTTGGACGGAGCGGCAGCTTTAGCCGGTTTCTTCACAGCGGGACGACGGGCAGGGCTACGGGTGACAGCGGCAACATGGACATTTTGTTCTTCCTCCTCTTCATCCTCAATAGCTTCTTCGGAGGCAGCAACTAAATCGCTATCTTCAACGGATTGATCCAATTCAACATAGACCTTTTTCTTGGCGGGCAAATAACGATTGACGGGCTGAGCAACAGGTGCAATAGCAGCAGGTGCAGGCAAATCAGCAGATACACCACTATCTAAAGAGACCTCGCTGGGAGATTCAACAGGAAGTTCGGCAGGAGCTTCTACCTCAGCAGCCGGCACATTGGGAATTTCTTCAGCTGCAGCTGTGTCACCATCAGCATTGCTGTTAGCAGCATCCAAATTGAAGTCACGTGGTACTTTAGCATCATCATCGGGCACTTCATTTTCCTCGTCAACAATATCCACATCTGAGGGTAGTTCAAAAGCAGGCAATGCTTCTCCAGGAGCAGGATAGGCTTCGGCTTCAGCTTGTGTGGCATGTACACCAGCTTCACTTAATATATCTTCACCACGTTCAGTCACAAGATCATCTGTAGCGGGTGCTTCATAGGCAAGAGCTGGACCAGCTGCTGATATATCGGATTCAGCATGATCACAATCTAAGAGTAGATTTGAAAAAAAAGAAACAAAGATTTGGTAACTTAAGTTAAGCAGTTTAGGGGACTAAATTATTGTACCTTGTAAATAGGTACCAGTGGCAACAGATTCACCAGCTACCAAAGCTTCAGCTGCTTGGGTGGAACGGGCATACGGTGATGGATGCATATATTGAACATACATCATACGTTGAGGAGCAGCATAATATTGAGCCGGACGTTGATAGTAAATCATTTCTATTTTATAGTTAAATTAATTAGAAATTAAATTAGATCTTTTAATTTGTTGTAGAGTGGACAAAAGAGGCCTTAAAATTAATTAGAAATACTTTTAAAATAATGCAGATTTGGTGGAGATTAAAGAGAAAATTTTTAAAAATAATTTTGTAATTTGTGAAAAAGCATTTTTGCGAATGTAATACGCAGGAATTAAACTTATGACTGTCCTGTGTTTATGTGTGTAGACAGCTCTGTTTTTAGGGTTTTTAAAATATTGTTTTAATGTTTTCAAACGTGACGAGAGAGAGAGATAGAGAGGGAAAGAGAAAGAAAACGTTAAGAATCACGTAAGAAGAATAGAAACCATTTTTTTTTTTTGAAGACAAGTAGCAATTCAGGCAACAATGCCTATGTAGTCATGTACCGTGCTACATTCTTTAGGAAAGGGATAGAGTAAAGATGAAACAGGTGGTGAAAGTAGAAGGATAGTTATGGAAATTAACTGTCGTTTAAGACAGCACAGTGAACAGTGACCAAGCCTTCATTACTGAGCAGTCCCACCGACAATCAATTTTTATTTTTGTAGTGAAAAAAACCAAGGTCTTCGTTAGGAATCGAACCCACAACCACGAGACTGACAAGCTAGTACACTACCTACTAGCCTACAGGGGCACCGCTTTACTTCATCCAGTCCAATAAGAATTTTAAATAACTTGTGAAATATTTCGTAATAACTAACTTAGCGTTATTTAGATATCATATTTATAATATTGACCAAAATGGCGGAATGGCGGAAAATTATTTGAAATTAATTTAATTATTTTGCAATTAAAGTTTAAGCGTTTTTTTCGGTTACTGTAGGTCTCTTGTAATATATATTTTTTGTGGGTTTATACATTAAAACTTCAGGTGATAAAAAAGTAAAAGTTTAATGTAGCCTGATTTCATTTCTTAAAAGTGCTTTTACAAGGACTGTCAGTTGACTCTAAAACTTCAAGTGATTTTATTGCAATTTCTTTCGATTAAAATACAATTTAAATCTTAAAGAATTTTAATATTTAGGTTAATCTAAGCTTTCGTGTAGAGTTGCTTAAATGGGTCTAAGTTCGTAAAATTTTAAATTTGTAAGAAAGCAAATTAAAAAGTACTAAAATGGATACAATTTTAGTACTTTTTGCTAGGTACAGTTTGTTACAATTTGACTTTTAAATAAAAGGTTTTAGAGTCTTTAAGACTGTTTAAAATTTGAATTAATTAAGTTTAGTCGCCTTTTAAAATTTGAAAAGAGAGTTTTGTGAAAAAATTTTGTTTGATAACTTTTATTGACGATAGTCTCTGGATAAACTGGGGGGACTTGTTTAAATTTCGAAAACAAAAAAAAAATTTTTCTAAGTGTCCCTCAAAAACTGTTGGAGAGTTTGAATTAAGACTCAAAGCTGGGTAAATGAGCATATTCTTAGTAACGAAGTCTGAGGTGGGATACTCTTTAATTAACTCGATTTAAAGGAACTTAATACTTTTTTCCCTTGATTTCTTGGGATGTGAAAATTGAAAAAATAAAAAATTTTTTACCAGGATGGATGAACTGTGGGATAGAATAAATTTTAACCAAAGAATTTGTTGAGAAGAAAAATCGCTTTACAATTTACGCTCATTTGAAATAGTTAATAGTCCTTTTAAATTTTAACGTTTAAAAAAATGTATGTTGTTACGTATATAGGAAGTGCGATGACCAGCTCTGGATGAATGAAATTTTGTTCAAACATAATTTTTTAAAGGTACTTTATTAAATTTGTTTTTGTTAACAAGAAGAGTGTTAATTTTTCAGAAAGTTGTGAAATCTTAAACTGTCACTTTTCGATTTCTTCGTGTTCAAGAAAGACAGTGGTCGGCTGTCAAATTCGTAAAGAGAGTTTTGTATACAAATTTTGTTTGAAAATTATATTAAGGATATTCTTTTAAAAAAGAGCGTGTATTCTTTAAGGATTTTAAATTGTTTGCAATTGAAAATAGAAATTTGCAAAAGGTCGAGAGTACGAGGGTGGGTAAAATTTAAAAACAAAATTTATTAAGAAAGTTTTTTATACAAATTTTGTTTTAAAAATTATATTAAGAATATTTTTTAATAAAGAGAGTGTAGGATCCTTATTTGTTTGCCTTCGAAAAAAGAAATTTTTAAGAGGTCGAAAGACAGAGGTTGGATTGAGTTTAATAACAATTTGTATTTATTTAAGAATCCCAATTTATCGGCAGTTAAAATGAGGAATTTTTAAGAGGTTGAGAGTCCGAGGTAGTTCGAATTAAGAGACAATTTGTTTAGAGAGTTTCGTATACAAATTTTGTTTCAGGAGGAATTTGTAAGAGGTCGAGAATCCGAGGTAGCTCGAATTATGAGACAATTTGTGTAGAGAGTTTCGTATACAAAGTTTATTTCAAAATCGTATCAAGGATAGTTTTTTAATAAAGAGACTATACTTTTTCAAGGGTCCTAATTTCTTGGTAATAGAAAAAAGAAATTGGTAAGAGATAGGGAAGTCGAGGGTAGATCGAATTCAGAGACTAAACTTGTTTTGTATACAAATTTTGTTTTAAAATTATATTAAGAATATTTTTTAATAACAAAAGTGCAGCATATTAATTTGCTTGCAGTAAAAAAAAAATGTAAGAGGTTGTGAGACCGAGGGTAGCTTGAATCTAAAAACAATTTTTTTAGAGAGTTTTATATACAAATTTTGTTTTGAAATTATATTAAGAATAGTCTTTTAAAAAAGACTGTGTATTCTTTAATCTTAAACTATAACATTTCTGATTACTTCGTTTCCAAGAAAGACAGTGGTCGGCTGTCAAATTCACAAAGAGAGTCTTGTATACAAATATTGTTTCAAAATTATATTAAGGATATTCTTTTTAAAAAGAGAGTGCATTCTTCAAGGATCCTAATTTGTTTGCAACTGAAAATAGATAAATTGCAAAGGTCGAGATCCGAGGGTGGGTCAAATTTAGAAATTTAGTTAAAGTTTTGTATACAAATTTTGTTTTAAAAATTTTATTAAGAATTGTTTTTAATAAGAAGATTGTAGGATCATTTTTTTGCCTGCAATAAAAAAAAAACGTAATTTTTAAGAGGTCGAGAGATTGACAGTTGGTCGATTTTAGAAACAATTTCTTTAAACAGTTTTGCATACAAATTTTGTTTCAAAATTATATTAAAAATAATTTTTTTTAAAGAAGCTGTATTTTTTAACGATCCTAATTTGAAAAAAATTGAAAACATATATTTATAAGAGGTCGAGAGACCGAGGGTACCTTAAATTTAGAAATAAAATTTGTTTATTTTGCTGCAGTATACAATTGTGGTTTTTAGTTAGACTCTGTTTCTGATGTTTAGGTCCAAAAACTTTAGAATTTTTTGAAATTTATTTTGTAGTGAATTTATAAGTCTGGCAAATTCTTTAATTAAAAAAAAAATGTAATTTAATTTGTCTGTACTTTAAATTATTTAGAAAAATGTGTTTTGTTTAATAAAAATTTTTGACAAAATTTGTAAAAGTAAAAAAAAAAATTAAAAACAGTTTTAATAAAAAAAAATTTTTTTGCAAAAAGCTTAAATATCTAGCGACCTCTTTCTCTCTCTCTCTCTTTGTTTTACAGAAGCAATTTTTTATTTTGGAAACTTTTCTTGTATTAAATTCAAAATTCCAATTGTGAATTTTTTAATTATTTTAAAAATATCGAAGGATGTACAAATTGTTCACTTTATTGTTTGTTGTTGTAAACTTTATTATTAAATATATTTTTTTTCCTTACAACACACATACTTTTTTGGGCTGGAAAGGCACTGCTGCTGGCAACCACACTCAGAATTACCGCCAAAGCAAGAGTAGCACTGAATTTCATTTTGAATATTTTTTTTTCAAATTTACTTTTATCCTTTAAAAAAAATTTATATTTTTTAATAATATTAATTTTTGTTTAGAAAAATTGAACACTTTAAATTCGCGAATGCAAATAACAATGATAGCACTGGAGCTAAACTTAACACTTAAGTTTCCACCAAAGTAATGATGTCTATTCCTTGATTTGTGTTAGATTTATATAGTGACTGTTGAGCACAGGAATGGCTAGTACAAAAATTAAAAAAATTAAAAAAAAACAACAACAACAACAAAAAAGGCCATATCTTTTATACGGAATACAAAATAATAAAATTTTTCGATTTCTTATGATTTTTGTTGTATTTTTTGTGTTTTTTGTTCATCATCCCGCTTAATAATTGTTGTTTCTATATCACTAAAGTAATTGTAGCTGTTTGTAGTAATTGTCTATTCATATGTCAGTCCGTCCGTCCGTCCGTCCGTCCGTCCATCCATTTGCATGACTATATTTCTTTTCGATTTTGTTACTAATTTAACATTCATAATGTGTTCTTTCAGAGTTTGTGCGGAATTACTTCATCGTCATACTGATTTGTTTATGGACTCAAGCATTTTGTTTTAATTTTTAACTTTTGGTGTTTTCTTTATTTAATAATTGTTTAATACATTTAGAGGAATTGTTAAGTGAACATTGGTATTAATAACAAATCGATTTAATTTTGTTTTTTTTATTTCAGCAATATTTTTGGATATTCTAAGATTCCTGCTACAGTTTTGCGTTATTTTGGGTTTTTTGTTTTGATTAGCCAGAAAAGAAACAAATAAAGTCCAGGAATAGCGTACAAAAATCATAAATTAAATTAACAAAAATCCCCAAAATGAAGGCCTGACTCATGCACAAAGGGCTCTGGAATTTTTCTTATTTATTGCTGAAACGTCTAAATCGCGGCATCAATGGAAACACCCTTAAATTTTTTCAATTTATTGCTTCTATTTATTTTGAAAGTTTACATATTTTAACATACTCTGTGTATATTTTACATATATACGTACATTCTGCCTACTACGATTTTACATTTAAATCGCTTGACTATAGGAGTACATACCCTTTATAAAGAATTTTTCAACAAGAAGTTTGTTTTCTAAAACAAAATAAATCAATAAATTTCGTTTAAGATGATTAAAATTTTTATTGTATTACGAAGACAGAAGATCAGCAATTGACATCTGGTAAATGTACACCACGACCACGTTGACAGATGTCGATTCACTTTTTAATCACTTTTTCGGAAAATGGTAGTCCAATTTCGTTAATCACATCACGGATTTTGAGTTTTAAGGCTAAAATCGATACGATTTGCTTTGAGTAGATTGTGTCCTGACTCCACAAAAAAAGAATCCAGTGGTGTTAAATCACACGATGTGGTTGGCCACTTAACTGCTGATTGTCGTGAAATTATGCAATCGGAAAATTTGATTTGATCAGAAAAACCTGAATGAATTGAGCGAATCTACGGCGATGTGAATGGTTCTTCGGCTTCAATTCCTGCATGAGTTGAACCCTGTAAGGTTTTAAGTCAAATCTTTACACAGAATTCCGCGGTTTTGTTGAGAATGTCAAGGAATTGACAAATTTATATCTGCTTCAATACTGTGGTTCAGGGCTGCGACGCACAGTGAGTAACTGCGGCAAAAAATGGTTTTTGGCATGTTGTCCAATTTGTATGAAATTTTCACAGTATATTAACAGATAAATGAGTATCAATTCCCTGATACTCATAACTCAGAACTTCATTACTTTTTGGTCTAGAGCAAGTCAAAGTTGAGGTATGCCAACGCGTTTTAAATATGTTAGTTCAATATGTAATATTCAAAAGCTTATTAATAAAAAAATGCATTATAAATATAATTCTAAAGTATTTTTTTAAGTAGTTTAGTTGTTGTAGACTGAGTAGGTGAAAAAATAAATTAAAAAAAAAAAAACATAAAACAAAAGTTTCTTAACAACAGATTTGCGGTGTAAAAATTGAACATTTTGCATTTTCAATGGACTAGGAAATATAGAGCAGCCCCTCGCCCTAGGCGCAGACTTATATCAAATGAAAGATTGAAGTCTCAGCTTTCATTTGAAGTAAAGAACATATAGCAAGAGTTTGCAAAAGTACTTTCAACACACAAAAAACTACAAAAAATAAGCAACGCGCACATTCTGTCGCTATACGTATGTTAGCATGCAATAGCACGTTTACAACTTTCTACTTTTATTTTTTTTAACCGTTTACAACTTTTTTTTTTTTTTAACTCTCAAAATTATTTATTGTATCTTCTATAAAAAGAACTAACAATAAGTATTAAAAACTTAAATTCTAAAAAAAGTTACATTAGTACCGACCATGTCAGGCCTAACCTTTTGGGTAAAAAAAAAATTGTCATAAAAAAACAAAGCAAATATTTCTAAGATGTATCGTCTATAGCATTGAGGATTAAAGCTGCGGTATCCCTCTCTTTTAATCGGCTATGTCCACTATAATCCAAGATATTGCGAGCAAGGGGATTAGGATGGTCTTCAAGCTTCATCAAGTATTTGCCTGCGTATTTGATGATTTCTGTAGTCACCAGCGGTATGTTTAAATCACAATGTATATTTGAATTTCTGATGTACCATGGGGCGGAATTTATCAACCATAAAATTTTATTCTGCATACGTTGGATTCTATCCACGTTTAAAGCTGAGGCAGTGCCCCAAAGTTGGATTCCATAAGACCATATTGGTTTCAGAATACTCTTGTAAATTAGAAGTTTGCAATCTAGGCCAAGTCTCTAGTTCCTGCCAATGAGCCAATGTAATTGTGTTAGCTTAAGTTTCATTTGTGTTAGCTTTGAGTCAATATGATGTTTCCATGTAAGGCGACGATCAAGATATATACCAAGATACCTCACATAATAATGGTGAGGAACAATGTGATTATTGATTCGAACGGGTGAACAATTATCTCTTCGCAGGGTGAAAGTCACATGAATGCACTTTTGAATGTTCACTTTAATTCTCCATAATTTTAACCACAACTCCAACTGAGTTATATGTTGCTGAAGATTTATTGAGGCTTGATAGGAGTTTTCGTGCGATCTTAGACACGCTGTATCATCAGCAAACGTAGAAGTGTGGACAGTTTCACTTACAGGCATATCGCAGGTATATATCAAATATAAAACTGGTCCAAGAATGCTACCTTGTGGTACACCTGAGGAAATTGGTTTGGATACACTTACGAAGTCACCTTCAACAACAGCAAATTTTCGTCCAATTATGTAGCTTTTCAGTAGGTTGCTCATATTACAAGGCAAGTGAGCGGTCAGTTTTAGAAATAGACCTTCATGCCAAACTTTGTCAAAAGCCTGGGAAGCATCAATAAAAATAGCTGAACAATACTTCGATATGTGCTTGGATTCTGAACAATACTTCTTCTCTTCAAAAGTCCTTCTTATCACCTGAGCCAATCTATGGGTTTGCTCAATTGTGCTATGTCTACTTCTAAAACCAAATTGATGGTTTGGGATACACCCACTATCCCTTAGCATTGGAGACAATTTATCCATAAGCAACTTTTCGAAAACCTTTGAAATAGTTGGCAATAGACTTATGGGCCTATATGACTCGGTTTTGGTTAGGTCTTTACCCGGTTTTGGAATCATTTTAACTTTAGAAATCTTCCAGTGGTCAGGATAGTATTCAAGCCGTAAAATGGCATTAAAAATGAATAGCATGATTCTGACTGCAATATTAGGGAGCTCCTTCAACATTTTGTTACTTATGCCGTCCATACCAGGAGCTTTTTTCGGATTTACTTCAGAAATTAGC
The DNA here is from genome assembly GCA_030448955.1 of Trichopoda pennipes. Classification (NCBI taxonomy): domain Eukaryota; kingdom Metazoa; phylum Arthropoda; class Insecta; order Diptera; family Tachinidae; genus Trichopoda; species Trichopoda pennipes. Next base: position 652,587 of record JASKUP010000068.1, on the reverse strand, counting down.
TTTTGTACCTCACGCAACTTAAACTTTAAGGGTCGAGGGGGTAATCCAACTACGCTCGGCAAACTAACATCATCAGTACATATGTGTGGGGTGAATTCATCTTTCAAGTAATCGGCAAATAAGTCACCTGTTTCAGCGTCCCTTCTTGCCCAATCTCCACTGATATTACGTAGGGGTGGCTTGTACTCAACGGGCCTTTTTTTTGTAGCACGCCATAAAGAATAATTGGAGTTAGGTGTAGCATCGAGGCCCTCCAGATATTTCTCAAACGATGTAGTTTTTTTAAATGCTAGCAAGTCTCTAAGCCGCTTTGTGCATTCTCTAAGTCTCTGCCTCTGCAGGGGCGATCTGTGTTGTTGCCAATCTCTCCTAGCTCTTCGTTTTTCCGCTACGAGACGTTCAATGTCAGATACCAGCATGATGTCAATGTTATTTTCCGTGAGGAAGTATTCGAGTTCGTTTTTATGTTGGCGAATGCCATTTGCATTCCAGAAACATATTTTCAACGAATTCATTTTCTATTTACGATTGCCTGAAGCAAAGTACAACCGTTTACAACTATTCACTAATTGTTTATTATCATTTTGTTTACATTATTCATTAGATTCATAACTTTTTTGAAGGTCATTGATGTTGGGTGTTCTTGTAATGATCTCTTTTGATAAGAGATTAGCATTTCTCTACCATATTTGATGCCCGATCACAGATGAAAATGTTTCTGATAAAAATATGATTTAACATCTCTTGTTTCGTTAAAGTTAACTGATCTTTACCATGATTTTTATTTGTGTTCAGAACTTTCTTCAACAAGACTTTGCTTATGAAATTCGAATTTGTGAAAGAAACAGCAGATGTTATTAACGATGAAGTGAATCGTGTTAATAAAGAAATTCAAAATTTAAAAACGACAGAATTCGAAATGTTCAACAAAAAGTTTGCGATATCTCATAGTTTAACTATGACGATGATTGACGGAGAAGTGGCAACAACAGCCGGTAAGAATTGCACGATGGCTGTTTGTTTCATATGTAGAGCAAAACCTGCTGAAATGAATAATTTGGAAGCAGTTATCTTGAGAACAAATTCAGCTGCAGCATTGAAATTTGAAATAACCACTGACATAACTGGTGTAATTGTAGATTTAATTCACCGATTTAAAATTATATTAAATACTATAAATACTAGTAGAAATATAGATGTTGTTAAATTCCATACATATTGCATGGACACAGCAAAATTGTATGGCTGGTATTACATGCCAATCAGTGTCCATAATGTTCTCATTCACGGCAGCAAAATGGTATCTGAGGCTATATTGCCAATAGGTTTGTTTGCAATTTTTATTTTTAAAAGTATTTTTTAAAATTTTATTTAATATTAACTTTTTTATTTTGCAACAGGAATGTTATCCGAAGAAGCGCAAGAAGCAATGAATAAAGAGTATAGAAACTATAGGCTATTCAATTCTCGTAAAAATTCACATATTTCTACGAATGAAGATGTAATGTACTGTTTGCAAATATCATCAGATCCTTCCATTAATTCATTTAGAATGAGAAACATGACGATGTTAAAAAATTACTGATAGAATGAAAAAGAAAATTGTTCTTTTCTATTGCATTTCAATGCGAGGTGGGCGTAATAGTGGGCGAATTTTCTTGATTTTTTTTAAACTGATTTATCTCAAAAATAACCTGTGCAAAATTTCAGAGCTCTACAATGACTCCTTGTATTTATTGCCGGCGTTGTTTCACTGTGCGATGTTTTCAGTTGAACAACCCGGTCGAACACGCGTTGGTATTCGCACACTTTGTATCTAGACTGTCGACTCAAATTTAACGACTAAATTCTTAGTAGCGGTCTCAGAAGGATGATTATGTTGTACGAAAATATCACGAATTTTATGAAATGTATCTTTAACAGAACCACCATTTTCATAGTCGATTTGAGTTGTTACTAAGAATACATCAAGAAACTATCATGTTGGTATTGCCATAATTGAAAAACAAACTTCTTGTTGAAAAACCCTATACTTGTTCTTTTAGCAGTCACATAAATACTTAAACCTAAAGAGTCTGACTATTGACATTTCATAAATAAGTTTACAAAATAAGACTATAATTACTATTAATATTGGACCACTCTCTTATTTAAACTATTTTTAATACTTGCTGCAATAGCCAACATAGTTTTATACACACTGTGCATATTTGACGTGACTGCCTGCCACAATTCGAAGAATACAAATTTTTTGTAAATATCATAACATTTTCGAAAAACCCTATTTGAATTCATGGGTTCAAAATGTGAAACTATGGGGTTACCAAATGTTTCTTTCAATAAATCAATTGTGTCACGAGTTGTGTGACATGTTGGGTCGTCTTATTGAAAATATAGCTTCTGTGCATTAGGGATGTTCAATTGATGAATGAAAAAAATTTAATAATCATGGCTCTATAGCGATTACCATTGACTATAAACTTACGTTTATAAAGAGGTATGGACCCACGAGTCCACCAGCCTATAAAGAAGATTAGTCACCTTTTCTGGATCTAACACTATGTCAGTATGTACTTAAGGTTGAGGATTATCATCAGTGACCGTCATTGTTAAACCAGCTTCGCTTATGAAATCGGAATCGGCGGCAACAGAACTGTGAAATGTTATACATAAATTACTTGCAGCTGATAAGCTGGCTGCCAGTTGAAAAGGTGTTGCCAACTTAAAGTTAAATAGCTCTATAGAAACAACCTTTATCTATTTGAATCGTTCGTATATTTCGCAATTTCGATTATAACCAGTGAACAGTTAAGATCATTGTGAAGATTAAAATTCTTATATATCCCAGGAGGCTGTAGCCATTAGTCGTTTTTTCTACCCTTCTCAGCTTCGTTATAATTTTGAAACAAATGCAGTAAACCATAATTACAATGCTTGTCAAATGCGTGAAAAATAAGTTGATACATTATTCAAAATATTGTCCATCGTTAGACCCTACTTTTTCCCAAATTTTTCTGGTAGCATATGGATTGCACGCCAAAAAAAAACTGCTCTGGTTTTAAGGTAAAGAATAAATTAAGCCATTTTCTGATACCCTGTTCTAAAGTGAAATGTTTTCCAGTAGGGGTGTCCTGCATGCATCAAAACGAATGATATTCAGAAGCGGCAAGGTCTGGGCTATAAGGCGGGCTTACTAAAACTTCCTATCCACTGTTTTTCATTTAGTTTTTGACCGATTTTGCTACATGTGGCTGAGTGTTCTCATCATAGAAGGTTATGGCCTCATGTCTGGTGGAATATATGGTCGCTATACATGGTTTGCTCTCTTCAAATGAATAATTGTCTTCGGTACAGGTCGCCTATAATTTTTGGACCAGATTTTAACAGCTTATGATACAAAATACCCTTCTGATCCCACCAAATACAGAGCATTACTTTGGCGTCATGGATATCCACTGTTTTTCATTTAGTTTTCGACCGATTTTGCTACATGTGGCTGAGTGTTCTCACCATGGAAGGTTATGGCCTCATGTCTGGTCGAATATCTGGTCGTATTTCATTGATTGTTCTCTTCAAACGAATAATTGTCTTCGGTACAGGTCGCCTATAATTTTTGGACCAGCTTTTAACAGCTTAAACACCCTTCTGATCCCACCAAATACAGAGCATTACTTTGGCGTCATGGATATTCAGTTTCGACGTTAATTTGATTAGTTAGTCGGGCTTCACCTATAATTTTTTTGCGCTTGGGGTTACCGTAATATGTCCATTTTTCATCACCAGTAATAATACTATGCAAAAATCACTTCTTTTTGTAGCACTCAAGCATCATTTCCAAAAGGCCAAATCGCGCTTCAACATCTCTCAGCTTCAAATCATATGGGACCTAATTTTCTTGTAAACATGTGAACTTGTAAGACCACAAATCGCTGAGGGCTTTAGACTCAAGAAAACTATCTTCTGTTTAATCAGCTAGACCGTACATTTAACGCATTCAGCCACTGCTACCACAGTCTTACTTAAGTTGTTTCTCGTTTTACTCTATAAAGGTGTTGTAACCTACTTATCTACCGCGCCTCACACTAACTCCTACTTTTCTGGAGGACTCTGGGGGAAGGTTTAAACTACTGTTTCTCATTTATTTACCTTTAAACCAAACATTTGTAGCAGCTACTCGCATATAACTATTATTTTTCCTTATATTCCAGGCTTCGCTGGGAGTTGAACTTATGGTTTTATGTTGAAAAACGTACAAGCTTTTACTGATTTAGCCACAGTGGCTACTTAACATAGAATAGTTAAACTTTTACCTTTTATTCTATGCACATTAACATACGACTCCTTAATGATCGGAAATGATGCTGCATCTGTTATTATGGGTGATAAGGTATTATGGAGTTGGAAGCTCTTGATGTTTTTGGTATGAAAATCCAATGCACAGGTTTCTCAAAATGCTTTCAAGTGCCTCGGTTTTCTAAAACGACGTAAAAGGTAACTTACTTCTTCCGATCTTTATGCTATTTATACAACTTTTACCCGTTTAAAAATGGAAGAAAGCTATCATATATGAACCGGTGCCCAAAGTCTTTAATTTAGATTTTCTCGGCTATGCTCAAGAGAGGACAACTCTAATCTATTTTTTTTTGTTTTTTAAAGTAGCACTTCAGGCAACAATGCCTATTTAGTCAAGTATCGTGCTACTTTCTTTAGGAAAGGGATAGAGAAGAGATGAAACAGGTGGTGAAAGTAGCAGGATAGTCGGAAATTAACTGGCTTATAAGACAGCACAGCGACAATTGACTATGCCTTCATCGCTGAGCATAGCCCCACCGACAGTCAATTTTTATTTTTTGTAGTGAAAAAACCAAGGTCTTCGTTGGGAAACGAACCCACAACCCATATACTGACAAGTTAGTACACTACCTACTAGCCTACAGGAGCACCTGATCTAATCTATTAATTCTCTAGAGCATCAATGCCATGTGCATTTCATTGTTTTATTAATTACTAGAATGGTAAGTGCTATAAAGGAAATTAGAGAACTCTTGTTCCCATTACTTGCAAGTTTTCCAGCTTTTCATTGAGAGCCCATCAATTTGTGGGTGATTGGCTAGGAAAATTCGTTTTTTAGCAGAAGAGTTCGTAAGTGATGTGAACTCACTCCCGAGGTGTTTTCTCTCACTTTCAATCTAGGAAAACTCAAATGGAATATCCACAAACACTACTCCCTTTTTCCTCCTTCCCAGAACTTAATTTACTAGTTCAGAAACAATGCATAAGCCCGGGGCCATCCCCTGATGGAAGTAAAGACTTATTTAATTTTGTTAATGTTTTTTAAGTAACACTTAATTTATAATTTTTTACGGAGGTTAGTTTTTGGTGATGCCATTATGTTAAGGGTTGCCATATCTTATTTTCGCAAAAATATTTTAAATCGGAATATATTTTAGCCGTTTTTCTGCGTGTAAATTATTCATTTAATTATACAAAATTAATAGCAAACACAAGTTATTCAGGCTGTATTAATTCAGGTGACTTGTGGTTTTCCGCAACTACATGATTATGACGTAGGAAATATTATCCTGCTGGTAAATATAGAAGAAAAACTTAATAATTTTATAAAACAATTTAACGTTTTGTATTTCGTCTTTATTTTAAAATAAAATTTTCAATAACTTAACAAGTTAACGTTTACGTAGTTAAAAATAAAATAATCTATTTATTAAATGCTATTTTAAATTCGAAGGCAAAATTACATAAAAATAACAAATTACGTTACAAAATTCGTTAATTCGTCATTAAGATTCCAAACGGGTAATAGAAAAATAAAAACTTTAAGTATTATTTTTGTTTTGTGTATAACTCTAGTTGTTTGTCTTTTATTTTTAAATAACGCTTTTGTCATCATCAACATCATCATCATCATCTGTGGGACTATGGTAGTCATCATAACTTTTTACAACAATTTTACATATTTTATGATCATGATTATGATGTGGACCGACACTTTTCTTAACGATTTTTCTTTGTAATAATTTACAGAGTTGTGTTATGAATTTATAATAATTTATATAAAATTCTAGTCCTTTTAGTTTTTTATTTAGCATGACTCATAAAATATTTTGTTTTTCGAATTATTTTTCAAAATTCGTATATTCATTATGCTGCAAATGAAGTGTGAATTTAACAAAAGCTTCCTTGTTTTCGCTTTTAAAATCAATAACATTCCTAGAATATGTTTGTTAACTTTAAATTAATGTAAAAAAAATGTATAAGAAATTAATATTAATAGCAATATTGATTTATTTTTAGTATTAACGGCATTGACATGTTAAAAAAATGTTTGCAAAATGTCACTTAAAATTAATGCCAAGCAGGGGTGTAGAGCACCGCAATACGCTGTTTATAAATTAATCTCTTAATCAATTGCAAATTAGTATTCGTTTTTGGTAAAACAGTTTTTTCTCTTGTGTTCTAAAAATGAGTGATACCAGTTTCGAAAAGGGTTTTGCTGCCAGCTTAGGCTTGGTACAACGGAAACTCTTGTTTTGTTAAGAATCCAAGTTTTTCGGTGATTTTAAGATATTTTCAGAAAGAAGATAATTGATTGTAGATGAATCACAAAGCGAAAGGCCTTCATATTGAAGTAGCCATGAAAATGTCGATAGAATCTGGGATCTTGCTCGTTCAAATCGTCGGTTGACAGTCAGAATGGTGGGGGGAAGACTCACTTACAACACCATTTATCAGATTTTACCAATGAATATGGGGATGAAAAAATGGTTCCAAAGAACCTTTCACAATACCAAAAGGAGGTCAGTCAGGAGGGAGAGGTGTCTTAATTTTTTGCATTCGATTGAAAATTATCCCCATTTTCTGGAACGTGCTATTACTTATGACGGGTCCTGGGTGCTTGAATACGACCCAGAAACCAAGCGCTAGAGCAAAGAATGGTACACTTCAATCTCCCCAAGGCCCAAAAAGGAAGGATGGCAAGTCAGAGATCAACTGCATGCTGACTTGTTTTTTTCGATATCTACACGGAATATCGTCAAGCAACGCTTTTACCGGAAGGTTCTTGAAAGGCATCGAAAAAGGGTTATTCGTTGTATTACGATAGTGCTCTTTATCGCACAGTAATTTCAATAAATGAGTTTTTGGCCAGTAAAAACATTGCTGTGGCTCCCCAGCCTCCCTGTGATTTTTTCCTCTTCCCATACAGTTAGAAAAATCATCTCAAGGGATTTCATTTTAGGACAATCGAAAATATTTAAAAGGCTGTAAACGACCAGCTATAAGCAGTGGAAGAACCATCTCTAGTATTGTGTGACTTCAGAAGGCAGTTATTTTGAGGGAGACAATATAAAATTGTAATTTTATTTCAATAAAATGGATTTAAATAATCAGTCTTATTATTTAATTTACAGACCTCGTATGCCAAGAAACAAATAAAAGTGCTATTATTTTTTCCGGCTCTGTATTATTGTTTGATACTTTTGAAAGTATTTTCCTGCAGGTGTTAAAGAAACTAAAGGCTTATTTTTGGTATTTTTAAATAGTGGGCGTAAAGTACCACCCCTTTACAAAAGGATTACTTAAAGTATATTAAGGCTTGAGTAAGGTTTGGAACAGAAGCTTTTGGATTTTGGTGCTTTTAATCGATTTCAAAAGAAGAGACGCTTTAGAAATGGAACATTTCGGGACTGTGCTTACAGACTGATCTCCCACTATTGCATCATCAATTCCAATTTGATTTAACAATAAGTATTAAAAAATTTTTTTTTTCGGACCAGCACTCAGGGGATGACCCCTACACATGCAATGCATTGTGCCAGAACTAGAAAATTACGTTACGGGAAGGAGGAAAGAGGGAGTAGTGTCTGTTGGACATTCAACTTGACCTTTCCCAGATTGAAAGTAACAGAAAAGTCCTCCGGAGGGAGATCTTTCACATACCGACTGTTCTGCTAAAAAAACAAATTTTCTCTGTAATCCGTAGTGCGATTCACTGGCCAATTAACCACAAATGGATGCTCTCTCAATAATGAAAATCGAGTTCAATGCGAAAACGTGCAAGTATCGGGAAAAAGTTCCCTAATTTCATTAGAGCACTTACCATTGTTGTAACGATAGAACAGTGAAATACATCACACATGGCGTCGATGCTTTAGAGAATCAATAGAGTTGTATACCCTATAGTCCCCAAATAAGCCTCTTGGCCCTCTACTGTACCCGGTCGAGCAACTCCAAAATAGACTATGGAGCACCGGCCCATACATGACAGTTGTATTTAATTTTTGAACGGATATAGGTGATATAGATAGTATGGAGATCGGATAGAGTGAAGTATCTTTTATACTGCTTTAGAAAATCGAGACACGTGAAAGCTTCTTTAGAAACCTGAAAAATGTGTTTAGTCCGTCGAACATCACACCGAATTTTCATGCCAAGAAAGGACGAAAAAAAACGTGTTTTTCAACGAAATCGTCTTTAGCGATGATGTTCATTTTTAATTAGGCGGTAAAGTTTCTGCGATAACCCGGCTGGACTATTTTCTTTAAGGGTGCTGGAAAGATCAGGCTTAGGTGAATAACCCATAAAAAACTCACGCTCTGAAAGCGTGAAAAGAGTGGACGTCTGTCGGCGTGTTAGAGGTAGATATTTGCTCGGTATTATATTCTATTATTCATTATAATATTTCTACTTTACATTGCTATCAATAAAGCTGTCAAAAAAGTTGTCAACAAAAAGTGTGTACGGCTTAAAGCCATTTCAGATGGATAATGTAAAAAATTGGAAATTAAATTTTTAATGAGGGCAGAAATCTAAATAATTCCCAAAGTGTGTTAGGCTATCGATTTCAGTAACATAACGTTATAAAAAACATAACTTAAAAATTATGGGCTTAATATTTGAAAAATATGTTTATGAATTTGTTCCATTAAAATTAAATTTCATTTCATTTAGGCCCGCCTGTGCATTTAAAGGTCGGGGATTTTTTTAAATAATTATTTTGTAAGTGTTCCCTGATCACTAAGTTTGAGAAGGTATAAAGTAGCGTGCGTGATAAGATTTACGTCAGTACCTAGCCGTGTAAGCCATAACCTGACAGCGGATCATACAACTGTGGATAAAATGTAGCGTCATCCTCGCCCTAGGAAGCTTCAGATACGTATATCCTCCAGTCACTCCTAGTTGCAACTTTAAGAGCTCGGAGCATTCCGCAGCCACTCGCTCCTTGCTGAAGAGTTGGAGACATCCAACTCCTGGTCCAGAATGCATTAAGCTTAATAAAATTTAAGAAGACAACCGCAATTATGCTCACTAAACCTGGACCATTCACTGTGCTCATTGTGAATGATACGACCCACACAACTCAAACGAGGGCCTCAAAATCACAACCACCACGATACTTCCGACGGGCCAACCTCAATAATCAGTCAGAGAAGAGCTAAAAGACTAAAAAGACTAAAAAGACAAAAAGCTGAACTCTTTAGCTTTACTGATTCCCGTGGAAATTGTCCAGTTGGCTCCTGCTAGCCTATTAGGGGACTGGGGCTCCCTTTTACTCCCGGTAACACATTTAAAGGCGGTGAGATTCTATCAAAACATATCAATGTGCCTCCGGAGAGGGGGGGGGGCGAGTATGGGAGGTATAAAGTAGCGAAAAATATATGTATATATATATATTGCAGCGCCTATTATTATTTTCTTTTATATCGTCGAAAATTGAATATTACAGCATTACTCGAGCAAAGGAGAGCTCTCTAGAATTTCGAATATGAAACCCACCTAATAGCCCATGTGCTAACAACCTATGTGTGAGTTCTATTTTAAAATATAAGCTTTCCTGCAAGTCCAATACTAAATTTATGGTTTGTGGTAAATAAATTGCAAAATACTATATGTTCCGAAGTGCGTTTATTCTCCGAATTACTATAATTTTAGCTATTTGAGCTCACTATAGTGAGGGTTATTTTCCTTTAAAGTCTAAAAAAAGTTTTTCAAATAGGTCTGGACTGGAATCTACAATAGATCTACAATTCCGATTACCGAACAAATATAATTTCGTTTAATTCCACATATCACCCAAAGGAGAGGGAATATTAATTTAGGATGTTTAAAAAACATTCGCATTATAAAGTTTTACATTAAGATCTTTGGAATGTTGAAGAACATTCTTAAGTAGTTGAAGAAAGCAATTATCATTAACACAAATTTTGAATGCAGAAATTTGACATAAATCGTGTGGTTGCTTGCAGATAATTCTCTCAAAGTAGGTGACTTCATGCACTGCTCTTCCATAGACCGGTAAATATTGCCGGTTAAATAACCAGGCCCGCTCGTTTCATTCTTTTGCAAGATAGAAGATTAAGAGACGATATTTTAACAGGCTTAGAACCTGGAAATGGAATAAAACGAACCTGACATGAAATTTACTTTATGAATTTTTATTTTTTCTTCTGGCACGCACGTAGTCTAATCTGAAGGTCAAATTTTCGATGACTTTTTCCAACATTTGTGGCCACATATCAGCAATAATGAGGTAACTGTTTTCCTCCAAATGCGTGCGTCTTATCGGCGTAAATTCGCGACTTCACATATCTCCATAGAAAATAATCCAGCGACGTTAGAAGGTCAATTCACGGGTCCGCAAAATGAAACTATACGAACACCGAATATTTCCTTCAATTAATTGTGGCAGGAACTGTGTGAAATGTTGTGTCGTTTGCTTGAAATCATAGCTCCTGCGTATTATAGTTGCTCAGTTGATGAATGATAAAGTCAGTAATCATGGCTCTATAGAGGTAACCATTGACTGTAACGTTGTGACCAGCATTGTTCTTAAAGAAGTTTGGACCAATAATTACACCAGCCCTTAAAGCACACTATGGATAACAAAGTCTTAACATACACTTGAGCAGTGATGGGCGAACAACGGCCCGCCGAACGTTAAAAAAAAAAATTAATCACCTATTAAAAAATTATGCTCAAAAAATAAATTTACGTAAATAAAATTACATAAATTGACAATTTTAGCAAAAAAAATGCGATGTTTTCATATTATATTGTGTACAAACTGCGTAGTTTTCTGGGAAATATTGTACACACAAGAGAACAACAACTTTCTGATGCGATATTCCAAGAAGAAACAAAAACATTATAAAACACTAACAACTAATATAGAAAACTGAAAGTATAACATAACAACAACTATTATATGTGAGATCTAGAAGATTCTGCAACATTCGAGACAACATGCGCAACAAATATAAATGGGCCAGCGATGGATTAATCAGCAATCAGTTAAAGTGTAAATCTCGTGACGTAAAGAATAAATTGTGAAGTAAAATTATAAAGTTGCCAACGTACAGTTTTATTTGTGTAATTAAAATAATAAAGTGTATTGTAAATACCCCCAGAAATGTCAATCGAAATTGATTCGGAATGTCGAATATTTCAAGAAGAGTGGAGATGGAAGTAACCAAAATATGGAATATAACCAAAAACCTATTTGTCTTATCTGCCAAGAACCGGTAGCTGTACTAAAAGATTATAATCTCGCTAGGCACTTTAATTCAAAACATCTTGGATCGAAGTACTATAAAATGACAGATGAAGACAAGAAAGTTCATTCAGAGGAATTGAAAAGAAAAATATCTAGTCAGCAAATGTTTTTTTAAAATCAAAGAAGTATCCAGCGATCCTCCACGTTAGCTGGTCACATTGTTGCCTATAAAATAGCAAAAAGTAACAAACCGTTTTCTGAAAGAGAATTTATTAAGGAAGTGTTAATTAGCTTTGGAAAAGCTTATGCCCAGAAACGGTAAAAGATTTCGCATCTATAGGGCTGTCACGTAGAACGGTCACAAAAAGAATTGAAACGATTTCTTCTAATTTAACCATACAACTCGATGGACGTCTTAAAAAGTTTAAGTTTTTTTTCAGTCACTATGGACGAGAGTGTTGACTGGAGTGATACAGCCCAACTTCTAATTTTTATCAGAGGAGTCGATGAAGAACCAAACCGTAACCGAAGAACTTGCTTGTTTGAGATCTTTGAAAGGAAAGACGACAGGAAAAATATTTTATGATGAATTTAGAGAGGGGATGGAATCTCTTAATGCCCCAATTTCCAAATTAATTAATTTAACAACTGATGGAGCACCTAACATGGTGGGAAAAAATACGGGGTTTGCAGGAGTTTATAAAAGTCAGAATCCTGAAAGCGAAACAAGTTTTTTTACATTGTATAATCCACCAAGATGTTCTTTGCAAGGCTGCCTTGGATATTAACCACGTACTTAATATTATTTTAAAATTAATTAATACCATTCGAGCCCGTGGTTTGTTACATCGACAATTTCAAGAGTTTTTATCGGAAGTTGATGCTGAATTTTCAGATGTACTTTATTACGCAAAGATCAGGTGGCTGAGTTGTGGGCATGCTTTCTCGAGAGTTTGGAGTCTTCTCGAAGAAATTAAAGTTTTTCTAAAAACCAAAACTGAAATTTGGGAGGAGTGGGAAATATTGAAGGATAACAATTGGTGCATCGAGTTTGCTTTTTTTACGAAATTACTCGGGCACTATAATAAACTGAACAAGAAGTTACAGGGAAGAAATCAATTTATAGATGAAACTTGGGGCAGTTTGAGGCCTTTTAAAACTCAATTGTTTATATTTTCTAAATTTTTGGGAAAAAATGATTTGACTCATTTTCCAAGGCCTGTGAGTGAAGAGAAGTTACACGTCTTTTCACAATCTTTATTAAAACTGTATTCAGAATTTGAGGCCAGATTTGCTGACTTTAAAAAAATCCAACCATGTTTAGATATTTTTTCAATGCCTTTTAATGCTAATCCTGAGAATATTCCATCTGATCTACAATTGGAAATTATAGAATTGCAATGTAATAATAATAATTTAAAACAGCTATTTTTAAATACAGATAGGCTTAATTTCTATAAATCCTTGCCAAAAGATGAATTTCCAGAGCTAATTAATCATGCGCAGAAAATTATGGCAATGTTTGCTTCCTCATATTTATGTGAACAGGCCTTTTCACTAATGAAATGCAGAAACAATTCAATAAGAAACCGATTGTCGACGAGAGTCTATTTAATTTATTAAAAGTCGCATCCTCCCAGCTGGAACCAGATTTTGAGGAAATTATGTCAAGTCAGAAACAGATCCATGCTTCCCATACATCTGGAAAATCTTAAAATCATAATAAATCGTATCTTATAAAATTTTTATGTTGTTTTAAAATATTACGTAATATAACTAATAAACACATATATAGCTTAAACCGAACTTTTAACTGAACAGCAACCCCATAATTTTTTAATAAATGACCCTCCATGTTTTTTTTTAATTTAATGGTCCGCCGCAAGATTTTTTTTAATTTATTGGCCCGCCACCCACTGCACTTGAGTATTATCATTACTCCAAATGCGGCAGTTTTGTTAATTAATGTATCTATTCAAACAAAAGTGAGCCTTAACAAAATTCACTTAAGGCTATCGGGATCCACTGCAATCTTGTTTTGGGCCTAATTTGTATAGGCATCAGTTCATTCATGTTGAAATGCGAAATCAAAGTAAAAACAAATCATTTCAGAGCTGATAAAATGGGCGTCATTTAAAAAAGTGTTGTCAATTTAAAGTTATATATGTCTATAAAAACAATCTAGGCTATTTTAACAATAAATATTATTAAATACGAATTTTCAAGCACCCCCTTTCTAAGTTATTTTTTAAAATATTATTATTATTTTTTCCTAGAAACCTGCTATTTCTTTTTATCATTTTTGAATGTTCTTATGCTTTTCGTAAAATTTGCGACATTTTTTGCTTTTAGCGTTTTTTTTTTTGGTTAAAATAAGCGATTTAGATGCTTTAGGGATTTTTTTCTAATTTCTTTAGGTTTCAGAAAAGGATTAATTTAATAAAAATAAATTTTTAAAGTTTCCTTTTTCTAGCTACTCGATTTAATTAAGTCAGTTATACTGCTTAAAATTAAAAATTATACGCCTCTGCCTTACAACCTCAACATCAATTAATTTATATGCGTTTTTTTTATGTGAAAAGCCTAAAAAATAATAAAACAATAAAATAACTTGTAACCTATCAAAACCTGCTTGTTATTAATCAATTTTAACATTTCATTAAGCAATTTAATGCAATTCTGGTTAAAATTATTTTCATACAAAATGATTGAGTTTTATTTAAATAAAATGTGCATGTAAAAATGTTTTATTTTGACATTTCGATGTTTTATTCAATTAATAAAACTCTTAACGTATATTAAAAAAAAATAACAACAACAACAACAAAAAAGTTAAATTAAATGATATATGAGTGTGAATAATTTGTTTTAAATATCTGGTGATTCTATAAATTTGTTGTAGTTATAAAAACTCACGCACATAACTGAAACCACGCATAAAAGGAATAATTTATTTAAATGAAACGGAATCCTGACTGACAGTTTATCATCATGGAAACTACAAAACGAGTGATGAATGTTTAAGTTTCTTTTTCCCTATGAAAGTGGGTTTAATAATCTGCAAAAGGTAGAAGGTAGGGAAGCGGAAATAATTATAAACACTGAGCATTTCTTAAGTGCTAAAGTTAGGCCGAATGTGGATAACTTTATTAGAATATAGTTGTATTCCTTTATAGGCTTTATAACGGTTTTTTGTGTGTTTTTAGCCCACTTTTCTTTTCTCTTTTTCATTTAAGAATAACGATCTTATTTCATTTCCTTAGTCCCCCGGGTATCCGTTAGGTATTAGGTCTAGACTAGTGATGTTCGATCGACTGATCGACTGATCGACTGATCGACTGATCGACTGATAACTATTTATTGTAACAGTTGTCAGTATTGGTTTTGGAATTCCCAACTAGTATGCTGCTACCCTTGATCCTAATTCCAGTGCTAGTTAATGCTAGACATAAGCACGCATTGTGTTTTGTGGAATCTATCTGCTGCAAAATTCTGATCCTCATCGATTTTGTTTTGCCTAAATTAATCTCTAATAGTTCGCATAATAAAGGGTTTTTCAACAAGAAGTCTGTTTTATAAAAGAAAATAAAACAACAAATTTGAATCAAAGATGATATTTGGCAAATGTGCACCATGACCACGCTGACAAATGTCTATTTAACCATCAAAGGTAACTTAATAATAACAACTTTTTGGATAAATGGCGTTCCTATTTCGTTAATCACATCATTAATTTTGAGTTTTATGGCTGAAACCGATTCGATTGGCTTCGTATAGACTCTGTTCTTGACATAGCCCCACAAAAAATAATCCACCACGGTGTTAAATTACACAAGTCAGATGGCCACTTAACTGCTGATTGTCTAGAAATTATTCGATCGGGAAATTAGGTTTGCAATAAATTGATTGTTTCATTGGTTGTGTAATATATGACACCGTCCTGTTGAAACCACATGTCAGTGATATCCACATCGTAAGCCAAAATCTAGTTGTTAGCTTCTCGGGATATCGCGTAATGCAGTGGCCGTTGCCGTATTTCCAGCCTCATTTGCGAAAAAAAACTGGCCCAATCACGCCCCCAGACCATGCAGTGCACCATACAGCAACACTTTGAGCATGCAAAAGCTTCTTAATAATCGCTCTATAATTTTCAGAAGCTCAAATATGCCAATTTTGCTTGTATGCATATCCTGACAAGTGAAAAGGGGCTTCCTTTGAAAAAATATTTTTTTCAGAATGAATTAAGCGAACCTACGGCGATGTAAATAGTCGACCGGCTTCAATTTCTGCACCAGTTAAACCTTGTAAGTCTTCAAAATCAAATCTTTATACCGGGGGCACATTTATCGGTTCTTATAGAATACTCGACTATCTGGACCTGTGCAACTGGGGGAAAAAGGGAGCCCAGTCCCCTGAAGTCAGACAGGGAGACAACTGGAAACTCCACTTTATTTCCACGGGGATCAGTGACTCGCAGAGTTCATTATTTGTCTCTTTAGACATTTAATAGTTCTCTGGTTGATCATTGAGGTTGGCCCCTATATGGGAGCATCGTGGTGGTTGTGGTTTCGGGCCCCATATCCAATGGTTTTCTATGGTGGCCAGGATCATTTCGCTGATAATGACACGCATGGTGAATGATCCAGTCCAGTGAGCATGCTTGACATGTGTTCTGGACAGGAGTTGGAAAGTCTCCAACTCTTTAGCAAGGTGTGATGATTTGCAGACCTGTACTGAAATCATTGAAGTTGCAACTAGGTGGTTCTGTTGCATAGAATTATGGCTTCGGCCATCTAGGACGAGCATGACGTTCCAAATTATGTATAGTGGTTTGTCCACCATCCGATTAAGACTTACAGTCAGGCGCTGATGTAAAACAAATCACCTCTGTCGTGGTTTTGGATCACCCGTGTTCAGTTGTTGAAGACGTCGACAAATTTGAATTTGCTTTAACACTGCAACTTGCGGTTGCGATGTTTTCAGTTCAACGAACCGGTCGCACACGTCTTGGTGATCGCACATTTTGTATCGAGGCTCAAATATAATGACTGAATTTTTAACAGCAGTCTCAGACGGACGATTATGTTGTCCGAAAACATCATTTAAGAGACCCACCATTTCTTAATCGGTTTTATATGCGATTTTCGTGCGAAATTGAATTTATTGTAACAAACGCCAAGCGTCAAAAAACTAAATGTAAAAACTATCATGTTGTTAGTGTTGCCACTGTTAAAAATCAAACTTTTTGTTGAAAAACCCGTTGCTCTCAGATTAACATATTTTGTTCTACTAAATCAGTTGTAGGGGTATACTTCCCGCCTTCTCTTCGTAATTGTACTGGCTTCCAACTATCAGGTTTATTGCCCTTGAACTAAACTTTCTTCATAGCGTGGTTAAGCTATGGAGTTCTTATGTATATTAATTACAATTCGCTTTAGTTGATCGTTGTAGTAGATATCGGCTTATTATGTCAGATCGCACACATCTGGGTTCACCTTTTATGTAAAAAAAAGTAGATTCGTCTATTCCATTACCCTCTATCTTGGTGAATTATGGAAATGACCATAAGCTGGCGTTGTTGTCTATTTCCGTTAACATCGTCAAACTTATTGCACCATCTCGAAGGAATTAAGCCTTTGTGTTGTTAGTATAATGGAGAAAAAAGGGCATCTGTGCAGGGCTTAACAATACACGTTAGTTTATATTAACACTGGAGATCCATATGTGCTCGGAATCTGATTACTTGAATTAATCCTCCTAATAGCTATGTATACTTTTATTCTGTGGATTAGGACGTTATTTTAAAGAGTTAATCCTTCTTAATACAACTAATGAAAACTTAATTACCTAACTTAAATTACCTTAAAGTCTGGCCATCATCGAAAAGAGTCCCAAGCATCACTATCACAAAAATGACTGTCCGCTTTTAAGTATGACAGTTTAAAGAGTCCAATATTCTCTTTACTTGTACTCACTGTTATTTGTAAAGTTATTATATTCTGGGCTACTTAAAACCTTCCAGATCATCTCTTAGCTTATATTACAGCAGGCGGTGACTTATGAGGCTTCTTCGCGGAAGAAAGGCTTGCCTGTATATTTTAAACTGGATTTCTTTAGCAACCCTACTGTCTTTTTAAAAACATAACTCTGTAATTAGCCCAAAAGGAAACACAGGTATAAGGAATCGTTGATTCTGTCTTGGTTTAGGGACGGCTTGGCCATCATACAAGCGGAGCTAGACTGCAATGATCAAATTGGAAACAAATATTCCAAATAACACTCTCTGGTTTATGGATGCTCAGCGGTGTCTGATATCTTTAAATTGAATAGCTTAACGTAAATTTGAGTGAACGTCATGCAACTTTTGACTTCGAGGCTGTTATTTTAAATGCCATGCTATAAAGCCGTACCATGCTTGACCTCTTAAATTTCAGTTTCAATATTTTAGACTTGAGTTTTGACATGACGGCGAATTCAATAACAAACTTAAAATACTGTTCAAACTAAAGTAGATATGTTAAGTATGAATGCACTATTACATCAGCCGCCTTAACATGCATTGATAGATAAAATATACTATATTTATTAACTCATGCAGTAATGTTGCATTACTACATCACTGTCGTCATTCACACTAGCAAACTCATCATCATCACCAACAACATCAGCATTCTCAACATGTTTTAATAATAATGATTTTTTAATTAACAAATTAATACACGTTTAACGCACGTTTTAGTCATGTTGAGGACTAAGAACAAAAAAAAGGAAAAAAAAATAAGATAAAAAGCTTTAAGTCAACTCATTGATAGAATTGGAAGACATCAATCATTGGTTCATGATAACAATGTGTCACGCATGCGTTTTTATATTTTTATACTTTATTTCATTAAGTATAAAACTATTTAAATTTCTTTTTATACTTTTTTTTATTAATAACTATTATGTCATCTTGTTTGTCATTTCCTTGTAAAGGGTGTTTTCTTACAGTGTTGTAGAACTTTAATTTGGTAACACTCTTTTTAACTAGCTGCCATTTTGTCAGCTGTCAAATGATTTGCTTTGGCATTGCAACTTCATTCTACTGATGAAATGCTGCTTTTTCATTCAATTGAAAATTTAAAAAAACATTATTCTGGTTGATCCTGCCGGTGGTTATATGCTTGTCTCTAAGATTAAGCCGATTAAGCTTATTATATCAGTTATGGTTCTTTAGATTAGTTAGCAGTTACTTGGATAACTGTGGTCATTTTAGAGCTAATAATAAATGCATTATAAACACGGACCTTTGGAACGTGTGCTTTTATTTGGCTAGAATAAAATGATCGCAAGATCATTATTATGGTTAGATAATTAGATAACTTGCAGATCGCATGGTCTCATACCCGCGACCGATCTTTCAAATGTATGTCCTATTAACTTTTGGTGATAGCGTCTAGGATTACATTGAATGCTACGGTTAACGGGGTTCCATTCCAGAAAGGGAGCCTGAGAAGCGGTTACCACTTGAAGAAAGGCAGCAGGCTTGTAAATTATCCACTCTTAGCCCGGGAAGAGTGTGACGAAAAATAACAATACAGGACTCATATTAGAAGCCCTGTAATTGAAATGAGTACACTTAAAATCCTTTAACAAGGACCTGCAGGAGGGCACCTCTAGCGCCAGCAGCTGCGCTAACCCCAGTTTTAAAAGCTTATATTAAAGTTTTTGCGGTTAAACTTGTCTTCATACGGCTAGTACAATTATAATTGTATTTTGTACTGTACCTTATGTATTCCCTTGGGGGCATGCAGTTTAGACGGGTTTTTTCCCCATCATAACTAACGCTTTCAGGAGTAAAAGGCGACACTAGTTGATTGGGCTCCAAACTGGAAGGGACACAGGACTCCCAAAGTGCAACCTGTGAACTTATAGAATATACTGATGCCACAAGAACCAGTTGCCCTCAAGGCTACGGTCCTGTTCTGGGCGAGGAGCAAAATGGTGGCTGTACTTCAATCGGGCTTTGAAAAAGTTCCGAAGAGATGTTAATATAAAAATTAATAGCCAATGTCTCAGCTTGCGCATGCAACAGAACAAGGAGTTGAATAGGCTACAACTCTTCAGCAAAGAGTGAAAGCACAGGGGGCCCTGGTAACGTGCAATAAAAAATTGCGATTTAGGCGTGTATGCATCTCGGTGTGTATCGGTCTTAGGGCGCAGGTGGACGCTTTTTTTGCAGCTAGTAGTAAAACCATCGTCAGTTTAAGTGCTCACGGCCAGGTGCTAACGTCAACCTTGTCACTTACCTGTACCTAATGTATTTAAGTGTATTACCGGTAGAGTTCTTATCTATGTTAAATCTTCGTATTTTTTACATATTCTTCCTATTTAAACCGCCTCAGTGCCCTTCATCAAGCGTTGTTGTGGGTCGGTACAATTACTTTGAACAAATTTGAGTGCTTAAAGCAGGCTTCAAATGTCTACATATTTTGTGCACGGAATAATTATGAATAATAATGTTCCACTTTCATTGATTTTTAGATCAAGAGGTAATGGTTAATAGAGGCAGTTTGGAGGCCATTATTATTACGACGGGAGAGGTGAAATTCTTGAACCATCGCAAGACTAACTTAAGCGAAAGCGTAATCCGTTGATCCCGATTTTATTACACAAATTTTGTTTAGTGAAGAAACTTACTTCTGTTTGAGTTTAAGGGTTCGAAATGTGAAACTGTGCGGTTACTAAATGTTTCCTTCAATGAATCAATTGCAGTATAAGCTGTGTGATATATTACACCGTCTAGTTGATACCAAAGCTCCCGCATATCATAACTGATTAACTGTTGAACGACAAAGCCAGTTGTTAGTTATTTGTACCATTCTAAACCGCATCTTTAAAAAAAAAGGAAGGACCAATGATTCCACCAGCCCATAAAGCACACCAAACACTAAATTTTTCTTGATATAACGTTGTCTAGACATATGCTTGAGGATTATCATTACTCCAAACGCGTCTGTTTTATTAATTGACCTATTTATTCAAACAAAAGTAAGTTTCATCGCCAAACGAAATTTTCTTATGAAAATCGGGTTCAAGGGGTATTGGACCCACTTTGCACAATTTGGAAACGTTTGTTTTCGCGCTTGTCTATTCATGTTGAAATGCCAAACCAAACTAAACCTAAATTACTACACAGCTGGCAAAAAGGGCTGCCAGCTAAAAAAGTGTTGCCAACTTATATTTTTATACCTCCAAATAAAACACCCGTTATTTGAAACAAAAACTAGTTCTCTGACAAATAAATTCTAACTTAAACCTAAATTATTTGATAGCTGGAAAAATTGGCTGCGGGCCAAAAAAGAGTTGCCAACTTAAAGTTCTATACCTCCAAATAAAACAACCGTTATTTGAAACAAAAACTAGTTCTCTGACAAATAAATTCCAATTGAAACATAAATCACTTGACAGCTGGTAAAAAGGAGTGCCAGCAAAAAAAGTGTTGCCAACTAAAAGTTCTATACCTTGATAAGAAATACCAGTTACTTGAAACAAACACCAGTTCTCTGACAAATAAATTCCAAACTAAACATAAATCAGTGCCAGCAAAAAAAGTGTTGCCAACTTAAAGTTTTATATCTCCAAATAAAACTCTCGTTATTTGAAACAAAAACTAGTTCTCTGACAAATAAATTCTAATTGAAACATAAATCACTTGACAGCTGGTAAAAAGGAGTGCCAGCAAAAAAAGTGTTGCCAACTTAAAGTTCTATACCTTGATAAGAAATACCAGTTACTTGAAACAAACACCAGTTCTCTGACAAATAAATTCCAAACTAAACATAAATTAGTGCCAGCAAAAAAAGTGTTGCCAACTTAAAGTTCTATAACTCCAAATAAAACACCCGTTATTTGAAAGAAAAACTAGTTCTCTGACAAATAAATTCCAATTGAAACATAAATCACTTGACAGCTGGTAAAAAGGAGTGCCAGCAAAAAAAGTGTTGCCAACTTATAGTTCTATACCTTGATAAGAAATACCAGTTACTTGAAACAAACACTAGTTCTCTGACAAATAAATTCCAAACTAAACATAAATCAGTGCCAGCAAAAAAAGTGATGCCAACTTAAAGTTCTATACCTCCAAATAAAACAACCGTTATTTGAAACAAAAACTAGTTCTCTGACAAATAAATTCCAATTGAAACATAAATCACTTGACAGCTGGTAAAAAGGAGTGCCAGCAAAAAAGTGTTGCCAACTTAAAGTTTTATACCTCCAAATAAAACACTCGTTATTTGAAACAAAAACTAGTTCTCTGACAAATAAAGTCTAACTTAAACATAAATTACTTGATAGCTGGAAAAATTGGCTGCCGGCTAAAAAAGAGTTGCCAACTTAAAGTTCTATACCTCCAAATAAAACAACCGTTATTTGAAACAAAAACTAGTTCTCTGACAAATAAATTCCAATTGAAACATAAATCACTTGACAGCTGGTAAAAAGGAGTGCCAGCAAAAAAAGTGTTGCCAACTTAAAGTTATACACCTTGATAAAAAATAGCAGTTACTTGAAACAAACACTAGTTCTCTGACAAATAAATTCCAAACTAAACATAAATCAGTGCCAGCAAAAAAAGTGTTGCCAACTTAAAGTTCTATACCTTAATAAAAAATACCAGTTACTTAAAGTAAAATTAGTTCTTTGACAAATAAATTCCACAATAAACATAAATTACTTGACAGCTGGCAAAAAAGGGCTGCCAGCTAAACAAAATGTTGCCAACTTAAAGTTATACACCTTGATAAAAAACACCAGTTACTTAAAACAAAAATTAGTTCTGTAACAAATAAATTCCTTTACTGCAATATTATTAAAAGTTGTGGCTTATGAGAGTAATATTTTTTGAAAATCTTAAAATAAAATTATTAAAAGGAACTTGGAAAAAAAGAGCGAAAAGAGGATTCGACTGAAAGAATAAGCAAAAATATCGCAAAATGCTAAAAATGACATAAATCTTAAAAGTATGAGTTAAAATTATACACAAAGGTTGCCGTATAGCTGGATAACATTTAACAAATTTGTTTTTTATATTTGTTGTTGTTGTAGATATACTATTTATAAAGGTATAGGTATTGCTTCTATATGTTTTACGTATAACGCAAAAAAATCAATGATAAAAATATTCAATATACTCTTTTAATTAGAATTATAACATTTGAATAACACATGGCAAGTTTTCAGTCTTAAAAAAATAAATGTTGCCTTTCAAGGTTAGATTATAAGCTGTGTAAAATATAAGTATAAACTTGTAAAAAAAAATAATATTAAAATGCTAAAATTGGGCAAACCCCTTCTCGATTTATTGATGTGCCTAAAAAAATATTTCTTTATGGTTTTTAATTCCCTCTTTACTTAATTATTTGTTTATAAATTATCCAATTAAATTACTATAGTTCTTGTGTCTCCTAATCATGTTTGGGTTATCAAATAAAATTATTATTATTTTCTTTTTGGTTGTGTTGGTATAAAATTTCGGTGCGTATTAAGTTTTTAATAATGTAGAGCATGCAATGAATTCTTTATGAAAAAGATAATTTTGCGTTTCGCATTATGTTTTTTATTTTAGTTCTTTTTAATATTTAATTATCCACTAACTATGCTTATAAGTTTTTTAATATAAAAATTTAAATTTTGCATACAAATTTTTTTACAGCGATAGAATTAGCTTAAAATTGTTATTGTTATTCTAACAAAGACAAAAAAAAAAATAATGTTTAAAAATAAAATATTGAAAAAGTCGTAAAATTAAAGGCATCAAAAATCGATAAAATAAATTTGAATAAATTTGTTCAACAAAGCCGGGTGTTAAAATTCATGTCAAAACTTTGCAAAACAAAAACTTATTTAATTAGTTTTAATTTTTTAATTAATTTATTTTTTCTTTATGGAGAATTTAGTTATTTTTGCGAAGTTTGTAATTTTAAGTGAATTTTAATATTATTATTTTTTGTAAAATTTGATTTTTAAACATATTTTTTAAATAAGCGATTTTTTCCTAGTTTTCTTTTAATAAAACAGGCGATTTTTTTGTGAACGTTTTTCATTAAAAGAGTTAAACGATTTTTCTGTGTAAGTAAATGGTAAAGCAGTCTCACTAAAGAACAGTTTGAATATGATAGAGAAAACAGTTTTACCTTCTTCTTTTCGATTAAATGACATTCTGCCTGTTACATCACCAATCCAAATTGCGCATGAACCCATGCGACCCATTGTAAACTACAGACCTGTGCCAGCATATCACCTGGCTAAAGGCCTCACCTACCTTAATAAAATATAAATTTACAAAATAGTCGTATTATACGTAATAGACAAGACCTTGTCGAAAAACTTAAAGACATCCAGATAAACTAAAACACGCGCCTCATCAAGGATCTACATACCTCAATACAAACACAGGAAACCTTAGTTATACTACGCAATAGACTAGAGAATTTATACATCACCACCATTTGAGATATTACAATTGTGGCAACACCAACAACATGATAGTTTTGACATTAAGTTTTTTGACATATTAAAGGAATTGCACGAAAATCGCATTAAAATAATTAATATGAATGTGATCGTTCTATTAAAGTTATATTTCGTAAAATTCGTGATATTTTCGCACAACATAAGCCCAGACTATGCCGCTTCTGACTGCTATTTGTTTAGATCAATACAGAACGCCTTTACTGAAACATGCTTAACTTCGGAACAGGGTATCAGAGATTGGTTTTATTTATTTTTTACCTCAAAACCGGAGCAGTTTTTTTGGCGCGGAATCGATATTTTGAAAAATGTATCAACTCATTTTGTTACTATAATATCTGCATTTTTCACACAAAAGAATCGACATTATTAACTTGTATAGCTGTTATTTTTCCTTAATAGTATTTTTTGTGAAAATTATCGTTTGTTCTGCCACATTTCTTATAAAACATTGGGTGGGTAAATTTGAGGCGAGGATGTAAATTGGCTTAAAACACACACTTTTTTCAGTTTTATTGATAATGGAAATTAATATCGGACATAATTTTGAAACACAATTTGAAACAAAGCTTCACTTATCTCGTTAATGCAACGCCAAATTTCATATTTCAGAGTGCCAGTTCATTTGTAGGTTCTTCACACAAACCCGGCCAATTAACCCAAAAGAAAATAATCCTGCAACGTTAAATCACAAAAACAATCCAGCTAAGTGACACGTGATAAGTTTTACATCTGCGCCTGGCTATGGAGCCTTAATCAGATGGTGGTCGAACCACTATGCATAAATGGGAACGTCATGCTCATCCTAGGAAGCCGAAGACTAATTCTAGCAACAGGTTTTTCCTAGTTGCAACTTTAATGATTCCAAAGCAGGGCTGCAAATCATCATTCCTTGCTGAAGAGTTGGAGACTATCCAACTCCTGTCCAAAACACATGTCTAGCATGCTCACTGGACTGGATCATTCACCTAGCGTGTCATTAACGTTGAAATGATCCTGGCCACCATATAAAACTGACCTGTCTGTTATGGGGCCGCGAAACCACAACCACCACGTTACTCCCATATAGGGGCCAACCTCAATAATTAGCCAGAGAAGAGTTAAATGTCTAAAGAGACAAATAACGGAACTCTGGGGCTTACTGATTCCCGTGGAAATGACGTGGAGTTCCCAGTTGACCCCTGCTGCCTTCAGGGGACTGGACTCCCTTTTTCCCCCAGTTGCATAGGTCTAGATAGTCGAAGTTCTATAAAGACCATATAAATGTGCCCCCGGGGGGGGGGGGGGTCCAGCTAAGTGACATTGCCAAACGGAGAAGCGAGGCAACCAGGAAATTTCTCATTGGCTGCGTGGCTTGTGACACTGTCTTGCTGAAGCCAAAGATTGCTGATGCCAACATTAGCCAATTACGACTTTTCCTTGCTCATTTTCGAAAAAATATGGACAGATGATGGTACACAAAATGCATCATACACTCACTTTCTTTGGATGTTATGGTTTTGGGAGAGCTGCAAAATTAGCACATATGGGGGTATATGCACTAATTTTCCTGGTTTCTATAACCGTCTAACTTAAAATGCATTATTTTCGTTCAGTTTTTTAAAAAGCTAATTCACAAACATTTGAATTACCCCTAAACGAAGTGAACTCTGTAAGCGTGAATATGTGAATATGAACGTATTTATTAAAATATTTTATAAAGTGCCTTTAGTGATGCTCAATTGCTGCAAACGTTCACCAGGTGATGTTCTCAACATTACAGCGGCTATGCTTGCATCACTATGAGAATTTTGCTGTGGTTAGCAACAATACCGTTAGCCTCGAATTTAGCGATTAAATTACGCATAGCGGTCTCAAAAGTAGCCTGATTACGGGGTAAAGCTATCAAAGCATGACAGCTCAATTCTTGACATTTAATCATATTTTGTCTAGTAGTTTTGTGTGGAGCCTGCAAGGTAGATTGCGTCATGGTCTTGATAGGACATCAGGATTATTGTGTTCTCCACCTTTCCTGCGCACAATACTAGTTCTCACTTATGGTGGTAACTTCTGGCGTATCCAACATTTATCATTATGTGTTCTCCCATGTGTAGATTAATACCGTGAGCTATCATGAATTTTGCACTGATAGTAACTTCAGTCACTATGTCGGCGACAACAAATTATGATCGGCATCGATGTTTGCGATAGCTAGTGTTACCCCGTCTCTTTTATAGATGGTGACTGAGCCCCAGTAGCAGTGCAAAGTTATACATTGTTTATCCATTCCACTGCACCCTTTGTTAAATCGAGCCTTATGTCGAAATGGGAACCTCCTGTGTCTATGATGACCTGCTTCTTTTCATTGATCAGCCCATTAGCAGTAAGATTATTGTTATCCTACTGTATAGTGGAAAATGAGATACTAAGGCCATCGATTGTGGGAGATAGCTCTCGCCCCTCAGAGCTAGGTTTGTGGGATTTGATGTTGTTTGTCCGTTTGTTGTGCCTCGGTGATGCAGCAGACCTTGACCATTTCTTTACAGATCTGTAAATGCGTTGCAAACGTCTGACACTGCCGCGGTTGAAGCATTTGATGCCAAACTTATTCCTGTCTTCCATTATCTGTACGAGGTGGTTTCCTTGAAAGATGATTTCTGTGCAACGCACACTGCATATTCTACTTTTGAATTCGGTATGCCATTTTCAAATGCTTTAATATTGAATTGATCCAGGAATGGATGATGTTCGACTGGATAACACAACGGCACCAAATATTCATTATTAATTTCAATTGTCAGATATTTATTTCTAGAGTTTCGTACCCAAAGTGTAAAAAAGTACCCCCGCTGTTTTCGTTACAATGTCTGTCCATTTATCACTTCATGAGCACTTCATCTGTGGAACCTTAGTAAGTAGACTTTTGATATTTGTAAATCAGGTATCTTACTATAGCCGTTATAGTAACAAATACAAAAAAAATTTAGGCGTGCACTTTCAGACTAATTTTTAAGAAAATGAGAGTTGATCGGATAGAAAAAAACACTAATAACTCTATTTGAATTTAACCTATAATCACGGTGTTACTACTATAGCCGATACTTATAACAAAGCTAATTGTAATAGAATATAATACAGACATAATGTTGCCAAATGTGGATCTGCTTCAATGCTGTGACTTACGGCTGCGATATTTTCAGTTGAACGACCCGGTCGAACACGCGTCAGAATTCGCACATTTTATATCGAGCTAGTCGACTCAAATTTAACGGTCATGTTATCCAAAAATATCATGAATTTTACGAAATGTAACTTTAACAGAATCACCATTTTCATAATGAATTTTAATTTTTTTCATGCGAATACGTCAAATAACTAAATGTCAAAAGTGTCATATTGTTGGTGTTGCCACAAATGAAACACAAAGTTCTTGTTAAAAAATCGGATATTATCAATCTGAGCTGATATCAGGGATATTTTAAAAAGAAATTAAATTGACAAAACTGCGAACGATGAGACAATTCAAGTACTAATATAAAATAAAGACGGACCAATTTTCACACTCTGAAGTAAACGATAAGCCTTATAGGCTTTAACTTATAGGGTGCCTTTAACAGCACTATAGTACTGATGAACCTCGACCTTTTAAAAGTTCAGCAAATATATTGGTGAATAATTTAAGTTATGGTTAAGGTAATCGTATCAGTGAGTAATCGGAAATGAGTTTGAAGGGTTCTTTGGTCTTACAACTTGTTCAGAAGTAGGGTAGTAGGTAGTGTACTAGCTTGTCAGTGTGGGGGTTGTGGGCTCAATTCCCAACAAAGACCTTTGTTTTTTCACTACAAAAATAAAAATTAACTGTCGGTGGGGCTGCTCAGCGATGAAGGCATAGTCACTGGTCGTTGTGTTGTCTTATATACGGCAGTTAATTTCCGATTATCCTTCTACTTTCACCACCTGTTTCATCTATTCTCTATCCCTTAAATAATGAATGTAGCACGGTACTTGACTAAATAGGCATTGTTGCCTGAAGTGCTACTTCTCTTTTAAATATAAAAAAATAAACGAAGTTCATAGCAAAAGATATCTTTTGAAGAAGCCATATTAATGACTTGTAAAATATTAAATGGTGCACTACAGAAGAGAGAGAGAGAGAGAGAGAGAGTGAGAGAGAAATTGAGAGACAGAAAATACCTTCACCTGTTGAGAAATTGTACAGAAAAATATTGTCAGGATTTTAATAAACTTAAAATTATCCCTCGCTAAAGTTAACATTTTTTAACATACTAAAATTAATTATTTATTAATAATACATTAACAATAACTTCCACATGCATACAATAACGGTTTTAACAAGTTTATAACCATTAAGCATGTGTAAAATATGAAATTTTTTACGAAACTCTCCTGAATACAAATGAGATAACAGAAACAGACGCATCATAAAATTATGAATTAAAAAGGTAATAAACTTTTTAACTTTTTTGCTATTGCCAAAAAAAAAAATAATATATTAAATAGCACTCCACCCATTTTTTTCTGTTTTAATGTTCCTAGAAATAAATAAATTTTATTATGGGGAAATAATGCCACAAGAAAAAATTAAGAAATATTTTGCTGCTTCTTAAAGTTTCCAACTTGTGGCTTTTTAAAATAGATTTTTTATTAGAGTAATAAATTTTAAACGAAAATTGGTAAGCGAATAAGTGAATAAAAAGTTGTATTTCAACACGGTAGTAAATTTAAAGAAACACAAAATTTAATGATTTTTGTGATGTGTGAGAGATTTACAGCCGTAATAAAATTTTTTTTTTTGATAAATTTGCTTTTCTTAATTTGAAAGAATATTAATTTAATTTAGCATTTTATAATTCATTGGTTGCATAATTGTTAGTTCTCAAAAATTCTGCAGCTAATTATTGGGGTTGTTCGCTATAGCACTATAAGTAAAATATCACCCTTTGAAGCCTAATAAAATATTAAATGGTATCGGATTTTTCAATTGTGGCAACACCAACAGCATGTTAGTTTTGACATTTAGTTTTTTGAAGAGTCGTAGTCGATGCATTGATAATTGTTACAATGTATTCAATTTCGTACGATAATCGCATTAAAATCCACTATAAAAATGGTGGTTCTGTTAAAGTTACATTTCGTAAAACTCGTGATATTTTCGGACAACCACTACTACTGAGACCACTATTAAGAATTTGGTCTTTACATTTGAGTCGATAGGCTCGCTACAAAATGTGCGAACAGCGACGCATGTCCAACTGAAAACATCGTAGCCATGAGTCACAGTGTTGAAACAGTTAGCGATTCCTCGACGCTCTCAACAATTGAGTTTATCCAAATAACCACATGGCAAATTTTGCGTAAGGATTTGACTTTGAAGCCTTACAATGTTCAACTGGTGGAAGAATTGAAGCCCTCCAAACATTCCCATCGCCGTAGATTCGCTCAATTCATTCAGGAATAATCGGCTTGTTTTTCTGAAAAATAATTTTTCCAGACGAAACGAATTTCCATTTGTCTGGATATGCCAACAAGCAAAATTGCTGTATTTGGGCTTCTGAAAATCCAAGAACGATTATTGAGAAGCCTTTGCATGCTCAACGTGTCGCTAAATGGTATGCTATGTGATATGGAGGCGTAATTGGGCGGTTTTTTTTCGAAGATGAGGCTGGAAATGCGTTAACTGTCAATGGATCACGCTACTGCGAGATCCTAACAACCCAATTTTGGCCTATTATTGACGACGTGAATATCACTGACTTGTGGTTTTTACAGAACAATGCCACCTGTCACATAGCTGATGAAACGATCAGTTTATTCACGACAATCAGCAGTTAATTGGCCAGCCAGATCACGTGATATAAAACCACTGGATTATTTTTTGTGGAGAGAGACTAAACGGAGCCAATCCAATCGATTTCAGTCTTAAAGCTTAAGCTTTAGAATATACGGATTTTAAAATCTGTGATATAATTAACGAAATAGGATCGCCATTTTGCCAAAAAGTGATTAAAAACTTTGATGAATCGATATCTGTCAGTGTGGTCTTGATAGACATTTGCCAAATACTCTTCGTAATACAATAAGAAGTTGAATCACGTTAATCTAAATTTTCTGTTTTATTTTGTTTTAGAAAGCAAACTTCTTGTTGAAAAATCCTTTATATTAAAAAAAATTTAAAAAAAATTAAAAAATTATATCGTTAATTTTTAAAAAATTATCAACAGTTGCGTGGGGTGGCCACAAATAAGTTTAAACCTCAAAATGTTTTTCTGTTTAACATTTCCTGTAGTTTTGAGCGCGTAAATTATAGAACAAAAAATACTGTTGCTGCTGCCTGCTGCTGTGAAAAATATTGGTTTTGCTGTTCACAGGATTCATGTTTTTATTTGCCAACAATACTTTTAGAAAAGTGTCGTTGTATTATCATCCAAATGTTTGTAACTTAAATAATATATTTAAATATAAGAAGAGATAATAATGTCATAGCTTTTGAACTTTCTAGAAGAGCTACAGAAGTTTATTAATTTTGTGGTATTGAAATCCTGCAGAATTAATAAACACATATAATTAAATTTTATTGAAAAAATTTATTTCTGTTCTAAAGATAATTATTGCATTTATACCTTTTTAATAAACGTTTTATTATATTGAGTTCTTTTATTGAGAAATAAGATCGCAGCACTTTAGAGTTTTAAATTAAATTAAACGATTTATTTACTTTCAATACACACAAAAAAAAACACGATGGTAACTTTGTTGTCTTTACGCAGCCGTGACTCAAATTGAATCAATTCATTTTTCCAGCCAGCGCACTGTGGGAACATTTTACGAGAAGGCGGTCAAAAATATATAACTTTTGAACGGATCGTAATTTTGATACGCGGTTTCTTTTGTCTACTAGGTGAGATCATAGGCTTTCGTTTAATTTAAAATCGACCGGTTAGAAAAATAGTTGTGATACATTTAAAATGTAAAGTATGTATTACAACTTGCTCAAAGAGTTTGTTTTACATAAAGTCTTATATTTTGAGTCACGTTTAGAACTTATACTTATTAAAAAAATAAAATTTAGTTAGGTAGAGCCAAACTTTGGCCCCCGTAAATTTTTTAGTACTTAAAATTTTTTGAAACAATTTGAGTTAAAAATTAGCTGACGAAGTAGCAAAAACAAAAGAAGTATTAAAGTCCAAAATAAACATAAATACTACTCGTATATGTGAACTTTTATTGTAAACAATTTTAAAAAGATCAAATACTTACAGATAACTCTCGTGTTTGGAAAAATTACTATTAATTAAACAATTTTAGTAAATATTTCTTCTAAATAGCCTTGATTTTCACCTTCTAGAAGTAGTTTAGCTTTTATTTCTAGTTCAATAGAAGTAGTTTTCCATTTTTTGCTGGATATTGGAGATATAGGGATCCGATGTGCATAATAAAAAAACAATCAAGTCTTCATTAGTACAATATCCAGAAATTTGTCTTGTGTTATGCTCACGAAAGAGTCTATAGTCTTTGTTTCGTTTTTCTTGCGCTTCTTTAGATAGATATGCTATTGATAGAATATTGTGTTAAATTATTTGTTCCCCACGGCACAAAATTTTATGAACTGTGAATGGCATATATCTCCAAGAATATTTTTCGTTGTAAAGTATAGCTGTTTTTTTTGGCATACTCTCCAAATTTTTTTGCATTTATCTTTCTGCTGCATGCTAGAATTTGTAAAATAATACTGAGTCTCCTTATTAGTTTCAAATCTACTCCTGTGATAGATGCTGCAGTTTCTAGATCAGAAAAAAATAATCTTGCAGTGTTTCCATCATTTGTAGTCCCTTCCCCTTGCTTTGGCTGATCGATGATTAGGCCTTGTTCTAAATATTTAACTTGAATTTGTTTTTTTTTTTGTTTTTTTGGTTTCTTTTTTCTCACTGTTTCGCCTAACGGACCAACATCCAAATCATAACCCAATTTAAGAATATGCTCCATAAAACGTATTCTAGTATGAAGAGGGGACAATCCAAATTCATATGCTGCCTTAAAAGTCTCATCTTCTGGAACTAAATGGCTTAATTGACTTGATGTCTTTTTGCATATAATGGAACTTGATGATGCTTTTGTATCAGTTAAAGCGTGTGCAACTTTTCCATCAATCATTGTGAGATACATTTTAAAATTTACTTCGATTTCCTGTTCATCAACAGTAAATATTACAGCTTGAAGGTCTTTAATTTAATCTTTTATTTTTCGGACGTTTTCAGTTATGATATTTTTCGTTTCATTTTTGAAAGTAAATTTTATTGGTCTACAATATTTTGTTGCTGAGGGTATTTCATTTTTCCATACTATTTTACAATCAGTGCAAATCAATTTAAAAAGCAAAGTACTTTTGTGAACTGCTAAATTATATCAATTTAGGTTATTTTAATTAGGCAAAATATTTTTGTGACCAACTGTGCATGACTTTGAGATTGACTAAAAATTTTGTTTTCTTTCTGAAAATACGCATATTCATCTAAACAACGTCCCTCATAAGGTCGTTTTGAAATATAAATAAAATGCTTAGAAAATAGCAAAACAGAAAAAAATATTTTAATTCCATTTTGCAAAAAATTTTCGACCCTGTGTCAGTAAAATTGTTCTGGTGCTCACGGTCGGATCGTGCCGGGTATACAATGGGGTATAGGCGTATAGCGGATATTTAGGACTATGACACAGTGCTAATGCTTTTATATTCCCTAACGAACTTTAGAAGTTATGCTCTATTTAGTAAGAGAATTTAGAAAAAAATTGGACCTCTAAAAAAATTAATTTCTAAAAATCAGTTTTCTTATACTAATAGCTAATCACGCTATTATACAAAGTTTATTTCGTTTAAAAACCTTGTACAACAAAAAAGTTATAGATATTTAAAAATCAAAAATTTACCAAAAAATTTCTCATTTTAGCAAAATACTGAAAATGCTTATTTTGAATCACCCTGTTCAGTGTGATATAAAGTTAAAATAAAGTTTTAATTTTTTTGCTTCAGAGGTACACTAGTATCTACTTTCGAACGAACTTTAAAATTTTACAATTGGGGAACATGAAAAAAAGGACTTTTGGCTGCCTTCTCGTAAAATGATCCACTGTCCAGCGGTGCTTATATAGGGCCAGCGTCAATAATCAGACGTAGAACAGCTAAAAGGCTAAAAAAAACAAAAAAAAAACTGACGTCTGGGGCTTACTGATTCCCGTGGAAATACCGTGGAGCTGCCGGTTGACTCCCTGCTAGACTTCAGGGGACTGAGATGCCGTTTTCCCCCATGTAATCACGGTGAGATTCTGTTAAGATATATAAATAAGTACAATAAGTAGCGCTAAGTGATGGCTTATTTTTAAACTAATTGTTTATGATTTGATAGTGTTCATTTATCGTCAGCCTATCCCTAATGATTTACGAGAGTGTGAGAAGTATGACACCGCTGAATAGTTAATCTTTTCATTAGTCGTATCGATATGGGTTCAAACATTGAGCCTCTATTAGGTTTATTGTAAACGATACCAACTAGGAGTCATTGTGGCAATGATTTGATTTTTGCCCAGGAATGAATGAATGACATGACCAAAAATTGCGAGTCACAGTTTGAAGAAAATGTGCAAAGACGAAAATGTGAAGCCAATGGCAAAGACGAATAAGGTTTTTTTTGCGATAGGCTCCTAGTCTTATTTTTGTTATGTAACTAGTTTTTCGTCTTGTCAATAGAAGATGTACGCCAAATGGATGCTGACATAGTGAAGTAAGTTAAGAGACATAGTAATTAGGGGAAGAAATGGTAGAAGAGAGCCTTTCTAAATTAAAATGTGTGAAAGTGGATTTTGGTGGTTGCTAACTATAGGAGACAGCGAAAGACAGAAAATTCGAATGTGGCGTTAAAATGACTCCCGTTGTTAAAAAGCCACAACACTATTTCAAACGTCAGGAAGATTTCAAAAGAGCTCAGGAATACCTAAGACAATTGAAACCGATTCCACCTACAGAAGGAAATAACTAGAGTGTAGTCTGGCAGACATCCAGAACTGCCACAATTTATAATGTGAAAATTCAGAAAATATTTTTTTGCAACACCAACTAAAATTCGTTTGACCTAAAATCCAGCAATAGTTTGATTTAAGATAACGCAATGCGGATAGACAGACTGGCTCAAATAAGATGACGAAAAGGCAACGCATATGGCGCGCCATTGGCGAGCATTACTAAGACGGATATGGGGCATCAGTTTCTTGGATATATATCAATCTAAAGTCATCAAATTAGGTCTAAGGCAATTAAGTGTAGCTCTTTAATAAAATGATAAGTAAATCTTCCTTAATCTAACACACATTTTATTTATATTATCAAACGCTATCTCCCATCAGCTCTCTGAAATGAAAATAGTGCCTCTTAAATTCGTTGCTACCCGAAATCTTCTTTATTTTTCAACTTTTTATGAAGTTTTCTGTTGCTTCTCATTCTTAACACAAGTGTGGTTGGCATTACAGTGATTAAGTGGCATGCTCTGGTACAATGTCCTGTTTAAGGATATATGACACTGTGGAACTTTTCAACCCAACACTTGTATTTTAAAAAACTTTACAAAAAAATGAACAACATTGTTGAGGCTTGGTCAGTGGCCACTATGACTCTTTATTTAAATGTTTCACTTGTTTTTATTTACCCTCTTTCGTGTGGTGCTCAAATGAAGACGGTCAGGCAAAATAAAAAGTACAAAAAAAAGTAAGAAGACACTATTAAAATTGTTTTATATCCTTGGAGGTTGTCTATTATTTTAAAAACAATTATAAAAGATTTCAAACAAAATTACTTGTACAACGACAACAATAATAACAAGAACTTTGATATTATAAAGTCACTATTTTTCATTTGAGTACTACATATTGCCATATGCTGCATGCACAAGCATGCTTATCAAATAGTATGCTATCGTACAATTGTTAACCATCTTTTGTTACATGCAAACCAGATGTTGTAACTTCTTTTATTTGTAATAAAATTTATTTTCACACCAGATTTTTGTTTTTTTTGCTGTTTTTGTAAATTTCTTTGTGTTGATGTTCGGAACAAAGGACATCTGAACTTTTAAATAGTCTTCACCCAACTCTGCCCATTAGCTGTTTCTCTTTATTTTTTTAATGGCCATTATTCCTATCTGTCTGTCTGTGTGGCTGCCAGTTTTTTAAGCTAAATAAGTTTGTTTAATTTTTAGAAACATGCTGCAAGATGCTGTTACGTACGTATTTCACTTTGCTTTCACATGGTCTGTCTGCCAGCATTTGAATTGCACTTTTATGGGGTCCATATTTTGTTACGAAATTAGTATGTGTTCTTTTGAAACTCTATTTAATTTTGTTAGTTTATGTTTTCTAAATGTTTCTAAAGTTCTCAAGAGTGTTGTTTTGAAGTTTTTAGTTTTCTTAGGAATGTTGGAAAAATCAAGTTCTTAAAAAGCAGTAGAGATTAAAAATTTCATTTTTCATAATTTATATGAAAAGCACATTTTAATAATGCATATTTCAACAAATCTTGAAAAAATATCATTCGTTTGAAAACAAATTTTTTAACCATTTTATAAAAAAGTACTTTTCAGAAATGTACCATTATATTTTTTTTTCAAAAGTACCTTTAATACATCCTGTATAAGAGTATTTATGAAAAATTCTTTATACGAAAATTACATTTTAAAAATAAAAATATCATCCGAAAAATTTTTTTTTTTAATTTTTATAAAAAAAGTTCTCTTCAAAAAAGTACCATTAAATTGTTTTCAAAAATTACCTTTAGTACATCGGCATGAAGTGCCTTAAAATAGCGTATAAACAAAAAGTAAGAATTAACAATTTTTAAAAAATTGAATTATTGAAAAAAGTACTTTTTAAAGTATTACTTTTGCAAAGGTACTTTTTTTAATTATTATTTTTTCAAAACGTATCTTCACCTATGTAACTTAAAAAGCTTAAAAAACGTACCAATAAACAAATAAAAATTAAGACAAATTTTCCAAAAATAATTATTAAAAAAGTACTTTTTAAAATATTACTTTTATAAAAGTCCTTTTTTTAAATTTTATTTTTGAAAAATTTTCTTCTAGTTTATTAAATAATTAAATAATGAAAAATTAATAATGACAAAATTTCTTTTTAAAAAATTTAGTTTAAAAAAGTACCTTTTATAAGAAATAAATTTACAAACTAAAAAAAAAAAATTTGTTGTTTCATTTAAATTACTAAACTAAATATTTTAGTATTATGCAATTAATGTATGTTATAAAGATAACTTTTAAAAAAGTATTTAAAAATATAGATTTAAAGTACAAAAAGCACTTTGCTAATTTTGAAAGAAGTAATTTTCTGGGAAAGCTTAATATTAATATAAAATAATATATAATATCAAATAAACAGCTTTTAAGAATAGCATTTTTAAAAAAAATTACCGTTTAAGGGAACTTCATTTTATAAAGTAACATAAAAAAGTACTATTTGGTCAAATTAAACTAGTTTTAGATGATGTATGACCTTTTTCCCAATTAATTTAATATTCTTTTCAAGAAATAGTTTCTGCAAGAAATATTTTTTGGGATCAAATATGATTTATTCTTTTTACTTCTCTTTTTAAAAATAAGACATTTAGTTTTGGGACTCTTTAAAAATTCCCCTTTTTAACATATATTTTTTGTTAACATTTTGAAATGAATTTTTTTAAATGCTTTTTAAAAAAGCTTCATAATTTTAAAAAATAAATAATTCTAGTTTACTTTTCAGTGCCAAAAACTTATTTTAAAAATTAATTATTGTATAAAGAGCCTTTGAAAAAGGTACTTTTCTGAATGGAAATAATAATTTTTTAAATACTTGCTCAAGAACCAAAAAAACAATTTTTAGTGAGGTTTAAGTTCATGTTTTTTTTATACCTCATTTTACTTATTTTTCAAGAAAACAGGAAATATTTGTGATTCAGGAGAACAAAATACATTCTCTGGGTCCTTAAATTAATTCGCAGTATTTTTATGTCTGAAAAAGTACTTATGGGTGGGCCAATTTCAGCTTAGGAAGTAGTTCGTCTATTAAATGATTAAATATTAAGAATTGAGCAGTCATCTTTTGACATTTATTTCGTAGGAAGCTGGGAAAGTAAAAACATGGAACATTATTAGAAATAAATACCTTCAATTGAAATTATGTCTGTATTACAGTAGTGGCCAGTGAAATATTTGCACACCTAAATAATAAAATGAGTAAAATGGTAGCGAATGATCTTTTGTGATCAAAGCTACAGTGTTCGAATCTAGCAAATCAGTGGCCAAACTGGAAAATAAGTTTCAATGTCTTCATGATTGCGAGTGGAAAGGCTGTAGAGCTGAAAATTGCAACTATTCTGTGGTTGGCTGGCTCCAATGGGTCGAACATTTATAATACTTAATTTACAAATGATGGAAACGAAAAGTCATTGCTTGGTATTGTATCCGCTGACGAGGCAGTCTTATAACGCATATTAGCGGAAGTCTTGAAGAAATTCGACCAACAGTGTCTTCCTTAAAGAAATGTAGCTATGAAATCATACAATTTTAATATGATTTCTCAAAAAGAGTACTAGTCATTTGCGGAGTGTGAGATGGAACTTAGAATGCAGGTGCGTTATTGTATAAAAGCCGTATGTTACGAAATAGAATAATTGTTGGTGTACACGACAAGATGTTGCGTTTAACGAAGCGTGACGAAACACGCGTATGGGTCATTAATATAATAAAGGTGCCCCTGTAGGTAGTGTACTAGCTTATCAGTCTAAGGGTTTTTGGGTTCGATTCCCAACAAAGACCTTGGCGGTTTTCACTACTAAAATTAAAAAATCCCTGTCGGTGGGGCTGTTCAGTGAAGAAGGCGTGGTCACTGTTCACTGTACTGTCTTATACGATAGTTAATTTCTGATAACATGGGCTTTCTAGAAATGAAAGCTGCCCCGGTAGGCTAGTAGTTAGTGTACTTAGCCTACCAATCTAGGGGTGGTTGTTTTCGCTACAGAAGAAAAATAAGAGCTTGAAGGCTATCTGACTATCCTTCTTCCTTTACCACTTTATCTCACCTCTTTTCTATCACTTTCCTAAAGAATGTAGCACGGTTGTGACCGGAGTGCTACTTCTCTATATATATAAAAAAAAAAATTATGTGCAAATCATATGAAACCGCCAATGCCATCAAAGGAATACTTGTTGCCAAATACTAGGTAAGTGTAATAAAAGTAAGTGAAAAACCGGAATCATTAGTAGCTCCAATTAATCGGTTTTGTTCCTGCAGGGGGTCGTGGAAATTCGGTCACTTAAACGAGTGCAAGGTAATCGAATTTTTTTATCGTTCATGTGAAAATAAAGGGTATTTCCAAATAATGTCCCGGAATCCACTAGGAGCCACAGCGGACACGAAATACATCAGTATAAATGATAGCAGCCAGTGCAAATTAGTCGAGCTCAAGAGGAGCGAAA
The DNA here is from genome assembly GCA_030448955.1 of Trichopoda pennipes. Classification (NCBI taxonomy): domain Eukaryota; kingdom Metazoa; phylum Arthropoda; class Insecta; order Diptera; family Tachinidae; genus Trichopoda; species Trichopoda pennipes. The sequence goes on along the minus strand of JASKUP010000068.1, from coordinate 614,058 downwards.
TAGAAGGTAAAACGGATGGTAAAATTAGAAAATTAAGTAGCCTTTCAATTGGACGGCTACTTCGTGATAAGATTTACATCTGCACCTGATTACAAGCCTTAATCAGATGGTGGTCAAACCACTGGGAATGAAAAGCAACGTCATTCACGCCCTAGGAAGCCGAGGACTAATTCTAGCAACAGGTCTTTCCTAATTGCAAATTCAGTGGTTCTAAAGCAGGGTTGCAAACTGCTGAAGAGCTGGAGACTATCCAACTCCTGGTCCAGAATACATGACTAGCATGCTTACTGGATCCGGATCATTCACCCGTTGGTGTTATAAAGGAGAGATGATCCTGGCCCCCATAATCAAGTTCATGCGGGGGCCGCAAAACCACAACCACCACAATACTCCCAATAGACCAACCTCAGTAATCAGTCAGAGAAACAGCTAAAAGTCTAAAGAGACAATTAGCAGAACTTTGGGGCTTACCCTGCTTGTCTCCAGGGTACTGGGCTCCCTTATCCCCCCGCAGCACAGGTCTAGATGATTAAGTAATCCATAAAGACCGATAAATTTGCCCCCGGCGAGGATTGGACGGCTATATGAACAAACAAAATTGTTGCATATGGGGCTCAAAAAATCCACAAACAGTCCTAAAAAAACCAATTCAAAGAAAGTCAGCATTCGCCGTTTGTGGTCATGCGGCATCATCCCTCGAATATTTTCAAAAATTAGCTAGGAAATGCCATCACCATAAATTATCTGCACTACTTTATTATGATAACGAATATTTTGTGACTACAATTGGTAAATGTTGACATCGGAGGGCGCATCACAATTCACACAGTTACCCAAACAAATCAGTTATTACATAAGAAATTTCCCAGTCGCGTATTTTTCGATTTGACAGAAAGGATTTACATCAACAATTTTCGATTTGGCGATGTTAATAGGCCTCCTAGACTTTGTGATTGTGCCGTAGGCTTATTTTCTCTTGCGCCATTTGACAGATTGGATTTACATCAATAACATCCACGCTCTGAAATATGAAATATGGCGTTGCCTTGACAAGCTAAGCGAAGCTTTGTTGCAAAATATGCTTCAACATTTTTTAAAAAAAGCAGACTTCTGTCGAAATTTGCCCGAGATCATTTTCTATTATTAATTTCCATATTTGTAATTCACTTTGGTATCAGTAGCGCTAAAGTTGTAGAATTAATGTTTGTGTGTGTTTTAAGCCAATTTAATTCCTAATCTCAAATTTGCCCACCTTCTTTTTCCTCTACCATCAAATGAATTACTATTGCTATTTCCTGTCCTATCTGGCTGGTTTGAAGTCAAAGGCGAGCGCTGTCAATGCGAATGCATCATTCTCTCATGCAAACGGGCAAACGAAAAACACCCTCAGACGGACATACGTACCTAGATAATAATAAAAGACGGAGGTATCGATAAACTTACTTTGCATAAAAATGCCATTCTGCTTACCTAAATAGATACGAACTTAACAACAAAACTGCCTCAACGCCAACACAGACTCATCAGTACAAACCACAACGCGGCTTGAGAATGATGCATTCGCATCGAAAGCTCTCGCCTTTGATTTCAAACCAGCCAGATAGGACAGGAAATAGCAACAGTATTTTATAAAAATTGCTTTAAAATATCAAAATTTTCACTTTTTGTTACATGTTTCTAAATAACATGACTAGATTTTTTTTAAAAAATATTAGGTTTTATTTTCATTGGAATTCATTGATAAATTTAATACAAGTTTTGTATGCCACTGTATTCTCATTATAATCAACTACATTAAAATGTAATTTTCGTTAGTCAGTTTTTGGTTTTATGTTTCTTCTTTAAAGCCAAAAAAACTACATAAATCTCTTAAGGTTAACTAAGTAATTTTCTTTACATTTAGCTTTAGAATAGAATAGAATACTGTGGAAAATATATTTAAAATTTTACGAAATTACTTTAGAAATTATATTTAACTAAGAAATGAATAACAAAAAAAAAAAACTTCAAATTTACTTTCTACAGCACTATTGAAAAGTTTATTAATATTATCCTCATATAACCCTAGAGAATTTGAAAGTAAAACTAATGTAATTTAACTGTTAACCATTATGGAAAAATCCGTCTTTAAAAATTAAATTGAAGGCTAAAATTATTTTTAACTAAATTAATTTAAATTTAATTGTTAGAAAAGAGGGTTGAAGAATAATTGAAAAAATAGCATTAATTTCAGTAGAATTTGTTATAAAATATTTGCATAATGTTGAAGAATTAATGAGAAATAGAAAATGGCGTCAATTGTCATACACTTAAGTGTTTAATCATCATCGTTTAATTTAAAGCAAAGAAATGAGAAAAGTGATAAAAAGCAACAAAAAAAATATGTTTAAAGTAGCCTAATAAAACCGTTATATCTAAAGGGTTTTTTAACAAGAAGTTGTTAGGAAGAGAAAATTCGGCAGATGTCGGTTCTTTCATCAATGTTTTGAATCACTTTTTGGCAAATTGGCGGTTCTATTTCGTTAATTACATCACGGATTTTGAGTTTTAAGGCTGAAATCGATTTGATTGGCTCCGTATAACAGCTATTCTTAGCATAGCCCCACAAAAAATAATCCAGTGGTGTTAAATCACACGATCTGAGTGGCCACTTAACTGCTGAATGTCGTGAAATTATGTGGTCGGGACATTTGGTTTGCAATAAATTAATCCTGTTGAAACCAAATGTCCGTGATATCCATGTCGTCAATAATAGGCCAAATTTGATTTGTTAGCATCTGGCGATAGCGTGATACATTGCCCATTATCGCATTTCCAGCCTTATCTTCACAAAAAAAAAATGGCCCATTTACGCCTCAAGACCATCATACAGTTGCTTCTCAATAATCGCTCTAGGACTTTCAGAATCCCAATGGTGGTAATTTTGCCTGTTGACATGCCCTTTTATGATCTTTATAGTACGTAACAGCTATCTAGATCTGTGCAACTGGGGGAAAAAGGGGGCCCAGTCCCCTGAAGCCAGGCAGGGAGCTATACTTATTTCCACGGGGATCAGTGAGCCGCAGAGTTCATTATTTGTCTCTTTAGATATTTAATAGTTCTCTGGCTGATCATTGAGGTTGGCCCCTATATAGGAGTAACGTGGTGGTTGTGGTTTCGCGGCCCCATAACAGTATAATGGTTATTATGGTGGCCAGGATCATCTCACTGATAATGACACGCAAAGTGAATGATCCAGTCCAGTGAGCATGCTAGACATGTGTTCTGGACAGGAGTTGAAAGTCTCCAACTCTTTAGCAAGATGTGATGGTTTGCAGCCCTGCCCTGGAATCATTAAAGTTGCAACTAGGTGGTTCTGTTGCTTAGAATTATTTGTTCGGCTTCCTAGGACGCCTGTATGACGTTCCAAATTATACAATTGTGGTTTGTCCACCATCTGATAAAGGCTACATAGCCAGGTGCGGATGTAAATCGAATCACACAGTTGTCGACATGCCCTGACTAGAGAAAATGGGGTTCGTCTGAAAAAATGTTTTTTTTCAGAAAAACCAGCCAGTTGGTCCTGAATGAATTGAGCGAATCTACAGCGATGTGAACGGTCGGTAGGCTTCGATTCCTACACCAGTTGAACCTTGTAAGGCTTCAAAGTCAAATCCTTTTGCAAAATTCCTAATGTGGTGGTTTTGGATAACCCCAACTGTTGAGAAAGTCGAAGAATTAACAAATTAGGATCTGCTTCAACACTATGGCTAATTTTTGCGATGTTTTGAGTAGAATATCCCAATCCAACACTAGTTGGTGTTTGCACATTTTGTGTCAAACTTGTCGACTCAAATGTAACAATCAAACTCTTAATAGCGGTTTTAGAAGGACAATTATGTTGTCGAAAAATATCACAAATTTTACGAAATGTAACTTTAACATAACCACCATTTTCCTAGAGGATTTTAATTATTTTAATGCGAAAATATCAAACTATCATGTTCAAACTATCATCTTGTAGGTGTTGCCATAATTAAAAAAACCAAACTTCTTGTTCAAAAATCCGATATAAAGAAACTTGCTCTCTCCCTCTTCTTCTAAACTGTTGGAGTATGTGTACACTCAAAGATATTTGCCGAACAGAGATGGAAAATGTCACGCAGTTTAATTTTAATAAAGTTGAATTAATTTTAATAATTAATTGAATTTTACCCTTTACCCCGCTTTTAAATATGTTTATCTAATATTGCTTAAAGAGCATAGAAATCCCTAATATTATTTAAAAGATGCTACTTTTGATGTTTGGTCTCACAGGAATGACTCTTTTTTGAAATATTTTACCTCCCGGTAAAACTATTGTTTGACAGTTTTGCCTTGAGTTACATACTCATATCGAAAAACAAATCAACATGCATTTGATCATTGATTTCGTCTTCCTTGCCTTTTTGGTGTGTTCCTCCATGCTATGGTGTTTGGTTTCTGTGACGTATTCAAACACCCAAGACTCGTTACCAGTAATAACACGTTCCAGAAAATAGAGGTTATTTGCAATCGAATGCAAAAAATCAAGGCACCTTACCTTCCTGAAATACTACTCGTCTTGCGAAAAGTTTTTGAAACCATTTTTGCGGAGAATTTTCTCATTCCCAATTCAGTATTCAAAATCTGATGAACGTTGGTGTGAGTGAAATTTAGATCTTCTCCTATCATTCTGAATGCCAATCGGGGATCTGAAAACACAAGATTCCGGATTCTGTCGACATTTTTTATGAGTTATTGAAAATCCCTTAACCATAGAAAAGCCTAGGCTCTTGACAAAACATTATCTCCCTAGGCTTGCTGAAATTTAGCAAGAGTTTCCGTTGCACTTAGCCCAAGCCTGAAGCAAAACCTGTTCACTCATTATTAGAACACAGCAGAAAAAACTGTTTCACAAAAAATGAATCGCTACTGACTAATCAAATTACTTGAGCGATGTCAAACCCACACTGAAGGCAAATCATATGTTTATTTGCCGCCATTATAAGCCCTGATCCTACAGTGTTGCCAGATCGAATGTAACGTTACCAGTCTCAGTATTTAATTAACAGACCTTGTATATCCACATTCTCGAGCAAAGCTGGCCACATGTCACGAATAACAATAGATATTAAGTTGTTTGGATTTGTTCCGCTAGTAAATAAAATACTGTTGTCCTTTTCTTCAGTGTAAACTGTCATTGCTGGCTATTAGTTCGATGTGACTGGCGAGTGATTTTATGTGATAATATCATTGTCAAGCCGTGCTATATTAGACTGTGCGAGGGCTGCTGATATTTCCAGTGCAATCTTCACATTGTTAAACATAACCTCAACCAAAACATTTTGTCATTTCATTGTTGTTAGTGTTAGTGATAGCAGGTTGAAAAAGTGATCCTAGGAAAAAATAGAATTAACTAGTGAACGTTTTCGTGCAATAATTTTTCATAACTTTCGAAGTGGCCTGACACGACAACAGTGCACAGATAAACTTAGTTCCTTATATGGTAATGAAGCACCTTCTTACAGCACCGTTAAAAACTGGTATAAAGAATTCACTCGTGGCCGACAATCACTCCAGGACGAATCCCGTGAAGGTCGTCCATTAACGGTTGTTGTGCCAGAAAACATCACAGCTGTGCATGAGCTGATAAAGCATGATCGTCATGTAACATATCGCGAGATGCCTCAATCTGTAGGGATTAGTATGACAAGCATCAATAAGATCTTGCATGAACATTTGCATGTGAAAAAAGTTTGTTCACGTTGCATACCGCATAACCTGACAAACGCACAAAACAATGCTCGTGTTGATTGGTGCACAAAAATGTTGCGGAAATTCGCTCAAGGTGCATCAAAAGCGATTTATAATATCTGCACAGGTGACGAATCATGGATATACTCATATGATCCTAAAACAAAACAGCTAACCACTGTATGGGTCTTTCGAGACGAGCGAAATCCCACCAAAGTTGTTCGTGAAAGAAGCACATCAAAGCAAATGGTTGCCTGTTTCTTCGGCATTAGCGGTCATGTGGCGACTGTGCCATTAGAGTAACTAAAGACGGTTAATTCGGCATAGTACACCACTATTTGATTGCCAGAAGTCTTTGAGAAACTTCGGGAAAAGTCAAAGTAAAGACACATCATTCTGCATCACGACAATGCAAGCTGTCACCGATCGGCTGAAACAATGGAGTTTTTGACAGGGCAAAACATTGAAGTGATGGATCATCCGCAGTACAGCCCTGACTTGGCACTTAATGACTTCTTTTTGTTTCCGAACATCAAGAAAAAACTATGTGGACAACGGTTTCCTACACCTGAAGAAGCAGTTTTTGCATTCAAAACCCATGTTTTAGAAGCACCTAAATCGGAGTGGAAAAAATGCTTTGAAAATTGGTTCCAACGCATGCAAAAGTGTATGATTTCTTAATGGAGAATATTTTTAAAAACAATAAAATAGATTTAGTCTTTAAATGCTTGTGTTTTCATCCTTAGGCCACAAATATAAATAGCAGCCCTCACACTGCGGACAAAAGAAGAAGAGTAAAAAAAGAGTCACAAAAGAATTAATAATTTCCAAGACAATTTCTCAGTTGTAGACACAATAAATAATGCTTCATTGGTATTAAGTTGTTTGGACTTGTTTCGCCAGTAGATGAACGTCGAAGATTGTACCAAACAAACAGCCAGTAACGGTTGTTTTCACCGAAAGGCACTCCTTAAGTGATATTGAAACCTGCATTGGTTTAATAAAATTTGGAATATTAATGACGGGTTTTTGATCCATTTTTGGGTTTTTAGTTTTCTTTAAGTTGCAACATTTGCCAGGGCCACTTTCTGTTGTGCGTACGAACTGTTTTAATGAATTTTCTTGTTATAACCAATTGAATTTTTTTGTTAACCAAAAATCAGATAAATCGAGTTTAAGGAAACTTCACTTTACAATTTTTTTAAATCTCTATTTTTTGAGCAATCTTTGGCTTTTTCCATGTGTGCAATTTTAAAAATCAAATAAAGGACACGATTTTACAGCCCTTGCAATAAACGGGCCGCCAAATTTGCATAATATAGGAGCATTGTTTAGGCGTGGCATTGGGTCTATTCATATTGAAATGCCAGGGGTGCACCTGTAGGCTATTAGGTAGTGTACTAGCTTGTAAATATGGGAGTTGTGGGTTCGATTCCCAACGAAGACCTTGGTTTTTTCACTACAAAAAATAAAAATTGACTGTCGGTGGGGCTGCTCAGCGATGAAGGCATAGTCACTGGTCGTTGTGGTGTCTAATATACGGCAGTTAATTTCCGATCCTTCTACTTTCACCACCTGTTTCATCTATTCTCTATTCCTTTTCTAAAAGAATGTAGCACGGTACTTGACTAAATAGGCCTTGTTGCCTGAAGTGCTACTTCTCTTTTTTTTTAAAAAAAGAAAAAAAAAAAAAATAAAAACGGCCACCAATTCAAAAAGTCTTACCAACTAAAAAGGTATATACCTCTATAAGGACACCTGATATTAATGAACTTTATATTTTTAAAAACGGCCCGCCAAATTTGCCCATTATAGGAGCGTTGTTTAGGCGTGGCATCGGGTCTATTCATATTGAAATGCCAAATAAACTAAAAACGGCCACAAATTCAAAAAGTGTTGCCAACTAAAAAGGTATATACCTCTATAAAGACACCTGATATTATTAAATTTTATATTTTTAAAAACGTAGTTCATATTGAAGTGTCAATATGAATAGATGCCACAAGTTCAAAAAGTGTTGCTTACTAAATATATAAAAATAAATAAATAAAGTTTATATTAAAAAAAATATTTAATGTATTGATATTACTTGGCACCATATTTTCCATCCCTGATGCCAAGTTGTTGGCTGGTTGGCTGGCATATTGAACCTACTAAGACTAAAGTTGAATTTAATGTTCATTTTGCTAATTACTTTACACTCCTCTATATATTCTTCTCATAATACAAGCCGATGAGTTTATGAAGGATATAATAGGAATTTTCCAAATAAAAAGTTTTCCATATAGATTTTATATATTTTCGTCAGAGTTATATATTTAGATGTGGCAAGAACATTTTCAGTTCCTTCATGAAGTGTTTTTCTCTCATGTACTTAAGTTTTCAATTGCTTTTTAGCTACTTGACTGCTGATGTTTCAATACTCTTTATTCATCTCACACTTGTTTTGTTTCTCTGTGTTTTTCTTTGTAAAAACATTTTAGTGCGCTATTTATAGCTGCTACAGTGTGTTATAATTAAGGGATACGTTTGCGTAAAAATTTTATTTTTTTTTCGCGGTTGAATTTCGAAGGATTATGATGAACATTCTAAAAATTTTGAAATGAACTTATTCAGAAAAATTAGCCGGTGGTTCCTGAATGAATCGAGTCAATGTCTGCACTAGTTGAACCTAGTAAGGCATTAAATTCTTGCGCAAAATTCGCCATGCAGTACTTTTGGATAACGCCATCTGCTGAGAATTTAGGTATTGACAAAGGTATTGACGAGGTATTGACAAATTTGGATCTGCTTCAACAATATGGCTCACGGCTGCGATGTTTTCGGTTAAACAACCCGGTCGAACACGTGTTGGTATTCGCACAATTTGTATAGACTCAAATTTAGCAGTGATCTCAGCAGAACGGTCATGTTGTTCGAAAATATTACGAATTTTATGAAATGTAACTTTAACAGAATCACCATTTTCATAGTCGATTTTAATTATTTTAATGAGATTTTCATGCGAAATTAATTTCATTGCCAATGCATCTACTACGAATACGTCAAAAAATTAAATGTCAAAATTATTATGTTCTTGTTACTGGTGTTGCCACACTTGAAAAACAAACTTCTTGTTGAAAAACCCGATATTATTTTGCTTAAGGAACCTTTATTTCAATGAATATATTCTGTACTTTTAAGTTTTATTCTCCCCTAGAAAAATATGTTGTGTAGTAAAATATAAATCAGGACTTTAAGTCTGGTCATAATAGGGAAGGAGTGAATTGTAAATTATATGCTGTTATGTTTGTTTTATGCTGCATATATGTTTAAGCATAACATCTACATAGATATTTAATCATATATAAATTTCAATGTTGAAAATTGATTAGAAAATGTTTACCATGCACTTCACAATATTCTCAACGTTAAGAGTTTCAAATGATGATAATGTGTTTAGGGCGAAAGGAGTACGCATATCCACACATATTCAAGGATTTTATTAAAGCGAAAATATTTCAATTGCATTAAAGTTATTTAATGAAAAAATGAAAAATTTTTAAAATAAATTTAAATATTTTTTTGAAAAGTTCCTTGAAAAAGAATTTTATAATTTTTGGTCTCAAAATAAGGACAAATTGCTGGGGAAATATTTTCTACGAAAAATTGGAATCAGAAATCATATATCCTTGTGATAACATTCACATATCGGGGTTTTTCAAAAAGAAGTTTGATTATCAATTGTGGTAACACCAACAACATGATAGTTTTGACATTTAGTTTTTTGACATATTGGCAGTAGATGCATTAAATTTCACAAGAAAATCGCTTTAGGATAATTAAAATCCATTATAAAAATGGTGGTTCTGTTAAGTAAACTTAAATCGTTCTCTTGAGACCGCTATTAAGACCGCTAGAAGCATTTGGCAATTATTACAATAAATTCAATTCGCACGAAAATCGCATTAAAATCCATTATGTTAAAGTTACATTTCATAAAATTCGTGATATTTTCGGACAACATAATCGTCCTTTTCAGACCGCTATTAAATTTGAGTCTATACAAATTGTGCGAACACCAACGCGTGTTCGACCGAGTCGTTTAACTGAAAACATCGCAGCCGTGAGCCACAGCGTTAAAGCAGATTCAAATTTGTCAATTCCTCGATGTTCTCAATAATTGGGCTTATCAAAAGCCACCACCTGGTGAATTTTGGTTAAGGATACGACTCTTACGAGGTTTAACTAGTGCAGGAATTGCAGCCGACCGACCATTCACACCGCCTTTGATTTGCTCAATTCAGTTAGGAAAAACCGGTTCATTTTTCTGAAAAAGTCATTTTTTCAGACGAAGCCTATTTTCACTTGTCAGGAAGCATTAGGGTTTCTGAAAATCATAGAGCGATTATTGAGAAGCCTTAGCATACACGATTTGTTACTGTATGATGAGCTATGTAGTCTAGAGGCATGATTGGCCTGGTTATTGTCGAATATGAGGCTGGAAATGCGTTAACGGTCATGCTATCGCGAGATGCTAACTTTTCCATTGTGATCTATTATTGACGACGTGGATATCACTGACATGTAGTTTCAACAGGATGAAGGAACATATCACACAGCCAATGAAACGATCAATTTATTGCAAACCAAATTTTCCGATCGCATAATTTTACGACAATCAGCAGTTATGTGGCCAGCCAAATCGAGTAACTAAACACCAAAAGATTATTTTTTGTAGGTCGAAATAAGACCGCCATTTTGCCAAAAAGTGATTAAAAACTTTGATGAAAGAATCGACATCTGTCAGAGTGGTTGTGGTGGACATTCGCCAGTTATCATTTTTCATCAATAATTACCGATCATCTTACCCTAATTTTTGTTTGTTTTATTTTGTTTCAGAAAACAAACTTCTTGTTGGAAATCCCTTTATTGTGGATAAATAATTGAATTTGAATTTAGTAGAAAATATTATTCTTAGTTTTTGAAGCACTGTGTGCAGGCTGGTCTCGAAAATTAATTTAAATAATTATCACGGCGTATAAGCAATATTTTCAGATATTGATCATACGTTACCAGTGATAATTTTTTATTTATTCCTTAAGGCTTTAGCTATTTATGGTCCTAGTAGAAACTACAAAAATATTTAAGTGATGTAAAGTAAACATTGAAATATAAAAACACTTATTTTTAAATAGCGATATTGGACTTAAAGGTCAAACTTTGAAAGTATATTATTTGATAGGCCATTGTTCACTATGACCAGCTTATTTATTATAGGACCAAATCTGGCATGTACCTGATAACGTTCTAAAATAAGTATAGAATTAGTTACCAAAAATGTTTATACATTTTCAAAATTAATTAAAAAAAAAGACTTAAGTATTCTAACCACCTCCCTGCAATAAGCAAACCATGTTATCAATTATTTTACTGTTAGCATTTTTTAAACCATTTTATTTATTGCATTATTTGTTTATTTCAGTTCATGATTAAAAACCACTTAAACCTGTATAAAAGTATAACCAACCCTTCTAGAACCATTATATTCTATGACAGTGACACTTTATTTGCGTGACATTAGAATATATTTGTGGTCTCATTGTTGTGGCTAAAAAATAAAAAAATAAAAAATAAATAAAATGTGTGGTAATATAATTGTATCAAGTTTATTTCTTTGTTCTATTCAGCCAACAAATAAATAGTTGGAAAAGGTTATTTTTTTAAAGGGGCGTTATAATCGGCTAAGAAGAATTTTAAAACTGATTATTAAAAAATTAAAGAAATATTTGTAAAAATGTTGTAATAAACACATTTTTCTGAAAGTACTTTTTTATAGGTACTTTTACTTTTTGAAAAAGGTATCTTTTTTAAAAAGCACTTAATGGTATTAAATAAGCAGCTTCAGTAGAAGAGTATATTTAGAGATACTTTTGTAATGGTAAAGACGTTTTAGTAAATAATTATTGTTATTGGTATTTTTCTGAAAGTACTTTTTTAATGGTACTTTTACTTTTTGCAAAAAGTAACCTTTTTTTAAAAAAATTTTCATGCTTTTATGTAAATAGCTTTAGCAGAAGGGTATATTTAGAGATACTTTTCTAATGGTGATTTTTAAAAGGTACCTTCTTACAAGAAATAAACAAATAAATGGAAAAGGGCATTTTTAAAGGGACGTTTTAATCGGCTAGGAAAAAATTTAAAACTTACTACTTATAATGTTTCAAAATGTTTTAATAAAGTGTTATTTTTAGTGGAATTTTCTGAAGGTACTTTTTTAAATTGTATAATAGTTTTGGAAAAAGTTGCCATTTTACAAAATGTATGATTTTTAAATATACAGCTTCAAGAAAAGGTTATATTTAACGATACTTTTCTAATGGTACTTTTTAAAAAGGTACCTTTTTTAAAAAGAATTTCATGCTTTAAAATAAGCAGCTTCAGCAGAAGAGTATATTTAGAGATACTTTTTTAATACTACTTTTTCAAAAGGTACCTTCTTACAAGAAATAGACATATAGTTGAAAAAAGAAATTCTTAAAGGGATATTTTAATCGCCTAGGAAAAATTTAAAACTTATTATCAAAAAAAAAACAGAAATATTTTGCAAAATGTTTTACTAAAGTGTTATTTTTATAGGACTTTTCTGAAGGTGCATTTTTAAATTGTATAATAGTTTTTGAAAAAGTTGCCATTTTACAAAATGTGTGGTTTTTAAATATACAGCTTCAACAGAAGGTTTTATTTAAAGGTACTTTTCTAATGGTACTTTTTCAAAAGGTATCTTTTTACAAAACTCTATTTTAAGTTCATTTCTTTCTGACAATGCCTAAATTCTAAAAGCAACATGAAATGTTTAGGTACTTCTGTTACAATATAAAGTTTCAAAAGTATTTTTTAGACTTGTTTAAAAAAAGAAATTGCTTTCTCAAAAACGTTATTTTGTTTATATTCAAAATGTTGTTAACGTTATTTTATAGATTAATTTTTAAATCTCCGCTATTTAAAAATTATATGTAATTTGTAAAAAGATTTATTTTTTTTGAGTGTAATGTTTTAAAAAGGACTTGTTATATAAAGTACTTTTCAAAAAGTACTTTTCAAAATGTACTTTTCAAAAAGTACTTTTCTTTTAAGTTAAAATTTTTAAAGTCTATTTTTAAAATGTATTACAACAGTGACATTAAATATTGTTTTATACTGTAAAGAAATTATTTTCATTAATAAGGTACTTTTTTGTTAGAAAATCACTACTTATAAAGGCACTTTTTTGAAAATTTACTACTTTTTAAAAATATTAGTATAATAGCCTAAAATTCTTAACAGCACTTTTATTAGAACTACTTTAAAATCGAATTTTTTAAAGCAGGTTACAGGTACAGGTACTTTTTAAAAATCAGATTTTACGATGAACTAGTTAAAGGGATCATTGTATGGTAGATCATTTTTAAAGATTTTCAAAAATACTACGTTCTTTAAGCACGAGATTTTTAAAAAGCGAAAGTTTGAAAATGTTACAAGTATTTTTTTTATTTTAATTGTTTTTTAACTGCATATTTATTTACAAAAAAATATACTTTTCTATAAAAACTATTTATAATTTATTAAAAACATTATTTTCAAAATTTTTTTTTTTTGAGAAGAGACTAAACTAACTATATTTTAAATATATTTTAAAAGAGTAGTTTCTTGAGATTGCTTATTGAAAAGATACATTTTTGGTACTTTTTTAAATGTCTTGTTGCACAACATCTTCATAAAAGTAAAACATTAAAGCATTCCTAAAAAAAGCTTTTGTGTTATTATTTCACGTCGTTGCTTCTGCCAGTAGTTTGAACCAAATAGAAGAGAGCTTTTTACCATTCCAGGTCTAATTTTTGTGAAAGAAACAAGATCCATTATTTCTGTCCAGCAGACGATATTTGAAGTTTTCTGTCTTACTATTCTTTAAATTTGTGCCATAACTTTCTTGTGGGAAAGCCTTTTGTTTATTAGTAATCGTCCCACTTCTTCTTTAGAAATTTATATTTTCTAACGATTAATTGTACTTTTACTTAAGTATTTTGTAGTGCAATTCTGCGTTTAGCTCGGAAGAAACAAAAGCAGGCCACATTTTGCTAAGTCGGTTTTGAAGTTTTAAAATTTGTAACTCTTAAGTTTCTTTACTCAAATTTTAAATTGCGGAATCGTCTCCCTTCTAATTTGTCGGTAGTTTTTTACCTGCCAGAAATGATACCTATGACACTTCTAGAACAGATTACAGCGGCTTAAGCTTACTAAACTATTTCTTTATTGGTATGAATAGTTGAAATATCTCTCTCTCTCTCCTCCAGACCAGACTATATCTGTGGTCGGACTTTGCTGCAGATTTCAAAGCTGTAACTTTATTTATAGTTTATTTAACGGCAATCGATACCTTGAACTAGATTTATTTGATCCCCTTTTCACTCTAGCTTAAAGCTGAACTATGTGTCTGTTGTGTAGCTAAATTTTCGTATATGCCTGATCTTCTGCACATAAAGAAGAAGCAAACCAACATAGAAGTCTAATATAAAATAAACCTTTCTAACGCCGAGGCAATGGATTCCAATCTTTACACTTTCTTGGAATGTTATAAGTATAACCTTTAATTCTTTGTCAGGTCTTTAATTTTTCTCTTTTCTTGGCATTTATGATATAATGCAAAATTTATAACAATATTTTTTTTTGGGGGAAGGGGGTAAAATGCATTTATGCATTCACGGTATGTCGGACTCTCCTGGTTGGCATACCGAGTAAAAAACCCCCTTACTCTTCCCGGATGTGTTGACCACTTTGGCATCGCGTTCGCATTACTTTGAGGTGGATCCGGTTCTCAGTGCCAAGACCCCAAAACGTCCTTTCACGTCGCATACTGCAGCCTTCGATACTTTCCCTGTTCGGGATACCTGCACGAAGCTGATCCTGTGCGCTCTAAGGTGGATGGCTCTTTACCTCCGTCCAGGTCTAAGCCGTTGCCCGGTCGAGACGACCGTTTCCCGCTCCATCATCTCGGAGTCGTGAGCCTCATCCAGGTCTATCTTCTTTGCGCGAAGGACATTCTCACAAAATTCTGCCACTGCCTCCCAGATTTCCACTTTGCTTATCATTTTATCTACAACATTCTCAGCTGTTACCGCGCCAATTTGTAGCTCTAGCCGCTCACAACAGATGAACCAGCATCGGTACGCAAAAAACGTATAATCCGCATCGTCTATGGTTTCCACCTCCTTGTGCAGGCAAAATGGCGTTGTGCACTTTGTGAAGAAAGCTCCTGTAGTATCCATGCCCAGAAAGTAACCGTGTCAGGTAGTAATTAACATCTCCATGTTTCCTTTGTATCCATTTCCGTAAGTCAGAAATGAGTCTGGCCGTCCATCTGCCCTGGCAACTCTCATCCCACCTGGTTTGCCATTTCCTGACCGTTTCGAACCTGCAGTTCGGAAGAGTCTGTTCCCTTCGTCTAATAGCGAAGGCCCTTGCACGCTCTTCCGCTTGTAAGTCTACCGGTATTATACCGGCGATCACATAAACAGCAGATGCCGATACTGTTCGGTATGTTTACCGTAACGCTGCAGTCCTTCGCACGGTAAGTAGCATGTTTGTCCGCCTCTTGACCTTTAGGGTATCCGCTCATACTTCGCATCCATATAGGATGATGCTGTCGCAGGCCTTCATCAGCAGCTTCCGTCTGCTCGCCAGGAGATCCCTGATGTTCGAAAGCTTACAACAATACTTAAACCTGGTAAAGATGCTAAACTAGTTAGTACTATTATTACGCTAAATTGACTCGATGAGATATTTTAAAAAATTTTTCAGGAGGCTGAATGAGTTTACTGCGGGTAACAACATTCTGTTAAAAGAATAGTCAAAAGTAAAAAGAATTCTCAATTTCATATCTGGTAACAGAAACAAGGAAATCATAATGTCTTGAGGTATAGATGGATTTTGACTCGGCATCTAGTTTATAACCTTACAGCCTTTATCAGCTTCAGTAATAAAGTCGATTGAAGGATGGGAGTTGGATGTGACAATGTGCTGAAAGTTATCAAGTTATTGTTGGTAGAAGCTGACATGCACCAACTCAAAAAACTTGTGAACGATGGCTTGCATGATGATTTCGACACAGAAGACAAGGAGAGCCCCTGGTCAGCCGAAATAGTTTGAGGATGAGGAACTGAAAGCATTACTTAACGAAGATTGTTGTCAAATGCAAGAAGAACTTGCATTATCATTGGGAGTTACACAACAAACCATTTCTCTATGTTTAAAATTATTGAGATTCACTCAAAAGCAAGGAAATAGGAACCCATATGAGTTGAAGCCGAGAAACGGTGAAAGGCTATTTTTGTCGGAAATGATATATATGGTGATAAAAAAAGGATAACCCCATGTGCAAAAATTCATATGTAAAGTTTGGCCAACCAGGTAAATCAACGCCAAAGCCGAATGCCCATGACACCAAGGCAATGCTAAGCATTTAGTGGGATCAGAAGGGCAATTTGTATTACAAGCTATTGCAATCTTGTCATATGATCACAAGGAACCTGTACTGAAGGCAATTGATTCGCTTGAAGAGAGCAATCAACGAAAAACAAACAGAATATTCGATCAGACACTAGACCATAATCTACCATCATGACAACAATCGACCACATGCTGCAAGACCAGTGAAAAACTATTTGAGAAACAGTGAATGCGACATTTTGGATCACCCGTCCAAACTTTGCGCCTTGTGACTATCATTTTTTGCGATAAATACAGAACTCATACAAATTAGCTTGATTCATTCCTTAAGCAAGTGAAGCCTAAAAGAATGACTTGAAATTAAAACAGTTATTAAAGATTATTTTAGTTGGCTCCTTTAAAAGGTGTAGCCAGCAAGAGAGGGAAAAATAATTAAATATTTCCGAAACTTTTGAACTGCACTAAGACATTTTTCTTAGCAGAAGCTTACACACGATCACGGGTTCATTGAATACAAATATAAATTGTGATATACACTTTGCTAAAATTTCAGTTGTCTATTTATTGTGGTTCCAACGATAGGACCATGTACGTTAAATTGGGGCCCGCGTTAAATTTAAAATTTTAAATCCTTTAATTTTAACATTTCATATATAAAAGCTTATGTTCTAACAGCACCATTTGTCATTCGTAATTATATAAAAAAACCGAACCAGTTGGAGGTGAGTTCTAAGAGGCAGGACATAAATAATACGCTCAATCACAATCTCGCAACAATCTCGGAATGGGGTCGTGCGAATAGAGTCGATTTTAATGCCCGTAAGACGCAATGATGTATATTCGGAAATGGTGCTGCGTCTGTTACCATGGGTGATAAGGGTATTATGGAGTCGAAAGCTCTTGATGTTCTTGGCATGAAATTCAGTTTAATATACGATGGATTAAACACATTTTTCAGGTTTCTAAAGAAGCTTTCAAGTGCCTCGGCTTTCTAAAACGGTGTAAGAGAACTTCATCCCATCCGATTTGTGTACTATTTATACCATCTACGGGGTGTCCACCGGAAAGGTATACTACCTTGTTTATCCGCCATTTTAGTAAACATTAGTCTTGACAGTTCATATTTTAATGTCGGCAATTATGTAGGGAATACAATATCTGATAAAAGTCCGCCTCTGTTAGCCTCACAAATGCGAGTCCTTTTGAGCACCTTTTTCATTACACTTCCACACATTTTACGTGATATTTTATTAATTTAATCACGAATATTTTGTTTGAGTTACTCAAGCATTTCTGGTTAGATTGAATAAAACTTACTTTTCAGATATCCGCTCAAAAAGAAGTCCGGACTAGTCAGTGACCGTGGAGGCCAATCAACATCATCATTCCTTGAAATAACTTGCTGTGGAAAAAGGTTTGCCAGTAATTCCCTGGCTGTATGCGATGTGGCGCTGTCTTGTTGACACCACATGCTAATCAAGCCCAAAGCATGTAGTTGTGACATTAAACATTTTTCAATCATATCACGACATCGCTCTCCAGTCACAGCTACCGTCACACGATTTTTATTTTCAAAGAAGTAGGGTGCAGTGATTCCTCCTGACTAAATTGCAAAATAGACTGTCAATTTTAAAGGATGCTATTCTGTTTATTCACATATCCATTAAAAGAAATTGTGCCTCGTCAGTCATTAGTTGTTATGCTGCAACACCCTATTGGCGTATGCACGGCGGCGTTATTAGTCTTACGGAAGAAGCTCTTATGTCAACTGAATTTTATATGGAAACAAATGCAAATCCTTGTACAAAGTTGTGGCTCTTTGAAGACCAAGCTCCTAAGCACGGTGTCGAATTGAGGTTGATGGATTGCTTCGAATACTTTCTTGAGCAGCAGTAATGCTTTCAGCCGCTCTTGCAGTACGTTGTGGTCTATACATGGGCCTATCACCTACAGACCTTCTGTCTTCGAAATGATTCACTACACGATAAATAGTGCGTTTTGTTGATATGTTGTTTCTCCCAAAAATTTCACGTAACTTTCTCATCGTCGCAGTATTTAGTGATCAATTTTGATAAAATGTTTTAACGAATATAAATTTGCCACGTGTCTACTTTACAACTGCCAAATATAAACTGTCAAGACTAATGTTTACCAAAATGGCGGCAAAACAAAATAGTATACCTTCCCGGCAGACATCTCTATTTCACTGTTTTATCGTTAATACACTATTGAATCCGTTAATGGAATTAGGTAACTTGTTTCCGTTGATAGCACGTTTTTGCGTTCGATTTTCTTTGTGGTTGTTTGGCCCGTAAATCAGAATACAGGGAAAATCAGTTTTTTTTTATTAGAACAGTCCGTATGTGAAATAAACTCCCTCCAGAGATCTTTCTGTCACTTTCAATATAGGAAAGTTTAAATTGAATGTCCTTCTACCGATGAATTAATTTTTTTTAAAGAGAAGTAGCACTTCAGGCAACAATGCCTATTTGGTCAAGTACCGTGCTACATTCTTTAGGATTATGCCTTCATCGCTGAGCAGCCCCACCGACAGTCAATTTTTATTAGTGTAGTGAAAAAAAACAAGGACTTCGTTGCGAATCGAACCCACAACTACCTACTAGCCTACAGGGGCACCTAAATTTCCTATTTCTGTCACAATGCATTGCATGAGTAGGGGTTTGAGTGCTGGTCCGAATAAAAGTAGTTGACTATATACCGAATAACATTCTTAATGGACACATCCTTTAATTTTTAATTTTATATTACTATTGTAGCGGAGATAAAAGTTCACTATCTGTGTAATTTCCAAGTGTTTGAATGTGATGCATCAAAAGAGAAGGCCATAGATGCCTTTATGGGGACATCCTTTAATATAAAGATTTATTTTTTTATTAAAATTTTATACAGGTGACAATTAAGTCCCCGCAGGCATGTAAAAAACCTTCTGTCGTAGTGGGAAATCTTCCAATTTTTATTATTATTAAACTTTCAAGGACCAATCGGTGAGGCAGTCTAAAATTAAAAAAATTCAGAATTGGTTTTGTGGGCACAAATTTACAAAAAAAATCAGGTGACTTTTGTAACTGTCAATTTTTAGTATAATGCAGATATTGTAATAACACGGCCCAATGGGATATGCTCTGTCGTGTATAAGTCTATATTTTGGAGCTGGGGACAAGATGTTCTGTGGTTTTCAATTATAAGAGAGTGAAGCGTTCACACACTAGCTTTCACACTAATTGATAAACTTCGCTTATATTTTTTTTTAAATAAAATAGTATGTGTTTAACATCCTTTTATCAAATATAACAAACTGTATAATAAAGTCAATGTGCCTACGCTTTTTAATGTTGGTGAATGGAAAAACTTTTGGAAAATGAACTTATTTATTACTGACACTATCTCAATTGCCTTATGCAATGTTTCTAAACTATATTAATATGTACAAATACCTACAGAATAGCAGTATGTAAATGTCCTTAAAACAAACAAACAAATAAACAAAACTATAACAATAGAGTGAAATAAACATGTGTAAAAAGGAAATTGTAAACAAAATTGCCTGGAAAACCAACAGAACACTAAGACTAAAAATAAAAAATTTTAAAAACAAAACTTCACACACTTCCTAACAAATATAACCCAAGAGTACGGCTAGTTTAATGAAAAGGGGGAGTTATTTTGATTGTGGCTTAAAAATACAATTTATTTTATGGTTAAACAAAACAAAACAAAACAATCAAATTGAACATGGTAAGACCACCTTTTTTTGGTGAGTAACACAACACAACACAAAGTACTTTTATTTTATTTTCCAATTAACAAAACATTTTAAAACTTTAAATCTCAAAATCTAAAATGTCAAAGTTATATTTTTCCTTTAGCAAATTAATATTATAAAAAGACAATTTCTTTTTACTATTCGGTTAACCTAATGCTTTCTATTAAAGTTTTATAATTTTTCTCTTTACTCTCAACTGATTCTTTTATGGCAGTAAATTGTAATTATTTAATATGTCTCCAACTAGGCGTAAAATCATTTAAAAGGATATTAAAAATAATTTTAATGTCTGCTTAGCAATTAAATGCCAACAAGCATTTAAAGCTTGCAAAACCCAACAATCATCAGGTAATTGCTAGAAAATTTACTGCTGCAACAAATGATAATTGCTTACAGAAAATAAAACAGCCTCAGAACACTTTCAACAGCAACTTCAACACTAACAACAATTTTTCTAAGTGCGAATACTTTAGTTTGGGTTATTATTATTGTTGTTGTTATTGTTGCAAGGAAATGATAGCAACAAAAATTCAAAGTGCCAATTACTTAAGGAATTACATTCAAAGTGTAGAAGAAAAATTGGAAGATATGGAAGAAAAGTAATAATAGGAGTAAATAGAAAATAAATTGACACAAGAAGTGTAAGAATAAAGAAAAGAATTTATTTCAGGTTTTTAATTTTAATGATGCATCCATTTTTAAGGTTAACAGTGGGCCAAACAAATGAATAGAAAAATTAAATTTAAATTAAAAAATTTTATTAAAAGCTTTCTTAAAAGCTTTTTGGAGCTTTTTTTTCTTAATAGATTATAAAAGTCTTATTCTTAAGATAAATATGCTTTCTTTAAAGCTTTTTGAAGCTTTTTTCAAATTAGATAATAAAAGTCTTATTCTTAGGATTAATATACTGCAAAACAATAAACGAATATATTTTTGCAAAAATTTATATAAATTTCTTATTGCATTCTTATGTATTATTATTTTTTTTAAGGCTTTCAAAAGAATGAATAAAAATATTATATATAATAAACTAAAAAATTTTATTAAAAGCTTTCTTAAAAGCTTTTTGGAGCTTTTTCCGAATTAGATTATAAAAGTCTTATTCTTAGGATTAATATGTTGCAAAACAATAAACGAATATATTTTTGCAAAAATTTATATAAATATTTTATTGTCATTTTATGTAATAATTCTCTTTAAGGCTTTCAAAAGCTGTCTTTAGAAGATTAAAAGCCTATTAAAATAGTACCTTATATTTGTCATATGTTTTATGCATTCTACCTCGAAAACTATATTTCAGAAAATTTCAATAAAATAAAAATTAAAAAATTATCGGAAAGCTTTTGCTAAAAGCTTCAAAATCCTGAAAAAACTATACTTTTGAAAATTTATGATATAATTAGTAAACTGTTTAGAGCTGCAAAAGTTATACCAATACTTAAGCCTGGTGAGACACTTACACTACGTCTTAGTAGAAATTTTTAAGTGCACGGTAGCAGGGCCTTGCTCTCCACTCCTTGCTAAAAAGTTGGAGACTATCCAACTTCTAGTCCGGTTGCAAATGCAACTGGGACATTTATTTGAATGTTAACCTTATCTTTTCGTTAACATCTCTGCGGAACCATCTTCAAAGCCCGATTAAACCACCACGTTAATCCCTACCAACAACCAAAACCAACAACCAAAACAGGACCATAGCTCTGCGGCTAACTGTTTTCCGTGGTACTAGTGTGTGTATAATAAGTCACTGGTCTGACATTGAGGATCCTATGTCTCTTCCATTATCGGGCTCCTGATAGCCCAGACGACTGGTGCTGCTTTTCGCCCCCCGAAAGCACATGTCAAGATGGCGAATAAATCCATCAAGACTGCGTGCCCAGGGGAGGCATCACTCACTGATGTCAAACTTCCAAATCATATACGAGTTTTTTTTATAAAGGTTTAACTGGCGGGCATTTTGCCAGCCTTTGTGAGATGATTTATGTTAAGTTTGCTTAGGCACTTAAACAGATGAATAGACTGACGCCTAAAAAAAGCTTCAATATTGTACAAATTGGACCAACCGAAAACAATATTGTCGTTGAACCCAATTTTCATAAGCGAATTTTGTTTAACAGTAAAGCGCTCACTTTTGTTTGAATGAATATGTATTTGAAGTGATGATAATTCTTAAGTTGAGCATGTTGAGACACCGTTACACAACAAAAAAAAAAAACTCACTGACTGTTTGGTGGGCTTTATTGGTTGGTAGAACAATTGCTCCATACTGCTACTGTTACGATGCTGTTCAGAACGTTACAGTCAATTATGATCGTTCATCAATTGAACCAACCACAAAGTGCAAGAGCACTATAGGTTCAACAAGACGACGCAGCATATCACATAGCTCCTGTCATAATTGATTTATTGAAGGAAACGTTTGGTAACCGCATAGTTTCACGGACGTGTGAATTAGAGATTGGTTTAATGCCGCTTTACTATTTCCTACTTACAGTAAAACATTTGCCCCGTTATTGCCGTTATAGGGTCGCACAAATGCTGGAAAGAGCCATCGAAAATTAGGCCAGACCTACAGATTATACTATGTTCGGTCCGATCTAAGCCAGCCTTGGCGGTCATATGCCAGAAGCCGTGCGTGATAAGATTTACATTAGTACCCAGCTGTGTAAGACCTAACCTGATTAAACCATTTGGGTAATATGTAGCATCATCCACGCCCTAGAATGCCGTCGGATATCTCTATCCTCAAGCCACTCCTAGTTCCAACTTTGAGAATTCTAGCTAGCCGTATTATTGTGCTAATTTGTTTCGATAAGATATTTTAAAAAAATTATCTTAGCAGGCTAAATGTTTATTGCGAGTAACTACATTCTGTCAAAAGAATAGAGCTTTAAGTAAAAAAAAATTCTCAATTTCATATCCAGTAACAGAAACAATAAAATTATATGTTTGGACATAGAAAAAGCTTTTGATTCGATTTGGCACGGTGATCTTATTTATAAATCCAAAAAGTTCTGCTATCCTATCCACCTACAGGCTATTATTCAAAGTTTTTGGCAAGACAGATAATTTATTGTAAATATTGAAGATAGAATCAAATTAAAAAACCTTAAATAATTGAGAGTTTTCTTTTCGTAGGATTTAATAAAAATTAACAGCTTTTTTACTCTTCAGCCACTAGCTTTTTTAAAGCTTTACTAAAATGCTTTTTTCAAACAATCGTGCTTATAAAACTTTTTCTTTTATAAACAAATTCATTTATAAACTGTTTTACGAAACGCTTTTAAAAGCTTTAATTGTAAGCTTTAAACAAATCCTCTTGTATTACGAAAAAAAACTTTAACAAAAATACTTTTGTTTTAACAAAGCGGAATTAAAAAGCAATTGCAAGCACTTTTTAACATATATTAAAAATTCGGCATAAATTCTTTGAGAAGAAGCTAAAGCTCAAAGTTTTTAAGTAAAATTTCGAAATCTTCTATGTACTGTGTTAAATTATGTTAACAAATTTATTATAGGAAAATTAAACTTAAAAACTTTGACTCAATTTTCGACTTAACTAGAGGAAGGAATATCGGTTATTTCTATTTAATCCACTAAAAAGTCTGCATCAGAAAGCTTTAAAATTACATTATTTAATCGCTCAAATTGATTTGTTTTTTTTTGCTCAAAAGCTCATGTTATGCCTAAAATAAAATATTTATTGCTAAAAAGTAATGTGAGTTCTTTTTTTAGATGGTTATAACATTTTTAATTTCAAAGCTAGGTGAAAATATTAAACCAAGCCTTATTTAAAAACGCAAAATTATTATGCAAATGATTGTGGTCCCAGATTGCCAGGAGAAAAACGTAGAAATAACTATGAGTATAATTATTAATTTTTAATCATTTACGCAGCTTTTTGCTTTTCGTGAAATATGATCGTTAAAAACTTAATCTACAAAAATAGTTTGAGATAAAAGCTTGGCATAAACTTAAGAATTATTAAGATAAACAATGGGATATGATGTCGGGAAAATCTCAATCTCTAGCACGTCTATAGGCGTTCTTTTAATACAATTTTGATGTACAGTTTGCAACAAAGCTTCGCTTATCATATCAATAAAGCATCCAATTTTATCTTTCAGAGTTTTAGCTATATGCGGGTAAGCTGGAGCTTTCAAATGGCCCCTATGAAAATAATCCAGCAGCGTTAAATCACAAGAATCGAAATCATGCAATAACTGAAATGTGATGTGGCACCGTCTTGCTAAAACTAAAGCTCACTGATATCAACATTAAATTGTGGCCACAAGAAATTTATTATCATGGATTGATAATGGTGACAGACTTTCCTGCCTCATTTTCTATAATGCAGCTTGACTATAAACCGTACCATGCGGTCAGTTTCTTTGGATGTTATTGTGATTTTTGTGAGCCCCATATGCGAAATTTTTGTTTGTTAATATAATCGCCTAATCGAAAATGAGCCTCATCACTAAAAAAATAGATCAATTTCGTTCGGTTTTTCAAACAGCTAAATCACAAAAGTTTAATGCAAACTATGGTCGGTGGACCTTAATCCTTTAACGAAATGAGCTTTATAAGCGTGAAGATAAATATCTTAATGCAAATTGTTGCGCATAGTGCTTGTAGTTGATGTTCCAGGCTCATTCTTAACGCTTTGGTGTATAGCGGGCCTGCTTGCATCACGAGCATACTACGGCTACTACGAGCATACTATTTTTGTCTAGTGTTAGCAATAATACCGCACGCCAAGAATTTAGCGATTAAATTACGCACAGCCATCTACGAAGGAGCCTGATTATGAGGAAAAGCTGCACAAGTTTCCCGAAGTAGTAAAGTGAAATTTTCAACATTTTGATAGTAAATTTTCACAATTAAAAATTTTTGCTCACGGGTGTAACGTTCCATGCTTTAAGTTTTCCGACTTTTTACTAAATAAACGTCAAAGGACTACAGCTCAATTATTGATATTTAATCATTTCACTGACAATTTACTTTCTAACCTTAAATGTATCCACCCTTTATGTTTACTACAATATAACAGTTGTTTAAGCTTAAATTAAGCTTTAAAATAACTAAAAGCTTAATAGGCATTTTTAAATGAACTTAACTTTGGTATGTTAAAAATCTCAGAATTGAAAGCTTTTAAAGAAAGAATTTTAAAAGTTGGAAATCTGTTTTACAACAGTTTAGATACAAAACGTTTTATCAGACACTTTCTGAAATCAAAAATATTTAGACTTATTTATTAAGTTAGCTAAGAGCTTTAACTGGCTTTAAAATAAATTTTAATTTAAAAATTATTTGAATGCAGCAGAAGCTTTTTCAATAAAATAAACTTTTTAAGTCCTTCATAAAAATAAAATTTTCTTCAGTATATGAATTCCTTAAACCTTTGCTTTCTTAAAATAGGAAAATATTATTCCTTTAACTTTATAGTTTTAAGCCGGAAAGGAAAGAAATATCAAAAAACATATACCTGATTTTTTTATGTGGCCTGTTTTTATATTGGACTTGAAAATCAATTCTCATTTTGTCGAGAAAGTCTATTTCGTAAGGAAAACATTTCTCTAAAAGTTTGATGAACCTAAAAGCTCCGCCCTCCGGAGGCACATTTATCGGTCTTTATAGAACTTCGACTACCTAGACCTGTGCAACTGGAGCCCAGTCCCCTGAAGGCAGCAGGGGTTACCTGGAAACTCCGCGTTATTTCCACGGGAATCAGTAGCCCGCAGAGTTTCCGCTATTTGTCTCTTTAGGCATTTAGCTGTTTCTCTGACTGATTATTGAGGTTGGCCCTTGGGGAAGTATCGTGGTGGTTGTGGTTTCTCGGCCCCATAACAGGTCAGTTTTATATGGTGGCCGGGATCATTTCACTTTTAATAACACTTACCTGGTGGAATGATCCTAGATCAAGTAAACATGCTAGACATGTGTTCTGGACAGGAGTTGGATAGTTTCTAGCTCTTCAGCAAGGAGTGATGGCTTGCAGCCCTGCTCTGGAATCATTAAAATTGCTACTAGGAAGAAACTGTTGCTAGAATTTTACTTCGGCCTCCTAGGGCGTGAGTGGCGCTTTTTTTCACTCACAGTGGTATGACCACCATCTGATTAGGGCTCACTGCCAGGTGCAGATGTAAATCTTGTCACGTAATGAACCTAAAAGCTTTGTTTTATTAGCTTTTTGAAAAAACTTTTTTTACTAAGTGTTCTATTCTCAGATAATGGAATTGTTGTTTTTAGAAGCTTCGAGAAATAACAAATAATGTATAACTCTTAAGTCCTTATAAATAAAAGGCTTTTAAAAATGTAAAGCTTAAAAGCTAAAGGTAAATATAAATAAAATTTACAAATTTAACACAATTTTATTTTGTCCTCACTTTCTTCTGTATAAAACACTATACACCATCAATGACAAATAGGATCACAAACATTTCTAGTTGCCTAGACAGAAAGTTTATGTGAAACTTTTAAGTTTCGTTGCCTTTTATAAAGAAAAATTAGTGTTTTTTTTTCGTAAAGATCATTTAAAAATATTTTTTTTTATATTTGTACTCCATTTTATTTTTTTTTTGAAAGATGTTGGAAAAGAAAACACTTAACCAACAAAAATGGGCTTTTTAGAGAGTAAAAAAATTCAACAAGAACTTAAAAGGACACATCCTTTTATTGTAAAAGAAATATTTAGACATTTAAAGGAAAACAAAAAACGGAATATTTGTAGCAAACATTAGCAAAAAAATAAATGAAAGCATATAAATACACACACATACACATGCACATACATACTTACGTAGAGAGATGGCTTTTGAAAATGTCTTTATAGAAGGTGTGTGAAGGGTTTTCAAAATTGTCGACACCAAAAAAATTTAAAGCAATTTGCTTTTAGTAACTGCATCATTGAATTTATAACATGATTCCAAGCGCCATCACCATCAGCCACATCATCATTATCATTACCATTCAAACTTAGTTTGTTGTTAAAAAAGGGAGAGTAAAAAAAAAACGTAATAAATGTTTGGAAAGAGACCTCGTCAGGTCACAATCGTTTGCCAAGTTTTCTTGGATGTTACATTTGAATTCCTTTATTGTATTGTGTCACAGCCACTTCAATTAAAAGACTTTTAGTGAAGAAAGAAAAAAGAGATGAAATAAAATAAACATTTCCGATGGTTCTTAAAATTTTTTTGTTCCCACCCAGCGTGAGTATGTGCACACGCACGTGATAGTTGTGACACATCCTTTAGTAGACTTAAGTGCGTTTTTTTTGTTAAATTTATTATTTGGAAAAAATATTATTATTGTTAAAAGAAAGCTTTTACTTCACCGAAATTATGTGCCTGTTTTCATTCATTTCTATAAAATCATTTGTAGTTTATGTTTTTGGTTTTGTGTCTGTTTTAACATTGTAGCCGGAACAACATGTATGGACAATATAACTTCCGTTTCCCGTTTTCCTTTACCATAAATCGTTTTTGTTATAAAATGTTGACGGATTGTTTCAGGTTAAATGTTTCTTTAGCATCATGAAATCAGCAGAAATAATTGTTTCAATAAGAATAATTTTGGAATTTTATTAAAATATTTTTGAAAAGAGGATTCTTTTTATTATATTTCGGTCGACTTTCCTGGTCCGCTTGAGGGAATATTATTTCAAAAATTTTCTTTAAGGTCTTATAAAACACGCTAAATAGTTTTTTAATACAATAAAAATTTTAAGATTTTTTTAGATTTTTTTAGAATCGACTAACTCCATTAAAAGCTAGTTGTTATTTTTATAATTGTTTTTAAATTTATTTTTTCAATGAATGATAGAGCCATTTAAAAAAAATATATATACAAAACAGATAAATAAATAAATAAAGTGGAGTTAATCGGTTTGGCAATTTAGGCATTGATTACCTAAGCAACAGTAGCCATACGCCCAAAGCTTTAATAATGAAATTTGGCATAGATATTATTTCGATGCACTTACTAATCGATGGACAAGGCAGTTTATGAATTTGGAATTTTTAAGGATTGTTGAAAAAGGATAAAAACGGATGAAATTGATAAACTACAATAATATTTCGGAAATTAATGCAGATAGAAATTAAATCTAAAATAATAAATAAATCTAAGTAATAAATAAAACCAAACGTTAAACGTTTTTCTCAGTTTTACAATATTCTTACTTTTAAGGGGTAAAATCAAGGGAAAGTACTGACATTTGGTACTTTTTAGTATTTCTATTATCTTATAAAGTGATAAAATTAAAATCAATATTAAATTACATTTTTATTTTTTAAAAAATAAAAATTGAAAAATTTATGGTTAAAAAAATTATAAAATTTTTTTGGTACTTTTTATAAATTTGAGATAAAATAGTTCCATATTTTTATTTATCTCCCATGAAAATATTTTTTATAGACAATTGTTATAGTATATGACTGTATTGTTATATATAATTTACCAACTATCTAATAGAAATTTCTGTTTTTCATTTCTTTAGTTGGGACAAAAAGGTACCAAATTTTTTTTTAATCTAAGACTATTAAAAAATATTTTTTAAAACTTATTACATTGTTTTTTTTTTAATTTGTCAATTTTTACTTCTATTAAACATAACAATGAAAAACCCTTAAAGAGAAAAATTTTGGTAAGTTTTGGTACTTTTTAACACATTAATGCTTCTAAGGTAATTTTATTCCATTAAAATTTTTTACTCCAATCAAATATTTTGTTGTTAAATGGAGTTAGAAATACGTGTTCGGTGTAAAATTCAACTGAATGTCTATAACATTTCAGCAGATGAAGTTATATATGTAACCAATTGCATGATCTATGGAAACACCCTTTAATTTGCAATGTTTTATTTGTTGTTGCAGACTTTCATACCTTTTAATTTGTAATATTATGAACTTTATTTGAATGGAAGCAATTTGCAAGCTCCACTTCTTAATTAATAAAAATTAAAATGAGTTCAGAAATGTCAGAATCCTGGGATTTTGCGTATAGACAACTTCTCAATTTTTGAAATCGTTTAGAAAAAATTAACTTGATCGTAGGGAAAATCAGTATCAATTTCTTTTTCTTTTGACCAGCACTCAGGGTTCAACTCCTACATATACAATGCATTGCATCAGAACTAGGAAATTAGGTTATGGGGAGGAGGAAAGGGTGAGTATTGGTGGACATTCGATTTGAACTTTCTTGTATTAAAAGTGACAGGAAAGAAACCTGGAGGGAGTTTATTCCACATACGAACTGTTTTGAAAAAAACTAAATTTTCCCTGTAATGCGTAGTACGATTCACTGGCCAATCAACCACAAATGCGTACGAGTAATGAGAACAAGTTCCCTAGTTTCATTAGAGCACTTACCACTGTAATAATGATAAAACAGTGAAATCTCACATTGCTTCGATGCAATAGAGTTGGATACTCTACTGTCTTCAATGAGCCTCTTGGCCTCCTTCTGTTGGCCGTCGAGCAAATCTAAAATTAACTTCGGGCGCAGGTCCATACATGACAGGTCATTTTGATAAATAAGAAGTAGGGTCAGAGAAGGAACAGAACCTTGCAGTACATCTGAATTAATCTTGATCTTAATCTTTGATGAAAGCTCATCTATAGAAATTCGTGTAGTGCGATTCCTGAAAAAAACTCGATATAAATCTGAAAAAATTAGCATTACCGACATCAAAAGCAACAAGTTTTAGCAGAAGTGCATCATGCCACACATAATAATAAAACGCCTTGGAAATATCTAGAGCCGCCACCTTAGTTTCTTCGTAATTACGTAATAAAATTTACATCTGCGCCTGGATGTAAGCCTTATTCAGATGATGGTCAAACCACTGTGAATGAAAAGCAACGTCATTCACGCCCTAGGAAGCCGAAGACTAATTCTAGCAACAGGTCATTCCTAGTTACAATTTCAGCGGTTCGAAAGCAGAATTGCAAACCACTAACCCTTTTTTTTTAAAGAGAAGTAGCACTTCAGGCAACAATGCCTATTTAGTCAAGTACCGTGCTATGTTCTTTTTAGGAAAGGGATAGAGAAGAGATTAAACAGGTGGTGAAAGTAGAAGGATAGTCGGAAATGAACTGCCGTATAAGACAGCACAGCGACTAGTGACTATGCCTTCATCGCTGAACAGCCCCACCGAAAGTAAATTTTTATTTTTGTAGTGAAAAAAACCAAGGTCTTCATTGGGAATCGAACCCACGACCCCCAACCTGACAAGCTAGTACACTACTTACTAGCCTACAGGGGCACCTAAAGAGCTGGAAACTATCCAACTCCTGGTTCAGAACGCATGAAGCTTAATATAATTAAGAACACGACAGCATTCATACTCACTGGACCTGGACCATTCATTGTGTTTATTGTAAATGATTCGACTCACAAACTCAAACGAGAGCCTCGAAACATACAACCACCACGATACTCCCGAAGGGCCAACCTCAAAAATCAGTCTGAGAACAGTTAAAATGCTAAAAAGATAATTAGCGGAACTCTGGGGCTTTACTGATTCTCGGGGAAATATTATGAATTTTCTAGGTGGCTCCTTGCTAGTGTTGAAGGGGACTGGACTCCCTTTTACCCCCACATGACAGAAGTCTAGATGGTTGTTTGATCCATAAAGACTTATAAATGTGCCCCCGGGGAGGGGAGTTTCTTCGAAATGATGTATGAAATTGCAATATTGTTCCGACACGAAAACCAGCCAGTCACCTGTAGAGCTTTCCCTACGAAAACCATACTGTTGGTCGCTAAGTAAGCTGTTAGATTTAAGGTACTTCACAAGATTCCGTAATACCCATATCACCCATAGTAACAGGTGCAGTACCATTTTCGAACGCAGATCTATGCATAAGCATGCAACATTGCGTCTTACGGGCATTTTGACGAAAGTGCATCATGCCACACTTTATCAAACGCTTTGGAAATATCTAGAGCTTCCACCTTACTTTCTTGAAATGATGTATGGAGTTGCACCACTTTTCCGACAGGAAAGCGAGCAAATGCCCGTAGAGTGCCCCCTACGGAAACCATTTTGTTGGTCGCTTAGTAAGCCGTTGGAATCCAGGAATGCAGAACAAATTGCAATTGGGCAGTAATTTTCAGGGTTGTTAATTTCATCCTTTTTGAGGATCAGCATTACATTAGCAACCTTTCAACACTTTGGAAATTCGCCGGCGTGATACAACGTGCTGAAAAGGCTGCTAACGGATACATTGGCATCGAAGAGCACTGTTTCAAGACCATTGCTGGAATCCTATCCAACCCAGGAGACTTGTTAATGTTGAGATCTGCTAAAACCTTTTTAAATTTTAAATGTCGACAGTTTGGAAACTTTGCCACCACGTGAGGTTATTAATTATAAACTTAACGCTCTAAAAAGCAACCGAGAGCTATCAAGCAAAGTAGAGTTAATAAATAAAAAAAGTTTAAAAATATCACAATACAACTTTTTATATTAAAAATTCGAATAACGTGATAAAATAGAAAAGGTGGGTGGGCTTTGCGTCTTTTTTGAAAATGTCAAGAAAAATCATTATACGAGAATTCCTTTACTTTGAAATTTTTCAGAGTAATAGGATAAAGCCAATTCAACATTTTAAAGTATTTTTTTCAAATCCACGAAATGAAATAATTTTTAAATTCCTCTTGGGTGATTTTCTTTTCAAAAATAATTTCCTATTTAAAGATTTAAAAATAAAGAACTGAGCGTTCTTACGTGAAACGTTGCTTCTTATTAGATTGTGTTCAGTTGAGTTTAGCTTGGTATTATTTCAACCCTAATACCTTCACATTGAATATTTAGGAATTATTCTAGGATAAATGATTGCATGTGTGTAGGTGTTTGGTGCACGAGTGTGTATGCTAATCACTTAAGACAACAAAAGCCAATCAAAATGTAAATAAGTACAACATAATTGTCGCAGGAATTTGTGTATAAATAGCGGTGGATTGAAATGAGTGCATGTATTGGACAGTGCATTCTCTGTGCATGTGTGAGTGTCTGCTTATTGCACAGTGTGTATTGTGTATATGATACATAGTAAATTAAAGAATCTCTCTAACATTTCTCTACTAAAAACATTGTAATACAAACGGCCATGAATAAACAATGTAAAGCTTAATCTTTAATAGAGTGTTTCACTAAGTGGAGTTATTGTTTGAATAATTTAAGAAACATACAACTTTAATTTGAGCGAAATGCCTTCATCATTTATATTCTATTTCTGTTAATAAGTTTACCTTATGAAAAATTTTTTTTTTGAATATGCACCAAAATATCAGCCACTTATAAATCACCCTTTTAACTCTAGAAGCTAAGTGTGAGTGTATTAAGGCACACAAAGTTGTCCAAAAGCTACTTTGTGGCTTTTTCAGCCTTCTGCCACACAAAAAAAGAAAACCCTACTACACACCCCCTATACCAATTGAAACAATGACAACTACACCATGTTGTATCTAGCAACACTTCAAGGAACAACTTTTTACTACCACACCACACCACACTACACTACACTACACTACAAACTTCTATTACTTTTTTGCTACCGTTACCACATATAGCCCGGTGTGTGAGTATTTAGTAAAAGGATTATTTATGGAGAGTGTATTTTTGGCCATCATATATTTATTTTCTATGTTAAGCTGAGCCTTCGGGGCTGTTTAACTTTTTCAAACATAAACACTTAATTCTACATACTCGTTGGCATAAAACCCTGATAGTGTAATAATTTTGTTGTCGCATATACTTTAACTTCATCGTTGTCGCTTCTTGTCGTTGTTGTTTCAGATGTAGAATTGTTTGTATAGAAGTTGTAATTGTTACTTGACATGCAAAAGAGTTTTAATTGAATTATATTCGTTATATTGTCGCCGTTTATGTTATCAGTAGTTGAAAATGTGAATTTTGTTTAACACTGTGTATAAAAATAAGGTAAATATATTGTGATTTAAGTAAGCAAAATATTGCAAATAAATTTAATCTACCCTTGTAAAATTTAGATATTATTCTTCTCCTCTCCTCTATTCTCTTCTCTTCTCTTCTCTTTACTTCTCTTCTATTCTCCTCTGTTTTGTTCTGTTCTCTTCTCCTCTCTTCACTTCTTTTCTCTTCTACTCTCTTCTGTTTTCTTCTCTTCTCTTCTCTTTACTTCTCTTCTATTCTCCTCTGTTTTGTTCTGTTCTCTTCTCCTCTCTTCACTTCTCTTCTCTTTACTTCTCTTCTATTCTCCTCTGTTTTGTTCTGTTCTGTTCTCTTCTCTCACTTCCCTTCTCTTCCCTTGTCTTCCCTTATCTTCTCTTCTTTTTTGTTCTCCTCCGTTTTGTTCTGTTCTGTTCTGTTCTCTTTTTTCTCTTCTATTCTCTTTTTTACTCTTCTCTTCTTTTCTCTTCCCTTCTCTTCCCTTCTCTACTATACTCTGTTTTTGACTTTTAATTTTTTTCTCAACTTATCTGAATTTTTCTTTCATTCTTTTTTCTTTCTTTCCTTTGTTTTACTTAATTTAATTACATTTTGTTCTGTTGCTATCGCTTGCTTAACTGCATTTCTCTTCTAATCTAGTCTTTTTTCTTCTCTTCTCTTCTTTTCTTTCTTGTTTTACTTTTCTTTTCTTTTATGTTTTTTATATTACCTTTCTGTTCTGTTGCTATCGCTTTCTTCACTTCACATCTATTCTAGTCTTATCTTTTATCATTATCCATTTTTTCTTCTCTTCGTTTCTTTTATTTTTTTTTATATTTTCTTTATATTTTATTGCTTTGATTTTTACCTTCCTTTCTCTTTCTCTTATTATGTATTTTTATTTAATTTTCTAATTTGCTTCTCTTTTGTGCTTTTATTTCATTTCTTCTATTTTCTATTCTTTTATTTTTCTATTCTTTTATTCCTTCTCCTTTTTTGTTTTGCTTTTTTCGTATTTAATCTTTTCTTATTTTATTTTTTACTCTCTTTTCTCATCTTGCTCTTCTCACTATTTCTGTTTCTCTCAATTTTTTTATATTTCTTTTCTTTCTCCCCCATTTTTATTTTCATTTCTTATTTATTCTTTAGATTCTTTTCTCATTTTATTTGTTATATTTTCTTCACTTCTGGCCATTTCTGTTTTCCACCTTTTTTTGTTTTACTTTTTGTTCTTTTTTGAGCTTACACCAATTGATTTAATTCCACTTTAATCTATTGAACTAAGTTTTAAACAATTTATTTCATTCCGCGTCACTTAACTTATTTTCGCCTCATTACTTTCCATTCCATTTTACTTAATTACTTGCAATTCCACTTTATTCCATTTCATTTTATTCAAATTAATTCCATTTCACTTCATTGCACTTCACTTCATTAAATTTCTTTCCACTTTATTTCATTCCGTTTAATTACATTCAACTTCGTATCATTTCATTCCATTTAATTGCATTCATTTATGTTTCATTTCATTACATTTCATTCAATTCCACTTCATTTTACACCACTTTATTAAATTCAGTATTTTCTATTCAAGTCCAGTCTGTTCCAGTATATGCTATTTTCTCCACTCAAATCTATTCTATTTATTTTATTTATTATTAATTTATTGGTTTATTTATTTTCATTTCATTCATTTTTATTCGGGTCTCTTCCATGCATTCTATTTTATACTGTGCTACAACATTGTATTTGAATTTATTTCATTCTATTCTATTCTACACTAGAACTTTTAATTTCATTTTGTTTTATTAAACTAAGTTTTGTACAGTTTATGTTATTCCATTCCATTCCATTCATTTCACGTTATTTCTTCCCATTTCATTTAACTTAATTATTCTCTATTCACTTTATTCCATTCCAATTCATTCTACTTCACTTTATTTCAACCCACTACATTCCGTTCAAGTTTATTGGATGCTACTTAATTCCATACCAATTCGTTTCATTCACTTAATTACATACCATTGCACTTCAATTTACTTCATGATATTTTATTCCACTTTACTTGGTTTCATTCCACTTTTTTTTGTTGTTTTTTGTTTTAAAGGGAAGTAGCACTTCAGGCAACAATGCCTATTTGGTCAAGTACCGTGCTATATTCTTTACGAAACGGATAGAGGAGATTTGAAAAAGGTGGTGAAAATAGAAGGATAGTTGGAAATTAACCGTCGCATAAGACAACACAGCGACCAGCGACCATGCCTTTATCACTGAGCAGCCTCACCGGCAGTATAATTTTATTTTTGTAGTGAAAAAAAAGCCAAGGTCTCTGTTGGGAATCGAACCCACAACCCCCAGACCGACAAGGGAGTACACTACCTACTAGCCTACAGGGGCATTATCATTGCACTTGATTACATTCCGTTTCTTTAACTAAATTCAACATCATACTTAATTATTTTCTATTCCACTCTAGTCTATTCCATTTTATTTAACTTTATTCAATTTCACTTCATTGAACTCCACTTAATTCCACTCCATATCATTTCATTCACTTCATTCCATTCCACTTCATTACATTCCATTCCACTTTATTTTATTTCATTACATTTTATTTCATTCCGCTTCATTTCAATCACTTCATTACATTCCACTTTATTTTATTTCATTACATTCCATTCTATTCCACTTCATTCCACTTCCATTCTATTGAATTCAATTGTTTTTATTTTATTCTTATCTTATAGTTTAGTCAGTATAATTTGGTTTAACTTTTGTTATATTTTTATTATCTCAGTATGTTCCAGAAGTATCAATTTTGAGAGGAGTGCCCAATTCAAGTAAACTTCCAAGAGATTCATACTAACCTGCGTAACATACACTTTTACCTTAAACACTTATTAAAACTTTTCTTTATTCTTTTTAACAATTTATTTCGATTCGTTAACAAAATAATCATTGAAAAAGGAATGAGTGAGAAAAAGCATTTATAAACAATAGTTGCAAAAGTTAAACGAACATTTAATAATCGCGTAAACTTTTTGCAGTAATTGATGTAGTTATGTGTATTTTTCAGGTTTATTTTTCTTTTGTCCATCCCTTTGGCAACTTTGAAACACGGAACGTGAGTTTAGCGCAAATTTTGTACATTTTGGTTGTTGTTGTTTATTTTTTTTAAAATATTAAATCAAATTGTTGAATTTTTGGAGTTGGATTTGTTGTTGCTTGTTTCATTGTTTAGTGTGTAATTAATCAGAATTTTGTGTGAACAATTTGTTTTAGTAAAGAAATTATTTGGCAAAAATATTTTGAAATTTTTTTAACTCCAAAAAGTCTATTTTATTTTTAAAAGCGTTAATTGTAGGAAACTCGTGGTAAAATGCTAGAATAAAACAATTAGTAATAATAAAGGGTCCGCCATCTAACGTTTTTCAACTAGGGCTTATTTCGTGAATGGTAACACTTAGCTCATGTTTGATTTGACGTTTGAACAACGCTGGGAAATATTACGACATTACTTTGAAAATCATGGTAATGAGACGGAATGTGTGCGAAAATTGCGTACGGATTTTGAAAGAAGAGAAGCACCGTCAGCTCCGTATGCTCGTTATCTTGTGATAAAAGTGAAAGACACTGGCATCCTCATCGGTAAAACAAAGCATGAAAAGCTAAACACAGTGCGTACACCCGAGAATATTGCTGCTGTGGCAGAAAGTGTGCGTGAAGCGCCATCAATATCAATTCACTGCCGTTCTCAACAATTGAAGATTTCAGAGAGACCTTGGACGCCCTACAATGTCCAATTGGTTCAGGAGTTGAAGCCAAGTGACCATCCAATGCGTTTTCGCTTCGCTAAGTGGGCCTGCGATCGACTTACGGAAGATGCCGATTTTGCAAAAAAAATCATCTCTTCAGATGAAGCTCATTTTGATCTTGGCGGGTATGTAAATAAGCAAAATTAGCGCATTTGGGGCAAGAAAACCCGCACGCATACATTGAAAAGCTGACGCAACCAAAACGAGTCATAATTGGGCGATTTTTCAGGAGTGGCCGTTACAGTCAATGGCGATCGTTATCGGACCATGTTGAACGAATTTTTGTTCACAAAACTTGAAGAGGAGAATATTGGCAACATTTGGTTTCAACAGGACGGCGCTACGTACCACACAGCCGCAGCTACACTCGATGTTTTGCGCCCTATTTTTGAAGATCGCATTATCAGCCGCAGAGCTGATGTCGTTTGGCCATCTCGGAGCTGCGATTTGACACCGTTGGACTATTATTTGTGGGGTGCCACCAAAGATAAGTGTTACGCCGTCAAGCCAGAGACAATTGACGCTTTAAATGACAATATTCGTGAAGCCATTGGTGAAATACAGCTGCACACAATCGATAATGTGCTTAAAAATTGGACCGATCGTGTAGGCTATTGCATGGCCAGCCGAGGCAGCCTTTTGAATGAAACTATTTTCCATTATTAACCGGAAGGATTGTACTTTTCAATAAAAAAAGAAATTTGAGAAAATATTCTGTAGTTTTGTTTATGGCATTTAAAACCAAAAAAAAAGTTATTTGGCGGACCCTTTAGCATGTTGTAGTTGTAAATATTGGAAAAATATCTTTGAATTCGACGCAAGCTTCTGTTGCTACAAAGGAGAAAGTTAAATATTTAAGTGACTTCTTTTTCGCTTAAATATATATTTTTTTAAACCAGAACGACTTTGCTTTATTACGCTATGACCTCTGCCTTTCCCTTTTCTATTTTTGTAGATTCCTTTTGTAGCTATCTTTTTTTAAAATTAATGGCATGATATTATCTGTTGCCTTCTATTTCACTATAGTATTTTAATATTGAAATTTTGATTTATATAATAAACGACATTATCTCGCTGCTTAACATGGTTTAACCTAATTTAATGCTGCTTTGCACTGCTTTGTACTACTTTATACTGCTGTGCTAATTATTGACTATCTATGCTTCGGTGATATGGTTTTATTACTGTCCACTACTAACCTTTACTATACACTACCGAGTACTCAGCTGCTCAACAAATCTCTACGCTCTTTTTGACACTCTACACTTCTCTATATGGTTCTATTTTTATTAATCTTTTATTTTGCCTATTACTCTTTGCTATTCTCGTCTAAATTATTTTCTTTGCTCTTTACCCCTCGAAGTTTTTTAATACAGGTGCTCACTACTTTTTTCCTTACGCTATTCTGCGTGTTTCGACACTAAAGTAGTGTTATTCTCACTTCTCTACAGAACATCTTTGTGCTTTAGCGCTTAAATTTTATAATCTACGCTACTTCATAATAATTTGATCTACTAATCGCTACTCTATACTATTATTTTATAATATTTTTAGGCTCCATAATTTTGTTTATTGTGTTCTACTTTACTTTGTTATAACCGGCCCGTACCAATTATTCTGAACGCGACTCTACATAACTCTGTTCTACTCTGCTTAATTTACGGCACTGCTTTTCCTTTCGCTTTATACTCTTCCATTTTCCTTTCTTTTCCCCTCTTCTCTTCTCTTCACTCCTGTTCACTCTTCTCTTTTCTTAACTTCACGTCTCTTTTCATCACTTCACTTTCATCTCTTCTCTTCTATTCTCTTCCCTTCTCTTTCTACTCTTTCTATTGCACTATATTACTCTGCGCTACTCTATACTAATCTGCCTTACCAATTGCTACTCTTTATTATTCTTTTCTAATCTTCTCTTACTCCTTAGTTTACTTTATTGTGCTGTCTTTAGTTTGTTATACCTGACTCGTACCAATTACTCTCAATTTCGACACTACATAACTCTGATCTACTCTGCTTAATTTACGGCACTGCTTTTCTATTCACTTTTTACTCCTCCATTTTCCTTTTCATTCTTTTCCTGTTTTTCCTCTCTTCTCTTCTCTTCTCTTCTCTTCCCTTCTCTTCACTTCTGTTCACTCTTCTCTTTTCTTAACTTCACTTCTCTTTTCATCTGTTCACTTTCATCTCTTCTTTTCTGTTCTCTTCCCTTCTCTTTCTACTGCACTATGCTACTCTGCGCTACTAATCTGCCTTACCAATTGCTACTCTATACTATTTCTTTCTAATCTTCTCTTACTCCTTAATTTAATTTGTTGTGCTCTACTTTAGTTTGTTATATCTGATTCGTACCAATTATTCTCAACGCGACACTACATAACTCTGATCTACTCTGCTTAATTTACGGCACTGATTTTCTATTCACTATTTACTCTTCCATTTTCCTTTCTTTTATTTTCTTCTCTTCTCTTCTCTTCTCTTCTCTTTTCTTCTCTTCACTTTTCTACACTCTCATCGGTTCTTAACCCCATTTCTCTTTTAATCTCTTTTTAATTTCTCGTTTATCTCCTCTCTTCTATTCTCTTCCCTTCTCTTTCTACTGCACTATGCTACTCTACGCTACTCCATACTAATCTGCCTTACCAATTGCTACTCTATATTATACTTTTCTAATCTTGTCTTACTTCTTAATAAAGTTTATTGTGCTCTACTTTACTTTGTTATACCCGACTCGTAAAAATTATTTTGTATGCGAATCTATAATACTCTGATCTACTCTGCTCAATTTACGCCACTACTTAACCCTAAAGAGCACTGCTTTTTGCAATCTTCTTTGTACTCTTCCAATTTCTTCTCTTCTCTACTCTTTGTTTTTTCTTCTCGTCTTTTCTCTTCTCTTCACTGCACTGTTCTTTTCATATTTTTACTTTTCATATTTTCTCGTTTGCTCTCTTTCCTTCTCTGCTGTCTTCTCCTCTCCTTTCTCTTACTGCTTAGCTTTCTACTCTACTTCACCCAAGTCTCTTTTTAGCAAACTATTTTCTGCTGGCTTAATTTAATAATAGTGCGACTAAATCTATTGTGGTCATATCCAAAATTCCTTTTTTCATATTAATTTTACAGCGAAAACACAACCTTGAATTTCTGAAACGGTCTCCCCCTACTCTGCGGCTTCTGAAATCATACTCTATCTCTCTCTCTCTCTGTCTTAAAATCAACATTCAATCGTATTCAAAATACTTCAATTGCAGATTATAAGGTTTTATCCTTTCCAAAGGAATATTGAATTAAAACAAATAATAAAAAAATTCGTCGAGATTGAGGATGAGAACAAAAGGTATAAATTCCAATAAAGGATTAGTAAACTAAAGTCAAACCACAGAATGTTAAAAAAAAGTAAGCTTTCTGTCTAAGCAAATAGAAATTTCAATGGACAACTTTTAGTCCATATTCCAGGATAGAAAAAAAAACAACACAAAGCAGAACAGAATAGAACGTGCTGCTATTATAATAGTCATGTCGAACATTGTATAAATATTTCCCACTGCAGACTCAAATAAAGAAATAAAACAACATTGTGAATGTCAAAATTTGATGCTTCTAATGACGGCGATGGTGATGGTGGTGATGGTGATGATGATGACATTGATTATGTTATTGTTCAGCTTAGCCTCAAGCGAAAAACTCCAAAAAAAAAAAAAAGAAATTGGAACCCTAATAGAAGAAACTGAATAAATTTGCATATGAATCGTGAATTAATAACAAACACTTTTTTGTACAACGATCAGGCCTTTAAACATTGAAAACGTGTTAACGATTTCATAACCTTTAACAAAACTGGTCAACAGGACGAAGATGAACACAAAATGAAAGTTTGCATAAATAAAAGGATTTAATTTGATTAAAGTTTATGTAAAATTTTATTGAATAATTTAAAAACACCAAAAAGGCGTTTGCATACAAGTGCCCGTATTAAAATACAAAAAAAAATGTGAACGGAAATGTTTATTTAAAAGGATAATTTTTATTAGATAAAAATTAAATGGACAAATTTTTATAACCACAATTTGTTTTATAAATTGCTATTGGGGAATAAATATAAAAAAAATGCTTGGGTATGTTAGACTTTATTTATTCAGCTTAAAGGCCCAGCTATAATATGCATAAGTTGGCTTAAGCTAATGTCAAGAATTAAACGAAAAGTCTATTAAATGCTTAAGCAAATCATTTAAGGCTTTTAGGTGGCTATAATGTACTTACATGAATATAGAAATTATTATGCACAGTTGCACATTTGTTTAATACGTATTTTTGCAAAAAATAATTTCTAAATAAATGAAATTTGTTAACAAAAAGGTGTTTACTAATCATATTTTGTATACTTACTACTATCCTTAAACAAATTTATAATTTTTTTTAATAGTTTCAATAAAATTGCGAAAGAAAAATTACACATATTTCGCTGTTTGTATTATTTAAGCCAAAAGTACTAAAACATGCAACTGTGTGCGTCATTGAATATATAAACAATAAAAAATTAAATTTTATTTTAAATTCTGTGTTAAAAAAATAAAAAGGAAATTCAAATGTTTAAATGCCCTTAAGTTATTAAACTCCAAGGTTGAGTCTAGCTCCTCAACGTTATCACGAGTACTACAAAATAGAGATTCACATTGTAAAAAATTATAAAATCTTCAATATAAATGCTTATACCGGCGGGGTACGAGCCAGCTTTTTAAAAATATCATAGGCTGCCGTAGTGCCCATTCTTCAATAGAGCCCATTCCACTGCCAGATGGAGCTTCCATCCTTTTCACTACCTTGCAGAAACGTTCCCTTAGTAACTTCCAGCTGTGTTAGCACTCCGCGACTTTATATAATTCATAACAGTACAAAAATGAGAAACTCAAACAAAATTCTTTAAGGTATTATTTACCATTTTTACTGCGTTTTTCTGCTACTTCTTTCCATGCTCGTTCCTTTGAATTGCCGTTATACTAAAACGCTTCTCTTTTGTCATATAAGCAAAATTTAGATAAAATATTTTTTCGCTTTCGTCCTCCATTCGAATTTGTTCACTTATGTATCTATAAAACAATGACAAAGGCAAAACAGCTGTTTCCGTACGGAACGTGCGATCAATTTCGTACTTTGCTTAAGCAAATGATATTTGTCGCAACTTGACGAAAAGTTTTGTTCAGTACATTAAAGTTTGCCACATATGATTATTAGCTATTTGCACAGTTACTTAA
This sequence comes from Trichopoda pennipes, assembly GCA_030448955.1. Lineage (NCBI taxonomy): Eukaryota > Metazoa > Arthropoda > Insecta > Diptera > Tachinidae > Trichopoda > Trichopoda pennipes. Next base: position 572,079 of record JASKUP010000068.1, on the reverse strand, counting down.
GTTGGCTTACGTCAGCATATGCATAATATAGTTGGGCCTTAAACTTGGCTGTGTACAGCTTCATTAAACTTGACGAGACTTAATGAAATGTGCCGATACATGTTAGACATAAAGAGACTTGGCAAGACTTGAAAGAACTTAGCTAGACTTGAGTAGTCTCTACTAGAATTAACTAAACCTGACAAGATATGACGAGGCATGGCTACACTTCTCTAGACCAGAACTGACTATACTTGACAAGACTTGTCTGCAATCGTCTAGAATCGACAAGACTAAGCAAATCTTTACTTAGACTAGACAAAACTTCGCTAGCCTTGACTAGACAAGATATTCCCCTTGTTCGCTGGCGAGACTTAACTAGACTGCATAAGCTTTAACTATATGTACAAAACATTACCAAACTTGGCCTGACTTGACCGAACTTAGCTAGACTTGAGTAGTCTCTATTAGAATTAATACATGACACGACTTGTCTGCAATCGTCTAGAATGGATAAGACTTAACTAGATTTGCTTAGACTAGACCAAACTTCGCTCGACTTGACTAGACAACTATACAAGACTTGCCCAGATTTCACTGTAACTGACTAAACTTAAGTAGACTGCATAAGATTTGACTGCATGTACAAAACATTATCAGACTTGGCCTGACTTGACCAAACTTAGTTAGACTTGAGTAGTCTCTACTAGAATTAATACAGTTGCCCAGACCAGACTTGACTACATTTGACAAGACTTGTCTACAATTGTCTAAAATTGATAAGACTTGACTAGATTTGTATAGACTTGACTAAACTTCAATAGCCTTGACTAGCATGTTGAGAAAACTTAGTTAGACTTGAGTAGTTTACGCTTGAATTAACAATTTCCTACAATTGATTTAACTTGATTAGACTTGTGTCGACTTGAATGAATTATAGTGGCCTTGAATAGATTTATTCATCATTGACTACAATTTGTAAGATAGACTATATTTGTCTAGCTTTAAGTAGGCTTGATTGTACTTGTATAGTAAGGAATAAACCAGACTTGACTAGATGCAATTTAACAAAACTAGATTTACGACTAGAGATCAAATAATAATAGTATTGACAAGACATGATTTACCTTGACTAGATTTACCAAAATTCGACTAGAAAAAAAACCTTGAAAAACCTTGATTAGATTTGACTAGAATTGAGGAGGCTTATCTGATTTAAATATGACGTTTAAAGATTTGTGTAGGCTTTATAAGATTTTGCTTATAGAGACCTTTGTTAGAGTTTGTTTGCATAAACTTGAAAAGACAGGACTTGACAGGGTTAAACTAGCATCGACAAGAGTAAAATATGTAATCTTGACAGCACTTGTTCTCTAGATAAGCATTCAATAACTAAACTAAGCTTAAATAGGACTTGAGAGGAGTTGTTAAGGCTTTAATAGAATTTACTTGACTTTATTTAACTTATTTATGCGTGATAAGATTTACGCCAGTAGCTAGCTGTGTAAGCTATAGCCTGACGGTGGATCAAACCACTGTGGATGATTTTAGCATCACCCACGCCTTCGGATACCTCTATCCTCCAGTCACTCCCGGTTGCAACTTCAAGAAAGAGCAGGCTGCAGCTCTCACTCCTTGCTGAAGAGTTGGAGACTATCCAACTCCCGGTCCAAAACACATGCAAGCTTAATAAAATTTTAGAACACATCCGCAAGCATGCTCACTGAACCAGGTCCATTAATTGCGTTCATTGTGAATGATCCGACCCACACAAGTCAAGCGAAGGCCACGAAACCACAACCACCACGATGCTCCCGAAGCGCCAACCTCAGTAATCAGTCAGAGAACATCTAAAAGGCTAAAAAGCCTAAAGCTGAACTCTAGGGTTTACTTATTCCCATCGAAATAAAGTGAAGTTGTCCAGTTGGCTCATGCTTGCCAATTAGGAGACTGGGCTCCCTTTTACCTCCGGTGACACATGTAATAATGGTGAGGTTTCGTTAACACATATAGAAAAGCCCCGGCGGGGTATTTGACTTAGTTATACATTACTAGCAAACCCGGCGAACTCTGTTTCGATGGCTTCGTTTTTTGTAACATTTCGTTTGGGGATTAAAAGAGAAAGAAAAATTATTTTTTTTGTTTTATAATTGAAAAGGAAAAATTTTATTTCATTGCTCGAAGCGTAAACGTGTCCGCAAATTATCCGTTTCATTGAGGTGCTCTTTGGTAAACCATATTTTTTGTTTTTTGATCTGACGTTGGCAAAGAATTAAGAATAATTAATTAATTTATTTTTGAAGAATACGGTGTGACTTCTGATCGTGTGATGGTGTAGCGTGTGGTGTATGTGTAGTTGTTATGTGTTCCAATTGATGGTGTTGGTGTGATTGATTGGTGTGAGTGATTGGTTGACTGAAATCTTTTACCTTGCAAGTCGGCATGAAGAAGGCTGCTTTGAATGATATTAGCTCCAAAGGAAGTCATGTGAAAGCAGTTATTGTATTCAAGGATGCGTTGAAGAAAATGATTGGAATCGGGATCAGTTCCATCGAACAATGGTTTAAGTGGCTGTGGTGGTGTAAGTAATGGATCCAGTTTGACTTTTCCACTTGCGCAGCACAATCCAGCTGTTTCTCTTTTGAACTTTAACGCATTGCAATACCGGCATACAGTCGTCATTGGTCCAATATCTAAATTCTCATCATTACTGTAGTTGGCAGTGGGATCATATTGAAATGCCAAGCGATTGTTTGATATGATCTTCTTGTGCTCACACGTTTTCTCAATCGGGTATTTATTATATTTTGTCTTTCTTCGCTTAAGTTATGTAAATACACTTGTTGGTGGCTTGCATGTCTTGTGCGGCGGCCGATGTTCGCACGTCGTTCTCTCGGCGTTTTGGACTATGGACAGACTGGTGAACTTAACCTCAAATGCACGATCCACATAATTTACACAGTTCAACTTACGACCTTAAGGATACATACCTGCTTTTGAAGTTGAAAAAAATTTGCACGATACGCGTGATTGATTTGATGGTTTCCAATTGAACTGTTAGGAAACGAATAACATTAAACTCAATTTCACGTGCGCATGAGTAGCTGTCAAACAATGTATCACACACCGGCGCCATCTACTTAAAATGAAACGTACTTATTATTATGTGAAAAATTATTTTCCCTATTTTCCTGCTTTTCTCTTGAAACTTTTCCTGAAAATTTTTTGCTATAAACCTCACGGGGCCCGAGACCTTTCCAACCAATGCAAAACCGTGGAAATCGGTTCGTGCGTTCTGAAGTTATAGCGCCAGGAAGGAAAACCCGACTTATTTATATATATATATAGATTAGATTTGAATAGACTAGACTTTATTCGCCTAGACCAGACTTTATTAGACTAGAGTTAAATACGCCGAGAACTTTAAAAGATAAAGAAAATTTTCTTAAGAAAGAGCCTTAATTTTTTTAAGCAGTTCATGCTAGGTCGGACGTAGTTTAATCTGGAGGCCGAATTAACCAAAGACTTTTTCCAACATTGTTGGCTGATTGTGACAAGTGTTGTTATCCAATCGTTTCGTGAAACTTTGCGGTACTAAGCGTCTCCTTCAATAAAACAATTATGGCACGAGCTGTGTCAAATGTTGCGCCGTCTTGATGAATCCACAGTCATCACAGTTGTACATTTGATGAACGTGAAATCCAGTTATAATAACGAACGAAAGCTCATAAAGATCATAAAGAGCACCAAATAGTCATATATTCTGGACGTAACGGTAACTTAATATACACTTAAGGTACCCCCACGAGGGCATTCAGTCGTGAATAATATCTGCTTTTAGGGGTAAAAGATAACACCAGTCGTTTGGGTTAGCAGGAGCCCCAAACTGAAAGAGACTCAGGACTCTCGAAGTCCGACTAATGAACTTAATAGGCATATATTGGTTTCACAGGAACCTGTTGCCTTCAGGGCTATAGCCCTGTTCTCGTTATTAGTTGCGGTTTACGAGTAATTGGGCTTTGAAGAAAGTTCCGAAGAAATCTTAATGCAGGTTTAACATCCAATGTCCGCTTGCGCATGCAACAAAACAAGGAGTTGTAAAGTCTCCAACTTTTCAGCAAGGAGTGGGGGTACTATCTTGCTATCGTATATTCAAAAATTGCGACTTAGGCGTGTATGCGTTTTAGGAAATGAGTGGATGCTTTTTTACACCCGGTGGTAAGACCACCGTCAGATTAAGTCCTCGCGGCTAGGTGCTGACGATAACCTTATGATTTAAACAAAAATGTGCTTCATCGCTATGATCAACGTCATTCTTGCTGTATGCAAATTTGCACAATTTGGAAACATTGTTCAGGCGCACTTTGGCAAGGTGAAATGCTTAGCCAAACTAAGTACAAATCACTTAAGAGTTGATAAAATGGACTCCCGTTTAAATACGGTGAAACTTGCAGTTGTATACCTCTATAAAAACACCCTACATTGTGCCAGTTTTCAGAGAAGAAATTATGTTAAAAGTGGCAAAAATAATCCTTTTCTGGCTTTATTACGAAAACTTTCACCTAAAAGTTTTTTAAAATAAAACATTTCAATCGATTTGAAGTAAAATTTAAATTCTTTGTTGAACAACTTTGCAAGAAAATTTTACAAAAATAAATCTGATAATCAGTGTTTAATACAAAAGAAAAAAAATATTTTAAAGATTATTAAACTTTACCTTAAAGCTTTTCAATTACAGCTCTTTATCCATTTATCTACGATTACCACATAAATCTCTAGGGACTTTACTTTTTGCTGGTTGGTTGGTGTCTTTATTGTTTCGCCAGCAAAAGTAAAAGCTACAAGAAGTGTTTGCTTGTTGAAAGTAGATATAAAATACAGATGGATGTTGTACGTATATAAATCAAATAAAATATTCATTTTTTGATCTTTGAACTGAAACATAAATATTTTCAACATTTTCAAAATTTTCATCATTTTGTTTAACAGAGAAACGTAGAACGAATTGCAATTCAAATTTTATGGCTCAAGGAAATGTGAGGGTATTAGTATTTACTTAACAGAAAGGAAGAAAAAATATGCACGTTAAATTCGAAAGTATGTTAAGAAGGTTATTAACTATGAGACAAGCAGAAAAAGATAAAAAAAAATTAATAAAAATATTTTTTTTAGCTTGTTTTTCAGCCTATTATTCTTCAACATAATAAATGGCAGGGTTAGCTTTCTGTCCTTGGAACTTCGTGTTGAAGTGTTTTGTTTCATGTAAAATGAATTTAAAAATAACCGACTCTTTAGTTGTTAAGTTTTTACGGGTTTTATGAAAAAACGTCATGAATTAATATTAATCATACGCCACATATTAAAAAAATTTATAAAATGGATTTCTTTTTCGAAATAAGGATCTATTAAGAATGGTTGTATTCGAATATTTGAAGGAGAAAAAATTAAAAATTGTGCTTTAAGCAGGTCTTCTAAATTCGTTTTCACCTTGATTATTTTTTTTATTGAAAAAACTGTTTTTTTTGTCAATGCCATTCATGTATCATTGCCAAAGATGCTAGAAATTTATTTATTATCCTTGGCAACATACATTTATTCATACATATTTCTTTAGCAATTTTTTCTACTCACTGTGGCTTAACGCATTTCCTTTTTTCCTTAAGATTTCTTGTTCTTCTTTTCTTATTTCTTTTATAATAAAAAAATTTGTTAAAACGTTGAATACAAATTTGAAATAAGAATAAAATAAAATAAAATATATTTAAAAATTGTTTCCTTTTCGGCAGAGCAATTGAAAATTTGATATGAATAGATTTTTGAATGATGCCAAGTAAAAGAAGAAATGAACAATTTAGCGAAAAGAAGCTATTGCAGCTAGAAGAAAAAGAGAAATCGTATCACGTTAATTTTTTTTTTTAAATTGCCAAAAACCCAATGCCAAATAGAATAAAGGTAAACTTATTGTTAAAATATTATCTTGTCTTTAATGTTTGTGATGAGGGGTATCAGATGGAGACTAATACGGAGATGGCTAACATTTTGAAAAAGGATCTTAACTAGAAATAGGTATCGCTGGTAAATTTAACTTATTATTTCTCCCCTTCGATTTAACTCATCTTTGCGAAGAAGAATAAATTCTAATTTAAATAGTCCTTTAAACTTGGGGGTGAGAAATATTATCTGCTAGCAATGCTACCTAAAGGGTACGCCAAATAACCTTTTTTTTGTTTTTGTTTTAAATGCCATGAACAAAACTACTGACTATTTTCTAAAATTTCTTTTTTTATTTGAAAGTACAATCCTGCCGGTTAATATGGAAAAATAATTTCATTGAAATGGCTGCCTCGGCTAGCCATGCAGTAGCCTACATGATCGATTCAATTTTTAGGCACATTGTCGATTGTTTGCAGCTGTATTTCACCAATGACTTCACGAATATTGTCATTTAAAGCGTCAATTGTCTCTGGCTTGTCGGCGTAACACTTATCTTTGACGGCACCCCACAAATAATAGTCCAACGGTGTCAAATCGCAGCTCCGAGATGGCCAAACGACATCAGCTCTGCGGATGATAATGCGATCTTAAAAAATCGGGCGCAAAACATCGAGTGTAGCTTCGGCTGTTTGGAACATAGTGACTTCCTGTTGAAACTAAATGTTGCCAATATCCTCCTGTTCAATTTTTGTCAACAAAAATTCGTTCAACATGGCCCGATAACGATCGCCATTGACTGTAACGACCACTCCTTGCTCATTTTCGAAGAAAAATGGCCCAATTATGCCTCTGGACTAAAATGCGCACCAAACAGTGACTCGTTTTGGGTCCGTCGGCTTTTCAATGTATGCGTGTGGGTTTTCTGTGTCCTAAATGCGATAATTTTGCTTGTTTACATACTCGCTAAGATCAAAATGAGCTTCATCTGAAAAGATGATTTTTTTTTGCAAAATCTTCTGTAAGTCGATCGCAGGCCCACTTAGCAAAGCGGAAACGCATTGGATGGTCACTTGGCTTCAACTCCTGAACCAATTGGACTTTGTATGGCGTCATACCTAGGTCTCTATGCAAAATTCGTCTCAATGATGTTTCTGAAATGTTCAGTTGTTAAGAACGACGGTGAATTGATGTTGATGGCGCTTCACGCACAATTTCTGCCACAGCAGCAATATTCTCGGGTGTACGCACTGTTTTTGGCTTTTCACTCTTTGGTTTATCGAGGAGGATGCCAGTTTCTTTCACAAGATAACGAACATACGGAGCTGACGGTGTTTCTCTTATTCCAAAATCCAATTTTGCAATTTTCGCACACATTCTGCAACATTACCATGATTTTCAAAGTAATGTCGCAATATTTCCCAGCGTTGTTCAGGCCTATACACAACCATATTCGCTCAGCGGAAGGATGAAACTAATTATCTGTCGAATCAAACATGAGCTATGTGTCACCATTCGCGAAATAAGCACTAGTTGAAAAAAAAAGTTAAATGGCGGACTCTTTAATAAGTTTATTGAAATAATTCTGTGAAATACAGCACCTTCTTTTGCAACGTAAAAAGTGATGGACCTAGGCTAAAACTATCTCTGTTTAATTCATAAAGTTTTAAATTAAAAAAAAATTAATTATTAATAGCCAAGTTATTATAAAATATATGCAACTCTTTACGAATTAATATTAATCATACGTCACGTTAAACAAAAAATAAAACTTTAAAATTTAATGCTATAAAAAAGGTCCTTTACACTTTTGACGCATGCACAAATTAGCCTAATGTTGTTTTTTATTGAAAATATAAAAGTTATTTGTATTTATATAGGCTATGCTATATAGAGGTATAGAACTTAAAGTTGGTAAAACTTTTTAATTGGCGACCATTATATCATCTAACAAGTGACTTATGTTTAGTTTGGTTTCGCATTTCAATATGAATAGACTGACATCTCAACAACACTTTTAAATCTGGCAATTTTATTTTGAAGATCATAGTTCGGTACAAAACACCTATCACGTACTATGCGATGATGATGGAAACGTCAATAAACAAATCTGCCTTATTTGGAGTGATGATAGTCCTCAAGTATATTTTAACACACCAGAAAAACTGCCTGCATCCAGAAAAACTGGCTGTTTGCTGCACTTTATGGGCTGATGGAATTATTGGTTGGCACTTCTTTAAAAATAATGTTGGCCAAACACCGCTATAACCATCATTATTACTGACTTTTTCATTCCATTGAACGAACCTTGATATGCAGGTGTACTGGATTTAATGAGATGGTGCAGCATATCACATAACGCATGTCATATTTGATTTATTGAAGGAAATGTTTGGTAACTAGTTTCATTTTAAGGTAATGGTCAATGGATCACGCTATCGCGAGATACTAATAACTCAATTTCGGCCTATTATTGACGACGTGGATATCACTTGCTTAACTTGTTTACTTCTTATGCGCATTTACAAGGGGCCTCGATAGAGTCACACCTGTCAACTTTAAGAAAACAAACCAAAAAAAAAATTCAGTTTCTCTCGTAGCTTTCACTATTTGCTTCGCTTACAACAAACATTATTTGTGTGCAATTGTGCAAATTTCGTAAAATGAAAATGCAGCCCCTTCTACCTTCTGCCCTCTGCATCATGGCCACAAAATTTGTACACAATTTTATTATAATATTGCGGTTGTACAAAAACGTTTTTCTTTCTTCACTCTTTGGGGAATATTATCATTCGCACACACACTTTTTGTGATTCGGGGAGGAAAATAATACATTTTTGGTTTTTCTTTCTTTCTTTTATTTTATTTTGTTTTTGTTTTGCATTTTTTGGTACAAGATTTATTAAGTGCTAAAATGTGCAATAATGCGCGTTATTTCTTGTCGTTATTAAAGCAGCGCACGAGTTACAGCAGGGCGGCAAGAAAGCTCTGCATAGGATATGTGTGTGCAAGTGAGTGTTTGCCAACGAGTAACATAATTTAAAATTTTTATTACATTTAGCGAAGACAACATTTCGCATATAAATTTATGATGATGATAATCGCTATGATTGTTGTTGTTTCTATTTGAAATTTGAATAGTCTTGGCCGCAGTCGTAGTCGTAGTCGTCGTTATCAATTTACACGTTAGAGGTGGGTATTTATTACAAATTGGCCTTCAGCTAATGTTGAGTATTTGAAAAACTGGTTTTAGCTTGTGTTTTTTTTGTGCTATTTGAATAAGAGGATTATGATTTGAATAATTTAAACCAAAAAAAGCAAGGCTTTCATCTGCTGTTAATGGAATACTTGTTAATATTTTCTATTTTAGCTGTTATGAAAACGAGATAAGGCTTAACTAACACACGTATGGTATTGAGTTTGATTAACTTCAAATTAATTTTAAGTATGAATTTCATAAATTGAAGGGGGGAAGGATGTATAGTTTTTATTAGTTTATGTCGACTATATTGCTTTAATTCTTAATAAAATTTTAAATTTGTTCCCAATGAAACAATATCCTCATGCCAATTGCTTTCGTTGAGTGCACGTAAAATGCGAAAAGAATGTGGAATTTCACGCAAATGAACTTGAACCAGAGCTAGTTGGAATATCAGAATTAATAATGAAACAATTGCAGTATTACAAAATATCTAATACTCAAGAAAAATAGCTAACTTCAGAGACGTAGTCATTCGTTCATACGTAATAAGATTTACGTCTATACCTAGCTTTGTAAGCCATAACCAGACGGTGGATCATACCACTATGAACGAAATGTAGCGTCATCGTCGCCCACATATATATATATATCCTCCAGTCCCTCCTAGTTGCAACTTTAAGAGCTCATGGCAGGCCGCAGCCCTCACTCCTTGGACACTATCCAACTCCTGGTCCAGACTGCATGAAGCTTAATAAAATTTAACAACACAACCGCAATCATGCTCACTGGACCTAGACCATTTATTGTGTTCATTGTGAATAATCCGACCCACACAACTCAAACAAGGGCCTCGAAACCACAACCACCATGATACTCTCAAAGGGCCAATCTCAATAATCAGCCAGAGAACAGCTAAAAGGCTAAAAAGACAAATAGCTGAACTCTTGAACTTTACTGATTCCCGTAGAAATATAGTAGAATTGTCCAGTTGGCTCCTGCTAGCCTTGAAGGGTACTGAACTCCTTTTTACCCTCGTTGACACCTGTAATGACGGTGAAATTCCATCAAACATAGCAATGTGCCCCCTCAGGGGGAGGGATTCAATCATTGTTGTGCAATATTGTTAAATTTGGAAATCATTTTGTATTGTACCAAGTACTTCCTTACACCTGGAAAGTCGCTGGCAGGTGTAGATTGCCTCTTTCCTTATTCCAAGTTGCGTGGTATCCTAAAGGGTCCGCCAAATAACTTTTTTTTTGTTTTAAATGCTTATGGCAAAACTATTGAATATTTTCTCAAATTTCTTTTTTTATTTGAAAGTACAATCCTTCCGGTTAATAATGGAAAATAATTTCATTCAAATGGCTGTCTCGGCTGGCCATACAGTAGCCTACACGATCGGTTCAATTTTTAAGCTCATTATCGATTGTGTGCTGCTGTATTTCACCAACGGCTTCACGAATATTGTTCTTCAAAGCGTCAATTGTCTCTGGCTTGTCGGCGTAACACTTATCTTTGATGGCAGCCCACAAATAATAGTCGAACGGTGTCAAATCGCAGCTCCGAGGTGGCCAAATGACATCAGCTCTGCAGCTGATAAATTGATCTTTAAAAATAGGGCACAAAACATCGAGTGTAGCTTTGGCTGTGTGACACGTAGCGCCGTCTGTTGAAACGAAATGTTGTGAAGAAAAATTCATTCAACATGGTCCGATAACGATCGCCATTGACTGTAACGGCCACTCCTTGCTCAAAATCGGCACCAATCAGTGAGTGTGGCTATGAAGCCTATATCAGATGGTGGACAAACCACTATACATAATTTGGAACGTCCTGCTCGTCTAAGATAGGCATAATTCTAAGCAACAGAACCACCTAGTTGCAACTTTAATGATTCCAGGACAGGTCTGCAAACCATCACACCTTGCTAAAGAGTTGGAGACTTTCTAACTCCTGTCCAGAACACATGTCAAGCATGCTCACTGGACTGGATCATTCACTTTGCGTGTCATTATCAGTGAGATGATCCTGGCCACCATAACTTTCATTATTCCCTTATGGGGCCGCAAAAAAACAACCACCACGATGCTCCCATATAGGGGCCAACCTCAATGATCAGCCAGAGAACTATTAAATGTCTAAGGAGACAAATAGTGAACTCTGCGAGCTCACTGATCCCCGAGGAAATAAAGTGGAGTTTCAAGTTTTTCCTTTTTCTCCCAGTTGCACAGGTCTAGATAGTCGAGTATTCTATAAAGATCGCTAAATGTGTCCCCGGGGGGGCACCAATCAGTGATCGTTTTGGGTGCGTTGACTTTTTAATGTATGCGTGCAGGTTTTTTGTGCCCCAAATGCGACAATTTTGCTTGTTTACATACCCGCCAAGATCAAAATGAGCTTCATCTGAAAAGATGATTTTTTTTGCAAAATCGTCTTCTTCTATAAGTCGATCACAGGCCCACTTAGCGAAACGAAAACACATTGAATGGTCACTTGGCTTCAACTCCTGAACCAATTGGACTCTGTATGGCGTCATACCAAGGTCTTTATGTAAAATTCGTCTCAATGATGTCTCTGAAATGTGAATTGATGTTGATGGCGCTTCACGCACACTTTTTGTCACAGCAGCAATATTCTCGGTTGTACGCACTGTTTTTGGCTTTTCACGCTTTGGTTTATTGATGAGAATGCCAGTTTCTTTCACTTATTTTACAAGATAACGAACATACGGAGCTGACAGTGCTTCTTTTCTTCCAAAATTCGTACGCAATTTTCGCACACATTTTGCAACATTACCATGACTTTCAAAGTAATGTCGCAATATTTCCCAGCGTTGTTCAAGCGTATGCACAACCACATTCGTTCAGCAGAAGGATGAAACTAGTTATCTGTCAAATCAAGCAGGAGCTTAGTGTTACCACTTGCGAAATAAGCACTAGTTGAAAAAAAAACGTTAAATGGCGTTACAATCATTCTATCATTTAGTAGTCAGTCTTTGGTTGTCAAATTCACTTCTTAACATAGAGTCATGCATACTTTTCAGCAATTGTAAAAAATAAGATCATTCTTCTTGTTTTCAAACGTTCTTGCAACCTGTAATTTAGATTTATGAAATCCAAATTTCGTGAGAACCCAAGATATTCAGATTTTGAATCATGCCTTCCTGCTATAGGGTGTTTGTCAGTTTGTTTACTAACTAACTGTTGCATTCTTTTTGAGCTCACGTTTCCATTCCTATGTTTAAGAGGGCTCATGCTTCCCGGCTTAATAAACTCGAAAATTTTCGGCGATTCGAGTAGATATGAAGAAGTGACAATGTTTAATAATTTTTTCAGAATTTTCGACACGTTACTGTATTATTGAGCTTAAGAAACTTGTCATATGTTGCGAAATTACTTGAAATGGAACGAATTCAATCGATGTTGTATCAAGAATTTCCCTGTACCTCAAAATTCACATGTAAAAGTAGAATGAAAGTCATTCCTTATTCCAAGTTGCACGGTATCCAATAATCATTTACTCATTTAGTAGTCGACCTTTAATTGTCAAATTCATTTTTCAAAAAGAATCACAACTAATTTTCAGGAACTATAAAAAATAAGGCGGCTTTTCCTCTTCTCTCACATATTTGCTGTCTGTAAGTCAGATTTATGGAGTCCTAACTTTGTGAGAACCCAGGGGTTGCAATCGTAAATCATCCCTGCTGTAGGGTGTTTATCAGATTTCATTTTAATCTCACGTTATGGATGTGCCAATTGTAAATATACGCTTAAATTTCCCATTCTTTAGTTTAAGAGGGCTTAAGTTTCCTGATTTAATAAACTGGAACGTTTTTCCTAATTCGATTAAATATGGAGAAGTGACTGCGTTTAGTAATTTCTGCAGATTTTAGGACATGTCTCTGTATTTTTGGCCCTGAATTTCTTATGTCGGAAAAGACTTTCCTACCCACAAGCTAGCAACGCTGTGTTCAAAATTATTATAGACAATGGCACAAACTTACGGTGGACCTAACATTAGAAGAAATCACTGTGACAAACAGTGTCAAGAGGCTTGCAGATAATTGCGGATTAGCAACTTTTAGCGTCATTGTTGATACTAATGGTGACTTTTGTTGGAATACGACAACATAATATTAAGCAATTATTTTACCACAATATTTCTTGCTTCGAATCTATGAATGAAATATCTTTCACTACCCTTTTTCGTGACGCGAATAGTTGGGCATTGGTCAGACGTCGAAAAGTCTCTTTCTATCATTTTCAGGTCCTTGCAAGACTAGCAGACTGCTAATGCTATATGACCCAGAAGCAGCCCCCGGGGGCACATTTATCGGTCTTTATAGAATACTTGACTATCTAGACCTGTGCAACTGGGGGAAAAAGGAAGTCCAGTCCCCTGAAGGCAGCAGGGGTCAACTGCCTTCCACTTTATTTCAACGGAAATCAGTACGCTCGCAGAGTTCCATTATTTGTCTCTTTAGACACTTAACTGTTCTCTGGCTGATTATTGCGGTTGGCCCCTATATGGGAGTATCGTGGTGGTTGTGGTTTCGTGGCCCCATATCAGGTTTGTTGTTTCATATGGTGGCCAGGATCATTTCGCCGTTAATGACACCCTAGGTGAATGATCCAGTCCGGTGAGCATGCCAGACATGTGTTCTGGACAGGAATTGATGGTCTCCAACTCTTCAGCAAGGAGTGATGATTTGCAGCCCTGCTCTGGAATCATTAAATTTGCAACTAGGAGAGACCTGTTGCTAGAATTAGTCTTCGGCTTCCTAGGACGAGCATGACGTTCCTATTTATGCAAAGTGGTTGACCACCATCTGATTAGGGCTCCATAGCCAGGCGCAGATGTAAATTATATCACGTAATATGACCCAGAAGCCCCCCTCAGGGGATACATTTATCGGTCTTTATAGAATACTTGACTATCTAGACTTGTTCAACTGGGGGAAAAAGGGAGTCCAGTCCCCTGAAGGAAGCAGGGGTCAACTGGAAGTTCCACGTTATTTCCACGGAAATCAGTAAGCCCCAGAGTTCCGCTAATTGTCTCTTTAGCCTTTTAGCTGTTTCTCTGACTGATTATTGAGGTTGGCCCTTCGGAAGTATCATGGTGGTTGTGGTTTTGTGGCCCCCGCATGAATTTGATTTTGGGGGACAGGATCATCTCGCCTTTAATAAGACCAACGGGTGAATAATCCAGATCCAGTGAGCATGCTAGTCATGTATTCTGGACCAGAAGTTGGATAGTCTCCAACTCTTTAGCAAGGAGTAGTGGCCAGCGACCCCGCTTTGGAACTGCTGAAATTGCAACTAGGAATGACCTGTTGCTAGAATTAGTCCTCGACTTCCTACAGCGTGAATGACGTTGCTTTTTATTTCACAGATGGTTTGACCACCATCTGATTAGCGCTTACAGCCAGGCGCGGATGTAAATCTTATCACGAAGTATGACCCAGAAGCAATAGCGTCCAGAAATCGGGGTCACTAAAATAAAAAAAAATGTGGCTAATAAACTCCTATTGTAGGGCTTCGTTAGTTTAATATTGTTAAGGGGTGATGTATTTTTTGTAATCTACATCCTCTTTTGACATCTAACTCGTAGGATGTTTAAATAAAGGAAATTTAACCTGGCAAGATTTCTCTTATACAGATATTTAAATTAAACCTCGACTGATATCAAGAGTTTCTTCTAGTCATTGCTGAATCGATGATTTTCGGTAATGAATTTGTTTCCTGGCGATACAACGAGGAGATAAAAATCCCAAATTCCGTTTAAGGACTAAATCAAATAATTTATTTAAATTTATATTAAATTTAACAAACTTTGATTGAATATATTTTATCTGAAAAGCTTTAAGCCTCGTCGAAATTAATTTTATTTATTTAGCTTGTAAAATATTTTCGTTAGTTTTCATCCAAAAACTTTCTTTCTTTTTTGCCGATGTCTACACATATTTGTGTGACTGTGTGTACATTTTCCTATACGCCACTTTTAAAGTTTCTTGTTTTGTAAAACATTTAGTTTATCCTTAAGATATTTTCCTTTAAACACTTTGCAAAACTTTTTGTTTTCTTTACTTTTTTTTTCTCCTTCTTTATGTTTTTTTGATTTTTCAGGCTGAGGAAAACTTTGTTGAACATTTCATCCTTATGCCAATAATATAAAATAAAAGTTGAAAAAGGCACAACTTTTATAATTACACGAATTTTTGGCAAATAAATCCTTTGGAAAAATATCAACTTCGGCAGAGAAAAATCAAAAAAATGTATTTTTCTTGTCAATATGTCTAAAAAGTTAAATGAATGAAATGTTTTTTTTTTTTGTTAACTTGTTAAAATATTTTCTTTTTTATTAAAAAGAAAACTGTTATCATTATTAGAAAAAATTAGAAAGTAAATATTCCAATTAGAAATAAAAAAGAATTATGAAAAATAAAATCACATATCGATGTTTGAGTTTTGCAAAACACGACGATTACAATCAAATTTAGAGACAAACGCTGAAGTTCTGTTTTTGGATGGAATACAAAAGTATTGATGTTCTTTAAGACAGCAGTTATGTGACAAAGGCGAGGGTGGTTGTACAATGTATGCTGTATTATTTTGGGCTTTTCATCAAGGAATTTGTTTTTCAATTGTGACAACACCAACAACATAATAGTTTTGACATTTAGTTTTTTGACGTATCCATAATAGCGCATTGCCAATTGTTACAATGAATTCAATTACTCATGAAAATCGTAATCCACTCTGAAAATCTGGTGGTTCTCTTAAAATTACATTTCGTAAGACTCGTGATATTTTCGGACAACATCATCGTTTTTCTGAGACCGCTATTCAGAAATTTTAATTCAAGTCGCTAGGCTCGATACAAAATGTGCGAACATTAACGCGTGATCGACTGGGTCGTTCAACTGATAATAAAGCAGCCGTGAGCCACAATATTCAAGCAGCTCCAAAATTTGTCAATTCCTCGATATTCTTAAGAATTGGGGTTATCCAAAACCCCTACATCTCGCGATAAGATTTACATCTGCACCTGACCGTAAGCCTTAATCAGTTGGTGATCAAACTACTGGGAATGAAAAGCAACGTCATTCAGGCCCTAGGAAGCCGAGGTTTATTTATAGCAACAGGTCTTTCCTAGTTGCAATTTAAGCGGTTCCAAAGCAGGGTTGCAAACCACTACTCCTTGCTGAAGAGCTAGAGACTATCCAACTCCTAGTCCAGAACACATGACTAGCATGCTCACTGGAACCGGATTATTCACCCGTTGGTTTTATTAAAGGCGAAATGATCCTGGCCCACTTAAATCTGTTCATGCTGGGGCCGCAAAACCACAACCACCGCTATACTCCCGAACAGCCAACCTCAATAATCAGCCAGAAAACAGCTAAAAGTCTAAAGAGACAATTAGCGGAACTCTGGGATTTACTGATTCCCGTGGAAATAACGTGGAGCTTCCATTTAACTTCCTGTTTGCCTACAGGGGACTGGGCTCCCTTATAAACCCAGCAGCACAGATCTAGATAGTCAAGTATTCCATAAAGACCGATAAATGTGTCCCCGGGAGGGGGGGGGTACCTCTACAACGTGTGATCAGATTTACATCCGCGCCTGGCCATGAAGCCTAAATCAGATAGTGGATCTAACCACTGCATAATTTTGAACGTCATGCTCGTCCTAGGAGGCCGAAGCTATAATTCTATGCAACAGAACTTTCTAGTTGCAACTTCGATGATTCCAGAGAAGGGCTGCAAATCATCACTCCTTGCTTAAGTGTTGGAGACTTTCCAACTCCTATCCAGAACACATGTCTAGCATGCTCACTGGACTGGATCATTCATCTAGCGTGTCATTAACGGCGAGATGATCCTGGCCACCATATTAAACAAAAGACTTGATATGGGGCCGCGAAACCACATCCACCACGATACACCCATATAGGGCCAACCTCAGTAATCAGCCAGAGAACAGTTAAGTGTCTAAAGAGACAAATAACGGAATTCTGCGGGTCACTGATTCCCATGGAAATAACCTGGAGTTTCCAGTTGTACCCCTGCTGACTTCAGGGGTCTGGGCTCCATTTTCCCCAGTTTCACTGTGTCTAAATAGTCGAAGTTTTATAAAGACCATATTTATTTGCCCCCGGGGGGAGGGGTACCTCTACAAGGCAAATTTTGCGTAGGGATTTGACTTTAAGGCCTTACAAGATTCAATTGCTGCAGGAATCGAAGCCGACCAACTATTCACATCGCCCTGGATTTGCTCAATTTATTCAAGCACAACTGGCTGGTTTGTCTGATAAAATAATTTTTTCAAACGAACCCCATTTTCACTTGTCAGAGCAGGACAACAAGCAAATTTGGCGCATTCGGGCTTCTAAAAATCCTAGAGCGATTATTGCGAAACCTTTGCATGCTTAGCTTGTCACAATATGGTGTGCTATTTGGATACTAATCCGAATATGAAGATGAAAATGCGGTAATAGTCAATGGAGCATGCTATCGCGAGATGTTGGTAATTTTGGGCTATCGTCAATTTCACTGACATCTGGTTTCAACAGAACGGTGTCACATTTTTTTTTTTTTTTGAAACAAAAGTAACACCTCAGGCAACAATGCCTATTTAGTTAAGTACCATGCTACAATCTTTAGGAAAGGGATAGAGAAGAGATAAAACAGGTGGTGAAAGTAGATGGATAATCGGAAATTAACTGCCGTATAAGGCAGCACAGCGACCAGTGACTATGCCTTCATCGCTGAGCAGCCGCACCGACAGTCAATTTTAATTTTTGTAGTGAAAAAACCAAGGTCTGCGTAGTCTACAGGGTCACCTATCTTGTTATACAGCCAATGAAACGATCAAGTTATTTTAAACTAAGTTTCCCGATCGCATAATTTCGAGACAATCAGCAGTTAAGTAGCCAGCGAAAACGTGTGATTAACCACTAATGGACTATTTTTGTGGGGCTATGTTAAAGACAGAGTCTATACGCAGCGAATCGAATCGATTTCGAAGCATTAATTAAGAGTGCCAATTTGCCAAAAAGTGATTAAAAACTTTAATGAAAGAACAAACGTTTGTTAGCATGGTCGTTGTGGTCGTTTGCCAGATATCATTTTTCATTCATATCAAGCTTGCGAATTCCCGTTTAGGATGAAAAAAATAAAAATGAAGATTGCAGATTAACAGTAATTCTGAGGAAATTTAATTATCTCCAGCTTTCATCGGCTGTAAGTATAATTTCCGCTTATAAAGTATAAAAGAGTATAATACTGGGTTGAAGAATTAAAATACTAATTTTTTACGAGCTAAAAAATAACCAATCGAATGTCTTTAAAAGTGTGGTGCCATTTTAATGGGAACATTTTCTATTACCCGAAAAATGGCGTAAAAACTTAACTAATTCATAGGTTAAACGATTAAAGTACCATCTCTAATACTCCTGCTAATTACGAGAATTTCGGTAGGCACACGCTACGTTGTAGAACGACTTAAGAGATTTGATAAAATAAATACTTTTCATTACATCAGATGCGCAGTGCTTCATCAGGGATTTGTTAGAATTCAAGTTTAGATTTTTGAGGGCTGAAAACAAAAAATTTAGATAATTTCCAACCTACTAAAGCAGACCGAAAAATGCTTTCTATGGCTATAAATAAATTTAAAAAGGCTTCACTAAAATTCATTCAGAGAAAACAAAAATATTTCATTAAACATTTATATTTTATTTTTTATAAACTAAATGAGAATTATAAGTGAAAAATATTATTGAAAATAATTTTAAAATCTATATAAAATCCACAAATGAGCAAGATATATAAAATATGTAGTTAGATGACAATATAAACATCAAAGAGGTGAGTTAATAGAAGCAACAATTTTAACATTGATGAAGAAAATGCAAGGAAACTTTTGCAGGTTCTAAATTTTTAAAGCTAACTGGCATATGGACATAACCTCGCTGTAAATGTAAAACAGAAGAGCATCATCTCAATATTACAAAGTTTTATTCGTTTCACTAAATAAAAATAAAAAGGAAAAAGCGAAGAATTTGCTTAAAAGAAGGCAAAGGCTGACTGTGTGTCCTAAAATACTCAATGGAAGGGAAATCAATGAAGATGTACTGTGCGGACTAATTAATATATTTTTAATTGGCGACAATACTGTAGAAGTAGGCAAAGAAGTTCATGTGAACTACTTTAGCAAGTTCGATTTCGATCCAATCATGGAAGAGGAAGGATATTTGAATAGCCAAACAGTCTGGCATATTGTTACGTTTATACCTTTTATAAACGTAAGAGTTCTTTATTGCAAAATAAATAACACTAGACTTTAGAGTTTTTAAATTAATTAAAAGTTTAATTACTTCAACTACGAAAAAAGTTGACACTATAGAACAATTTAGTTAAGATGCACGTCTTTATTGCACGAGATTTAATTTTACACTGACTGACTATCCACACAGACGCTGCCTTTTATATTTGTCCATTAGAGGTCTAGAAAAATTAAGAATCTTCTATTCCCTTTGTATCACATTTTGTTGTTGTTATGTTATTCACTCAATGTATATGGGCCTGTAGGTCTGTGTGTATTTTTGTTTTTGTTTATATGCTGATAAAGTTTCTTCCGGGAATTTATTTTAAGAAAGTTGTTGTTGTCTTGCGTGCATAAGTTCTCTTAGTAAACTATGCAGTTAGTAAACATCATACCTGATTGTTGTTATTTTGCGTGTATAAAATTTCTACGCAGTTTGTAACTAGAAAGTTGTTGTTGTTGTCTTGCGTGCATAGATTTTCTTAGCAAGTCATGCAGTTAGTAAAGAGCATACGCAGTTATTAACTTTATTACTTAATTATTTGTTTTTAAAACTTACGTAAGACGCATCAGTAACAATATTTTCATATTTTGTGGCGAACCGAGAAACAACAGTTGCCACTGTGGAAATATGCAAATATTCCATTCTTAAGGTTTAACTGTATAACAAATAAATGCCACGCATAAGGTGGAATGTGAATGATATCTAAAGGGAGGAATATATATGAGGTATTGATACCATGACGCCACAAGGTCACATGCACATACAGACAATAACGCAGGACTCCATTATGTTAAGGGAAAAATTACCAAGCTAAGTTACTGCTAATTCCTTCATAATGGAATGACGCCTGCTGATGACGAGGAAACTTGCTATATTTGATCAAATTTTTTCTTCATCATTAAGGAATGAAAGAGTGACCAAAAAGATCTAAAAGATAGGGATGTGTCTCAGCACGCTACCAATCGAATTAAACTTAGTGTAAAACAGCGGTTACAGGTTATTAGGTTAGATTTCCCGGAAGGGCTTTATTAATATAATAATTAATCTAAGTAATTTTATTATTTGTGCTTGATTCCTTTAAATAAATATTTCATGATATTCTCACGAAATATTTATTACAAAAATTTTTATTAAAAAATAAACATTTTATGTAGAAATGATTGAAAATAAACAATGTTTTTTGTTGTTTTGAAATGTTTTGCTGTGTTTGTATAGAAGTGTTTTTGAGTCTTGCTGTCTATGCTATGTTGATTTTATGGAAAAATTCTCATGGAATCGGTTTGGCTTTAGATATAAGACTTTTAGGTTTTTCTATACAATATTGGGGTAAAATTCACTGATGAGCTTTGTGAGCGAAAGTGAAATTGCAATATGGATATGCTCTCTCCCCCGCAGTAATACATTTCAAATATTTTTTATTTTTATTGAAATAAATGTTTTATGAGAATATCATAAAATGTTTATTTTTTAATAAAAATTTTTGTAATAAATATTTCGTGAGAATATCATGAAATATTTATTTAAAGGAATCAAGCACAAATAATAAAATTACTTAGATTGAAAATGATTCCGATGAATAAATTACTTATTATAATAATTAATATAATAATATTTCGTACAGGTGTTCTCCAATGAGATGTTCTCACAATTTAAATCAGATACTTTTTAGAGGAAACTTTTTATTAAATTGAGCATCATAATAGTCATTTCAAACTAAAGAATAAAAATTAATTTGTGGCAGGGTGAAAAATTCAACCAATGAGTTCAGATAACTTTTTGATTTCTTTCAGTATTAAGAACTTTATATCACATCTGCCTGAGTTAAATTCATCACGAAAAATATAATGCTTTGACTATTGATTCATTATTCATCAATTATTTTCTATCGCTAAAAAAATTATTCAAAATTAGAATGAAAAATTTCTATAAAAAAATATAATTAGCCCACTGTGCATTCTATGTCTGCTTGTTTCCATTCATTACTTAAAAAACAATTGGTTTGAAACTGTCTGTCTGTAATATACATACTTTATCACACCGCTTGGAAAAATATTTCAAAAAATGATATGAAAATACACAAAAAAAACCGAAACTTTGGTGGAACCACAAACGTTTGACCAAGTGTCCAAAGTAACGCCACAACAAAGCAATGTTAATTGACGCGAAACGACCAAATAGAATAAAAAAAATATGTATACACATTTAAGAGAGCATCAAGAAATGTATGTAGGTTTTAATGACAACAATAAGTTAATGACGAATTCGTATTGATGCTACACAAGCACAAGAAAAAGAATACAGGATTTCAGGAGAAAAGAAAATGATAGAATCAAAACAGTCGGAGCAAATTTGTAATTTGAGAGTTTAGTCACATAACGATATATGACTCTTGCTTTGAGGCAACATTTACGCGATTTTGTAAAATTTGCTTGTCAATCAAAAGGCTGCTGATCGTGCTTCTAGCACTCGATCCAGGCTAAACTCAGGCCACTTCTTACAAAAGTTTCAAATGTTGATCTCGACGGCCAATCTGAACTGATTGGGTCGTTACAAATTAGCACGGTACGATTCTTGTGGATACATTGATAGTTGGTCTCTCAATTTTGCTCTCTTTCTCTTTTTATCTATCTATCTCTCTCTATTACTCTTCTTTTCTTCCTTCAATATAATTGGGTAAGAACTACCAGACTGCCAGTCCATAAGATCCTTCATTAAAGTTTCAAATGTTGGCCTCGACCGCTAGTCTGCATTGATGGATGTTTTGATGGATTCTCACCATCATTACATGTGTCGATGAGGGGAAAAAGGGGGCCCAGACCCCTGAAGGCTAGCAGGAAGTTAACTGCATTCCCCACGTTATTTCTACGGGAATCAATAAGCCGCAGAGTTTAGCTATTTGGTTTTTCAGTCTTTTAGCTGCTCTCTGCCTAATTATTGAGGTTGGCCCTTCGGGAGTATCGCGGCGATTGTGGTTTCGCGGCCCTCATGAGTTTGATTAAGGGGCCAGGATCATCTTACCTTTACTGAGAACAAAGGATGAATAATCCCCTATAGGCTAATAGGTAGTGTACTAGCTTGTAAGTATGTGGGTTGTGGGTTCGATTCCCAACGAAGATCTTGGTTTTTTTCACTACAAAAATTAAACATGACTGTCGGTGGGGCTGCTCAGCGATGAAGGTATAGTCACTGATCGCTGTGCTGTCTTATATACGGCAGTTAATTTCTGACTATCCTTCTACTTTCACACCTGTTTCATCGCTGTTTCTATTCCTTTCCTAAAGAATTTAGCACGGTACTTGACTAAATAGGCATTGTTGGCTGAAGTGCTACTTCTCTTAAAAAAAAAATCCGGATCCAGTGAACATGCGTATCATGTCATGATAGAGTCCAACTCTTCAGCAATGTGTGGGGTTGGCGGCCCTGTTTCGAAGCCCTCGAAATTGCAACTAGGAATAACCTGTTGCCAGAAATTAGTCCTAGGGCGCGGCGCACGCATCATATTGCCCCAGTGGTTTAACCACCATTGAGATTTGGCATATACATTCAAGGTACCGACGTAAAACTTATCACGCCAGGCTCTCAATCCTTATATGCTACGGACTGTATGGGCCCTGATCGTTCAACATTCAATGATGTTTACATGAAATATCTCTCTCTTTCCACTACTCTTCTATTCGTTTATTATTACCGTTGGGTAAGGTCGGTTGCCAGACTGTCAGTACATATATGCCGTCCATATATGGGCCCTAATCGTCCCCATGAGACGTCTGATAGTAGAAAAATAAATTCCTTCTGTAAGTTCCTCCCAAAATTAAACTATTCTTATGTCTCATTAAATGTCTCTTTCCAGGTGTAGACTCTAACGAAAATTTGGGATCTTCTGCCAGGGTTTCAAAAAAAATTATTTTACAAAATTATAGCGTTTTCCTTGCTCTAAGAAGTGTAATCCAATTAAGTATATTGGTTCCAAAATTATCCAGATTGATGACGTAGGGCTATCTAATTTAAAAGATCGGCTTCGAAATAAAATTTGTTGGTATTTTCAGTTGCTAGACGCTATTATAGCTATTTAATCTTCGTTATTACTTGGAAGCTTAAAGACCAAAACAAGTGCTCGAACTCAAGCTTTGCTAAGTGCAAAAAAATGGCTGTAAAATTAGGTAGGGATAACGACGATTCTGAGATGACATTAACAATGCATTTAAAACATAAGAACAAGAACTGGCTTTTCCTACACTTATTTTAAGCTGATGAATATTTATACTATTATAGTATAACTACTGGACGATATTTGGAAGAGTAACTATTTAGAAGAGATGAAGCTCTTAAAAAATGTGAATTTCTGATATCCTTTAAATGTAACCAATGACCTCTTCTACTCACTATATCCACTTAAACTTAACAAAAACTGTTTCTCCTCAGCACAAAAAGGAAAACACTTCAAATCAAAAACCAATGGAGACCAAAAATTACACAGGAGTTATACGGATGTATGAATTTTTAAACAACGATAGTTAAATTTTCATTTTTATCGTTTTCACTCTTTTTTTTTATTGAAATGGTTTTAAACATTAAAAAAAAAGAATATTGTCCCTAAAGGACATTTAACGAAGCAGTTTATTTTATAGCTATCGCCTCATATATGCCATCGTTTAAAACTTTATGGTAAAAAATTTTAAAGTTTATTGCAGACAAAAATAAAACAAAAACAACAAAAAAAATATGAAAAAAGTTTTAAAAAAATTAAAACTGTTTATTAACTGGATAATTTTGTCCATATATACATACATATGTATATACACACAAACAAAGTTTAAGAGACCTGAAAACCTCTACATAATTTAAGGTACACAAAAGGCAAAACCTCAGGTCAGTCAGTTTCAAATACAAGCAGATGCGTATGGAAATTAATTGTTTTAAGGGTTTTAAAAGAAATAAATAGTTTGTTAAATTAAAGGAGAGCAAAAGAACTATTCCCCATTTTTCAATTTTATTTTTTTTTTTTTTGTAAAATAAATGAACTGTTCCCACTTATTAGAATCATTAAAAACGTAAATGAGCTAAATTTTATAAAAAATTATTTTAGAAATATGATGTGTTTACTGCTGAAAAATAAACTGTTCCTATTAGAACATTTTATAGCTAAAAAATATTGAAAAACAAAAAAAAAAGAGGATTATAATTTTGGAAAAATACCCGTTTCTCTTGTTTAGAAATCTATTCTCTTTAAATAAATTACCTGTAAAATTAAAATAAGAATAGAAAATCGAAAGCAAATCTTAGAATTATTAATTCACTTTAGACAAAAATTTTTTCTAATTTTTTTGTATAAACTGTTCCATTTAAGTATATTTTCATAAATAAGTAAAAAGAGAGCACACTTTATAAAATAAATAAAAAATTTTTGCAATAATCTGTTACATTAAATCCATTCTGAAATGATGTTTTAAATTATCAGTTTTATATTATTTTCAGTTTTTTTTGTTCTCATTTTACAAACTGTTCCTAGTGTTTATTCATGTTAAGTTTATGGTTTTAGGTTTAATTTTAAATTGAAAAAAAATCTGTTCTCACTTTTAGAGAAAACTCTTTTCCCCTAAAAAAATTATTTTAACATATATAGTCTGTAACATTAATAAATCTGTAACATTAATCAATTCTAAAATGATGTTTTGATTTGCAGTTTTATATTTTGTTCAAACAATTTTGTTTCAACTTTACACACTATTCCTAGTGCTCATTCACGTGAGGTATATGGTGTTAGGTTATACATAAAAAATTAAAGTAATGCTATAGCCTAGATTTTTTTTAATTAAAAAAAAAGATTTTTTCTAATGGAAAAAAATCTGTTCTCACTTTTAGAGAAAACTCTTTTCCCAAAAAAAAAAAAAAAAAATTATTTTAACATTTATAAATCTGTAACATTAAAATAATTCTAAAATTATGTTTTAAATTTTCAGTTCTATATATTTTTCGTGCAAATTTGTTCTCACTTTGCAAACTGTTCCTAGTGTTTATTAATGTTAAATTTATGGTTTTAGGTTATATATAAAAAAGTAAAGTAATGCTACAACCTAGATTTTTTTTTGCAAATTGAAAAAAAAATCTGTTCTCACTCTTTTCCCAAAAAAAAAAAATATTTTAACATATGTAGTTTGTAACATTTATAAATCTGTAACATTAAATCAATTATAAAATGATGTTTTAAATTTACAGTTTTATATTTTGTTCGTGCAAGAAATTGATTCACTTTTTTTAAACTGTTCCCAGTATTTATTTATTTGGAATTTGTGGTTTATTGTAATGTGGTGATTGTAATATTAATAAAGTTAGTAATGCAAAAGCTTAGATTTTATTTGTAAATTGAAAAGAAAATCTGTTCTCACTTAAAAAAAACCCTTCCCACAAAAAAAAAAATTATTTTTACACATGTACATAGTTATATTACACTGGGAAACTATATAGATTTAAATTTATTTATGATAAATTTAAAGGGAAAATATAATTTTCCTTATTTTAAGAAAAACTATTCCCATTAAACTTTAGCTGTTAGTCCACTGATTATTATTTTTAAATAGCATTAAAAATGCATATGCATTTTAACACAGAAAAATAGCGTTTATAGATCAATTAGAAACCGTTATAATATATAATAGCTTTAAGCTAGAAGAATATATCTTCATAACAAATATTGTACTTCTTCTGAAGGCGGAAATAAATATCTTTCAAAGTATTGACCACAAAAAAAGAAACTGTTCCTTCATAGATGTGTATAATTATTTTAGCTGCGCTGTTCAAAATTATTGGAATATATATTTTGATATTGTGCTAGCAAAGATTTATAAAACATTTTTGTAAAGCAATGCAACTGTTCTCACCTATGATAATTTTATGAAAATACTCATTTTGAAGCTACATGAGAGTAATGTGTCAGTGCGGATACTCCTTTGCTGTTAATTTATTTAAAACAGTGGATTTTTTTAAAATAAAGCTTAACTGTTCTTACTTTTTCTTTAATGATTCAATGACAAAATTTTCGATGAGTTAAAAATTAATTTATAAATTAAAATAATAAAAATCATTACAAATGTAATGGCATTATAATTTAAATTCGAAAAAACTGTTCTCAATTTAAGATAAAAAAATATATCAAATTTATGAATAAAAAAAATTATATAAAAATTATATAATACATAAAAATACAGTTATTATTTCAATAACTAAATAACTAAGTTTAAAAGTTTAAAAAAATTTTAATAAATTCGTAACTTTTCCCATAAACTTAAATATTACAAATAAAAATTTTAAAAAAGCACATCTAAGCCCATTTTTTCATTACGTTCCCTTATAACAATTTTTTAGTTTTTTTTTTGTGAAATTTAACTGTTCCTAGATGGTATATATTAACTTTTTTTATGACAATATTATTTTTAACATTTTTCAAATCGTGCATTCAATTTAAAAATTCTGTTCCCACCGTTAAAGTTTCGATATTTAAATCAAAGTATAAAAATTATAATTAATTAATAATTTTCTTTTCATTCTCACACAAGTGTGTGTTGTTATTTAGTAAAAAATAACTGTTCCCTAGTTTCAAAAGTATCCTTGTAATTAAGACTCTGTTTTGTTATTGTTTACAATTTTTTAAACCTCTTCTCGTTATATGGGTGATTTTTTGTCTGAAAGAGTGTACCGTTGTTTTTTTTTTGTTATTCTGCCAAAGTCTATGTGTTTGCGTGTACGAGTGTGTATGTGTGTAATTATTATAGAACTTTTAGTTTGAGTAACTGTGCAACCTAGACTGACACTGTGAATCAGCACGTGATTAATGGTCTTTAATTATGTCAAATAGTAAAAAGTGTCTCTGTCTCAGTAGTACTGTCACATGTGTGAGTTAATATATGCACGTGCATCAGTATATGTTGATAAAAGGGATAAATGTTGAAAAAAAGTGAATTTTGTTTTTAAAATGAGTCTGCCCACTGTCAGTAAAACATGTGTATACCGACATTTGTTAAATTCAAACATATGAACATGAACCTCTGCATATGGATGTATAGATATGTAGATGATTCCGTTTGAGAGTGTGTATGTGTATGTGTTTGTGTGAGGAAATGTAAGATATAACTGTTGTTATTATTGTTATTCTGCACTTTGTTGCGAGATCAGTCTGAAAAATTTCTTAATTTATTATAAAAAATGCTGACTGACATTTTTTAATAAAGATGTTTGATAACATTTTTCTATAGATTAATAATGGTAGAATTTATTTTATAAAATATTTTATAGTTATTGTTTTTTGACCTTTTCAATATTTTTTAATAGTTAATTATAAAGCACTAGGTCACTGTTTAATAAAAAATCTTTAAAAACTTTAATTTTTTATTAAGTAGTGACCTAGTGCTTTAAAATTAACTACTAAAAAATAAAAAAATATTATTTAATTAAAAATGTTTTGGAAATTTGATGACTGATGAAAGTTTTTTTATGGAAAACTAGCGTGCTCGTGACTGCTTTGCAAGTCATTTCTTCGACATTTTTTGATCGATTTTGGTTCGCGGTATTGAAAAACAAAGCACGTGAACGTGATACATATAACTGAAAGTGCAAAAAACAGGGATCATTGAAAAGCAACAGGTATGGGGAACTGAAGCCATTTAAAATCAAACGGCAAATCTGGAGGAATCATAGGAATGCGTGGTTTCAACACATCGCCCTTATATTTTTCTTTTAAAATATTTGCTTCAATCACATTTTTCATGACTTTTTTGACTACTAACATATGTCATTGCATCTGCCAAGTGTGCATACAACGCCATCTACTGGCAATATAGCATTTACAATCATGTTTTTTTATGGGTTCTTGAGTTGAGATAGCGTTGTAAAAAAAATTTATGTGAAAATGAATTTCCTTCATAATTTTTTTTTTTGGGAAATTTTCCAAAATTTTCTTTTGTATTCTTCTTATTTGGCCGGAGACCTGTCCGAATTGGTGCTAATCACCGAAATCGGTCCAGGCATTCTTGAGTTATAAGCGTAGTAACTAACATCACTTTCTTTTATATATGTATATAGATTAATCACTGGGGTATTTGATAACTCAAAATATTATTTTTTGTTTATGAACCAAGTCTGTTCCATATGCGTTTATGAATTTTTCACACATACATATACAAACCACACTTTTTAGTGGTGGCACTTGAAAAATTTAAATCAAATAATAACATTATCTCTTAACTTTGTGGACGGGTGTCATTACTGGGGGTACCAAATCCCGTGGCGGAAGTATCTATTACTGATCGGACTACGAAACTTGTAAAATTTTCTAGATTATAGGTATGTGTAGATTAAGAGGGGAGGAAGACAAAATAAGTGTTTGTTGGTATTAAGAATCTTCTGAATTAGCTTATGCTTTGGCGACAGCACTAAATTACAACAAGTAGCTACCTACTTAAAGGCATAAAAGTGTACTTTTTATTTCAGTCAAGTGTTCGTCATGGATTTTGAGTTATCTTACTCATCTTTACATACTAAATACAGACATTTACATACGTAGATCCTAAAGGACCTAAGTAAGATTCACTTAACCAGCCATCCAGCTAAGTGAACTTTCAAACTTAAGAACGATCTTAAGCATCGTTAAAAATCATTACATCGATCGACTCTGTTCTGCAACAAGAATCCGAGTAAATTTTCGATTTTGAAACGAATGCGAATATGTTGGTGATCTTAAAATCGAATTCACTTGATTTTAAATCGAGTGCGTAAACCTGGCCGAAAGTAAATCGAAGGCTGTCTCTTTTAATAAAACTTAGAGCAATTAAGCAAATACGCTATTTCATTAAAGGTTTTTATTCACAATTTTACTAACACCAACAAATGTGTTCATTTTTATAAAAATTACAAGATTTATTTTAATATGGCTTCCTCATCTTTGCTTATATTCGAAACATCTTAGCTACCCAGCTTTAAAACAATGGAATTGGTTTGACTTGACTTATACCATAGAAAGTATTAGGTTTAAAAATAATTAAAGAAATATTTTACAATGCAACCCAATGTGCATTAGAAACACCGAGATCGCCTCTTAAGTTTCTCAATAGTCCTTTGAACTACATTGCGGATGGCTGAGTGTTTTTTATTAAGAACATTTTCTTTTATGCCGTTTTGGGGGACTTCTGTACGATCTCAAGAACGTTCTAGCTAATATTAAGAGTCTTCTAGCCATTCTTTAACAGCTCTATAATATACCGTCTTGCATTTGATATCCGCTATAATAAAGAAACGTGAGGAGATTCCGGGCTGCATGCGTCAACAGCCGTAATTTGCACTTCAAAGTAAATACATGAATATTCTTAAGGGCCTCCCAACAAAATAGAACAAAAAATGTAGATTAAGATGATTCAAATTTTTATTGTATTACGAAGAGAAAAAATCGGCAATTATGAATGAAAAATGATATCTGGCAAGTGTCCACCATGACCACACTGACAGATGTCGCTTCTTTCATCAAAGTTTGTAATCAATTCTTTGAAAAGTGAGGGTCGTTAATCACATCACGGATTTTGAGTTTTAAGGCTAAAGTCGATTCGATTGGCTCCGCATAGGCTCTTAACATAGTCCTCGCAAAAAAAATTCCAGTGGTGTTAAATCTGGTTGGCCACTTAATTGTTGATTGCCGTGAAATTAACGATCGGGAAATTTGCTTTGCAATAAATTGATAGTTTCATTGGCTGTGTTACATGTGTCACCGTTCTGCTGAAACCACATGTTAGTGATATCCACGTCATTAATAATAGGCCAAAATTGAGTTTTTAGCATCTCGCGATAGTGTCATGCATTGACAGTTACGGCATTTCCAACCTGTTCGTAAAAAAAAACGGCTCAATCACGCTTCGAGACCGCGTAACGCACCATACAATGACAAGTTGAGCATGCAAAGGCTTCTTAATAATCGCTCTAGGATTTTTAGAAGCTCAAATGCGGCAATTTTGCTTATTGACGTAGTCTGAAAAATTGAGCTTTTTTAGAAAAACCAGCCAGTTGTTCCTGAATGCAATGAACGCATGTTTGGTAGGCTTTAACTTCTGTACCAGTTGAAACTTGCAAGACTTCAAAGTCAAATCCTTACGCAAACTGCACTATGTGGTGGTTTTGAATAACCCCAACTATTGAGAACGTCGAGGTATTAACAGATTTGAATCTTCTTAGATGTTTGCATATTCTGTATCGAATCCTTCGACTTAAATTTAACGAACAATTTCTTAATAGTAGTCTTAGAAAGAATTGGCATCTGAAAGCGTCATGGACATTTGCCAGATACCATTTTTCATTCATAATTGCCGAACATTACTCTTCGTAATAATCTAACGTTTTTTTCAATTAGTGCTTATTTCGTGAATGGTAATACTAAGCTCATGTTTGATTTGACAGATAATTAGTTTTATCCTTCCGCTGAACGAATATGGTTGTGTATACGCCTGAACAACGCTGGGAAATATTGCCAGATTACTTTGAAAACCATGGTAATGTTGCAGAATGTGTGCAAAAATTGCATACGGATTTTAGAAGAAGAGAAGCACCGTCAGCGTCTTGTGAAAAAAGTGAAAGAAACTGGCATCCTCATCGATAAAACAAAGCGTGAAAAGCTAAAAACAGTGCGTGCACCCGATAATATTGCTGCTGTGAGAGAAAGTGTGCGTGAAGCGCCATCAACATCAATTCACCGTCGTTCTCAACAATTGAACATTTCAGAGACATTATTGAGACGAATTTTGCATAAAGATGTTGGTATGACGCCATCCAATTGGTTCAGGGGTTTATGGCATTTAAAAAAAAGAAGTTATTTGGCGAAATTTAAATCATCTTAATCTAAATTTGCTGTTTTATTTTGTTTTGGAAAAAAATGTCTTGTTGCAAATCCCTTTATTTTTGCAGCACTAAATTAAGGTACCCCCGGGGGCACATATATATGGTCTTTATAGAACTTCGACTATCTAGACACAGTGCAACTGGGGGAAAAAGGGAGCCCAGTCCCCTGAAGTCAGCAGGGGTACAACTAGAAACTTCACTTTATTTCCACGGGAATCAGTAACCTCGCAGAGTTCATTATTTGTCTGTTTAGACATTTAATAGTTCTCTGGCTGATTATTGAGGTTGGCCCCAATATGGGAGTAACGTGGTGGTTGTGGTTTCGCGGCCCCATAACAGTATAATGGTTATTATGGTGGGCAGGATCATCTCACTGTTAATGACACCCTAAGTGAATGATTCAGTCCAGTGAGCATGCTAGACATGTGTTCTGGACAGGAGTTAGAAAGTCTCCAACTCTTAAGCAAGGAGTGATGATTTGCAGCCCTGCTCTGAAATCATCGAAGTTGCAACTAGAAAGTTCTGTTGCATAGAATTATAGCTTCGCCTTCCTAGAACGAGCATAACGTTCCAAATTATGCAGTGGTTTGGTCCACCATCTGATTAAGGCTTCATGGCCAGGCGCGGATGTAAATTGAATCACTCAGCACTAAATTTAGGATTTCTCCATGATGGACACAGATTTATTCCATAGCGCCCATATTAGCCCATAATAACTTTGAAAAAGTACTACGTTCAATACGTATCCACGCATCGTTTATCACAATCCGCTGAAAAGCATCCACTATCAAAAAGTCCTATTGATGAATATAAGTAAATCTTTTCAGGAATAAATCACTTTCTAACTGAGGCAGGCCTTGTTTTCCAATAATCATTATAAAAAGCAGCTTTGTTAACTCTATAAAGTTTCACTAACCTTAAAGCTGTGAATATATATTCTCCAAGTTATTGAAAGCTGCATAGCATCTACGACATTAAAAGGATCCAAATTATTTTAAAACAGTCTTTTTCAGATATTTTGCTGAATTTGTGTTTTTTTTTAATATTATGATAACTAAGGATAATAAACAATATAAATGTAACGATACGTTTTCTTAGGTGACTGGGGTACCCTCAATGGCAACCAGGGAAGTATTGTTCCAAATCATATGAAAGAACTTGTTATAAGTCTACCGCCTTTACTTACTATTAATTGCTTAACAGCAGGTTGCTCTACTTGGCTCCATCTACTGTGCAATCGTGCGCCATGGTATTGCTTAGCCAGGTAGTATAATAAAGCGGTTAGTGGCCGAGGATAATACCCCGATTAGTGGAAACGGTATCGACTAACAACCACTAGCACCCAACATCACGCTGCTCTGGTCTCTTCCAGTGGCGTCTGTAGGCAGAAACCATGCTGAGTAAAAACCAATACACCAGTTTGTGAATTCACAGTATTAGCTGGAGATAATTAGAAATATTTCCGGGCAAATATTACTTCTTATCTGCAGGCCGTTATACCTACTAACTGCTTTGTAAAACAAAGCCATCATTGAAATTTCCCTTCAGCAAAAAACAGCTAATAATTTTTTACTTTGACGTTTAAATGTTTTTGTTCGAAAATGCCTTCGAGTTATGGGAATTCTGTGATTCAGCGAACATAAAATGCTCAACTATTCGGTTTTAAATCGCCTAATAATTTCGGACAAAGCCAAAACTTTCTCCTATGAGCCTCTCACAGCTAGAAACAACCATTTTTCTTTCTGTGATTTTTTTGAAATCATTTTAAAGTTCAGCCCCGTATGTGTGTGCGTTTTGATTGTATGTATAGCAAAACGGCAATAAATGTTAAAAAAGGAAACACAAAAGTTGAACAAAAAATATGACACCGTTAAGGGTAAAATGTCAACATGACATTTGGTCATATGTCTCTGTATATCAGATTGATGTTGTTATTGTTGTTATTGTCTAACTAAACGTTAAAAAGTTTAACATTAATTTAAGTTTAAAAACAACAAATAAATATAAATAAATTTCTGCAATATTTTTTTTTTTTCGTATCGTTATTTTTCGCTAAAACTCCTTGTTAAATGTTCAGTTTTTACCCTCAATAATTTATGTAGCTGAACTTAACAACCTTTTTACTCTCTCATACCTGATTTTGAATAGAAAACAATCATTTACATTCTTGTTATATTCCGCTACGCTATAAAAAAAAAACGTTACAAAATGAAAATAATTTCCCATTTCGTTAAAACATTTCAACTGATTGAGTGGGCGTATCATGCTTCACTTCAAGCTTTGCCATCAGATTGTTATTCGTGCAGAACATAAAAAAATGCCCTTCCTGAAACATTTATTTCTCTTTAGAACACATTTACGTATGTCAGTTTTAATAATGAAAGTGTCATAAATTATGTCACACTTGATGAAAGGACAAGTATTCAGTCAGTCATATTGCATGTTAAATGTGCATTCACTCTCTCTCTCTCTCTTTTATTTCACTGTCCAGCCTGTTGTTTTACCAGGAGTTTGAGGAACTTTTGTTTTTTTTTTTGGTTCCAAAACTAAAGTGAAATTTTGTTTAAATTTTGTTGCTGCTTTGCAAGTTTTAAATTATAATGAACTTGACATTGTTAAACATCATGTGTTTTAACCCAAATGAAATGTACAGTTGTGTGCAAAAAAATTCAATGCTTTCTTTTGACATCAATTTTGTTATTTACAGTATGCAACTAAATTAAATTACTTTGTTTACCTAAGATTATTACGAAAACAAAATTAATTTAAACTTAAAAATAAAACAAATGCCAGCCCTGAAAAAGGCAACTGTTTATAACGGGTGGACAAATTTGAGGTTAGCAAGTAAATTGTCTGTCAAATGATTAAATGCCAAGAATGAACCTGTCTTTTTTATATTTATTCAGTAAGAAGTTGAAAAATTATAAGTATGGAATAAGACACTCACTCTTGATCGGTTTTAATTGAGAAAATTTTTTTTTTTTTTTAATATTGAATCTGTCTGTATGACATTTACAATGATTATTAAAATCTTAATCTATGTATGATTTAGTTTGGTACTGCCACTGTAGTAGTCAACGCATTTGTAATTTCAATAGGAGTGTTATCTTGCCAAATCAAGAGTTTGCACTCTTTTTAGACGCCTGTGGCCCTCAAATAATAACAAGTTACTCGCAAGCGGATTGGGATGATTGGTGATTTTTGACTTTATAATTTCTTCTCGGATGGTAGGAATATAGAGGCCCTTATGAATGTTTTTATTCCGCATATACCAGGGAGCACACGTAAGCATTCTCAAGATCTTTGATTGTCTTCTTTGTAGTTTTTCAACATTTGATGCGGAGGCGAACCCCCATAGCTGCATTCCATAGGAACATATAGGTTTTAAAACCGCTTTGTATAGGAGCACTTTGAGGTGCAAGACAAGTGAAGATTGTGGCCCAATTAGCCGAAGAAGTTGGTTGGTTTTAATTCTGAGCTGTGTGATTTTAGCTGCAATGTGATGTACCCAAGTGAGACGCCGATCGAGGTGTATTCCCAAGTACCTTACATTGGTCTGCTCTGGGATGCTAGCTCCATTTATTATTATAGTTGGACAATTATTCTTTCTTAACGTGAAAGTTAAATGAACATTTTGTGGCATTAACATTTAATTTCCACTTATGTAACCATTTCTCCAACTCATTTATATGGGTTTGAAGTTGTTGCGATGCCAATTCTGGTTGTTCATGAATACTTAGGAATGCTGTATCATCTGCGAATGTCGATGTGTGTATGTTTGAACATGTGCACAAATCTGCGGTGTACAATAGATACAGGAATGGCCCGAGTATGCTTCCCTGCGGGACTCCAGCTAAAATTTGTTTACTCGATGAATAAGTATTTTTCGACCTTCTCACAAAAGAAACTATTTGTTAAATAGCTCGCGAGCATTTTATGTACGTTTAACGGGAGAAATGTTGAAATTTTATATAGAAGTCCTTCGTGCCAGACCTTGTCGAATGCTTGTGATATGTCTATAAATAGTGCAGAACAGTAATGCTTACTATCAAAAGTTTCTCGAATTAAATTTGTGATTCTGTGTATTTGTTCGATAGTGCTGTGCTTTTTCCTGAACCCCAATTGATGGTCTGGGATTATATTTCTTGAAATAACATGCGTCTCTAATGATTTCAAAATCAACCTTTCGAATATTTTAGAGAGAAGAGGTAATAAGCTGATTGGACGGTATGATGGTACCTGCGTAATGTCTTTGCCGGGCTTGGGGATCATAACTATTTCAGATTGTTTCCAAGATGATGGGAAGTAACCAGTTCTTAACATTGAATTAAAAAGAAACATAACAGTTCTAAGCGCCGAATTTGGGAGATTCATGACCCTAGTGTTGGTGATTTTGTCACTACCAGGAGCTTTTTTCGGATTCAGTTCATTGATAACTGCTTTCAGCGCTGGTAAGCAACATTTTTTTTTGGATTTAACACAGAATCTTGAATAGCAACTGGTGTTATCGTAGAGTCTGTTTCATTTGGTATAAAAACCTTTCTTAGATGGTTGGCGAACTCTTCCACTTTATTGTTGGCATTTTTGGCCCACTTTCCATTTTGCAGGCGAATAGGAGCTTCGTAAGTAATAGGGCATTTTATTTTTCGCACCGTCTTCCACAAGCTGTAGTCAGTCTTCTCAGTGGCATCTAAGTTTTGTAAAAAAAAATTAAGATTCAGCTCTTTTTCTGTCTTAAGTGCTTTACGTAGTCTCTTTTGGCATTGATGCAGTTGTGTCTTCAAAAATGGGGAACGAAACCCCTGCCATTGGCGCCTTAATTGTCTCTTTTCCGTATTAGAGATTGAACATTGCTGGAGACGTTGGTAGAACTATTTTTACGTAAACAGGGCTTGGGCGTCAGTCAGAATATTTGTAAATTGGTTTACAGCCGACTGAATTTCATCCTCTGTTTTTAACGATATATTTTGCGGTAGGTGTGCACTTACGTACATTTTGTACTTATGCCAATTCGTTTTTTTACTTGGAAAACAATACAATTTTGGTCCAAGCTCACTTCATTATTACATAACGTTACCAACGTAGGCGAATGATCTGATGAAAGATCGAAAGAAGGAGCCATAGAGATGTGTTCGCGTGTCACATTTTTAGTTACAGCAAAATCAAAGCTTGGTGTTAAGTTGTTTGGAATTGTTTCGCCAGTAAATGCAATACTGTACTGTCATTTTTTTCAGTGTAAACCGTCATTGCTGGCTGTGTGTTCGATATGTTCATTGTGTTCTGCACTATACTCAACACGGCTTGACAATAATGTAATCACATCGAAAGCGCTCGCCGGTCACGTTGAACAACAGCCAGCTTCCTTGAAATTTGGAATTTGTTTTTGAGTACAGTCCAGAACACGACTTGATAATGATGTCATCTTATTGAAAGCGTTCACCGGTCACATGACGTTTTTTACTGAAGAAAATGGAAACACTAATAAAACTTTTTTGAAATTTAGAATTTCATTTCCTGTTTTTTGTTAAACATATGCCTAATCAATCTCATTAGCTATTCAAATCATTCTCTGTCACTGGAAAAAAACACTTAAGTTAATTTTACTTTTTAAGAACTTGTTGGCACTTAATCTCATAAATTTCGGTTTAATAAATAAGCAGAAAAGTTAAGCTGTAAAGCCTCAGCCTTTACTGGTCATGCTTTAGATAGAATTTTTTTCTATCACCACACTTATAAGTGCTGGAAAGTAGTAACGTAGGCAACCACGCTCATAGTATGACATTTTTTCTAAAGGCGAAGACACCGCGGCTGGTATACTTTCATTGGGTTTTTAGTGTACGCAAACACCACATTTGTTAGTAGTAGAATGTAACAAGTTATACAACTCTGGTTATCACACGATGATAATTTAACAATTTTTATAACGGATAAAAATTACACTATATAATACACAGTCGTTCGTTTCTTAAGCAACTAATCCACATTTGTATTTTTTTTTTCAATTAAAAATGTTGTTGGGATTCGAACACATGATCTTCTGTTAATATGCATTATATGCATCCTCGAACAAGACAACAGCGAACAAATTCTAGAAAACTTAAACACAATTCATAATAAGATTACATACACAATGGAAAAAGAACAAGACAGAAGTTTGCATTATCTTGACATCACTATAACACGAGGAACTGACTATTTAATATTTCACATCTATAGAAAACCAACTACGACGGACACTACCATCCACAACACCTCAAACCACCCTACCCAACATAAACTAGCAGCGTTTAGACATATGACGCACAGACTTAAGATAATACCACTTACTCCAGATAAGTACAACAAAGAACTCGACACAATTTACGCCATAGCTCTAAGTAATGGCTACAAGGCCAATACCATCGATAAACTTCTTAGACAATACAACACTAAAAACAGAAATAAAGAAGACAAAGAGACAGCCGATACACACGACGACACACCTTTACTTACACAGGACCAGAAATATACAGACTAATTAACCTTTTTCACAAAGAAGGAATATTCACAGCATTAAAAAGCGGCAACACCCTGAGACATAATCTCAGAACAACGACAGAAACAACTGACAAATTTAGTTCCAGCGGGATATACAGACTTACCTCTACCTGCAAACAAACTTTTATAGGGCAAACTGGACGAACTCTAAAAACAAGGTTTACAGAACACATACGCTAATACAAACGGAAAAGAGAAGATTCCAACACCATTATAAGCATTACACCTTGACACACACCAAGGAAAATAGATAAATGTATGACAGTACTAAATCCTAGCAAAAAAGGACGAAGACTAGACATGCTGGAAAACATGGAAATCTACAAAACAAAAACTTTCAACAGTGACATTATAAACGAACAGGTAAACACGCCCTCAGACACAATTTTCACACCATTAAAACTACGCAAGCACAGGAACAAACAAAAAACACCCTCAGACGGACACACGTACCTAGATAATAATAAGAGACGGAGGTATCGATAAATTCACTTTGCATACAAATGCCAGGTGGCTGGCATTCTGCTTACCTGTATAGATACGAACTTAACAACAGAACTGCCTGAACGCCAACACTGACTCACCAGTACAAACCACAACGCGGCTTGAGAATGAGCGCTTGCCTTCGATTACAAACCATCAAGTTAGGACAGGAAATAGCAATATTATTTCATTTACTGGCGGAGGAAAAACATAATTTCACTTCTATTTGGTAAAATAAATTTCGTTAAAGTTTTTAGAAAATGTTCATTTTATGTGTAGCTTTTTAATTTTGTAAAAAAGCTTTTATAAAAATATTTGCTTTAAAGTTTTTGGTAAAAAAACAGAGAATTGTTATTTAAAGGTTTTGGTGAAAATTGTATGAAAAGCTTTTGTGTTAGAAGCCAGATTTAAAACTCAAATCCTTTTTATCTCTAAGAAATCTTTTTACCTCTTTTAAGCTTTTTATGAATTTGAGTATGGTTTTACGTCAACCCGCGTCAATTTTGGTTTGTGAACAAACCCGTTCCGCTATTTGCCATCTTCATTATTCTCTCTATAGTAGTTGCATTGTATTGTCATTTTTATAAATAATAATTTAAGAATTTATTTAAATCAAGATATTTTCAGAAGCTTTGGAATAGCTTTCATTATAAGGCGATACATTTTTATTCTCAATATTTATTCAGTAATATTTAAGCTCTAAAAATTTAAATTCCATATCTTATTTAAAGTCGATTAAATAATGTTCTTTATAAAAATATTACATCCCGTCTCATCTTTAATTCCCAGCAAATACAAAACGATTCGATTTACATGCTTATTGAAGCTTAAGAATTGTTCGGACACCAAATTTTACATGGACGTCTCAAGAAGGCAAAAAAAAATTATTTTTTTATTTTTATCGACATAAAAAGAATATTAGAAATTGCATTAACTTTGACAATTGAAAGTCTCATACTCAGGTATACAAAAAAAAAAGTTGTACATGTATTTATTGTGTAACCAAAAATAATCTCTAATGCGTAACGACAAGTACAACAGGATAGCAACAACAACACAAAAAAAACTGACAGAGCTTTTGTAAAATATTTTTATAAACGTATATTTTTTTTGTATCCAAATGTGTGCATCTGAAACTTAAGTCATAACGAAGGCCATAAGGTATAGGAAAACTAAATGTTCATGGACAAATATCTGCAATAAGTTAAGCAAAGATATTGGAAAAGTAAAAAACAAGTAAAAAGAAATTCTACATATTTAAAAAATAAACATTTAGGGTATTAAAATACACATAAAAAAAATTTATAATTTCTTATTGCAGTGTTTACGTGGCCTGTAAATAATTTTCCGAGAAAAGCTTTCTCAAATACATAAAATTACATAAAATATTAAATTTTTAAATATTTAAAATTTCCAAATAAGCTTTTTTCTAATGAAAATTTTACCCTTGAAAGCTTTCTTGCTTTCTAAAAAATATATGATCTACTTAGATTTCTATATATTTGTTAAATTATTTTATGGCTTTTATATCTTTTAAAAAGCTGTAAATAGCTTTTATTGCTGCTTAAGAAAATTAAGCTTGGCAAAAATTTAGACAACATTTTCTTACTTCGTCTTTAATATTACGACAAATAAAGTCTAAAAAATCCGTTAAAACATCTTTTTTTTAAATCTAAAACATTTTGAAAAATTCTAGTTTATTAAAAAAATATTTTAAATTTTTTTATATAAAGTTTTAATTAAAGCTTTACCCCTTTAAAGTAAAGTTTATCATTATTCAATATTTTTTTTAAATTATTAATAAAAAAGTGTAAACAAATTTGTTAAAAGAAATTTTTTTTAAATCTAAATCATTTTGAAAAATTCTAGTTTATTAAAAAAATATTTTAAATTTTTTTATATAAAGTTTTAATTAAAGCTTTAATCCGTTAAAGTAAAGTTTATCATTATTCAATATTTTTTTTAAATTATTAATAAAAAAGTGTAAACAAATTTGTTAAAAGAAATTTTTTTTAAATCTAAATCATTTTGAAAAATTCTAGTTTATTAAAAAAAATTAAAATTTTTTTTTTATATAAAGTGTTAATAAAAGCTTTAATCCGTTAAAGTAAAGTTTATCATTCTTTAAAAACTTTTTTCAAATTAATAATAGATAATAATATTCGATTTATTAAAAGCGTTTTTTTGAAGGTGCTTTTTTAAAAAGTTATTAAAAATTCAGTTAATTAAAAAGCTTTCCTAAAAAGCTTTATTTATTTTCTTTCTCATTTGCTTTTCAACTATTTGACAACTTACTTCTTAATGCATTTTTTTAAGGAAAATTATATATTATTAAAATTCTTTTTTGTAGACATAATGGCTATAGATTTATCTAGAATTCTCTTAAAGCTTAGTAGGCTAAGCTTAGTTAAGAAAATTTTTTTTTGCGATAAAAATTTTTGAATGCAATTTGTTCAATAACAGCCCTCAAGAATCTTTTTTAATTAAATATATTTTTTACAATAATTTTTTATATAATTTCTTCTTCTTCTTCATCTTCTTCTTAACCCTTTTTTGTTTGGTGTTCTAATATTGGAATAATGTCGTTTTTCTCTTAAAAATCATAGAACTTATTAAGTGTTTGAGTGATGAAAGTGATGAATTCAACGAAGATGACTTTCCACTTTCAGAGCTTCAACAACAAATAAACAATCAGCGACTAAAAATAATTGAAAGAAGTTGGGAGAAAAAAATTGATTTGGAGAGTAGAATAGGAATTGGAAGACCTATATTCAAATCCAGTCCAGTACTTTGACTTATTTTTTGATGAAGAAATATGTGAATATTTAAAAGCCATGTTTTGTTTAGGGCATTTATTATTAATTCCATCTATTCCTGGAGCCTTTCTTGCTTTCAACATTTGTTATTACATTATTTATTTGAGAAGTATTTTTATGTCATTAGAGCAGTTAGAAGCAGATGCTAGAAAATATTGAAGTGTTTCACATACTTGCGAGTTTGTTTCAGTGTCACCTAAACTTTTCAATATTGTATGATTATCGGCAAATGTTTGAGTCAAAATATTACATTTTTCTGCATTTGTAGTGAACCTGGAGTCATCGTGCTTAAAAATTGGTATTAAGTTACCTTTTTTCCTCAAAATTTTTGTTAGATTCCAGAATGGAGTTAGGCATTTGTCTATGGTTGCCAGTAAGTGGCACCAATCTAAGACGAAAATTGTTTTTTTTAAATACTTAGAGAAAGAAAGCTTATATGTGAAAATTATATTTAAAAAAAAACAAAATGTCATTTGGTTTTTTATATAAATTTTTTTACAAAAAAGCTGTTGAATTTTTTAAAAAATTTTAAAAACCAAAATTATAGCTTAAAAAGGATTGAGGGATTTTCTGTTATATATTTTTATAATATTTAAAAAAAACCTTTTTTATACAGT
The DNA here is from genome assembly GCA_030448955.1 of Trichopoda pennipes. Taxonomy (NCBI): domain Eukaryota; kingdom Metazoa; phylum Arthropoda; class Insecta; order Diptera; family Tachinidae; genus Trichopoda; species Trichopoda pennipes. The sequence goes on along the minus strand of JASKUP010000068.1, from coordinate 530,311 downwards.
TTAAAAAATATGACAGCCATAAAATTTTTATTTATTTATTAAGTTTCGTCGTTAAGCTTAACCTGCTCCATAACTATTTTCTTTCAGTATTTTTCATTTCCTCTTACTTAACTTATCAGACATATTTAAAGCTTAATATCTCTAGAAAAAAAAACCTATCTTTTAAAAGGAAACAAAAAAAAAAAATAAAATCCTTGTAATATATTCAATCGAACATGCATAAACTTGATTGACTGAAAAAAAAGAAATGAAGGAAAAATATATAAATTGCATTGGATTAGGCTTTACTGTGCTGTACAGTTTTCATAAACTATTTTTTCCATTTTTTATTTATTCCATCATTCTTACACTTTTACTTCAAATTTGTCTAATCTGCAAAGCATTAAGTTAGTTTTCTCTGTCTTAGGATTTTTACTTTTGTTTTAAGATAAAACTGAGCCAAAATAAACTACAAAAAAAAAAATAAAAATAAAAATAGAAAACTAATAAATTGTTTTATCTTTTGTATTCGTATAAAATAAACAATTTTTCAAAAAGTACCGGCAAATAAATAAAAAATAAATTAATATTGAAAAAAAAAAAAAACAATTTTGACGTAAATCTTGTTTGCCAGAATGTTTTACGTCTGCTATAGTTTGGCTTTAGGGCAGGCTTGATTATTAAACATAATTAAAGTATATTTTTTAATAAACTTTTATCAGTTATCCTTGGGTTCTTAAAAGTTTTAATATTATAGTGAAGATCCCAACCAATGATTTGGCGAAATATTGAAATATAATAAAAAATAAATTTTTAAAATATTTTAGAAAATAAAGACTTAATGCTTAATAATAAAAACTAATATTAAATTATAATGAAAGTTTTTAAATTATAATAAAGGCAAAATAATTCTGTGGCCACAAAAACAAGCCTCTGCATATCTTTTTAAAAAAAGGGGAAAGGGGAGAGTGTTCAAAAGCATTAAAAAAAATTCAAGAGAAGCTATAACAGCTGTAGCGTTGGTCATAATGATAATGGTTAAAAAACTTAAGCCGCAAAGCTAGCAAAAAAAAAGCTTATAAAAAAAATTCCTCAAGTGCTATTTGTTGAAGCAATTTAAAATTGCAATCTAAGCTTAATTTAGCGTAGAAATTTGTACAATAGATTCATTTGAAATAGTTTTTTTGAGAAATCGAAAATTATAGATTAATTAAGCAATGACATTTTGTTTAGTTTCATAAAAAAAAATTCCAAAAATGTTTATTTCTTGGTTTTTACATACGTATTTGAAGTTGTCATGGGCGAGTTGTAACATTCTATTGGCAGTTGTACGGCATTGTAAACGGTTTTGTGAAAGAAGCTCTTGTGTCAACTGAATTGGATATGGAAAGAAATGCAAATTGTAGCCAAATTTGTTCTTTGAAGATTATTAAATTGAGGTTGATGAATTATTTTGAACCTTTTCTTGAGTAGCAATAATGTTTGCAGCCGATCTTGCAGTACGTTGTGGTCCGTCCTTGCAATTATCACCTGCATACCCTCTTTCTTTGAAATCATTCACTACACGATAAATAGTACGTTTTAAATCTCGAGAACAGCTGAACTGATTTCGTTAATTCTTTTTTTATAATATTCCTTGAAGTACGAGGTTGCTTCTAACGGGGAGAAATTTTTAAAGAATTGCTTAAAAAAGTATAAAAACAACACTTTTGTATACGCCCATACAAAAGATACATAAAAGTATACCTGATTTGTGGATGAAGTAAAGGCTCCGCCATCTAACTTTTTTTTGTTCAACTAGTGCTTATTTCGTGAATGGTAACACTTAGCTCTTGTTTGATTTGACAGATAATTAGTTTTATCCTTCCGCTGAACGAATATGGTTGTGTATACATTTGAACAACGCTGGGAAATATTGCGACATTACTTTGAAAATCATGGTAATGTTGCAGAATGTGTGCGAAAATTGCGTATGGATTTTGGAAGAAGAGAAGCACCATCAGCTGCGTATGTTCGTTATCTTGTGAAAAAAGTGAAAGAAACTGGCATCCTCATCGATAAACCAAAATGTGAAAAGCCAAAAACAGGGCGTACATCCGAGAATATTGCTGCTGTGGCAGAAAGTCTGCATGAAGCGCCATCAACATCAATTCACCGTCGTTTTCAACAATTGAACATTTCAGAGACACCATTGAGACGAATTTTGCATAAAGACCTTAGTATGACGCCATACAAAGTCCAATTGCTTCAGCAGTTGAAGTCAAGTGACCATCCAATGGGTTTTCGCATCGCTTAGTGGGCCTGCGATCGACTTACAGAAGATGCCGATTTTGCAAAAATAAAACATCGTTTCAAATTAAGCTCATTTTAATCTTGGCGGGTATGTAAAAGAGCAAAATTGTCGCATTTGGGGCAGCGAAAACCCGCACGCTTACATTGAAAAGCCGACGCACCCAAAACGAGTCACTGTTTGGTGCGGATTTTGATCCAGAAGCATAATTGGGCCACTTTTCTTCGAAAATTAGCAAGGAGTGGCCATTACAGTCAATGGCGATCGTTGTCGGGCCATGTTAAATGAATTTTTGTTCACAAAAATTGAAGAGAAGGATATTGGCAACATTTGGTTGCAACAGGACGGCGCTACGTGCCACCCAACCGAAGCTACACTCGATGTTTTGCGCCCTATTTTTGAAGATCTCATTGTCAGCCGCAGAACTGATGTCGTTTGGCCACCTCGGAGCTGCGATTTGACACCGTTGGACTATTATTTGTGGGGTGCCGTCAAAGATAAGTGTTACGTCGACAAGTCAGAGACAATTGACGCTTTAAAGGACAATATTCGTAAAGCCATAGGTGAAATACAGCTGAATACAATCGATAATGTGCTTAAAAATTGGACCGTTCGTGTAGGCTACAGCATGGCCAACCGAGACAGCCTTTTGAATGAAATTATTTTCCATTATTAACCGGAAGGATTGTACTTTCAAACAAAAAAAAAAGAAATTTGAGAAAATATTCTGTAGTTTTGTTTATAGTATTTAAAACAAAAAAAAAGTTATTTGGCGGACCCTTTTTAAATCCACATTAACCAAAAAAATGCTTTCACATGCTTTTGAATATTTAAGTTGTTTTTTAATAGAAAGTTTATTAAAATTTTACCATATTCAACACTGTGGTTTTCAGTTGAACAATCCAGTCGAATACGCCTTGCGGGTTCACACATATTGTATCGAGCCTGTCGACCCAAATTTAACGACCAAATTCTTTATAGCGGTTTTAGGAGAATGATTACGTTGTCCAAAAATATCATGAATTTTACGAAATGTAATTTTAACAGGATCACCATGAGTACGTTAAAAACTAAATGTCAAAACTATTATGTTCTTGGTATTGCCACAGAGACGTGATCTGATTTACATCCGCACCTGGCTATGGAGCTTTAATCAGATGGTGGTCAACCCAATTTGCATAATTTGGAACGTCATGCTCGTCCTAGGAAGCCGAAGCCATATTTCTATCCAACAGGTCTTTCCTAGTTGCAACTTTAGTGATTCCAGGAGCAGGGCTGCAAACCACCACACCTTGCTAAAAAGTTGGAGACCATCAACTCCTGTCCAGAAAACATGTCTAGCATGCTCACTGGACTGGATCATTCACCTAGCGTGTTATTAACGGTGAAATGATCCTCGCCACCATAGAACCATAAACTGTTATGGGGCCGCGAAACCGCAACCACCACGATACTCCCATATAGGGGCCAACCTCAATAATCAGCAGAGAACAGTCAAATGTCTAAAGAGACAAATAACGGAACTCTGGGCTTACTGATTCCCGTGGAAATATAGTGGAGTTCCCAGTTGGACCCTGCCGCTTTCAGGGGACTGGACTCCCTTTTTCCCCTAGTTGCACAGGTCTACATAGTAGCTCTCCATAAAGACCATATATGTGCCCCCGGGGGGTGTTGGTATTGCCACAATTGATAAACAAAATTTTTGTTGAAAAACCTAAAAGTTATCACAATGGAATCAATATTTTGTTAAAAACTGATCAAATTACACAAGCTGCCATAAAATTATATTCAATCAAATGGACATTTGGAAAAACACACATGAATTTAATGTAGAATTCTATTATATACTGTTTCCCATCTTAAACCTAAATAAGTGTTGACGAGGTCTTCCTTTTCTGAAATAATATAAGAATTTCAAATATTTCGAAATCTTGTTTAATGTAATATTTTATGAAGTGCATCAAAGTCTAAAATGAGTGCAGTGGAAGAAATGTGAAATTCTATATTTTTGTGACAACTTTGTGACTCTTCTTCATTTTTATTTCGATCCCTTTCAAATGCAATCGTGGAATGCCATTATCAAACTATAACTTTGTTATCAATTTAATTACATTTTTTAATTAAATCATTTGTTATTTGTAAGAACAAAACTTTATCAGTTTTTATTCCCAATTAATTGCAAACTCCCTGGCCTGCATTAAATAGGAAAACTAATGAAATCTTTTTTAAATTTTAAATTCTTTAAATTTTCTAAATTTTCAACAATTCTTTAAACAAAAATTACAATTTAAAATTTTGTTTTACCTCTCTCTAGTAAAAAAGGACTAAACAGCAAAAACAAAAAAAAAACAAAATTTGTTTTCCAACAAGAGTTGGCGGATTGTAAAATTATCTTTGTGTGTTTAAGCAAATGTGTACTAATCCTTAATTGAAAATAAACATAAAAAGCTGTATAACGAACACTCATTCATTCATTCATTCATTCAGTTGTTTATAGTCAGGCGAAGACACAAATTTTTGGTAATTCAAAGAAAACATGTTGCGGAAAAATTTATCATAGAATTTACATTTTCGCACAATAATAACATGTCGAAAAGTTGTTGTTGTTGTTATTGCTATTATTGCAGCTTATATACACATATGGCGGGAAGAAAAAAAAACATCAACAATAACATTTCTATTTATTATAAAGACATATTGTAAGGATAATAGCAACCATAGACTAAACATTTACATTTTGCTTAGTTAACTGCCAGTCTATGACTGGCTGACTATAAAACAACAAACAATTTTCAAATTATTTAAAGTAAAAAACTTGTAATCAAGATTTATATATTTTTTTTATTATATTTTATTATTGTTTTTATATACAATGTCTTCCTTTATTCACATAAAGGATATTCTATAAATTGAAACACATAATAAATATTAGAAAGACAGTTAAAAACGTAGTGCTGTACAAGATTTAGAATACGCAAAAAAGGTCTTTAGCTGTTCTATTCTAAAATAAATACTTGGTTTCTTTTAGCCAAAAGAAAAACAAAACAAAAAAACAAAAACAATAAAATCCTTTTGCGAGTGATTTATGCCATCAAAGATTTAAAGATAAATACTTGACTGCAAAAAATATGGCAATAGTATTGAAAAATAAAAAAATTAAAAAATTAAATAGAAAAAAAGGAAACAACGAACATAAACATCAGGCATGTGTGGCTAGCTGTGTGGTAAATAGTGGGACAACATTAAATAGCTGGGAGGAAGAAGCCTTAGAAGGATTAATAAGAATTTTAATTTTGGAGATTAACATCCTTTTGAAATCGCCAGTAATTAGAGTTCTGTGATGAAATGTAATACTAAAGTTAAAAAAGACAGAAAAAAGAATCGGGTTTTTCAACAAGAAGTTTGCTTTGCAATTGTGGCAATACCAACAACATGATAGCTTTGATATTTAGTTTTTTGACATATTCCTAGCAGATGCATTGGCACTTGTTGTAATGAATTCAATTTCGCTCGAAAATCACTTTAAAATAATCAAAATCCACTATTAATATTAAAATTCGTGATATTTTCGGACATTATAATCATCCTTTTGTGACCGCTATTAAGAATTTGGTCGTTTAATTTAAGTTGACAGGCGAACATCAACCCGTGTTCATCCGCGTCATTTAACTGAAACCATCGCAGCCATGAGACGCAATGTTGAAGCGGATGCATATTTTTTCAATTCCTCGATGTCGTTAACATTTGGTTTTATGCAAAACCACCAAATGGCGAACTTTACACAAGGATTTGACTTTGACAGGTAGACAAGATTCAAATGGTGCAGGATTGAAGCCGAAAGACCATTCATATCGCTGTATATTCGCTCACCCCCCTCCCCGGGAGAACATTTGTCGGTCTTTATGTATTACTTGACCATCTAGACCTGTGCTGCTGGGGGTATAAGGGAGCCCAGTCCCCTGAAGGCAGCAAGGGTCAACTGGAAGCTCCACGTTATTTCCACGGGAATCAGTAAGCCCCAGAGTTTCGCTAATTGCCTCTTTAGACTTTTACCTATTTCTCTGACTAATTATTGAGGTTGGCCCTTCGGGATTATCGTGGTGGTTGTGGTTTTGCGGCCCTCGCTTGAACTTGATTATGTAGGCCAGGATCATCACGCCTTTAATAACACCAACGGGTGAATGATTTGGATCCAGTGAGCATGCTTGTCATGTGTTCTGGACTAGGAGTTGAATAGTCTCCAGCTCTTCAGCAAGGAGTAGTGGTTTGCAACCCTGCTTTGGAACCGCTGAAATTGCAAAATAGGAAAGACCTGTTGCTAGAATTAGTCCTTGGATTCACAGGGCGTGAATGACGTTGCTTTTCATTTCCAGTGGTTTAACCAACATCTGATTAAGGCTTACAGCCAGGTGCAGATATAAATCTTATCACGAAATGTATATTCGCTCAATTCATTAAGGAATGACCGGCTGTTTTTTTTTTTAAATCATTCTTTCAGACGAAGCCCATTTTCACTTGTCAACAAGCACAATTGAGTTTCTGAAAATCCTAAGGCGATTATTGAGAAGCCTTTGCATGCTCAATGTGTCACTGTATGGTGTGGGCTATTTTTTTTCGTAGATGAAGCTGGAAGTGCGTTAATGTGGTCTAGAGTCATGATTGATGCCTTGTTTTTTTGACTAGGCCGGAAATGCGGTAACAGTCAATGGATCACGCTATCACGAGATGTTAACAGCTCAATTTTGGCCTATTATTGACAACGTGGATATCACTGACATGTGGTTTCAACAGAACGGTGCCAGATATCATACAGCAAATGAAACGTTCAATTTATTTTAAACCAAATTTTTCGATCGCACAATTTCACGGCAATCAGCAGTTAAGTGGCCACCCAGATCATGTGATTTAACACCATTGGATAATTTTTTTTGGGGCTATATTAAGGACAGTGTTTATGCAGAACCAATCAAAACTATTTCAGCCTTAAAATTAAAAATCCGTGATGTGATTAACGAAATAGCATCGCCATTTTGTCAAAAAGTGATTAAAGAATCGTTATCTTTCAGCGTTGTCGTAGTGGACATTTGCCAAATATCGTTCCTTTATTATTTTTTTAAAATTTGAGTCATCTTAATCTAAATTTTTTGTTTTATTTGGTTTTAGAAAACAAATTTGTTGTTGTTGTTGTTAGGACTGGAAACGAGGATTGGAACTAATACACTTGCACAAAAAATAAACTTAAATAAGGCTCTTTTATTTTGTAACGTTAAATATGATTCAGAGCTCTAAAAGGCAGCCTAATGAAGAGGTTTGTTTATTTATTTAGTTTCAATAGTTCTGTTTTTAGTACATAAAAAAATATAGTAAAAATATTCAGTACTAAAAATTAGATTTTCTAGTTGTTATTTAAATAAAATTTAGTTTAACTTCCCTCTTGCAAAAGTCCAACAATGCCAGCATTAACACGTTTAAACAAGCAAGTAAATTGTTAGTTTTTTAAAGGACTTTTTTCCCAATACAAAAAGGAGACGACGAAAGGAAGAAAAAAATGGCCATGTCAGGATTGGTAAATATAAAATGTAAATACTTTATTATTTGTACACATACATCACTTTTGCAACAAGGATTATTCCTTAGCGTATAACAATGTCCTGTTTATTGTTATTCTTCAACTAAAGTTCGTCTTATTGAGGGCCATTGTGAAGCGAAAGCATGGAGAGGCAAAAAAAAACGACTTACATTTACATTTTGTTTACCAGAGATTTGTTCAAAAACACAGACCTTGTAAAACTATTTCAATATTTAGCTATACAGGATGCTTTAAATGTTCAGGACTTGTTTTTTTCCCTCAAATCCAATGTCAGCTAAACAATTTTTCTTTCTCACCAATAGCAATAGCATATACTCTCATTTTTTATAAAGTTGATTTAACACGAATCCTTGGAATTTTTTGTTGTCCCTGTTCCTCCTTTTTTGCTGGAGGCCACACAGTTATGTAGTTGTAAAAAAGGAATTGATTTTTTTTTTTTAAATCTGTCCTTAGCTAAAAGTTAGCTAACTGTAGCCACTGATTTTTGAATATTCAAATATATTATTTGTGAATAATGTCCTGAGTAAATCTATTTGGTGTAAATAAAACTTATTTTTAAAAGGATTTGTTGGACAAAAAAAAAAGAAATATTTGGAAAATATTACTTGGAAAAGAAATTGTGCCATAGACGACTCTTCTAAGCTTTTCGTTCGCTTGAATTGGCGCAATGTCAGCTATATATAGCCAGCCATATTTATAACACAAACAGACATATCAAATAAGCTTCTTCAAGGATTTATTGGTTAAATGAACAGATTTGACTATGTGCGTCTCTAAAGCAAATTGATAGTTTTTCTTTTACTTTCTATTTTCTTTATTTTCAACTCTTTTTTGGGAGTTGAAATAAACAAATAAAACACTAATAAACCTAAGAGGTCATATTAGTTGTTATAGAAAAAAACAAGGCTCGCAATATCTTGAAGAAGTTCAATAAATATGTATTATACACTGGGAGAAATGTTACCATAAAAATGTTCTGAAATTATAATTTTTTTGGAGGAAAAGTTCAAGCCTACTGAACGATACTAAGCGGCACTAAATGGTAAATTTGTAACTTTTGTAAGTCAAGCATAGGATGACATACGATGGCATAGGAAGTGTGATTTTTAACTTCTTATTCTTACTCCTCAATCGAAAATGGTTACCTAAAAATTCTTATATCTGCTGGGATGCTCGTTAAATGGATCAGTAAAAGAAAGTAAGAAAGACCACATACGCTAATATACATCACACGCAAAGGACAAGATCTCTCTAATTCTTCGATGACATAAATGGAAATTGCCCCATTCATAATACGATCAAACATCTTCAAGATGCTGCCTGTCTGCAGTGGTGCTAGAGAAATGAGAATAACTCCTTTATATGGAAAACTACGTCTTCTTCCTCACTGATTTAGCAGAAATGTTCCCAGCAATTCTTCTCTTCCTTAATGCTCATTTTCCTGAGCTAAGAACGAAGCACAGCTAGGTATGCAGACCAGCGATAATCGAAGGCGGAGTCGATGGTTCGTTAAAGATAAAAGAATCTTATCTAAATAGGCACATAGTCCGGTGGATTAACTGACACCGATTCTATTTGGGTAAGGTGAGGGAATCTGGGAAATAGTTTCAAAGTTGTAAGTTCATATCCTAGTTAAGGAAGGGGAAAATTAGTCGTTTAGTTGTGGTGCTCGACAATACTTAAAGAATCCTTACATTTCATTTGATAGAAGCTAAGACAGAATCGCGAATAGAGCGCCCTGAACTAAGACCGAATCGATAATCGAAGATGGAGTCGATAGTTCATTACAGATGAAAGAAACTTATCTAAATATGCACATACTCTAGTGGATTAACTAGTGCCTAATTCTGCTCGGATAAGGTGAGGGAATATGGGAAATAGCTTCAAATCGGAAAGTTCATATTCGGCCCAGTTAAGGAAGAGGAAGATTAGTCGTTTAGTTGTGGCGTCCAACAGTACTTAAAGAACCCATACATTTCATTTGATAGAAGCTAAGACAGAATCGCGAATAGAGCGCCCTGAACTAAGACCGAATCGATAATCAAAGATGGAGTCGATGGTTCATTACAGATGAAAGAAACTTATCTAAATATGCATATACTCCAGTGGATTAACTAGTGCCTAATTCTATTCGGATAAGGTGGGGGAATATGGGAAATAGCTTCAAATCGGGAAGTTCAGATTCGGCCCAATTAAGGAATAATAAAGACAAGTCATATAGTAGTGTCCAATAGTACTTAAAGAACCCTTATACTTCATCTGGTAGAGGCTAAGATAGAATCGCACATAGAGTGCCTATGCCCATTTCCCTGAGCTAAGACCAAATTTATAACCGAAGGTGGAGTCGATGGATCGTTACTGATAATAGAAACTCATTGAAATAGGCACATAGTGCAGTGGATTAACTAACGCCGATACTACTTACGTAAGGTGAGGGAATCAGGGATGTAGCTTCAAACCCGGTAGTTCATATTCGGCCCGGTTAAGAATGGAGAAGATTAGTCGTATAGTTGTCGTATCCAATAGTACTTAAACAACCCTCACACTTCATCTGGTAGAGGCTAAGGCAGTATCGCACATAGAGTGCCGTTATCGATCACTGACTGCTATAACAAAGAAAATAACCGGCAGCAGGACCGACCTCACTACAAAGCAAATGTAAGAAAATACTGTTACGTTTAATCCCTTTATTGAGTTATTTTATTCCAAAATAATAGCACACAACCTTTTAGAGTTTTAATTAAATAACGCGATTTATTTAGATGCGCTACTTACTTTTAGACCTACAAAACTATACGATGATAACTTTACTATTTTACCCCTAAAAGCTGCTTTATCAACTTTTATGTCTTAAATCGATAACGTTTACAATTAAAGTGAACTCTCTACTGTTGTATCTTCACTTGACAATGTTTACATTTAAACTGGCAGTGTTGACCCGTTAAGTCTAGTGCCGAAACCGGAATAAGCGAATGTATTCTAAAAGTGTTATAGCTCAAGGACAGCCAGATATATGGGAATACATATTCTTGGATCTTTACACGATCACGTTCACAATTAAACTACTCTCAACTGCTGTGTCTTTATTCGACAACGTTCACTCTTAGACTGATTGTATTGGCCAGGAGAGGAAGCCATTATATTCTGTTCTGAGTGGTTTTAGCATTTATCCGATAACTTTAATTTATCACATCAAATGTAGATAATGTTGATGTTATCATTTTCTTGTTCTGTGTTAGTTGTTTCTATTTTCTGATTGCTAAAATTAGTTCGTGGAATTTTAATATGGCATGTTATGGTTGTTTTGTGTTTATGAGATTTCTCATTTATTTCAGTTTACCTTTTTTTTAGTGATAATACATTAGACTCTGTAATAAAATGGGAGTCAGCAGTTATCAGTGTACGACCAAATAACTGAATAAATGCCTCTTCCATTATAGATCGATTATAACCTAAATGATTCTCTAATAAATTTCAATTCAAATGTTAAATAAATAAAAAAGCTGAGGGCTGGCAATAATTCTTTTGGAATTTCTATTTTCAATTTCTGTACTATTTTCTCTCACTTCATATTCGAACTATTGAAATTTATTGGCTGCTTATGAATATTGATGAATGTTTTTTAAATTTCATATGTGTTCCTTAATGCAGACATCCAGTGGCAATTTTTCAAGATTTACAACTTGGAAGCGGTGAAAAGTAAAAAGAAAGAACAAAACAAAAACAAAAAAATATCACGAATAATTTTAAAATATTCGTAGTAAAACAAACTATGTGCAAAATTCCTTTTAACTAAATGATATGTGTGATCAGGAATAATTTTATTCGTATTCGATATTAAAGTATTCGATATTAAAGAATGAAAATAATAATTTAAGTTTTAAAGAGTTTTATAAAAATAATCAATAAAATATAAGAACTTTATAAACTCTCATATATTCATTTAAATTTGGAGGAAGTCTGTTTATTACAGTCTATATTTTAATTCTAAAGACTTTCAATATTTACTACTAAAAATGATTTATGTTTAATTAATGGTTAATAAATTTCTTAAGGTTTTCAAAATTATAAATTTTGTTAAAGGACTTTCGATACACAAAACTCATGATATTGTTACTACGAAAATAGTTTTGAATTCTTAAAGATAACAACTTAAAGTGTAGTACATAGAACGGCCCTTAATTAAATTTAATTTAAGAGATTTTTTTCATTTTCTCGATAAAGAAATAAAAAATCGCTACCAGTAAATTAATTTTTTTAGGTACTTCGGCATGTACAGGTTTTTATAAAGTATTTTTCTTTTAAAGAAATACATTTTATGGTTAGTATTCAAAATTTAGTACAAACATTTTTGTACTAAAAATTTAGTACTAAAAACTTTGTACTAAACTTTTATAATTGTGCGAATAAAAAAAAATTAAGAGATCAAATTAATGTGTTAATGTATTTACTTGTTAAAAAATTTTAAAAAGTTTGTTTTTCGTTTACCAAATTTTGTTTGTTCGAAATAAAAGTTTAAAAAAATTTTTTACTTAAATATTTCACATGATTAGTGATAAAAGTGTATTATTGAAAAAAAAAATTTACTAAAAATTTTCTACTGATAAATTCGATTTAATTTTTTTGTATTAAAATTTTTTTGGAGTAAATTTTTCGTACTAATTTTGTTTTAAATTTTACAAAATTTAATTTTTTTTTACGTTAATTAAAAATAATTTTCACGCTTCGGACCCTTGATTTTAGCATCCGATGATTGAGCACATGGAGGAAAACATTCGTCGCGTTATTGCAGAAAATTAGACTTTTAGATTAGACAATGTCCGAGCCAGTCATAGCGATCATATGCCAGAAGCTTATTCTTCGAATAAAGTGAATTTTTAGTTAATTTAAAAAAATCAGCTTTGTGCTATTCCATTTACAAGTTCTTATTTATTTAAGTATTTGCCAAATTTTTTAAATTTTATATCTCATTAAAAATAAAGGGTGATTTTGAAAAAGGTATAATAAGATACATTTCATCGATTAAAGACTAGAATTAGAAAGACTATTATCTCCTAGGAAGATTGGGATCTCCAGAATCATAAATCTGATAGACCACCACGATGGAGTATCATATTGATTCCGGTACGATAAATAAGGATCAAAGGACCATGGCTAACGTGAAGCATACATAGCACATGTGAACTGCTTAAGTTTTGGGCACCTAAACAAGATTTAAGACCACTAAACATAAATTAAAAAACTGTGGACATAAAGTGTTTTGAACTTTTTTTTGTATCGGATTTTTCAACAAGTTGTTCGTTTTTCAATTGTGACAACACCACCAACATTTAGTTATTTTACGTTTTCGTAGTAGTTGCATGGGCAATTGCTGCAATGAATTCAATTTCGCTCGAAAGTCGCATTAAAATAACTAAAATCTGCTATGCAAATGGCGGTTCTGTCAAAGTTATATTTCGTAAAGTTTGTGATACTTTCGTACAACATAATCCTACTTCTGTCATTAAGGATTTTGTTGTTAAATATGAATTGACAGGCTCGATACAAAATGTGCGAACACCAACTCGTGTTCTACCGGATCATTCAACTGAAAACAATGCAGCCATGAGCCACAGTGTTGAAGTAGATCTAAATTTGTCAATTCCCCGACGTTCTCAACAATAGGGTAATCCAAAATATTCACACGACAAATTTTGCGCAACGACTTAATTTTGAAGTCTTACAAGGTTCAACGGGTGTAGAAATTTAAGCCGATCGACCATTCATATCGCCGTAGATTCGCTCAATTCATTAAGGAAAAATCGGCTGGTTTTTGTGAAAAAATCATTTTTACAGACGAAGACTATTTTCACTTGCCAGGGTAAAGCAAATTTGCCGCATTAGAGCTTCCGAAAATCCTAGAGCGATTATTAAGAAGCCGTTTTTATCGAACATGACGCTGGAAATGCGGTAACGGTCAATGGATCACGCTATCGCGAGATGATGTAATAAGATTTACATCTGCACCGGCAGTGAGCCATAATCAGATGTGGATGAAATGTAGCGTCATCCTCGCCCTAGAAGGCCTTCGGTTACGTATATCCTCCGGTCACTCCTAGTTGCAACTTCGAAAGCCCGGAGTAGGTCGCAGCTTTCACTCCTTGCTGACGAGTGGGAGACTATCCAACTCCTGGCCCAGAACGCATGAAGCTTAATATAATTAAGAACACGACGGCATTCATACTCACAAGAGCTGGACCATTCATTGTGTTCATTGTGAATGATCCGACCCACAAACTCAAACGAGGACCTCGAAGCACACAGCCACCATGATACTCCCGAAGGGCCTACTTCAATAATCAGACAGAGAACAGCTAAATGCCTAAAGAGACAAATAGCGGAACTCTAGGACTCAGTGATTCCCGTGGAAATAAAGTGGATTGTCCAGTTGACTCCTACTAGCCTTGAAGGGGACTGGGCTCCCTTTTACCCCGCAAGACACAAGTCTAGATGGTTGTTGTAGGATCCATAAAGACTTATAATGTGCCCCCGGGGGGAGCTATCGCGAGATGTTAACAACTCAAGTTTAGCCTATTATTTTCGAAGTGGATGTCGCTGATATGTTATATCAACAGGACGGTGCCACATGACCCACAGCCAATGAAAGGATCAATTTATTGCAAACCAAATTTCCCGATCGCATAATTTCACGTGGCCAGCCAGATCGCATGATTTAACACCACTGGATTATTTGTAGTGGGGTTATGTTAAGGACAGAGTCTGTACGGAGCCAAGCGATTTGATTTTAGCCTTAAAACTTACAACCCGTGATGTTATTAATGAAATAGGACCGCTATTTTGCCAAAAAGTGTTAGACATTTGCCAGATGTCATTTTTCATTCATAATTGCCGAAGTTTGCTCTTCGTAATACACATAAGAATTTGATTTAAAATTTTTTTGTTTTAGAAAACAAATTTCTTGTTGAAAAACCCTCTAGATAAAACCCAACTTTAAATTGTCGTCCTGCAATGCAGCATCAGATGTTCAACGGCATAAATAAATTTCCAAAATCAAATTGTTAGACAATCGAATAAGGACAATAAAATTATGTTTCTTTATTTCTTTTCCTTTTTGCTGTTGTTATTACTTGTCAATATAATGGCCTTAAAATTGGCCGTTAGCCTTTTTATTTAAACTATTTTGGGTGAATTGAAAAGCACTTTGTTTGCCACAAGTACCAAAATATTTGTAAATTCTAAACAGGAGTTAGGGAGGGAGGTTTAGTTTTAATGCCAAAGATTTTTTTTCAATTTTATTTTATATAAAATACATTTTTCCTCATTTATTTCAATAAAAAGAAGAGGAAAAAGAAGAGGTAAAATATTGTTAAGTTTATTTATGTATAAAAGAAAAGAAGAGCAAAAAAAAGCGATTTTATTATCAAAAATTGAATCAGTTTATAAGGGAAGAATAAATAAACCATATTCCATACAACAATTGCAAGTATATGAGTATTTTTATTTACATGCAAGTGTATGTGTGCTTGAGGGTATGTGCTCGTAAGTGTCCTTAAAAAATATTGTTTAAATATATTTTGTATGTCTGTTGTTTATTGATGAAGATGATGTTCGAACAATAAATTGTAATACAATTTTTGAAAAAGCAGTAAAAAAAACAACCATTTTCAGTCTGTTGAATATTATAGATATGAATTTTTGTTTGATTTTGTTTTTCAAACATACACAGGCAGGCTGAGAAGTTTTACTACACTGATAGGTATTTGAATAAGTGTTGCTTAAGTCGATCACACATTTTCGAACACAATTAATCACAAAATTTTGCAAGTAACAGTTAATTGTTGTGGGTATATTTTTAGGTGCCCCTGTAGGGTATTAGGTAGTGTACTAGCTTGTAAGTATGGGGGTTGTGGGTTCGATTCCCAACGAAGACCTTGGCTTTTTTTTACTACAAAAATAAAAATTTACTATCGGTGGGGCTGCTCAACGATGAAGGCATAGTCACTGGTTGCTGTGCTGTCTTATTACGGCAGTTATTTTCCGACTATCTTTTCATCTCTTTCATCTCTTCTCTATCCATTTCCTAAAGAATGTAGCACGGTATTTGACTAAATAGGCATTGTGGGCTGAAGTGCTATTTCTCTTTAAAAAAATAAAAAAGAAAAAAAAAACCGATGAAACTTATGAAGATAACAATAACGTGATACTGCCTGCACTCACCTTTTGTTATTTATCCTTCCTGAAAAACGTTACAAAATTATCCAAATTAGTTATCAGTTCGCACAACATATGGATAAGAAATTGTGCTCAGCAATAATTTCATTTTTTGTTTAACAGGTTTCCTAATAAACAAAATGGACATCTATAGAGTGAAACCAAGCGCCAAGAGACTGTTCAGCCTACCCCAACATTGGACCATATTTCTTTATATATGAAGCTGATGTAAAGAAATTAACGATCAACGCAAATCGCTACGGCCCTGTAATCGATGATATTTTGCTTGAAAATCTATATGACATTGAGTTTGGCGGTCTGTGGTTTTAATAGTATGGTGCTATGTATCATACGGCGAATGCAACTATTGACTTATAGAAATCAATATTTGACGATAAGTTGATTGTAAGAAATCTATCTGTCACTTGGTCTTCCAATATATCCGATTTGACAGGTCCCGATTATTGCAAATATTTTAACCTTATGTAAGACTCAGATGTCTGAAAATGTTGATCTACAGGGTTTCCACTTTCCTGGGTATCACCTACTATTGCTTTTTAATTTCCATCGGGACCTTACACTATATATGCGCAATGAAGTTGTGTTCCAATACCAGCAATCACTAGGCTTATATGATCTTGAATTTAGCTGTCTATGGGTTAAATTTAGAATCAGATAACACTTCTTGCATTTCGGGTTTTTCTTTAGAAGTCCAAACGCGGGAAGGGATAAAACTTTAGCTGGCTGCGATTTTCTTTTCGAGTCCATATCGAAGATTCTCCACAGTTGCCCGAACAGTTAAATTGTTGTTGCTGGTGATTTAAATGTTTACAACTGTTCTTAGCTTCGCCATTCGGGTTGAGTTGTTTGCCGCACGCAATTACGTTGCGCAATTAGTGAATCTGTAATACACTCAACCTTTTTCTCACTTCACATCCCCAAAAGTATGAAGTTAGTGTTTGTGCACTTCTCAGCAACTCCGATCATTGCACCATCTCCACCTCCTTTTCATATTCTGAGCTTCACAACGTTTTAAAACCAGCTACCAAACGTTTAAAATATATTTATGAGAAGGCTCGTTGGGCTGAGCTTAACAAATTTTTTAGGCAATTTAATTGGAAATTAAGTTCCTTGGACAATAGAGTCGATGCCATGGCGGAAATGGTTGTAAACATCATTTTGTTTGGAATGAAAATTTTTATTCCATTCAAAAAAATTTCTATTAAAACCAGATCGAATTCTTGGTTTAAGTAGATGTGTAAAAATTCAGTCAGATCAAGAGAGGAAGCATTCAGTAGCTGGCGTAGTAACAAAAACGCAGAAACCAATTCGCTACACAAAAGGGCGAGATTTTCATGTGGCAATGCACTATGGTGCAAAAAAAAATTATACGAGGAATGCCTTCGTGCTAAGGTTTTAGTAAGAACTTTTGGTCATTTGTTAAAACAGGATAAGGATAATGCTAGTTCTTCTAATCCGCTTCTTCTAAAAAATGGTCAAATATTCACTCACCCAGTTGATAAAGCTAACCTTTTGGCTGGTATATTTGCAAATAATTCTTATTTGCCGGAAAGTAGTCAACCACCGCCCGAGCTCGACAGAGTACTCATTACTATGCCGAAGATATTCATTCGGTTAAAAATGTTTTACCAGACTTCAACGTCAACAAGTCTCCTGGTTCGGATGAGATATCAGCACTGGTCTTAAAGCAGGGCTCTTTGGCCTTGCGATTTATTGTTTGTCATCGCAAATGCTAATCGAATAATGGGAATTCGTTGGATAAGGACTTCTTCTCCTTTGGATTTGCCCTTGGTGATTGTCGCCTGAATCAAATTTCTCATTAGCTTTTTGTCGGACAACTACGTACCGTTGCACAATTTTGGAGGATTGAGATTCCGCAACATGATTATGATCGATCCCACTTTCAGCTGTTAATTATGCGGCAGAGTTGCTGGTACATCAGGCGAGTTGAAAAATTCCGTCAAAAAATCAATTTTCGATTTTTCCAATTTTTCAACTTTTGCGGAAAGATTTTTCAATTTTCCGCAATTTTCTATGATTTACACTAAGAAATTTCTATTTTTTGATTTGGAAAGCCATTAAGGAATAATATCACACAAAATTTCATACAGAAACTCGATATTCTCGATTTTTACAATTTGCCAACTTTTCCGGAGAGATTTTTCAAAATTTTCTTTCGTAAAAACCTTCTCCTCGAATGAGGAGAAGAAAGAATTAAATGTTAGAACGGAAAAGTGTATGTATTAAAATAACTTTCGTTAGTCTAACGAAACATTAATTATTTCAATGAAACTTTTAATTAAATAATTGTTTAAATTCATTCAATCTTCACAAAAATATTTTTCGATCTATCCACGCTGAAATGAATTTTCTATAAAAAGCTTTTCATATTTTCTTTTTCTATTTAATTTCTCTATCTGCCTGTCATTTTGTTTATCTCCTTGTCCCCTATTTTTAACTAACAATTTTATATTTTTGATTTCTTTCATTTTATCTCTATTTTTTCCCTCTCTCAATTGTTATTATTGTAGTAGTATTTTGTTGTTGCAACTATTCTTGTTGTGTTGTTCGTTTTGTTGTTGCCACATCAATTAAATAACTGTCATTTTGTTTTGTTGCCATATTTTGTCAATTAGTTTTATGTTCGGCCTCTTCGTTTTATTCTGGCATGTTGTTCGAATGTTGTAACCATTTTTTTTTTGTGATTTACAATAAGCAATTTAAAAATAAATTGATTGCTAAATATGTATGCAGGTAGCACACGAGGGCAATAAAAATGTTTTTGTTGTTAGGATTTTTATAAAAACTAATTTTTCTATTTTCTTTTCTGTAATTGACAAAAGAATTTTTTTAAGGTCAGCTGAAATAGAAATTAAATTATTAAAAATGTTAAAATTTTATATGAATGAAATCGGTTTTTCTTTTTTAGTTCTATTTTTATATTCAGTTAATTCAGGTTCATGAAGAGGTACTATGCACTCGAATAATTAAATTAAGCATAAATCGTTTGTTTTAAATTGCTTTACTAAAGCTTAGATTAATTAAATTTGTTAGGAGCCGTGGAGGAATCAGCCTGTCAATAAATTCAATTTCGCATAAAAATCGCATTAAAATAATTCAAATCCTTTATGAAAATGGTGGTTATTATAAGTTCGTCAAATTTGTGATATTTTTGGACAATATAATTGTCCTTCTGAGACCGCTATAAGGAATTTGATCGATAAAATTAGAGTCGACAGGCTAGATACAAAATGTGCAAACACCAACGCGTGTTCGACCGGGTCGTTCAACTGAAAGCAGCACAGCCGTGAGTCACAGTGTTGAAGCAGATCCGAATTTTTACATTCCTCGATATTGTCAGGGTTATCCAAAGCTATCATATGGCGAATTTTGCGTAAGGATTTAATTTTGAGGCCTTATAAGGTTCAATTGGAAGCCGACCAACCAATTGTATCGCCGTAGTTTTTATTTTTTTCACTTGTCAGAGTATGTCAACAAGCAAAATTGCCGCATTTGAGCTTCTGAGAATGCTAGAGCGTTTATTGAGAAGCCTTTGCCTGCTCGGCGTGTCCCTGTATGGTGGACTTAATGGGGTTGTTTATTTTCGAAGACGAGGCTGGAAATGTGGTTAAGATAAATGGATCACAGTATCGCGAGATGCTTGCAACTCAATTTTGGCCAATTTTTGCCGACGTAGATATCACTGACATATGGTTTCAACAGGTCTTTGCCACATATCACACAGCCAATTAAACAACAAATGTATGGCAAAATAAATTCCCCAATCGCATAATTACATGATAGTCAGCAGTTAAGTATCCAGCCAGATCGTGTAATTTAACTCCACTGTATTATTTTTTGTCGGGCCTATGTTAAGGGCAGAGTCTATACGGAGCCAATCAAATTGATGTCAGCCTTAAAAATCAAAATCCGTGATGTGATAGGACCGTCATTTTGCCAAAAAGTGATTGAAAACTTTAATAAAAAAATAGACATCTGTCAGTGTGGTCGTATTGGACATTTGTCAGATATCATTTTTCATTCACAATTGCCGAACATTTCTCTTCGTAATACAATGAAAATTTGAATCATCTACATATTTTTATTTTGTTTTAGAACACAAACTTCTTATTGAAAACCACTTTATTTTAATTTTCTTGTTAGTTTTAAGAAAAACAGGAATAATTCGTTGCAAATCAAATTGAAAAATATTTCAATGGCCGAAATAATTCCTTATTACACTCTTAATCACTTTTTGTTCCACTGTATATATTTTTTTTTATTTTTTTTAATTCATTTTTGGTTATTTTACCTTTTCTTAGTGTTAATTACGATTTGAAAAAATAATTTGAAAAATACAAAACAAATTAGCCTTTTTGTTGTTGTTGTTGCTGTTTTTTGATTTTAAATTAAACATTTAGAAGCGGATTTTAAATGTGTCAATCAGACGTAAAATTTATTGCCAAAGTTGATTAATGTTTGCACAAAAATCGTGAAGTGGAATTAGAATTTCAAATGTGGTTTTTTACCTTTTACAAAATTTAGCTAAAAAAAGTAATATGAGTCATTTTAATTTGGAAATAGACAGATAGAGAGAGAGAGAGAGAAAGAGAGAACCAAAGAGCATTTAGAAAAACAAAGCTAAAGTTAATCAATTTACTTAAACTTTAAATTAACAGGTTCCATGTGCTTATATACAAATTATTATTGACAGCACATTAGAATGCTTAAAGCTTTTTTCGAGGCTTTTTAAATAGGCCGTGATAAAATTAACTTCCATTGACTTGACTTGTTGCGTCCTGAAGCGGAACATTCAAAATGTTCTGCAAATACGAGCTATTTCTAATAGCTGGAGTATTGAAATGTGACACATGCCTTCTTATGGATTTGAGTGAATTGGTAGTGCGTAAAATCAGATATGTTCTCGTGAATATTATACTGTTGAGGAGGTAGAGCAATTCTTAAAAGTAAGTGAAGATGAGAGTAATTTACGTGGTGGAGATGACGAAGATGAAACTGAGGAAGGAGAATACGATAAAACTCTAAAAAGAGTTGAAATAGAAATTCTAGGAGCTGCTTTTCATCCACTTAAAATTGAAGTGTGCCACGATAATGGATTGACAGAAATTCTTCAGGTGATGGAAAAACCTCAAAGCCAATAATAGTTATATAGGGTATTTTGTGAGTATTTGTGATTATATGTAATTTGTGATTAGTGGCGATTTATGTAGATTTGTGATTATTTTTGATTATTTATAATATTACAGAAACTCGTGATAGAAATTCAAACGACACGCTTTTCCTGGCTGCTGGGGTATACTCAGCGGCGTCCAAGGTCGTGTAGTGTCGTTGGTATAAATAAAAGGTTTCGGTTAATTTTTTTATAACTTAGCCTTTATTTGCCCCTAATCCTCCGCTTGACTGCAGCTCGCTTCTCGGCTGCATCTACTGTACAATGGTGTGTGTGTTTGTGTGAGTGCGGCCATTTCCGTTGTTTTGGTTCTACGTATAGGGAAATATCCAAAACGATGTAAGTTAGGTTGGGTTAAAACCTCCGCTCAACTGTCCACTGTTTTGGTCACCCATAGTTGCGACGGGGAACAGAAATTCCACTGGGTCAAAACCTCCGCTTCGTTTGTGACCACTCCACAGTTATTAGGCCGTATCCGAGGGAAATAACCAAAACACTGTGAGTCGAGCTGGGCGAAGACCTCCGCTCAACTGTCCAATGCTTTGGCCACCCACTATGATGACGGTGGCCAGAAATTCCGCTGGGTTAAGACCTCCCCTCAACTGTCTAATGCTTTGGTCACCCACTATGGTGAGGGTGAGTACAAATATCACTGCTTTAAGACCTCCGCTACGTTTGTGACCGCACCACAGTTAGTATCACGTGTCCACGTAATAAGATTTACATCTGCACCTGGCAGTGAGCCTTAATCAGATGGTGGTCAAACCGCTGTGAATGAAAAGTAACGTCATTCACATCCTAGGAAGCCGAAGACTAATTCTAGCAACAGGTCTTTGCTATTGCAATTTCAAGCGGTTCCAGAGCAGGGCTACAAACCACTACTCCTTGCTGAAGAGCTGAAGACTATCCAACTCCTGTCCTGAACACATGGCTAGCATGCTCACTGGATCTAGGATTATTCCACCAGGAAGGTGTGATTAAAGGTGAAATGATCCTGGCCACCATAAAAACAGACCTGTATGGAGCCGCCAAACCACAGCCACCACGATACTCCTGAAGGGCCAACCTCAATAATCAGTCAGACAAACAGCTGAATGCCTAAAGAGACAAATAGCGGAAACTCTGCGGGCTACTGATTCCCGTGGAAATAACGTGGAGCTTCCAGTTGTAGCCCTGCTGACTTCAGGGGACTGGGCTCCCTTATACCCACAGCAGCATAGGTCTACATAGTCAAGCATTCTATAAAGACCGATAAATATGCCCCCGGGGGGGGGAGTGGACCGTGTCCAAGGGAGATAACCAAAACAACTGTCCAACTGTCATATAAAAGATACCGATACAGACATAAAACAGAAATTCATAGGTATATGTTCCGCCGACGATCAGTCAGTTGTTTTGCCAAAAACGACATTAGACTCTTGGCGTTACACTGCCTACTCCTCTTATTAGGTGATATTCTTCGTCACTAGGATGAGGGCTACCCCTTTCCAGCCGGTGCTCATCCTATATTGCTACCCATTCAACTCCTCTCGAGGCATTTGGTCTAATGTTTCCTCTAGGGTTCCTTTAGTGAGCTCTATTTTTCCTCAATTCTACGTGATTTTATAGAAAAGGGGCCCATACTAGCCACATTTGCGCCGTTGTTCTCGGTTGCAATTCTCGTCAGCTTTTCTTCTGCAGGTATCTGTTACATTATCTTGTACTGTTGGCATGATTCACAGCTTCGCACATATTGACTGATGGCCCATGATATACTTAGCCAAAAGTAGCGACTGGCTACCTTATTGAATATTTCCTTCAACCCCAAGTGTCCTCCAGCTGCAGCTTCATGGTTTTATTTTACAACTAGTTTCCGCAATAGTGTTGGCACACACAACTTCCACGGTGTATAGTCTTTATGGTTCCAATTCCGTGTTGAATATTTGTACAGTTGAATATTTTGAATTGAAAAATTTGAGAGCTTGTTTTCTCACTTCCCTCGTACCGCGTGTTACCCATGGACATGGGGCCTGCTGGCTGGTCTGGAGCAATTTAATAGCGTCCTTTGCTATATTCTGGGGGACGTTGTTCTTCTGCACCCTTTCTGTTGTTCGTGCCCCGAGAATAAAACTTACCTTTTCACTCGGAATTATCCGGTTATTCTCCTCCATATTCACTGATGGCATTCTAAGCATGCTTCTCACACTCAGGCCTGCGCAGCATATGACAGTGTTGAGTTATCTCAAGAAATCTAAATCCAATATGATATCTTCAGTGGTTTCATCTAGGATAAGCAATTCTGCTCTTGCGATCTCTTCCCCAGCGTCGCTTTCAAACGCACAGTTTGACGTTGATGCTAACCGAATCCTGGGGTGCTTTATCAAAACATCTCCGCTTACTGCGGGTAATAAAACGTCTCGTGGCGCCAGTATCGATGATTGCGTCCATCTTTCTTTCTTTATCTTACTGGTTTTCCCACATTTGTGGTGGTGCTTCTCTTCTTCCAAAATCCGTACGCAATTTTTGCACACATTCTGCAACATTACCATGATTTTCAAAGTAATTTCGCAATATTTCCCAGCATTGTTCAAGCGTATACACAACAGTATTCGTTCAGGGGAAGGATAAAACTAATGATCTGTCAAATCAAACATGAGCTAAGTGTTACCATTCACGAAATAAGCACTAGTTGAAAATGAAACGTTAGGGTCCGCACCCTTTACTTTTCTTTAAAAAAACATTAAACATAAAGCACTTGAAAGCTGATCAAATGGCAAAGTATTGCTAAGTTGTATACCTCTATAAAAACATCCGGTAGATGATAGTGATGCTAAAATGGGATTATTATCAGAGATAATAGTTAGTTAGTTAGTTTTCACTAAGCATTAAGAAAAAGTCTGGATTTAGATTTATTTTTTCAAGCAGCACTTGGGCAAATGATAATTTCTAATAAATCTAAACATTAATATAAATACGAACTTAAGCCAAACTTAAAATTATTGTTTAATGTAAAGCAGAAATATTTATAACATTTTTTAAATGGAATAAATTTAATTGTTTGATGTAAAAAAATCAAGCAAATTAAAAACATATTAAATCGCCAAAATAAGGAAAAAACGCAGATACAGAAAAACCGAATTAAAGGGCACTCCGGACATAAAATAAATCTGTTGTCGTTTCCAGTCTTATCTGGCTGTTGTTCTCTTAAAGTTAATGGTGAGGGCTTTTGATGTGAAAACATCATTGTCAAGCCGCGGGTAATTTGTATTGGTGAGTCAGTATTCGCGTTTAGATAGTTCTGTTGTTAAGTTCGTTCTTATTTAGGCAGGTGGCTGGCACTTTCATGCAAAGTAAATTTCTCAATACCTCCGTCTTTTATTATTATCTAGGTACGTGTGTCCCTCTGAGGATGTTTTTCGTTTGTTCGTGCGCATAAGTAGTTTTAATGGTGTGAAAATCGTGTCTGAGGTCATGTTTACCAGTTCGTTTATAATGTCACTGTTGAAAGTTTTTATTTTGAAGATTTCCATGTTTTCAAGAATGTCTAGTCTTCGTCCTTTTTTGCTGGGATTTAATACTATCATACATTCATCTTTTTCTCTGGGTGTGTGTCCGTGAGTGTCAAGGTGTAATGCAAAGTTGAAATCTTCTGTTTTCTGTTTGTATGGGCGTATGTGTTCTGTAAACCTTGTTTGCAGGTATAAGTCCCCCGCTGGAAGTAAATTTGTTTGTTGTTTCTGTGGTTGTTCTAAAATTTTGTTGCCAGTTTTTAATGCTGTGAGTATTCCTTCTTTGTGAAAAAGGTTAGTGTGCTGTATCGCTTGTCTCTTTGTCTTCTTTATTCCTGTTTTTAGTGTTGCATTGTCTAAGAAGTTTATCGATGGTAGTGACCGTGTGGCCATTATTTATAGCTATGGTGTAAATTGTATCGACTTCTTTGTTGTACTAAAATAAATCTATTAAAGATTGAATGAGGCAAAATTTATAACAATTTAATGAAGAAAACAAAAAATTCGATACAAAGTTTAAATGACAAAAGAAGAAGAAGGAGTACGTAGAGAACACTGAAGATGGCAAATAGCCGAAACCGGTTCCGGTTCACAAACCAAATTTGACGAGGGTCGACAGAAAACCGTACCCAAATAAAGAGAAGAAAATTTGTTTAAATTCACTAAAATTAATAAATCTAAAATTGAGATAAGTGTGAAATTAAAGTGACAATCAGTATGGAAAAATATTGTAAAATCGGAATTTAAAGAAAAATTAAAAAAAAAGTGAATTGAATTTCATGTGATGTACCTGAAGCTATTTATGCAGCTAATGGGAGGTTTACTAATTAATATTCCATTAATGTTGCGAATTTTAAAAACTTATAAGATGCTTCTATTAAAATGCCTTTTAATAAAAATACAATAGAATTTGGAAAGAATAATAGACGTAAGAAAAAAAAAATAATTTCATCAGATAAAAGTGTTAAAAAATAAAGGCAGCTTCTATTCTTAAACTTAATTATTATTATTAACAGTCAGGCAATAGTTAAATCTTTATCTCATCATCATGATCATCATCATCATTATTGTCATCAACAGTTTTGGGAAAAAAATCAGCCAGACAACTTGTCACCATTTTAAACAAACAGACGATTTCACAAATGAGCAAACACGTGATGAAAACTATAGAAGACAGACAAGCAGAAAGACTGACTGATTGAATTCATTGCCAGACATTGAAGGAAAGAACCAGAAGCAAAAAGGTAGGCAGCAGACGTATTGAAGGACAGACAGACAGACAAACGTGCAAATGTTGTTTTGCATATTAACACTTTTAACAATTTTAACAATTTTGTTGTTATCGTTTGCTTTTATTTTTTTGTTCGTTTTTTTTGTTTCGTTTTTTAAAGTAAATTTCGAGAAAATAAAAATATATACTTTGATTTGTTTCGGCTGAAATCAAGGAGAAAAGTAACTAAAATATAATTTAAGAATTTAAACAAAGAATTGAAAATTGACAGCCTACAATATAAGACTTTTAGAAATTACGTGCTTTTCATAAATAAAATTAAAGAAATCTCTATTTCAAATAGCAAATAATTTATTGCATTTTCTACATTTTTACATCACATACTCCGTACACATACTACACTCACCTAAACTCACATTTAGCTCATACAGATACAAAACGTTTGTAAATTATTAAAACCCTTTGATTTATAAATACTTCTATGCACAATTCCCTGGAGTATCATCTCACCGTTTGCCTTTTTCAATTTAAAATCTTCATACAAATTAGCTTCTGGCATATGCTGCCGCAAAATAACTGCATGTTAAGCGATAAACACACAAAGCTCTTTCAATATTCTTACATTCAAAAGTCTTAATAAAATTGCAATTCTTTAAGATCTCTTCATCTTCTTCTTTTTTTTTAAACACCTACACCTACATACTCACACAAGCACATACATATATTGTCAATGTTATGAATGTTATACTCCAAAAGGGATTTGGCAAAAGTGCACTTAACGATTTAATACAACGGTGTAATTATTGGCTTGATTTCCTTCTATGCCCGAGGCATACGTTAATGAAATGTCATCAATATCTTCCACTACATTGAATTGTACATTGACGTTTGATTCAGTTTTATAGAAAAAATTTTCTATTTGAAATTTGTACATTCAATAGTTTGCCATTGAATTCATCCGGAAATGATGCAAGGATCACTATAAAGGATACACTGTGACAGTGATAGAAGAAATGAAGGAAAATAAAAAAATTAAACGGAAATTGTAGAAGGATAATGAAACATTTAAAACTGTGCAAGAAAAGCTAAAGCTTTAGCTAAATAATGCAATTGTGAAAATATGTTTCAAAATATAATTTAAGAACAAAATATAAGACTCTGACACTATGATTTTTTTTGATGACTTTTTTCGTAAAAATTAGTTTTTTTTTTTAAATTGAATTTGTAATGTAAAATTTCAGAGTTTTGCAGCAAAGTGATTTTCGGTTTTTTGCTAAAAAAGTCATATTTTACTGACATAGTAACTTTTTAGTGAAAAAGTCACATTTTAGTGACATAGTGACTTTTTGGTGAAAAAGTCACATTTTACTGACATAGTGACTTTTTGGTGAAAAAGTCACATTTTATCGGTAGTGGTAGCAGTGATTGAAGAAATTAAGGAAAATAAAAAAAATTAAACGGAAATCGTAAAAGGATAATGAAACATTTAAAACTGTGCGAGAAAAGCTAAGTAAAATTGCAGCTTTTGATAAATAACACTATAACTATAACACTATAATTCTTTTAATGACTTTTTTCGTAAAAATTATTATTTTTTTTTTTTAATTCAATTTCTAATGAAAAATTTCAGAGTTTGGCAGCAAAGTGTTTTTTGTTTTTTGCTAAAAAAAGTCACATTTTATTGAAATAGTGACTTTTTAGTGGAAAAGGCACATTCTACTGACAAAGACTTTTTAGTGAAAAAGTCACATATTATCGGTACACTGACTTTTTTATTGGAAAAAGTCACTTTTTTTGTGATGCACCGACTTTTAAATGGAAAAAGACACATTTTGTTGATACAGTGAGTTTTGGGTGCAAAAAGTCAATTTTAAATGACACAATTTAAATAAAACAAGTGAGAACCAAAGTGACTTTTCGGCTAAAAAAATTATTTTTTTTTTGTAACCATCAATTTTGAGCTACAGAAACAAGCCTGGTTTTGGTGAAAAGTGACTTTTTGTTAACAAAATTTGGAATTCATTGAAGAAGTGACTTTTTGATTGAAAAAAGTAAGCGTTCGTTGAGAAAGTGACTTTTTCATTAAAAAAAAGTAATCGTTCATTGAAGAAGTCACTTTTTGATTGATAAAAAATTAGCGTTCGTGGACGAAGTGACTTTTTGGGTAAAAGTAAGAAACAAGTCTGATGTTGGTGAGTTTTTGTTAAAAAAATGACTTTTTGTTAAAAAAAGTGACTTTTTGTTCGCGGCTTTGACGAAGAGACTTTTTGTATAAAAAAAGCGACTTTTTAATTGAAAAACGTAAGTGTTCGTTGATGAAGTGACTTTTTTATTAAAAAAAAGGAATCGTTCATTGACGAAGTGACTTTTTTCCAAAAAAAATAAGAATTTTTGCAACAATAAATTTTCAGCTACAGAAACAAGTCTGATTTTGGTGAGTTTTTGTTAAAAAAAGTGAATTTTTGTTAAAAAAAAGTTGGCGTTCTTTGACGAAGAGACTTTTTGATTAAAACCAAAGTGACTTTTTGACTGAAAAAGTTAGCATTCGTTGATTAAGTGACTTTTTTTAATGAAAAAAGTTTGCGTTCATTGACGATTTTTTAATGAAATAGTTTGCATTAATAAATTAATAGAAATAAATTTTCATCTACAGAAACAGGTCTGATTTTGGGTGAGTTTTTGTGAAAAAAGTGACTTTTTGTTAAAAAAAAGTTGGCGTTCTTTGACGATGAGACTTTTCGATTAAAAATGAAAGTGACTTTTTGACTCAAAAAGTTAGCATTCATTGACGAAGAGACTTTTTGATTAAAAAACAAAGTGAAATTTTGACTGAAAAAGTAAGCGTTCGTTGATGAAGTGACTTTTTTATTAAAAAAAAGTAATAGTTCATTGACGAATGACTTTTTGCCAATAAATAAGAATTTTTGCAAAAATAAATTTTCACCTGCAGAAACAAGTCTGAATTGTGTGAGTTTTTTTTAAAAAAAGTGACTTTTTGTTAATAATAAGTTGGCATTCTTTGACGAAGAGACTTTTTGATTAAAAAACAAAGTGACTTTTTGACTGAAAAAGTTAGCGTTGGTTGATGAAGTGACTTTTTTTAATGAAATTGGCGAAGTGACTTTTGATTGAATGATTGAAGTGATATTTTGATTGAAAAAGCCGTTCGTTGGCGAAGTAACTTTTTGATTGAAAAAAGTTGATGTTTGTTTTTCTTTTTTCAGATCTATTCTGGAATATGGCTCAATAATTTGGAATCAAATTTATAACGTCCATAGTAATAGTCGTCGTAGAGTATAGTCGAATAGTTTGTCGTCGAGGCTTAGTAGACTTGCTCTAATAAAGCTGCCAATTCTAAAAAGCCAAAGAATAATGTTAAATGTCATCTTTGTTTTTAATTTAATAAAAGAAAATGTCTGCAATATTTCATTTAACGTTCCATTTCATTCAACGCGCTATTCTTATCCATTGGTAATTAAAATATTCAGATAAAATTATTCAAATCGAATTCTGATCTCTGGTATTGAATTTAATATATTTTATAAGCATATGGATTTTTGATACCCGAGTGTCCACCGGGAAGATATAGTATTTTGTTTTGTAAATATTAGTTTTGACAGTTCCTATTTGGCAGTCGTAAAATAGATACGTGGCAAATTTATTATTGAAAAATATTCGATAAACAAACGTGTTTTAATTGTTAAAACATTTTATCAAAATCAATCATCGTTTACTTTGACGATAAGAAAGTTACGTGATATTTTTGGTAGAAATAACGTGCCAACAAAACGAATTATTTATTGTGAATGATTTCGAAGAAAGAGTGTCTGCAGTCCTGCAATTAACAGCAGGATCAGCTGAAAACATTACTGTTGTTCAATAAAGGATTCAAAACGATTCATCAATCTCAATTCGAAGCTTGGTCTTCAAATAATAACTTTGGCCACAACTTTGCACAAGGATTTCTTTTATATCTTTTTAAGAGAAATAGCATGCTACATTCTTTAGGAAAGGGATAGAGAATAGATGAAACAGGGACTGAAAGTAGAAGGATAGTCGGAAATCAATTGCCGTATAAGACAGCACAGCGACCAGTGGCTATGCCTTAATCGCTGAGCAGCCCCACCGACAGTCAATTTTTATTTTTGTAGTGAAAAAAAATCCAAGGTCTTCGTTGGGAATCGAACCCACAACCCCCATACTTACAAGCTAATACACTACCTACTAACCTACAGGGTTACCCATTTACATTTGTTTCCATAAAAGATTCAGTTGACACAAGAACTTTTTCCACAAGACCATTTACGCTGCCGTACATATGCCAATAGGATGTTACAGCTCGTCCATGACAATCCTGATTTTCATTAAAAAATTATAATGCGTAACAAGGCACATATGTGAAGAGTCGGTTCTTTAAAAGTGACTAGTCTAGTCTAGTGTGCAATTTGGTCAGGAGTAAGGTCCAACATTTCTTTGATAATGAAAATGGTGCAATGGTAACTATGAATGAGGAGCGATATTGTGACATGTTTGAACATTTTGTAACGCCAAAACTGCACGCTTTGAGCTTTATTAACATGTGGTATCAACAAGATGGTGCGTTATAATGGTGGATTATAACGGTGGATTATAATGGAATTATTGCGAGACCTCTTTCTACAACAAGCTATTTCCGGAAATGGTGATGTTGACTGGCAACCACAGTTGCCTGATTTGAGTGGTTCGGACTACAGAAATGCTTGAGCAACTCAATCAAAGTATTCGTGATGAAATTAATGAAATACAGCGTGAAATGTGTGAGAATGTAATGAAAATGTGCTCAAAAGGGCTCCAATTTTTGAGGCTAACGGAGGAGGATATTTATCTGATATTGTATTTCATTTCTAATTGCCGGATTAAATAAAACATTTATCAGTATGAGATCCATTCTTTTTCATTTAATCAAATAAACAAACAAAGTAGTATACCCTTCCGGCGGACATCCTGTATGCTAATACTGTTAAATGTCATCTAATTTTATATTTAAATAACTAAATTTAAGTTTTATGTAGAATTATTATTTACTGGACTATTATTTACTTATTAAGGAATCTTGAATCCATAGACTGAATTTCGATTCGTTTTTAGGAATTGGTACAATTTCGGCACATTTCCATTTCGACGGAAAAGTGCCAGTCATTATAATTATGTTAAATAAATGTGTTATATTTCAGACTGGTACAAGTAGTGAGAAAGGCATTTGAGGAAAGAAAATAGTGTTCTGCCCTCTTTCTAGATGTTTATCAAGCATTTGATAAAGTATGGCATAAGGGCCTATTACATAAGTCGGGGATATATCTCCCAATCAATATGGTGAAGCTGCTGGAAAGTTATATTGTGGAAAGAAGGTTTATAGTAGCCAAAGGAGACTTCATCAGTGAACCCCCAACGATAGCTTCCGATGTGCCACAGAAGAGTATACTGGGTCCAGTTTTATATCTGCTTTATACTTGTGATATGCCTGTGAGTTGTGGTATCCATACTTCAACATTTGCCGATGATACGGCCTGCCTTAGTACTCACGAAGACTTCCGTGTGGCATTTCAGGTTCTTCAGGAACATATTAAGCATCTGGAAGTGTGTTTAAATTTACGGAGAATAAAAGTAAACGAGCAAAAGTGTGTCCACATAACTTTTACTTTAAAAAGGGAAACTTGCTCCCCTATTCGTACAAACAAATAAATTATTCCTCACTATTTGCACGCTAAACATCTTGGCATAATCCATAATCGTAGGCTTACATGGAAACACCACATCGGCACTAAGCTAGTCCAAATGAAAATCAAGTTATCAGGAACTCAACTCTTAGTCTGGACTGTAAACTTATATTGTATAAGTCACTTATAAAACCTATATGGTGCTAATGGAATCCAACTAGGAGGCACTATTTCAGCTTCAAATGTGGAAAAAATTCAACGCCGATAGAACAAAATACTATGATTAATTTCATTAGCTCCATGGTACATGCGAACTTCAATTATACATCGTGATTTAATATTCCACTTGTGACAGCTGAAATAGCTCAATACGCAGGCAAATATATAACTGAACTCGAGTGACCCCCGAATCCCCTTGCGCGGAATATTTTAAATTATAGAGGTCACATCCATTTTAAAAGGAGGAACACAGGGACATTGGTCAATAGCGCTCTAAATGGATTCTCTTGAAAATAGTTTTTATTTTTTTAATGTATTTTTTGATTGTGAGAATTGGTTACGATATTTTTTTAATTGCTGTCACTAGACTTATGTCTGACACTGGTCGGGCATAATAATTATGTACATATAGATTTAAGATTTGAAAACTTGTTGATAGTTCATATTATTATGAAGATACAATAAATAATTTATATATGGAAGAAAAAATATTCCAGACTTTTTTCCAAAAAATATTCGCTTATGAAAACAGCTGATTTAGCGTTAAATTGAGGCTTTGACTTTTTGTTTCGAAATAAAAAATTTCCATAAAAATTGAATTTTTAAAGAGAAAAGGAAAATGCTTAAGTAAATTCTATTTTTTTTTAATTTCTCTTTTTTTTATTATTTTTTGCGATTTAATATCTTGGAGAAAAATGTATTTATGTTGCAAAACACTTTTGATGTTTGAGTACCCTATCAGACTAATAAAACCACTAATATCAGCTCTTATCCCACTAATTAATTTCTTGAAAATATTTTCCAAAAGCCTCAGTATGCTTGTGATAAAGGAAACTGCAATTAGACTCTTGCT
The DNA here is from genome assembly GCA_030448955.1 of Trichopoda pennipes. Classification (NCBI taxonomy): domain Eukaryota; kingdom Metazoa; phylum Arthropoda; class Insecta; order Diptera; family Tachinidae; genus Trichopoda; species Trichopoda pennipes. The sequence goes on along the minus strand of JASKUP010000068.1, from coordinate 497,542 downwards.
CCTTACTAAAGGAAAAGGAGTTTACATCTTAACAACAAAAACAACAAAAACCAAAAAAAAAGGGAATTATAGAAAGTGATAAAGATTCAAAGGCAGCATTAACTTAAGACCAACCATATTGTAAACAAAATAATAAAACCACATAAAATGTAATTAAAATTTTATATTTCAACTTCATGGCTTTCAAGTAGGCAACACTGCACTTGACGGTATTGCTTAAACTAATGTTGCCCAAAAACTGTAAGACCACAATCTACGAGTGTTAATATTAAATATTATTAGAAAATCAAAAATAAAAAAATAATTTTAATAAACAACAACAACAACAGCAAGAATAACAAATACTTTCAAATATAATATTAAAGATTTATTGTGTTTAATTTTTCTTTTTTCTTTTTAGCACTTAGAAGTATCATCGTCATCAACTAAATGATTTTGATGATGGATAAATAAACAGTGTTATGCAGAGGAGTAAGAGTTTATAAAAAATATGAAAAACATTTCAGAAAATACAACAAAAAAAAAACCAATGACTTCTAAATTTCAGTGAAGCATTAAATCAGAAAAATAATCAAAAATCATTCAGAGATCTAGTGACATGAAACGAAACGAAACAACAAAACACTTTAGTAATAATAGTGATATGGTGGAAAAGATGATAACAATGATTTCACTATTATTATGCTGTATTGAATATTTGAAAAGCATTTGGGTTTAATCCTTAACACTAATTTTATTTTCGATTTTATTAGTGAAAATTAATCATAATTTTCGGTGAGAGAAAATCGGGTTTTTATGGGTTAAACAGTCGTCAGATAAATATGAGGGAGTTTGCAACAAGTAATTTATTTTCTAAAATAAAATAAAACATAAAATTGAGATTAAAATGATTCAAAATTTGTATTATATTACGAAGAGTAAAGTTCAGCAATTATGAATAAAAAATTATACCTCGCAAATGTTCACCACGACCACGCTGGCATATGTCGATTCTTTCATCAAAGTTTTTGAATCAATTTACGGCAAAATGGCGGTCCTTTTTCCTTAATAACATCATGGATTTTAGTTTTAAGGGTGAAATCTATACAATTTCCTCCATATGGACTCTATCCTTAACATAGCCCCACCAAAAATAATCCAGTGGTCTGACTGGCCACTTAACTGCTGATTTTCTTGAAATTATGTGATCGGGAAATTTGGTTTGCAATAAATTGATCGTTTCATTGGCCGGTTCGTTCAACTGAAAACATCGCAGCCGTGAACTATAATGTTGAAGCAGATCTAATTTTATTAATTCCTCAACGTTCTCTACAATTGGGGTAAGGATTTGACTTTGAAGCCTTACGAGGTTAAACTGGTGAAGCCGACCAACCATTCACATCGCCAAAGATTCACTTAATTCCTTCAGGAGCAACCGGCTAGCTTTTCTGAAAAAATCATTTCTTCAGACGAAGCCGGTTTTCATAAAATTGTCGCATTTGGACTACTAAAAATCATAGAGCAATTATTTAGAAGCCTTAGCATGCTCAACGTTTTTTTTTCGAAAATGAAGGTCAATGGAGCAAACTATCGCGAGTATCTAACAACCCAATTTAGCTGCCCCTGCAGGCTAATAGGTAGTGTACTAGCTTGTAAGTATGGGGGTTGTGGGTTCGATTCCTAACGAAGACCTTGGTGTTGGTGGGGCTGCTTAGCGATGAAGGCATAGTCACTGCTCGCTGTGCTGTCTTATATACTTTCACCACCTGTTTCATCTCTTCTCTATCCCTTTCCTAAAGAATATAGCACGGTACTTGATTAAATAGGCATTGTTGCCTGCTAATTCTCTTTAAACAAAAAAAAATTTTTTTTGGCCTAGTATTGACTACGTGAATATCACTGACATGTGGTTTTTACTGGAAGGTGCCACATAGCTGATAATATAATCAATTTATTCACGACAATTAGCAGTTAATTGACAAGCTAGATCCTGTGATTTAACACCATTGGATTATTTTTTGTGGGGCTTTGTTAAGAACAGATTCTATACGGAGCCAGTCGTTACGATTTCAGCATTAAAACTCAAAATCCGTGATTTGATTAATAAAATAGAATCGCCATTTTGCAAAAAAGTAATTAAAAACTTTGATGAAATAATTGACATCTGTCAGCGTGGTCGTAGTGGACATTTGCCAGATATCATTTTTTTAACTTTTCTCTTCGTAATACAATAAAAACTTAACTCATCTTAATCTAAATTTGTTGTTTTATATTGTTTTAGAAAACAAACTTCTTATTGAAAAATCCTTTATTTTTATAAATTAATATGAAAATTTAAGTTTTGCTGAAAGAAACGGATGGAAATAATTTTTAATTTACTTTATCAGCTTTTATATTAAAAAAAATTGTATTTCATAATAAATTTTTATCTTGCGATCATCCCCATTGTGCATTAATATGCTTGCCATTTATAATTATTTGTTTAATGACTTTTAAAATTTTGATAAAATATAATTGGCATAACATTTAATGCTATTAGTTTATTTGTTGAAAATATAAACTTTTAAAAAATTAATAAAAAAAAATATTAAAATAATTAAAATATAATTAAAACTTAAAGCCGAATAGAATAAAAACCCTGCTTTAAGCTTTTGAAAAACATTTCCACTTGATTATTTCTATAAGGCAGCTACTATCTGTATACAGCTTATTTAAAAATGAATTTTATTTTGTCTACACTGTTAGCGGTAATAATAGCTTTAAGGTTGAACCATATACAAGCTGAGGTAATTAAGGTAATTTTTTAATAAGTTTTTCAGATTTATTTCTTCTCTTTTTGTTTTTTTTTTCTAGAAAGTCATGCGTCCCAAATTTAAAGAAATCAAATTATGGAGTAATGAAAAATTTATTTCGCATAACATCACCGTAGATATTAAAGATCCGCATATAAATTTTACACTTAAGGTTTTGCAAGAGCTTCATAAAGTTGACATACACTTCGAGCCAACAATCACACACAAACTTAATAACGACTATTTCTTCTATCTTAATACGTCTATGAATTTATGTAACATCCTGCATTATAGCTTAAAGTCTCCGTTGGGATCTTTATTTATTAGTTTCCTTAAACAATATGGCAATATATTGAAAAAGTGCCCCATTGTTAAGGTAAGTTCATAAACTAACAAATTGTTGTTGTTAATGTTAATGTTGCTGTTGTTCACTTGATGTTTAAAATTTTTATTACAGGGCTTGTACTACTTGCACAAATTGTGGATACCTGAAGACACAACTTTAGCCACTTTTCCAGAAGTTGATTTTGACATAAAATTCTCGGCCTATAATGTGGATGCTGACAAACAGAAAACTTTGATTATAGATGATCATTTCATTGGTGAGGTGGTGGTGCATCATGTGGCTAATGTTAAGCACGGTCTGCTGGCTTTGTTGCCCAAGGTACCAGGCGGTTGAAGTAAAATGTTTTCAAAAACCCAAACAAATAAAATATAAATCGTTATATAAATTCAAAAAAGCCGTTTTTTTTTCTCAGTGTAACTAAAACTTCCCTATATTACAAAGAGTTATATTGTTAGCTGGCTTGGACTTAGAACCCTTAATAGGTTAAATTTCAGTTTCGGTTGTAGTCAGGCAAATAGAAATAGACTTTAGGCAATAATAATAAAAGCAACTTAACTTTCCCGGTACATGCCTGCAATACGTGGCCATAAGAGAGCATGATATCTAGTATGGTAACTGTTGATATCCCATTCAAATATACACTTACCTACGTTTTGAATCATGGGAAATGTATATGTAAAATACTGTCGGATTTACAAAGAAATCCAAACCTTAGAATAATGGAGGAACAAGTGTCCAAGCCTCGATATCGCAAGGGCCATGATAAGTAATGTAACAACGTTGCGATCTGCTAAACAATTTTATTAGCCAACGAAAACTGTCACCCATGAGTAGACTCAAAATACAAACTGAAGATTCGTACCACAGCACCTCAATAAAAATAATTTTAAATACGCCACATTTTTCAAAACAGTACCATCAAACAAGAAGTACTTTTTAAGAAATAAAAACTTTTAAAGTTAAAATTTACACTTACAAAAAATATTAAAAGCACTAAAAACTAAAACCATTAAAAACTGAACTTTCAGGGCAACTTAAATCATAAACGTTTTAAAATGGTACTTACTTGTATATATACCAAACTGGTACAATAGATGAAGTACATTTTAGATGAAGAACCCTTAAAAATTCCCTTAAAAAAAGTTTACTTAAAAACAAAAAAATATTTTTAAAGTACTTTGTGCAAAAGTACTTTGTCAAAAAAGTACCTGTTTGAAAAAGTACTTTCTATCAAATAAAAAAAAGCCAACCTTTTATTGTTTATAATTTAATAAAACACACATTTCCTTTAGATAATTTACTAGTAAGGACTTAAAAAACCTCTTAGCAACACGAAGTTTTTAAAAAAGCTATTTCTTAGCCTAAGAGACTTATATTCAAGCCTATTTATCACATCACGCATTGCTAACCGTATGCCAACAAAAAACCTGTGTGATGCCAAATATTTTTTTTGTTTTTTTTAAAGAGAAGTAGCACTTCAGGCAACAATGCCTATTTAGTTAAGTACCGTGCTACTTTCTTTAGGAAAGGGATAGAGAAGAGATGAAACAGGTAGTGAAAGTAGAAGCGTAGTCGGAAATTAAATGCCGTACGAGACAGCACAGCGACCAGTGATTATGCCGACAGTCAATTTATATTTTTGTAGTGAAAAAAACCAAGGTCTTCGTTGGGAATCGAACTCACAACCCCCATACTGACAAGCTAGTACACTACCTACTAGCCAACAGGGGCACCTAATATCACGAATTCTGAAAATCAGTTATCAATGTTAAGGTTATCCTATGCCACCTAGCGTATTATAATTAATACTGCCTTGATCAATGCCATCTATATTTTTAAACAAAAATCCTTTAATCATAATGCACCGCTATAAGTAACGACCGAATAAATACCCTAAGGATCGGAAAGCTATGGCTAGTGTTAAAATAATTTGTTAGAATAATAAGAAATTACGTAACGCAACCCCGGAGAAAATGACTAAGTACTGAACCTCGAAATTTTAAAAACTAGTTCAATCAGGAAGGGAAAGTCGCAAGATAACCGCGCACTGCTGAAGAAATCGGTCAGACACTTCATTTCTGTGGAAAACCTAGGCGAAACGGTAATTCCAGGGTTTAATAATTCTGAGAGAATAGTGGACACCAACGAAAGGATGGCTGATTTGAATATTATGCTGACAAAGTACCTCATAGTCTTTTTGTTTGCTTAACGCTGGAAAATATTAGAATGGAGGTCATCAGCTTGTTATAATTGGGAAATCTTGGAGTACTAATCCTGATTCTCAAAGAAGTGTTTTTTTTTTAAAAAGCTGTGTTGACTTTTTGCAAAAAAATATATTGCTTACAAACATTTTATTTGATAACCCAAGTATTTTTTATTAACGATTATGTTTCACCCTGTAATGCAATGCATTAATATTACACAATGAAAAAAATTAAGCTCCCAGGGCCAGAACTATAATTTTTGGCAAAATTAATTTATTATTTAACAAAAAAATTACTTTTACCAAAAGGGTCTTTATCAAAAAGTACTTTATCAAAAAGCACCTACTCAAAAAGTACTTTATCAAAAAGTACCTTCTCAAAAAGTACTTTATCAAAATGTAGTTTATCAAAAAGTACCTTCTCAAAAGGTACTTCATCAAATAGTATTGTATAAAAAAGTAAAAGGATTTTTCTTCCCATTTTTCTAATTAATAAATTTTTAACCATTATCTTACTTCTATTCTCAAGCACATTGTTTCCGAAAACTCTATTTTTTGCTTTATTAACGTTTTTATATGTACTAAATTCATAATCTCTTGTTTAACTCTTTTTAATGAAAAGTTACCTTTTCGATTTGAATTTGTAATTTTAATGCACGATTCTTTTTCTAAAGTCCCTTTTTGCGTAGGAGTTTAATTTTTCTAAAAAGGCAGTTAATTGCAAAAATCTAATTTGTAGCAGGAAAACGATTGAAAATGTCTTGAAATTTGCTAGTTTTTATACTAAAACGAAATGTTTACTTTTTTACAAAAAGTACTTTTATACAAATAGTACTTTTTTACAAATGGTACTTTTTTCGATTCAAATTATTTTCCATAAGCAAAGAGTAGCCTAGTTTTTTAGTTAATTTTTTTTTCTTAAAGCAGACTCTTTTCCTAAAAATTTACGGTTTTCTTAGGTAAAAAGTTACCATTTCGATTTGAATTGCGATTTAAGCGCACGATTCTTTTTCCAAAGTAACTTTTTTCGTAGTAGTTTAATTTTCTTAAAAAGGCAGTTAATTAAAAAAAATCTAATTTGTAGCACGAAAACGATTGAAAATATCTAGTTTTTATACTAAAAAGATATGTTTACTTTTTTACAAATAGTCCTTTTTTACAATAAGTACTTTTTTACAAATAGTATTTTTTTCGATTCAAATTCATTTTCATAAGCAAAGAGTAGCCAATTTTTAGTATTTTTTTTTTTAAAGCAGACATTGTTTTTAAAAATCTTTTGCTTTTGAAAAATTTTCTTAGTAGATATTTTTGCTCCACTAACATTTTTCCTTTATAAAAATAAAGATTTGCTTAATTTCGTAACTTTGTTTTCGCAAAAAGTACTTTTTATTTTATACAAAATGTACTTTTTTTCCAAAAAATACTTTTTTTTATAAAAGGTACTGTTTTTTCGAAAATGTTGATATTTTCCATTAGCAAAAAGAAGCTTTTTTGTAGTAAAAGATAATTTTTTGTCCAAAAAGCTTCCTTAACTTTCCCTAAAATCTTGCTTTGTTTACCAAAATCCCAAATATTTTTCCTTTAAAAATTAAGGATTTGCGTTATTTTGTAACTTTGTTTCCGAAAAAGTACTTTTTATTTTACAAAAAGTACTTTTTTTACAAAAAGTATTTTCTTTTACAAAAAGTACTATTTTTTTCGTAAAATCAGATATTGTCCATAAGCAAAAAGAAGCCTTTTTTTAGTAAAAGATAATTTTTTCTCTAAAAAGCTCCCTTCACTTTCTCTAAAGTCTTGCTTTGTTTACCAAAAACCCTAATATTTGCCCAACTAACATTTTTTCTTTATAAATAAAAGATTTGCTTTATTTTGCAACTTTGTTTTCGCAAAAAGTACTTTTTATTTTTTACAAAAAGTACTTTTTATTTTTTTCAAAAAGTACTTTTTTTTACAAAAAGTACTGTTATTTTTCGAAAAATCAGATATTGTCCATAAGCAAAAAGAAGCCTTTTTTAGTAGTAAAATATAATTTTTTCTCCAAAAAGCTCCCTTCACTTCCTTTAAAAACTTGCTTTGTTTACCAAAAACCCTAATAATTCCCCCAAAAAAGTGATTTTAATTATTAATGTCTATCGGTGTGATTTATAAGAAATCAACAATAATAAGGCTTCTAAATTTGTTTTTAAAAAAGTGACAAAATTATCATAATTCGTATAATTAAAATTAATTTCAACAAAAATTCTGAGGGTGTAGGACTTTGCTACTCAATATTCTTCGAGTGCCATCAACCAAACAAAAACTGAAAAAAACACAATCAATGTTTTGCATTATAAATTTCAAAGTACGACTAATATTTATAAATCATTATTGTGTTACAAATACAACGAATATATCTTTAATCGAATTTTATTGATTTGTTTTCAATGGATTCACAAAAATCAAAATATTGCGGTTTTAATGGTTTCTTAGAAATTAAACATTTGAAAAAAAAAATAGATTTTGTTTTGGATTTCAGAACAATAAATTGGCTGTTATAATTTAAGTATTAAGTGACATTGATGTGAAAACGTGTACAGAAATCATTAAATTTTTTTTTCTTGTTTTTGTATTAAATTTCCACAATTTAATGGAATTTTGAAAATATTGTTGTCTCCACAGAAAATAATCCAGCGGCGTTAAATCGCACAATTTTTGACATCAATTCAAGCCACCTATGAAACTGTGCGTTTCTTTGAATAATTCAATCCCGGCACTAGTTGTGAGACATGTTGCTCCGTCTTGTTGAAACCACAGCTCCTGCACAATATTGCTGTTCAACTGACGGATGAAAAAGTCAGTAATCGTGGGTCGATAACCAGCACAGTTTTTAAGTAACTACAGAACAATGATTCCACCTGCCCATTAGCTTTTCGGAATGTTACGTTGCTTCAATGTACATAAGAGGATTATCATCACTTCAAATACGGCAGCAATGCCAATATTGCTTTCACATCATTTGGAAGCTTTGTTCAGACATCAGTTAGTCTATTTATACTAAAATGTCACACCAAATTTGATATCTGATAAAATACCTTCCAGTTAAAAAAAAAGTTTTGGCAATTCAAAGTTATACACCTCTATAAAAAATACCCGATATAAAATAATACTGGCACAAGTTCTAGTGAAGATTAACTTAACGTTGAACTTACACATAGAAAAAGAGAAGTGTTTTTTCATCCCAAAACTCCACTCGTAAATAAAGAGTTTTTCAACAAGCAGTTTGTTTTCTAAAATAAAATAAAAAAAATTTAAGAGAAAACTTCGACAATTAGGAATGGAAAATGATATCTGGCCAATATCCACCATAACCGTGCTGATAGATATCGATTCTTTCATTAAAGTTTTTAATTATTTTTTGGCAAAATGACGGTCCTATTTCCTTAATCACATTACAGATTTTGAGTTTTAAGGCTAAAATCGATTTGATTAACACCGACTAGACTCTGAGTCCTTAACAAAGCCCCACAAAATATAATTCAGTGGTGTTAAATCACACAATCTGGCTGGCCTCCCCCCGGGGGCACATGATAGTCTTTTTGGAACCTACTATTTCATTTAGACTGGTGTCTTGCGGGGTAAAAGGGAGCCCAGGCCTCGCAAAGGCTAGTAGAAGTCACATGGACAATCCACATATTTCCACGGGAATCAGTACGCTCGTAGAGTTCACTATTTGTCTCTTTAGACAATTAGCTGTTCTCTGACTGGTTATTGAGGTTGGCCCCTATATGGGAGTATCGTGGTGGTTATGGTTTCGAGACCCTCGTGATAGTTTGTGGGTCGGATCATTCATAATGAACACAATGAATGGTTCAGGTCCAGTGAGTATGAATGCCGTCGTGGTCTTAATTATATTAAGCTTCATGCGTTCTGGACCAGGAGTTGGATAGTCTCCAACTCTTTAGCAAGGAGTGAAGGCTGCGGCCTACTTCGGGCTTTCGAAATTGCTACTAGGAGTGACCAGAGGATATACGTATCCGAAGGCCTTCTAGGGCGTGAATGACGTTTGCAAATCATTCAAAGTTGTTTGACCACCATCTGGTTAGGGCTAACTGCCAGGTACAGATGTAAATCAAATCACGTAAAATCTGGCTGGCCGCTTAACTGCTGATTGTCGTAAAATGATGCGATCTGAAAGTTTGGTTTGAAATAAATTAATCGTTTCATTGGCTGTGTAACATGTGGCACCGTCCTTTTAAAACTACATGTCAAAGATATTTACGTCGTCAATAATAGACCAAAATTGAGTTGTTAGCATCTCACGATAGCATGGTCTATCGAACGTTACCGCATTTCCAGCTCCATCATCGCAAAAAATTCACCCAATCACACCTGCAGACAACATATCTCGCACCATACGTTGACACGTTGATCATGCAAAGGCTTTTCAATAATCGCTGTAGGATTTTCAGACAACTAAATGCGGCAATTTTGCTTGGTGACAAGTGAAAATAGGCTTCGTCTGAAAAAATGATTTTTTTAGAAAAACCAGCCGGTTGTTTCTGAAAGAATTCAACGAATCTATGGCGATGTGAATGGTCGATCGGTTTCAATTCCTGTACCAGTTGAACCTTGTAAGGGCTCAAAGCCAAATCCTTACGCAAAATTACTCATGTAGTTGTTTTGGAGCTCCCCCGGGGGGACATTTATCAGTCTTTATGGATTACTTAACCATCTAGACTTGTGCTGCTGGGGTTATAAGGAAGCCCAGTCCCCTGAAGGCAAGCAGGGTGTCAACTGGAAGCTCCACGTTATATACACGGGAATCAGTAAGCCCTAGACTTCCGCTAATTGTCTCTTTAGCCATTTAGCTGTTTCTCTGACTGATTATTGAGGTTGGCCCTTTGGAAGTATGAACCTGATTATGGGGGCCAGGATCATCTCGCCTTTAGTAACACCAACGGGTGAATGATCCGGATCCAGTGAGCATGCTAGTCATGTGTTCCGGACCAGGAGTTGGATAGTCTCCAACTCTTTAGCAAGAAGTAGTGGTTTGCGATCCTGCTTTGGAACCGCTGAAATTGCAACTAGGATTGACCTGTTGCTAGAATTAGTCCACGACTTCCTAGGGCGTGAATGACGTTGCTTTTCATTCCACAGTGGTTTGACCACCATCTGATTAGGGTTTACAGCCAGGCGCAGATGTATATCTTATCACGGAATGTAGTTTTTTTGGATAACCCCAATTGTAGAGAACATTGAGGAACTGACAAATTTAGATCCACTTCAACGCTGTGGTTCACGGCTAAGATGTTTTCAGTTAAACGACCCAGTCGATTATGCGTTGGTGTTCATACATATTGTATCGAGCTTGTCGAGTCATGTTGCGATTAGCCCTACCATACTGCCGATTATTACGGACTTTTTTTAGCTCAAGTCTATCCTGCTTCCGAAGTATCTCGTTAGAGATTGATTGATAGAATTTCGAAGCAAAATACTGAAATAATACAATTCTAAATATGTATTAACATTCGATCTTAAAATATTGGTTTCAGTTGCAAGGAGCAAAATATGAGAAGCAAGTGATTGGTGGAACTGACGTGCTATCGAAAAAAACGCGCAAAGTGACACTAAGAAAATGAGGAGAAAAGTGGAGGAGCTTTTATTTCTTTTGCTTCTTTTCATAAAGATATTCAAAGATGGAGCCTAAGGAAAATACAAAAAGTAAGTGAGTGAGTGACGTGAGTTCCCGAAATTTATGCTTTTACCAGACGTGACAAAAATAATGTTTTCACTTCAAATTTATTTAACTTAACAAATTTGCAAACAATAAACAAGCGGCTTTAAATCCTTTGAAATTGAAAACATCTTCACACCAATTCGCCATCTTGATATTAAATAATAAATTACCTTTTATTATGTTATCCATTGCTACAAAATCAACATCATTAAGCAGGTGAATAATTTATTACAGAATTTTAATTTTTAAATGGTAGAAAAATTTTAAACAATTCAACATTAAAAAAACTGTTCCTTAATTGTTTAATGATCAAATTAAAATTCGGTAAATTTTATTTTTATTTTTATTTTTTGGTTGGTTTTCTCTTCGGTTCAATTTAAAACTGTATGGCTTTTGTTGGGATTGAAATAGTGTTTTATTTTATTTGTGTTAAACTTTTAACAATTAAGAAATTAAAAGCAAAATGTTTTAAAATGTATAGCGAAAAAAGACCATATGCCGCCAAACGCATCAAAAACATGTGAACTCAATCAAACTGTTCTCTAGAATTTTGTTTTTTTTTGCAGTAACTTCTAAATACACTAAAAGAAATAATTTGTTAAAAGTATTTGGCAAAACTTTGCATTCCTTTACTGGCAGATAACAGCTTCACAAGCTAATTTATTACAAGTTAATAATGTCGATGCGCCCCGGGGGCACATTTATCGGTATGTATAGAACTTCGACTATCTAGACACAGTGCAACTGGGGAAAAAGGGAGTCCAGTCCCCTGAAGTCAGCAGGGGTACAACTGGAAGCACCAGGTTATTTCCACGGGAATCAGCGAGCTCGCAGAGTTCCGCTATTTGTCTCTTTGGGCATTTAGCTGTTCTCTGGCTGATTATTGAGGTTGGCCCTTTTTGGGAGTATCGTGGTGGTTGTGGTTTCGCGGCCCCATAACAGGTTTTGTTGGCCAGGATCATCTCGCTATTAATAACACCCACATTCACATCCATATCCAGTGAGCATGCTAGACATGTGTTCTGGACAGGAGTTTGATAGTCTCCAACTCTTCAGAAAAGAGTGGTGGTTTGCAGCCCTGCTCTGGAATCATTGAAATTGCTACTAGGAAGGATCTGTTGCTAGAATTAGACTTCGGCCTCCTAGGGCGTGAGTGGCGCTGCTTTTCACTCACAGTGGTATGACCACCATCTGATTAAGGCTCACTGCCAGGCGCAGATGTAAATCTTAGCACGTAACATCCGCATCCTGTGAGCATACTTGTCACGTGTTCTGTACAAGGAGTTGGATAGTCTCCCTCTCTTCAGCAAGGAGTAGCCGTTGACGTCCCTTTTCTGAAACTTTCGGAGTTGCAACAAGAAATAATCTGTTGATAGAATTATGTCTTCGGCTTCCTAGAACGTGGGTGCACGCATCATATTACCCAAGTGGTTCGATCCACCATACACCGCTAGGTACCAACGTCAATTTTATCACGCATATCTATCAAATTTGGTTTTCCTCCTTTTGGATGGTAAAGATCTATCATTATAATTCAGTATTCGGTAGATACCAAAGTGTAAATATAAATTTTTTCAATCGCCATAAAAGTGTCGAATTTTGTGGCTAAAAAATGTTTCACGGAGAAGTGTATTAAGTCACCTTCATTTGAAAAACACGGTTACTGAAAATCATCGATTGTAAAAAGAAACTTACGATCAACATGCATCAACTCAAAAAATTTTTGAACGATGGTTTGCGTGATTTAAAAGTGATGATTATGACACAGAAGGCAAGGTGAGGCCTGATTAGCCTTAAAAGTTCAAAGGTAACAAATTGAAAGCATTACTCGATGAAGAATGTTGTGAAATGCCAGAAAAATTTTTATTATCATTGGGGGTCACACAAAAAGTCTTTTGCCAATACTTCAAAGGAGTGAGATTCATTCAAAAGCAAGGAAATTGGATCTCTTATAAATTATAAATTGAAGCCGAAATACGTTGAAAGGCAATTTTGCATATAGGAAATGGCGCTTGAATGCTACAAAAAGTCATTATTGCACCGTATTATTGCTGGTGATAAAAAAAAGATACGTAACGATAAATGATCACATCTAAAGCCCGCCCAACGAGCCAACTGACTCCAATGTTAAGCCTTTTCCCAGTGCAACCTACCAGCCTTCCTGGATTTGCATCTTGGCCCGATAATATTTGAAGTTGTCATGACTTGTCGCTAATGCAGTTATTTAGCCAGAAGCAACTCCTTTATAATCCGATATGTGCTTAGATTTCCCGACGGGGCTAGATTCACTCTTATTTGGGTACGGTTTTCCGTCGACCCTCGTCAAATTTGGTTTGTGAACAAACCGGTTTCGGCCGTTTGCCATCTTCAGTGTTTTTTTCGTACGAAATAAGAGTCCTTTATAATCCATGAATTTTTTATATTTCTTCAAAGATTAATCCATTCAGCTCTTGGTCGATAGTTTTGCGCATTTTTTTGGGTCTTTTAATAGTGAAAGAAGTAGAATTTCTTAAGAGACTAAATACTTCCGGCTTAGCTTCCTTTCGGAAAAGCTTCATATTTGATTGTACGGCTACATTACAACTTGAGTATTTGCTTTCTAGCAGAGACAATATCGAACTACAGGCTTATTACCAGTCCGTCACAGTACAAAGTTATACTTCGTTATAGCGTGCAATACTCCTTTGCCAGTCAAAGTTTTGTTGTGACAGTGCAATGCCTATTGTAAATTTACCCATTGGTAAATATTTTATGAATTCTTAATCGTGGATCAAGTGATTACATTAAACGTTACGTATGCGATGCCTGCTTCAAAATGTGATTTATTTAAAGGAGGTTTCCGTTTGAAAAACGAACAATTTTAAGGCAAAGTTTATGTCATCCTTTTCCCTGTGGAGCATGTCAGCCTTCCTTCATTTGCATCTTCGTTTGATGATAGTTAAAATTGCCATTGCCGCTAACGCAGTTATCTAGCCCGAGGTAACATCTTTATATTTCGGAAACTCTTTAAGGTTTCTTTAAAGGTTTGACTATCTACTTCCATCTCTTACAGGTTACTCTCATGATTAAACTAGCTACATTTTCTCTATTCCTGGGTTCAGTTTCCTGTCCTTTTTTTCCGATTTCACTTACAAAAGGCTTTATATGCAAATGTAAGTCTTTATTACAGTTTGAGCTCCAGAGATTTTCAGTATTTGCTTAGTAGCAGAGGCAAGATCTAATTAGAAGACTGTTACCGTCCGCCACATTAAACTGTTATAATCAGATACAGTGAGCCATACCGTTTGCCTGGCAATCGAAGACTTATTGTGATAGGTGCAATGTCTATTGTGAATTAATAACATTTTTTATGAATTATTAATCGTGGATCAAATGATCACATTGAGCTCCATGCAAGTAAAGCTGTAAGCATTGTCTTTTTTTGGTAAAAAACAACTATTTCGCGGGTAAGTTTGTGTCAAGAGCTTGTTAATATAAAACATATTGATACTACTCTCTTTATTGTGACTAAGCTTTTCATTTATTGTAAATTATTCACAATAGATAGAAAGTATTTATATAAACGAGGTCAGATATTATTTTTAAGCTGACAAACAAACGTTGCGAAGCCTATAAAGTTCTTAATTAATTTGATGAATAACTTTCCATCGAAAGAAGCTTTTTTTTGTGGAATAATTTGAGAAGATATTTTCTTCTCCCAGTGCATTATCGCTACACACATGTTTGCAGAAAAATTGTGTATTCAGTATTGAACACAAACATTTTAATGGCGTCATTGATGGCGTGTAAAAAATTTATATGGGTCTCACTCTTACCATAATGGCAACCGAACAATCAGCCAAGCCAACCGGCTTGTATAAATATTGATGACATTAATTTTTTGTAGCTGTTATTATTACTCTTTTTTTGTGTGCGCCATTTACACTATACTGCAGAACCATATGTACGAGTACATATGCCCTCCACCAAAATGATTGATTTTAATACTTCAATTTATGCAATTCTTGTAACAATTTGAATTTCAAAAGTTTAATTTTAATTTTTTTTTGTATTTGTGTATTCATTTGTTAAAGTTAAATTTGTTATTTAAAAATGTTAATTTCATTTAATGCGCATCATTTCAATTATCAACATATCGACGAAAAAAAAACAAATTGCCATCAACAGCAGTTAAAGTGACAGTGGCACCTGCAGTCCGTAACTGTGACTTTTATTAATTTTCTTCTTTTATGCTAAAAATTGATATTTTAAATACATAAAAAGGCGAACTTTGTGTTAAGGAAAAATGAATGTAAAAAATTTTTTTATTACGCTGAGGTCAAATATGGCAAACAGGAATACAACACAATGGGCCTTCAAATAAAACTTGTTCAAATAAAATTTTTTACTTATTTTTTTCTTATTTTTTTAAAAGAAATCCAATGACAAGTATTTACATATTAAAAGAACTACTAAAAATTAAAATTTTTAAAGAGCAACAAATAATAATCTGCAACAATAAAATTCAACTTCTGTTAACAGAAGAACATTTTTGCTTTAGGCATGATCGCCTTTGGTCATTTGGTAAAAGAGTAAAGGATAATGTTACTTCTTCTAATCATTCAACCACCATCCGAGCTCCGCAGAAAATCCGTTACTATGCTGAAAATGTTCTTTCGAAATCGAGCGATTAAAAGGGTTTTAGCATATCTTATCATCAACAAATCTCCTGAGCCGGATGGGGTCCCAACGCTGGCCTTGTAACAGTGCTCTTCGTTGCTAGTTAAGAACCGTTTTTAGCACGTTGTATCATGCTGGTAAATTTACAAAGTGTTGGGCGGCCGATGCTCAAAAAGGATGAGGCTAATAGCCCTAAAATACCGTTTAATTGCAGTTTATTCTACACTTTCTAAAGTGATATTCTGATATTCTGGGCGCGAATATGACATTATTGTTATTACTGAAACTTGGCTTAATGACAAAATTAATAGCGGAGAGTTTTTTGATAATTATTACACAGTCTATCGTCATGATCGTTGTCTTACATTATCTGAGAAGGAAAAAGGTGGTGGTGTTTTATTAGCTGTGAGAGCGGATTTCACTTCGGAGTTTGTTTCTCTTAATTTTACTAATATAATTGATCACTTATGTGTTAAACTAACTTTTGTAAGTAATTACACCATTTTCATTATAAGTTCATATATTCCACCAAATAGTAGTTTTAATACCTACCTAAGTATATCATTTAAAAAATATTCAAAATCTTTTAGATGGTTTGGATTCAAACCAATATGTCCTAGTGTTTGGGGACTTTAATTTACCTAATATTCATTGGAAGTTTGAAGATAATGTTTTGTTTCCTTATAATGTGATTAGTGAAATAGATGAATATGTTACTAGTTTTTTTCTGCTAAATGATTTGAATCAACATAATAGTTTCAAAAATGATATAGGTAGGATTCTTGATTTAATTTTTGCAAATAGTTTCTTGCAATTTGGCCGGTTCTCCTGTTACCATAAATTCAGTTCATCATAAAGCCCTGGACTTCAAATTCGAGTTTTTTTCTTTTGATAATAATAAATTTGATCACGTGTTGGAATACAACTTTAATAAAGCCAATATTGAAGGTTGAAATAATTACTTTAAAGCAGTTGATTGGACTGTATTAGAGGAAATTAATGATCCGTGTGTAATTTATTCATTTATCTCTAACCACATTGATATGGCCATAAGACTCAATGTGCCAGTGTTCGAACCTAGGATTAATAATAAACCGCCTTGGTATAATGCCAGATTATGCCTTCTAAAAAATATTAGAAACAAAGCATATTCTAAGTTCAGAATTTCGAATAGTGACGTTGACCACAAAAAATTTTCTTTAGCGCGTAATGAATACAATTTCTTAAGAAACTTTCTTTACAGCCAGTATATATTTGAAATTGAAAACAAAATTAAGTCCAATTCTTCGGCTTTCTGGAATTTTTTAAGCGGTAAAAGAGAGAATAATATTACCCCAAAACGTATGTGTTATGATAACATGCAATCGTATGATGTATTAAGTACGTGTGATCTTTTTTCAAAGTATTTTTAAAGCACATTTGTTAAACCTGCTTGTAATGACTCCAGCTACCATCTCGTAGATAACGAAAGTGGTGGAATCAATTTAAATATAACCATTGCTGATGTGTATTATGCTATAAATGATTTAGCGAATGATACCAAATGTTCAGTTGGAGATTATCCTTCTATATTTTTTAAAAAGTGTTCAGCTAATATTGCGGCTAAATTTACTAAGCTTTTCAATTCATGCCTTGAACTTGGTGAATTTTTGGACTGCTGGAAGCTTTGTTGCATTATTCCAATTTTTAAATCTGGAGATCGTAGCTTAGTTACCAACTACAGGCCCATAATTAAACAAAGCCTATTTGCAAAAATATTTGATAATAATTTAAAGGGTAAACTATTTGAGTATGTTAAGAGCTTTGTTTCCGACCGGCAACACGGTTTTATGCCGAATAGGTCTACAACGACTAACTTACTATTATTAAGCCGTGATATTGTATCTGCTATGATGAGTAAGCGCCAATGCGATGTTATATACACTGACTTTGCTAAGGCATTTGATACAGTTAGCCATCATCTGTTACTGCTCAAGCTTTGTAAATTTGGATTTTCGAAAAATATTTTAGCATTCTTTCATAGTTTCTTGACCAATAGAAAACTTAAGGTTAAAATTGGTAATTCATTCTCTACTGATATAATTGATGCCTATTCAGGTATTCCTCAGGGAACGCTTATTGGTCCGTTATTTTTTATAATTTTTATTAATGATTTACCATTGAATTTTAAGTTTTCCAGCTGTCTTTTAATTGCTGATGATTTGAAATTGTATTCTACTATTGGCGATATTGGTGACTGCGAAAAGATACAGATTGATTTTAACAAACTGTCTGACTGGTGTTTTGAAAATGGCATACGTATTAATGTTTCAAAATGTTGTGTTGTCACATATGCTTATATTTCGGGTTCAATAAATTTTGATTATACTCTTGGTGGTTTCCTGCTTAAACGTGTAGCTGAAGTTAAGGACTTAGGAGTCATTTTTGTCACTAAATTAACATTCTCTAAGCATATCGACTATGTTATTTCTAGAGCTTATAGTATGCTTGGTTTCATTAGAAGAAATTCTAGAGATTTTAAATATGCATACACCCTCAAGTCTTTATATATTTCCTTGGTTCGAAGTATCTTGGAATATTGTTCCATTGTTTGAAATCCTAGTCATTTAGGCCCATCAAATCGTATTGAACGAATTCAGAGGATATTCACTAAGACTGCTTTAAAATTGATTTGGCCACATGAACTACCTTCTTATGATGTTAGGAGGAAAATGTTAGGCTTACAATCCTTAGAGGATCGTAGATCTTGCTCCTCATTATTATTTGTTTGTAATATACTATCTGACAATATTGATAGTCCGGAAATTAAAAATTATTTTACATTATACAGTCCTCCTAGGGACTTGAGAAATAATCGCATGTTTGAAGAATGTCTTTTCAGAACGAATTATGCAATTAATGAGCCGATTGCAAGATGCTTGCATTTATGTAATAGTTTTAACTCACATTTAAATTTTAATGTCAGTTATAATATGTTCAAGCTTCTTTTAGTCAAACATTATAATTAATATTGTAAAGTAATCTGTAGGAATTTAATTCTGTAGATGAAATAAGTAAATAAATAAATAAATAAATTGAAAAACTATCTTGGGAGGTGCCTGGAGTCCAACAGTTTACTTAGCGACCGACAGTAATGTTTACTTTCAGAATTCAGAGCCACCACCTTACCAGTGGTTGTTATAAATGGGATTTTTTCTAAATGGACTTCTTTGTCAAGCTTTCAACTACATACGCTCTTTCGCAGATGCACAATTTGTTTTGCATGTTCATTTAGTAATGGGCCGAACCAGTTGAAGGTGGGTTACAAAAGGCAAAACATGATATACTTAATCACGATCTCGCAACAATTTCCAAATGGGGTTGTGTGAGCAGAGTCGATTTTAATTCCCGTAAGACTCAATGTTGGATGCTTACGCATAGATGAGTGTTCGGAAATGATGCTGCATCTGTAATTATGGGTGGTAAAGGTGTTATGGAGTCTGAAGCTCTTGATGTTGTTGGCACATTTTTCAGGTTTCTGAAAAAGCTCACAAGTGCATTAAAACGCTGCAAAAGATAATTTACTCCATCTGACCTTCGTACTCCCCCCGGGGGCACATGATAGTCTTTTTGGAACCTACTATTCCATTTAGACTGGTGTCTTGCGGGGTAAAAGGGAGCCTAGGCCCCTCAAAGGCTAGTAGGAGTCACCTGGACAATCCACATATTTCCACGGGAATCAGTACGCTCGCAGAGTACACTATTTGTTCTCTTTAGGCAAAGATGTGCTCTGACTGGTTATTGAGGTTGGCCCCTATATGGGAGTATCGTGGTGGTTGTGGTTTCGGACCCTCATGAGAGTTTGTGGGTCGCATCTTTCAAATTAACACAATGAATGGTTCAGGTCCAGTGAGTATGAATGCTGTCGTGTTCCTGATAAAAAAGAGCTTCAGCGTTCTGGACCAGGAGTTGGAAAGTCTCCAACTCTTAAGCAAGGAGTGAAGGCTGCGGCCTACTTCGGGCTTTCGAAATTGCTACTAGAAGTGACCGGAGGATATACGTATTCGATGGCCTTCTAGGGCGTGGTTGGTGTTTAATCAACCAAGTGGTTTGACCACCATCATAAATCAAATCACGCACTGACCTTCGTACTATTTATACCACTCTATTCATAGTTTTTTTACAACTCTCATAAATGCGCCGGCGCAACGAATTTTATTTTGTAGTTATTCGACCGCGTACAAGAGAAGGCCAAGAAGCTCATTGGGGACAGTAAGATATCCAACTCTATTGATTCTCTGCAGCATCAACGCAATGTGGGTTATATTTCACTGTTTTATCGTAATGGTAAGTGATCTAATGAAATTACGGAACTTAAACAATTTAGAGAAGTATCGTCCGGCGGTATCAATACTCAATACTATAAGTCCTAGAGTATTTCAGAAAGTTACGATAGTGGTCTGAAGATAATTTCAGGAAAGTTTTAGTTGTTGCAAAATAAAGTTTACCCCCCAGGGGCACATATATAAGGTCTTTATAGAACTTCGACTATCTAGACACAGTGCAACTGGGGGAAAAAAGGGAGCCTAGTCCCCTGAAGTAAGCAGGGGTACAACTGGAAACTCCACATTATTTCCACGGGAATCAGTGACCCGCAGAGTTCCATTATTTGTCTCTTTAGACACTTAACTGTTTTCTGGCTGTTTATTGAGGTTGGCCCTATAAGGGAGTATCGTGGTGGTTGTGGTTTCGCGGCCCCATAACAGTATAACGGTTATTATGGTGGCCAGGATCATTTCACTGTTAATGACACCCTAAGTGAATGATCCAGTCCCGTGAGCATGCTAGACACATGTCTAACAGGAGAGTCTCCAACTCTTAAGCAAGGAGTGATGATTTGAAGCCCTGCTCTGGAATCATCGAAGTTGCAACTAGAAAGTTCTGTTGCATAGAATTATAGCTTCAGCTTCCTAGGACGAGCATGACGTTCCAAATTATGCATCTGATTAAGGCTTCATGGCCAGGCGCGGATGTAAATCTAATCACAAGTTGTTGCAAAATAAATAACATTCGCAGTTTTTTGTTAATCGCTGCAAATCGGCAAAATCATTAACATTCGGAATTTTTTGCTGACCGGTAGGTTGGTTTTTGGTTTTTTGTTAATCTTTGCATTTTTTTCGTAGTAATTAGCCATAATATACAAATAAGTATATTAAGTATTGTTATCGTCCTGGTGACTTGTAAAAATAGAAGTACTAACTAGTACTAAATTGTTTGCTTTATTTTGCTTTAGAAAACAAACTTCTTGTTAGAACAATGGATACATGGCAGAAAAGAGTTTTTGCCGCCAAAGTCCTAAAGAAGCAACAATTATATAAAAAGTCTGACTTTTTTGTTCGCAAAATTACATTATTAAAGAGTGAGTAAAATTTCATTACGGAATATACAATTTTTCTGCAAACTTATGTAAAGCAATAATGCACTGAGAGAAGCAAATACCTTTTTAAATTATTCCAAAAAAACTGCTTGATTTGGGGGAAATTCACTCATCAACTGAGTGAAGAATAAATAAATTTCATATATTGTGATAAGTAACGATAAAGGGCATGCTGAGTCACAATAGAGAGGGAGAGAGAGAGAGCAGAAGCAATATATTTCATATTAAAAATCCTTTGACACGAACTTCGTCTTGAAATTGTTGGTTTTCCAACGGAAGCCTCTTGTACATTAACCACAGTTTGGAACATGCATTACATAGGTTATGCCGAATGTAATAATTTGATCCACGATTAACAATTCATAGAAAATTTTATGAATTTTATGAATAGACACTGCAATATTACAATAAGTTATAAGGCTGCCAGGTACGCGGTATGGATCTATATTACTGAGAATACATTTTTAATAGGTTTCTAGTTAGATCTTGCCTCTACTACTAAATAAATATTGGAAAAGTTGGAATTTTTTTAAACGGCGACCTTTTTGGCAAGAGAAGTATTTTTTAAAAATTTGGACGCAAAAGAGAAGCTTTCCTAAACAGCGAACTTAATATGAATACCGTACTTTTCTCTAAAAAAGTTAGATTTTGAAACCGTGATTTTATGTGAAAGAAGTTACCAACAAAAAAAGGTTAGTTTTTTCCTAAAGACCTAACTAAATAATTCAATCGGTAGTAGCGACCGGTGGTATGCACAAAGGACAGGGACTTGATCAATGCGAGTTAATGACTCGCTCTTACTAGGAATTCCAAATTCATGTGAACAGTTTCAGTTCACAATCCCAAGCATGAACCTTGAACCCGAATCTCTCGGTCTAGGATTTACACGTTGATACTTTCATTGTAGCGCGCGTGTAGCCCCATCAATAGAGCATCACAGACCTATTATTGCTCAATCTAATTATTGCTAGACGCAATTTGTCCATTTAAGAAGCTAGTGTCCTTTATAATGGGACAACCAACAGCTACGGCTTCACTCTTGTAGATATCATCAAACACTTATACATTTTACGATGCTCATGAATGAAGGTTACAAAAAGCTTCAAGCACCATAATCCTGAAAGCATCTATTGAATATATTTAAGTCTCGTTCGTTATCGGAATTAACCAGACAAATCACTCCACGAACTAAAGACGGCCATGCACCACCACCCATTCGAGAAAGAGCTATCAACCTGTCTTACACACTTATGTTCGGACCTGGTAAGTATTCCCGTATTTTTTCTGTAAAAAAACCTGACCTTTTTCTGAAAAAGTTATCTGTTTAAACCGTGACTTATTTCTAAAAAAGTTTAGCTTTTTAAATCGTGACTTTTTTCTGATAAAAGTTATGTTTTTAAAACGTGACTATTCTGAAAAAGTTGCCTTGACTTTTATCTAAAAAAATTTACATTTTAAAATCGTTAATTTTTTTCAAGGTACCTTTTAAAGGGTGAATTTTTTCTAAGAAAAGGTACCTTTTTTTACTATTCTAAAAAGAGCTGCCGTGACTTTTATCTGAAAAAATTTAACTTTTAAAATCGTTAATTTTTTTTCTAAAAAGGTACCTTTTAAAGCATGATTTTTTCAGAAAAAAGTTAGCTTTTTAAACCGTTACAGAAAAAAGGTAGCTTCTTAAATGGTGACTCTCTTCTAAAAAGGTACCTTTTTAAACCCTGACTTTTTTTATAAAAAGGTACTTATTTAAACCGTGACTCTTTTTACGACTTTTTTTGACTTTTTGATGATAAAGCGTGCCTTTTAAACCGTGAGTTTTTTCTGAAAAAGTCACCTTTTAAACCGTGAGTTTTTTCTGAAAAAAGTCACCTTTTTAAACCATGAGTGTTTTCTGAAAAAAGTTATCTTTTTAAACCGTGAGTTTTTTCTGAAAAAAGACACCTTTTTAAACCGTGAGTTTTTTCTAAAGAAAGTCACCTTTTCAAACCGTGACTTTTTTCTGAAGAAAGTTACTTTTTAAAATTGTCTTTTTTTTATCAAAAAGTGTTTTTTGTATCATGACGTTTTTTAGAAAAATTTACACCTTCAAACCGTGACATTTTTTATAAAAAGCTGATTTTTTAAACAGTGACAGAAAAGGTGACTTAAAAGTTTCTCGTTCGTCATAAAAATTTAACAATTTTCAATAGCGACTTTTTCGTCATTTTAACGGCATTTTTTATATCTAAAAAAGGCAATTTTGAGAGTATTGATTTTGTGAACAGCGTGATAAGAATGAAAACCGTGACTTTTTGACGAAAAGCTGAACGTTTAAAATATTGATTTTTTTTTTTTAAAAAGTGAAATTTTTAGGCCGCAACTCTTTTTTTAACATTTATTAAACATGGCATTTGTAAAGCGTGACATTTATTTTAAAAAAGTGAATAAAATGTCACTTTTTTAAAGTGCGACTAAAATGTCACCTTTTTATAGAGTTTTGCTCTAAATAAAGAAAAATAACATTTCTTAAATCGTTTTTGAGGAATGAGCAAGTGAAAGAATAAACTATCGGTTTTGCTAGAAATTCATTGTTCAGTAGGCCAGAGTAGTAACGCTGAAACCCTTCTAACGGGTTAAAACTTAAATTTTTTGTTTTTTTTAATTATTATCGCTTTGTCAAAATGCAACATTATTTTTTCCACCACCCAATAATTTAACTTTATTATCTCCAATCATAATTTTTTTATTAAACAAATTTTCTTTATTAATAATTTTCAATAATAAAAATCATTCACCAATTTATGTAAATTATAGCAAAAAAAAAAAGAAAAAAAAAACTTGTCATAATTTCCATGAAATATTTCCTACAACAAAATATTTTCTTCATTATGAAGTTTTATGTAAATTTATTTTATTTACGTTATTTCAATGTATAATTGTAAATATAATTTTTATTTTTAATTTTTTTAATATTGAAGTTTAATTGATTGAAATACAATAATTGTGGTCACAATTATTTTACACAATTTCTAATAAAATTATGGTCGAAATACAAAATAACTAAAAACCGCCAATAAAACACAAAAAGCGTACATATAATTTTAAAATATAAATAAATAAAAAAATGCATTGGAAATAAATAAATAACAACAATTTAAATTGATACCTGTTACAATAATAATAAAAATGTTTAAATAAATTTCAATCAAGTGACAGCGACAATTTCCATATGCAAGTGAAATGAGAAATGATCATTAAACTAAAATACAATTTTAATTAAAGGACAGTAGTGATAGATGAGAAGGAGGAGAAATTAAGCGGTTAAAAAAATATTAAAATGCCTAGACTGAATACCATGTTAAATGAATATTTACAAATTTTAAATGTGACATTAATTATGAATGTGGCCAATTTATATGTTGGCATTTACTTATAAATTTATATTTATTTTGAATATATTAAAATTGTAGCAATGTGGAACAAAATTATTAATTGAGAAATATATTTTTGCTGTGCACATTTATAATTGTTATTTTAAATAGCAATCAATTATAGCAGGAAAAGGACCAGGTACGCAGTTAACTATTTTTATAAAGGATCCGCCAAATAACTTTTTTTTGGTTTTGTTTTAAATGCTATAAACAAAACTACTGAATATTTTCTTAAATTTCTTTTTTTATTTGAAAGTACAATCCTTCCGGTTAATAATGGAAAATAATTTCATTCAAATGGCTGCCTCGGCTGGCCATGCAGTAGCCTACACGATTGGTCCAATTTTTAAGCACATTATCGATTGTGTGTAGCTGTGTTTCACCAATGGCTTCACGAATATTGTCCTTTAAAGTGTCAATTGTCTGTGACTTGTCGGCGTAGCACTTATCTTTGATGGCACCCCACAAATAATAGTCCAACGGTGTGAAATCGCAGCTCCGAGGTGGCCTAATGACATCAGCTCTGCGGCTGATAATACGATCTTCAAAAATAGCGCGCAAAACATCGAGTGTAGCTTCGGCTGTGTGGCACGTAGCGCCGTTCTGTTGAAACCAAATGTTGCCAATATCCTCCTCCTCAATTTTTGTGAAAAAAAATTATGATTTAATGTGTAGGGTGGGCAAATTTAAGGTTAGGAAGTACATGGCCTTTAAATACACAGTCATTTACATTTCAAATTTATTAATAATAATGTAAGGTAAAAATATGAGAATTAACGTTGGCAGACGTCGCCCTTTTCACAAAATTTTGAAATACATTTTGCAACAAAGCTACGTTTACCGCGACAATACAGCGCCGGATTTTATCTTTCAAAGCGTCAGTTGTTTGTGGGTTGTTTATGTAAAAGTGGTCTTTTAAATGTCTCTGGATGACCAATTGATATCGCAAAAGAGAGAAATTATGCGACCGAAAAATTTCTCATGCAATAACTGAATTTTTTGGGTGGGCGTCTGGTTTGTGGTGCCTTATTGCTGAAACCAAAGGTTGCTGTTAATATCTCATTTTCTCGGCCATTTTTCGTCTACTGGAAAATGAAGGATGATTTTTTTTTTGAAAAATGCTTTGGTTTCGTTTAGATTTTCAAACAACCAAAATTCACAATTCGACAAAAGCAATTGTCGGCCAGCTTTAATTCTTGAACGAGTTGAACTTTATAATGGGGAATAGATGATTTTTATGTAAAATATTGCACAAGGTGTATCTAGTTCTGCTTAATTATTGGGAACATCGAGAAGTTCATGTTTCAGACTCAGCGGCTTTGTTTGCACAACTTTACGCCACGAGACAATTGTTTTGGTCTATTGCCGGCAACGATACCATAATACTCGAATAATTTACGCACACCAGTCTTAGAAGATGCCTGATTATAAGAAAATGCTGCTCAAATTTTACGAAGTGATAGAGTGAAATTGTCACTATTTTGATAAAAAATTTTCACAATTTAAGTTCTGTGCTGAAGAATGTAACCTTTCATGTTAAAAATTTCCCAACATTTTACTAAATAAATGTTAAAAAATGAAAGCTCAAATCTTGATATTTAATCGTTTGACACAGACAATTTATTTGCTAACCTCAAATACTAAAAAGCAGTTTCTAGTATTTGTAAATTTAGGATGTAATTGGACTGAGTTCCAGGCCATTATAGTGCTGAGCATAGCTAGAGTATAGAGTCGGTAAATTTTTTTTTTGGCAGAGTATGAGATGGCTTGTTATTAAGCAGAAGTTCTCGTTTATGGAAAAGTAGAGTTTGGTGAAATAAACATTTTTTCTAAAAATTTCTTTGGAAAAATAAAACTTTTTTAGAAATAATATTGCATCGTTCACCTTTAAGTGATTTGGAGCCATTTTTCTATTTTATGTACAGCTTCTTTAAACATCATGATATGACAACCATTTTATAAATAGATCTTGTAAATCAAGGAGAATTAAGTGTAAGTAATCAATAAAAAATGTAAGAGCTTGGGTGACTTTATTCACAATCAAACGCTCAAGAAAAAAAAAAATTCGTTATCAACCTAACGGAAATCGCTAGCCTACACCGATAAGCCCTAAACGATTGACCACATAGGACGCGTTATTAACGATATACAAACTTTTATTTTAAAAACAGTTTTTGAAAATTGGAGCTCCAGATTAGACTGCTTTTGAGCCAGCCGTGGCATCATATGCCAGAAATCATATTGAAATTGTAGTGGCAGAAAATTAATGTCATCTGCTTTCGTTTTCTCAATTCGGAAAAAATATTTTGAAAAGTCTGTCAAGTGTGAAATGAATTCATTTAAGACATGGGCCACCCTTTAATTATTAATAATAATATTTTTAAGCTCTAATTAATTCAAAAGTATCAAGTATCTATCTATAACAATTCAAAACACAATTCTTATAGCGCCAAAATCTTTAATTTATAAATTTTTTATTACAGTAGACTTAGCGCTATGTGGTGTGTAAACCTTTCATGTATCTAAAGTCACATTTGTAAAAATCAAGATATCTATGCCAGCATCCTTTAATTTTCGAATTTATTGGTGGTACTTACTTTTATAGCGGACATATTTGCATGCCCTTTGTGTAAAGCTTTAAAGTCTACTTAGTAATAACTTTAGCGAACAAGAAGTTTGTTTTTTTAATTTTGGCAACACCGACAATGTAATTGTTTTGACAATTAGTTTTTTGACGTTTTTGTAGCAATATTTACAATTGCTACAAATTGTTACAATGAATTCAATTTCGCAAAAGTTACATTTCGTAAAATTCGTGATATTTTCCGACAAAATAATCGTCCTTCTGAGGCCGCTGTTAAAAATTTGAACGTTAAATTTGATTCAACAGGCTCGATACAAAATGTGTTCGACCGGGCTGTTCAACTAAAAACATCGCAGCCGGGAGCTAGAGTATTGAAGCAGATCCATGCACGAAAATCGCATTAAAATAATTAAAATCCACTATGAAAATGGTGGTTCTATTAAACTTACATTTCGTAAAATTCGTAATATTTTTGGAGAATAATCGTCCCTCTGAGACCGCTATTAGGAATTTGATTGTTAAATCTTAAGTCGATAGCATTTGATGTATTATTGCCGACGTGTAAGTGTGATTTAACACCGCTGGATTAATTTTTTGTGGGGCTATGTTAAGGAAAGAGTCTATACAGAGCCGATCGAATCGATTGCAGCCTTAAAACTCAAAATCCGTGATGTGATTAGCGAAATAAGACCGCCATTTTGCAAAGAACTGCCTAAAAACTTTGATGAAAGAATCGACTTCTATCAGCGTGAACGTGGTAAAGATTTGCCACATATCATTTGTCGAAGTTTTCTCTTCGTTATTAAATAAAAATTTGAATCATCTTAATCAAAATATTTTTTTTTATTTTGTTTTAGAGAACAAACTTCTTGTGAAAAAAAACCTTTACGTCAAAATCACATTACTATGGGAACAGCCCTTATATTAAAATTGTGATTTGTCATTTTTTGCGTTTGTTTTTATGGGCGACATAAAAATAGTTGAAACTAAAGTGGCTGCCCCTACCATGGGGAGAATCTATTGAAGGCATAGTTGGATCAGAGTTTAAAAACTAACAATAATTTTATAAATAACACATCCCTTGCCGAACACCCTTTTATTAATAGGGTAGTATACTTTCTGCAAATATTTTAAAACTCTACTTATTACGATTATAGATATAGAGGAGGTTATGACTGACGGACTAATGAAATGATGGAAATACGGATAAAAGGGCCAATAGGAATTTAATCTAGAAAAGAACATAAAAAAAGTAAATTAAAAATGACAAATATAAAATAATTAAGCATAAATGTTACGCTCACTCAGGATAGCATCTTTTGCTTGCTCTCGTTAGTGCAATAAAAAGAAAATCCCGAGATCACCATTATTTATGCCTATAACGCTAGGCAATGCCTAACTTTAATGCGTAGAAATAAGATGAATGGCATAACAGTTGTTCCTAATTGTTGGTGACTTTACAGATCTTCCTCGTATGACATTATTATTATAATTATTTATTTGCTAGAAATTTAATTTTATAAATTTCAATAATGAAATCTGTTAGCATCACCACCAATTCAAACTCTTTTTAACACCAAAAAAAAATA
Source organism: Trichopoda pennipes (assembly GCA_030448955.1). Taxonomy (NCBI): domain Eukaryota; kingdom Metazoa; phylum Arthropoda; class Insecta; order Diptera; family Tachinidae; genus Trichopoda; species Trichopoda pennipes. Next base: position 468,851 of record JASKUP010000068.1, on the reverse strand, counting down.
AAAAATTAAAAATTCCAAATAAATTCAAGCGTCTGGTTCATTGCACTGGTGTCACTCTGTCTTTAACCCAATTTGTTAATTTTACAGACAACAAATGTTGTTTTCGTTTGGCATTTGAAATTAAATCATAATTAAAATGCTTTTTAGGTAAAAACGAAATAAATAAAAGTTTGTAAAATACATCAGGCGATTATTTACTTCATGATAACGTAAAAACACAAAAAAAAACAACATACGAACGTTGACAACATTTTAATGAATTAGATGGCGAAAAATTGTATATAAAAAGACCTTAACCTCGAATAAAGGTTAAACAAATAATCACACAAACAGAAATGTGATAAACAAAAACATAGAAATTGTCGTTTATACGTGTTGAATAAATTATTAGAGTTATAAGTGGTTTTAACCCTTTTTAATGTAGAGCACTTCGATGGTACTAAAATAAGTGAGGAAGTTTATGGGAACAATACATAATAAAAATCCTGATTAACAGTTTTATTTTTGTCTGGTCAGTGAAGGTTAAAAATAAATGGACAGATATTTTTGTAGACCAGTTATTTAATATTGGCGTGACTATATGACTTTGATTTACACACAGTTACGACAACAGAGTCAATAATAAAATGTACTGCATATATTCCGTCCCCTCAGTGAAACTAGAGATTTTTTCTGAAAGTGACTGTGTTCCTTAAATGGTGAAAAAAATGTTTCACGTATTACAAATTTTATAAGAGTAACAATAGGAATGAGGATGTAGACGCGGCCCTCGCTCAATACTGTGACCGATTTATGCAGGAGAGTGGAGGAAAAAGTACTTTAACACTACTTCTCATTTGCTTCTCTACAGCTGACGCAAAAATGATTACATACAGCCGTTAGTCGCTGTGAACTTCTGGTCATCAAAAGCAGTCCTACATCGAAATATGTGCCTTCATGTCGACATTTGCATGTCCAAGCTTTTCAGAGCTCGGCAAGCTGAACATATTTGAGCTTCGTTACTTATACTCTTTTCGTTCAGAGAACTTTTGCTGAAATTATATTTACCCTACTCAATCTCTTTGCTATATAGCTTCTTTGCTTGAAAAAATCTGCTGTAATCAGGATGACTGGCCTCTTCATACACATAAGCTTAGTTCTCTAGAAAAAACAATCAACATTTTACTTTTGCTCAATTAAAAGCTAAATGTGTAAAACTTTACAATTTTTCAGCTGGAAAATGTGTGTAAATCATAAAATGGCAATTATGCCGCGTAAATGAGGAATAATGCTGATTCAAAGTTTTTCCAAGAAAGTTTGAAAGTTATTTCTAGTCCACTGAAAAGTATAAGCCATACCTCAATACTGTGCTCAACACAATGGGCGCCAATAAAATATTAATTTCAATATCTGCACTTTGCAAAGTATCTGCAGATAATTCTTCAGCTCCATAAATGTACATAAAATTGCACCAAGCTAGATTTCCCGACGCGGTACTATAGTATAGCTCTAGGCACTAACAGTCTTTACAGGAAAGTTAAGGTATGATTTTTTTTTATAGAAAAATTATAACTGATAAACCTTAAGAGGAAAAAAATGAGCCATGACATTCTTTTTTAGTAAAATCATGACTGATGAAAGATATCTTGAGAATAATTCCGATTGAAGAACTATTTTTTAGAAAAATTATCATTGATGAAAATTTTCCTTAGAAAAATTATGATTGATAAAAATTTTCCTTAGAAAAATTATGATTGATAAAAATTTTCCTTATAAAAATTATGATTGATGAAAATTTTTTTTAGAAAAATTATGATTAATAAAAATTTTCCTTAGAAAAATTATGATTGATGAAAATTTTCCTTAGAAAATTATTATTGATGAAAATCATGACTGATGAAAGATATTTTGAGAATAATTCCGATTGGAGAACTTTTTTTTAGAAAAATTATGATTGATGAAAATTTTCCTTAGAAAAAATATGATTGATGAAAACTTTCTTTAGAAAAATTATGATTGATGAACATTTTCCTTAGAAAATTATTATTGATGAAAATCATGACTGATGAAAGATATCTTGAAAATAATTCCGATTGGAGACCTTTTTCTTAGAAAAATTATGATTGATGAAAATTTTCCTTAGAAAAATTATGATTGATGAAAATTTTCTTTTGCAAAATTACAATTGATGAAAATTTTTTTAGAAAAATAATGCTGACGAAATTTTTCTTTAGAAAAATCATGCTGACGAAAATTTTCTTTAGAAAAAAAAATTGTGGTGAAATTTTACTTAAAAAAGAAGTCTGACGAAATTTTTCTTTAAAAAAAAAACGCTGACAAAATTTTTTTTTAGAAAAAAAATGCTGACGAAATTCTGCTGGCGGATTTTGTTTTTAGGAAAATCCTGCTGACGAATTTTGTTTTTAGAAAAATTCTGCTGACGAAATTTGTTTTTAGAAAATTTCTGCTGGCGAAATTTTTTTTTAGAAAAATTATGCTGACGAAATTCGTTTTTAGAAAAATTATGCTGACGAAATGTGTTTTAGAAAAATTATGCTGACAAAATTTGTTTTTAGAAATATTCTGCTGACGAAATTTTTTTTTAAAAAAATTATGCTGACGAAATTTTTTTTTAGAAAAATTATGCTAATGAAATTTTTCTTTAGAAAAATTATGCTAATAATATTTTTCTTTAGAAAAATTATGCTGATGAAATTTTTCTTTAGAAAAATTATGCTGACGAAATTTTTCTTTAGAAAAATTATGCTGACGAAATTTTTCTTTAGAAAAATAATGGTGATAAAATTTTTCTTTAGAAAAATATTTCTGGTGAAATTTTTCTGTAGAAAAATATTTCTGATGAAGTTTTTCTTTAGAAAAATATTTCTGATAAAACTTTTCTTTAGAAAAATATTTCTGATGAAATTTTTTTTTAGAAAAATATTGCTGAAGAAATTTTTCTTTAGAAAAATATTTCTGATGAAATTTTTCTTTAGAAAAATATTGCTGAAGAAATTTTTCTTTAGAATAATTATAAATGATGAAATTTTTCTTTAGAAAAATTATGACGGGTAAAATTTTTCTTTTGAAAAAGTATGACTTGTAAAATACTTTTTTAGAAATATGACCGCTGAAATTATTTTTTAGACAAATTATGACTGATGTAAATTTTCTATAGCAAAACTATGACAAGAAATTTTTCTATATCAAAATTAGGGCTGAATATTATCCTATAGCAAAATTAGAACTGAAGAAATTCTTCTGTAGCAAAATTTGGACAGATGAAATTTTTCTTTAGGAAAATTAGGACTGATGAAATTTTTCTATGGTAAAATAAGACTGATGAAATTTTTCTATAGTAAAATTAGAACATGAAATTTTTTCATATAAAAATTAGAACTGGTGAAATTATTGTGTATAAAAATTAGAACTGATGATTATGAATGATGATATTTTTCTGCGGCAAAATTATGAATGATAAAATGTTTCTATAGTAAAATTATAACTAATAAAATAGACTATTGAAATTTGTTTATAGCAAAATTAAGACTGATGAAGTTTTTCTATAGCAAAAATTTAGACTGATGAAATTTTTCTATATAAAAAATTAAGACATGAAATTTTTCTATAGGAAAAATTAAGACTGATGTTTTTTTCTATAGGAAAAAATAAGACTGATGAATTTTTTTCTATAGGAAAAATTAAGACTGATGAAATTTTTCTATTGCAAAAATTAAGTCCCTTTTCTATAGTAAAATTAGAACATGAAATTTTTTCATATAAACATTAGGACTGATGAAATTATTCTGTATAAAAATAGGACATGATTATGAATGATGATATTTTTCTGCGGCAAAATTATGAATGATGAATTTTTTCTATAGCAAAACTATAAGTAATAAATTTTTTAAAGACTGTTGAAATTTTTTTACAGCAAAATTATGACTGAAGAAGTTTTTCTACAGCAAAATTATGACTAAAAAAATATTCTATATTAAAATTATGGCTAATGAGGTTTGTTTAGGGAGAAATTTCGACTAATATAATTTTTCTATAGAATAATTATGAGTAAAATGTTTCTACAAAAAAAATTATGTGTGGTGAAATTTTTCGATAGAAATATTATGAGGAAGTTTGCTATAGAAAAATTATGACGGATGCAATTTATATTTTGAGTGAAATGAAACCAAATGATAGGTGCAAAAATCTTTTAGCTTTATAGTAGATAATAAATAAATCTAATGTTTGTCTTTGTGGTAGTTAATTTCTCAAAGATTGCCACGTATTGTTAATGCACAGTATAACCCTTGATGCCCTCAACAAGAATTTGGAACATTTTTGTAGCAAATACGCGAACACTAGTTTCATGATTTGTTTGCGTACATTTTATCTGCATTTAGTCACTCTAGATAAGATTTTGCGCCCCATAACCAACATGTATGTTTAGACATTAGTGGCTAAAGGTATCTCCAATACATTGTGGCCGTTGCTCAATGTCAACTTCTATCGCTTTTTAATATTAAAAATATTTTTTCAATTGTGTGTGTTGCTTTTACATTTTGCAGATAAATAATTGCTCTAATCTCATTTTCACAGTTTTCCAATGACACTTAATAATAACATTAAATGACAAAACCATTAGCCAGGCTTAAATTAATAAATTATATGAAATCATTAATATAAATATAAAATATTAATTAAATAAAATACGATTCGATTAATGTCCTATTAAAACTGGAAACACAACAATTAAAACCAACAAAAAATAAAAAAATAAAAAAAAAATTGAAAAATAAACTGAATTAATTATAAAATGTTTGTTATATAAAATAAAAAAATGTGTTGCCAGCACAAGCAAATCAGACCAATAGGCATTTAGCTACGTGGGTTACAGCCCTCAAACAGGACATCGTACGAGTATTTTGTCTGGCAAAATAAAAAATTACTGTTGCAACCACAACTGTTTGTTACATTTTTCCTTAAAATATACTTAAAAATATAAAACATTATGAAAAAACCAAATCGCCCAATAAACAACATTTAAAAATATAAAAAAAAGCCAGCTCAGTTAGCACTCTTAGTTACGTTACCCTTGCCTGGTTTGCTGATGGCTTTTTAAGTGGGTTCTCATGGACATGGCTTGACACACATGTATTTGTTGTTAATATTTTAATGTGAATTACAATTTATCGTTTAAAAACATGAACGTAAAATCTGAAATAATAAAAATTTATTGCAAAATAATTGCAATCTCATTAGGGCAACAGCTTCCAACATGTGTGTGTGTGCATGTTTAAGTTTTTCTGGGCAGGTTACACGGTATGATAAGATACCGTTAAACAATTGTTTTTTTTTTTTTTTGGAATGTTAACCAGCAAAAAGCAGAAAATGGTCCAATAAAATTGTTGCAGTTGATACCAATTAGTATTATTTTAATATTGAAACTTTAGTTTATACCCGCTAAGCTTTTTTCTATATATCCTAAGGCTATACCTTACAATAGGCAGTGGTGGCATTGACGATTTGTTTGCTGTTTTTCAACAAGAAGTTAGTTTTCTAAAGTTAAAAAAATTTAGAATAAGATGATTCATTCATTTTACTGTATTACGAAGAGAAGAGTTTGGCAATGAAACATAATATCTGGGAAATGTCCACCATGACCACGCTAACAGATGCCGATTTTTTCATTAAAGTTCTTAATCACTTTTTGGCAAAATGGAGGTTCTATTTCGTTTATTACATCACGTATTTTTAACTTTAAGGCTGAAATCGATTCGATTAGCTCCGTATGGACTATGTACTTAACATAACCTCACAAAATATTACCCAAATTAGAGTATATTCCAATAGTGTTAAATCACTCTTAACTGTTGATTGTCGTGGAATTACGCGATCAGGAAATTTGGTGTGCATTAAATTGATCGTTTCATTGACTGTGTTATATATGGCACCGTCCTGCTGATATCCATGTCGTCAATAATAGGCCAACATTGAATTGTAAGCATCTCGCGTTAGCGTGATCTATTGAGCGTTACCGCATTTCCAGCCTCATCTTCGAAAAAAGCGGCCCTATCACGCATCCAAATCACATGGTGCGCTAACCATACAATGACACATTAAGCATGCAAAGGCTTCTCGCTCTATGCTTGTTGACATACCCTGATAAGTAGGGCTTCGTCTGAAGAAATTTTTTTTCGGAAAAATCAGCTGGTTGCTCCTGAATGAATTGAGCGAATATACGCGGTGATGTGAATGGTTGGTCGGCTTCAATTCCTGCACCTTGCAGGATTTCAAAGTAAAATCCCTACGCAAAATTTGCCATGTGGTGGTTTTGGATAACCCCAATTGTTGTGAACGTCGAGGAATTAACAAATTTGGATCGACTTCAATAATGTGGCTCACAGCTGCGATATTGTCAGCTGAATAACCCAGTCAAACTCATTTTGTATCGAGCCTGTCGAATCAAATTTAACGTCCAAATTTTTAATAGCGCTCTCAGAAGGACGATTATGTTGTCGGAAAGTATCACGAATTTTACGAAATGTAACTTTAACAGAACCACTATTTTCATAGTGGATTTTAATTATTTTAATGTGATTTTCGTGTGAAATTGAATTCATTCTAACAATTGCTAATGCATCTACTACGAATACGTCAAAAAACTAAATGTCAAAACAGTCATGTTGTTGGTGTTGCCACAATTGAAAAATAAAGTTCCGATATTATAAAATATTGATCAGAATTGCTTGATGCCCCGCTAAATGGCAGCTGTCATATCCTAATTATGATATGGAAATCATTTTCAATTTAGTGTTCATCACATCTGCAATAAGATCTTTATACTGATTCCCTACTCCCGTCCATGTATTCCACTGCGGATATGTTCACTCAATACTGACAGCAGTATTTAGACCCTAAAAGTATACATTTTATGGAGACATTATGGAAACATATGTAAATGGCATCCTGGTCACTGTTGCCAGATTTGCCAATTTTGATGGAAAGCTGTTAAATTTGATCAAATAAATCATTGAGAAAAGCCCGTGAGTGTTGGTCCGAAAAAAAGAGAAGAGAGATAGCGAAAAGTTATCTGACAGTAGCGTTTTTCATATTTAAAAAGACAGAGATGGCTATATCAGCCACATTGAAGAACTAGAGAAGATATAAAAATAAGACTGCAAAGTGGCCATTAAATAAAAATAAAATATTCCCCAAAAAACCTTGTTATTCGTCAAAATAACATTTTGATTCTTTAAAAAGCATGCAATATTGATCATTTTAAAATGGATAAATTAATTAAAAAATCAACACTTGAATGCCCTTTGATATTACCATTCTTAAGCCGTGGCGTTTTTCATATCTGACTTTTTAGCTGTGTGAGTCATATGTAATTCTGTACGTCTGTCAAAGACTTTTAATATTTGGTCAGCAACGTAAACATACAGTTTAATAATAATTTTAAGTTTAATAACTTATTTATTGTATAACCAACCTGTTCCATTTTTATTTTAAAAATTGATCTTTAAGTTTAAAAGATTTTCAAAAATAGGACGCATAATATCGAGTGCAACTTCGGCTGTGTGCCACGTAGCGTCGTCCTGTTGAAGCCAAATGTTGCCAATATCCTCCTCTTCAATTCGTTCAACATGGCCCAGTAACGATCGCCATTGACTGTATTGGCCACTCCTTGCTCATTTTCGAAAAAAATGGCCCAATTATGCGTCTAGACTAAAATCCGCACCTAAAAGTGACTCGTTTTGGGTGCGTCGGCTTTTCAATGTATGCGTGCGGGTTTTCTGTTCCCCAAATGCGACAATTTTGCTTGTTTACATAACCGCCAAAATCAAACTGACTTTCACCTGAACAGATAATTTTTTTTTTGCAAAATCGGCATCTTCTGTAAGTTGATCGCAGGCCCACTTAGCGAAGCACTGAATGGTCACTTGGCTTCAACTCCTAAAGTAATTGGACTTTGTATGGCGTCATACCAAGGTCTTTATGCAAAATTCGTCTCAATGATGTCTCTGAAATGTTCAATTGTTGAGAACGACGGTGAATTGATGTTGATGGCGCTTCACGCACACTTTCTACCACAGCAGCAATGTTCTCGGGTGTACGCACTGTTTTTGGCTTTTCATGCTTTGATTTATCGATGGGATGCCAGTTTCTTTCACTTTTTTCACAAGATAACGAACATACGGAGCTGACGGTGATTCTCTTCTTCCAAAATCCGTACGCAATTTTTGCACTCATTCTGCAACATTACCATGATTTTCAAAGTAATGTCGCAATGTTTCCCAGCGTTATTCAAGCGTATACACAACCATATTTTCCAGCGGAAGGATAAAACTAATTATCTGTCAAATCAAACATTCACAAAATAAACACAAGATAAAAAAAACGTAAGATGCCTCGTGAAGAATTTTGCCGAGCGTAGCACAATCGCAAGAAGGCCTTATTATCGAGATCCCTCAGTTCGGACGCTGGAAACTATTGCTGCTGTAGCTGCTGCCATGCAATCCAATCCTGGAAATCCTACAAGGAGCTTATCTGCTCAAATGGATGTCAGCACGCAGTCACTGCACACAATTTTGCACTAAGATTTAAACTTATTTCCATATAAGATTCAGTTAATAAACAAACTGAACCCAAGAGACTTCCCGATTCACTTGGAATTTTGTAAGAAGACCATTCAAATGGTGTCAGAGAGTGAAAACGTCTTGAACTGCATTTTTATGTCTAACGAGGCACATTTTGATTTAAACGGCAATGTTAACAAACAAAATTGTCGAATATGGACTAATTCTAAGCCTCAGATACTCCATCAGGTGCAATTACATCCACTTCGCGTCACTGTGTGGTGTGCAGTTTCTTCAAGGTCCATTGTGGGGCTTTACTTTTTCAAGAAAACGATCTTACGGTCAATGGCGACCTTTAGTTAAAGATGTTGAAAGAATTTTTCTTTTCAAAACTACGCCGAAAGAGAATCCCTTTCAACGCCCCTGCTATCATAGAATTGTGGCAAAAATTTCCCAATAAACTGATTTTAAGAAACGGAATGTGGACGTTTACCTCTCAGATCTCCTGATCTTACGGCATCTGACTTTTTTTTGTGGGAGTTATTGTAAAGAAGAAGTTTACACAAGAAAACCAAGATATTTGGATGACTTAAAGCAATCCATTTGAATGGTAATTGAGGCAATTCCCGCTACAACACTCAGTAATGAATAAATTTTTGATAAGATGTCGCCCATGTGTCACCGAGAGTGGAGGCTATTTGAATTCAATTATTTTCAAAACTTCATGAATTATTTTAATAAAAACTTTAATAAAAATGTATTAGTTTTCAAATGAATCAGTAAAAAATAAATCACATCAACTTTATAAAAAGTTATTTGAGTTTCTTAATGTATCAAAATTGATCAGTCACCCGATAAATAAAATTTTGTGAGATAACTTTTCACATGCATTTTACAAAAGCAATGCTTAAAGAGTGCCACCTGACATGTATGTGTTTTGCAGTGTAAAATTTGACACGTCAAATGTCAAAAACATGTCGTGTATATGTGGTTTTAATCTGTAAGCAATGCTTAAATTTTATTCATAGTTATGTTGTAAGAAGGGACAGGTGTTTGAAGAGGCTTAAATATGGCACCAAATATCACTTGTTGTTAAACATTAATAATTCCTGGTGACAACTTTTAGACCTACGTGATATAGGTTAGTTTTACCCTACTAATGCCAATATGTTATTGCGGCAGAATTCCTGCGTAGTACGAGAGGAAGCGCAGGTATGGACCCATGGCACAATACTTGTTCGAGAGAACAGTGGTATGACGCTACCGTCCGTTGTATTATGCCTGAACGCCTCTAAGGTCGTATCCAAGCTGGACTGTGTGATTCGATTTACATTCGCGCCTGACCATGAAGCCTTAATCAGATGGTGGATCTAACCACTGCATAATTTGGAATGTCATGCTCGTCCTAGGAAGCCGAAGCTATAATTTTATGCAACAGAACTTTCTAGTTGCAACTTCGATGATTCCAGAGCAGGGCTGCAAATCAGCACTCCTTGCTTAAGAGTTGGAGACTTTTCAACTCCTGTCCAGAACACATGTCTAGCATGCTCACTGGACTGGATCATTCACCTAGCGTGTCATTAACGGCGAGATGATCCTGGCCACCATATTAAATAAAAGACCTGATATGGGGCCGCGAAACCACAACCACCACAATACTCCCATATAGGGGCCAACCTCAATAATCAGCCAGAGAACTATTAAATGTCTAAAGAGACAAATAATGAACTCTGTGAGCTTACTGATTCCCGTGGAAATAAAGTGGAGTTTCCAGTTGTACCCCTGCTGACTTCAGGGGACTTCAGATAGTCGAAGTTCTATAAAAACCATATTTATGTGCCCCCGGAGTTATATATATATCTAGTAAATATAATTTAAAACCATAACTCAACCCATATATCTCTGTATTAATAATAGATTATTAATATTTCTTATTTTCCTTAAATGTAAATTATTTTCTTTGTAACTGTAAAAACTCAATTGTATAAAAAAATATTCTAATCATAGAACTGTAATATTTTTAATCAATTCATTTTTAGTTTTCAAACTGAAAAGAAAAATTTTGAAAATATAAAAAAATATAAAATTTTATTTTGATAAAAAAAATCAAATATAATATTTATTTTAATAAATATAAAGATTTTTTATAATATATGAATACATATATTATTGGCGCAGTCGAATAACGGACCAATACTAAATGAAAATTTAAATTAATTAAATAAAATTGTAAGAAACTAATCCAGCTATTAGTAAGTTATCCGAAGGAAATGGCAGTAAAAACAATGATTCCTTTTGATCTACTCGCTGATTTTCCCAAGTTCGATGGAAAACCAGAAGAACTGGAAATGTTTATAAAGAATGTTGAAGCAGTTCGAAGTCTTGTTGAGCCAGCATTCATGGAATTATTTGATTTAAGAATACGTAACAAAATTATAGGGGAGGCAAATATCTCGCTGATAAACAACAACAATTCAACTAAATGGGAGGAAATTAAGGTAATATTAAGAATTCATTTTTAGTTTTCAAACTGAAAAGAAAAATTTTAAAAATATAAAAAAATATAAAATTTTATTTTGATAAAAAAAAATCAAATATAATATTTATTTTAATAAATATAAAGATTTTTTATAATATATGAATACATATATTATTCCGGGGGGAATCCAAGCTGGATTGCAATAATAAAAATGGGGCAATTGCATTGCATGGCCCTTAAACCATATAAAGTTTATCTTTGATAAACGATAATGGATTTGTGATGCCAATGTTATTTGTGACCTGAAAAGTTGTCTTAAATCAAATGAAGGATGTGAACTGTTTACAGAAGTAACATAATTCTCTTTTTAGTTCAATATATTGAACGAGCTGGTAGCACACGTGTATTGTGACGTGCCACTTTGATGAAGAACAGAATTTCGCGCTTTTTTTAGTGATCGGTAGAATTCGAGAAATTGCTGTGTAGCTTTTGTTGTGATTTTAATTAAATTCGATTCTTTTCAGCAATTCATCAAATGAGATCCGAGTAGAAGACTGTTAGATGAATTTTATCAGCATTCCGACAATTCCCCCCTTTTAATGTTCATATGCTGCAGTGATATAAAGCCTTGATGCCTATTAATTATTAAGATACCTCTCTATCTATTATCTGTGCCCTTTTCCCGTAAGTTATTTTAAAACGCTGCAAACGTATCAACTGCGCGGTGCAATCAATTGCATGTTGTGATACCACTTCTTTCACAAATTTCAGCCCTTTAAAGCAAATCATCAAGTGATTGCTAAGCAGAAGACAAAAAATTCTTGTATTCAATAACCCAATAGAAAGCGTATAGCTAGCACCATAAAAATCACTATATGTAGTAAGAATAAGGATTAAAGGAGTTTTAGTAACTGTAATAGTATGCAACTACATACCCATTGCAAGATTTCTCGGAATATATTTCGAAGCATTTTAGCATATGAAAATAAGATTTGCAAACCTTTAAGCAAGTTTAGTAACCAAGCTAGAGGCTAATGAGCTTGCTATCACAGTGTGAGTGGTAAGTTTCACCACTAAAAAGAGTGGTGTGGTGTGCATATGTAAGAAAAACTAAAAATTACACATGCTAAGCAGAGGCTACTTTTTAAGGGTACTTTCTAAGCAAAAGTTCACCTCCCAGCGGGGCGGAATAGAAAGAAAAATAATTGTTTTTAATTTTGGCAGTAAGTAAATTAGTTGTTTAAGTGATTAATAAACCAAAAAAACAGCAGTTAGAAAACTTGCGTATCCTCGATAAAAGAGGGGGGGGGGGAGGAGGGGGGTAGTGAGGGAACAGACTGCGATGACTGAGCTTATTAAGTCGTTAATATAAAAACAGCAGCAGACATGAGTTGTCCAAATCTCAAAGAAGATACAGAGAAAGAGAGAAAAAAGAAACAGAGAGACAGGAAAGTGATAATATAACAATAGAGAGTGACTATTGTAGGGCTGAAGAGTTGTTTAAAGGATACTTGGTTAGTAAAACAAAATCTACATCAAGACCTGTGAAACGATTTGCATTGTGATTTAGATATGAGAACGTACCTGCTAAATAAGTAATCGAGCGAGAGTCATAGAATTGTTTGGCAAGAATGGCTGTATAAAATTGTTAAACTGAATGTTCAGTAAAGAAATAAGCGTGGAAATAAATGAATCCAAATCCATGAAGTTGAACAAGCAGAATACGGGGGGGGGGGGGGGGGGGGGTAGTGAAGGAACAGACTGCGACGAATGAGCTTATTAAGTCGTTTATATAAAAACAGTAGCAGACATGAGTTGTCCAAACCTCTAAGAAGATAGAGAGAAAGAGAGAGAGAGAGAAAAAGAAACAGGCAGAGGAAAGTGGTAATATAACAATAGTGAATGACTATTGAGGCCTGAAGAGTTGTTTGCAGGACACTTGGTTGGCAAATCAAAATATGCATCAAGACCTGTGGAACGTTTTGCATTGTGATCTGGATATAAGGACATACCTGGTAAATAAGTCATCGAACGAGAGTCGTAGAATTGTTTTTGGAAAGAATGGCTGTATAGAATTGTTAAGCTGAGTATTTAGTAAAGAAATAAGCGTGGAAATAAATGTAGCCAAAGTCAAGCAGAATAATGTTTTGTTGTTAGCGCAACAATTATTCGTTGAGTGAAGAATCTCTGCAAGTTTGTTACAAGCTGATATCAAACGTATTTAATATTTAATAATAATTGAGCGTAAAATTATCACAAGGAGCAAAATCGATAAAGGATGTCCGCCACCAGGACTAAAATACACACAAAAAGGAAAAACTTTGCAACGCATGCATACGTACAAGAAAACGCACATTTAAACCTTTAAATGACCATCCTTTATTAAGCTTTTGGTGAGTGCAAGTCCTGGTCTATGTACGTGTGCTTTTGTTTATAAGCATAAGTATGAATGTGTGCTTTATGGTACTGATAATTGTATCTGTACATAAGGACTAACCATTTTGTATTTTATAATTTTTTTTGCTTCCGCCACTTTCGGGCAGGACATAATCATTTGTGTTAAATTTCACCAACATCCCCAGCGAGCCAACGAATTTTGTTGTTGATGTTGGCATCAGCACAGATTGCGGTTGCAATTGTAATTAAATCGACACTGTTTTATAGATACTGCAAATTTTCACACACACACACACACACACAGTAAAATATGGCCATGTGTAAAAGAGACCAACACACAAATCTTTTCCATTAATGCAGCAGGATTAAATGCGTTTGTGTGCGTAATTTATTTTTGTTATTATTCGTAGTGGATTTTTGCCGATAGTGTATTTATTTAAAATTATTGAGTTGCTAATGTTTAAAAAAAAAAAGAAAAAACAGTAATCAAATGTTGTTGCTATAAAATGCATGCTAATTTAATGCTAAATAATGACAAACAAAAACAATAATCACTATTAAAACACTCTACTTATAGCAAATACTTATAGCTGTTGCACCAACAAATAATCACAAGCAAATTAATGACACTCTATTCGAGAAAAACTATTAAAAATAACTATAAACTATTTTTATTTTGAACATTTTGTGGCCAGAGATTTTTAATTAATGATGTCATTATTATCAGAATGGCATTTAATGAAGAACTAAATTTGGAAAATATATTTTAATAAGCGGAGTTAATAAAATTGGCATAAATATTTCAGGATTATACTCGTTTATATAGAGTTTACTATTTGTTGTAAGTGGGCATATTCAAAATTGCGATAATCAGTAAATTTTTACTGATAATGACCATTGGCATTATATTTTTACTGCCAGCTAAATAAAAAATTTGTTTGTGCTGAATTTTTTGCAATTTAATAGATTTTTGTTAAATCTTACATGGAATTACAGAAACTGTTTCGCGAATAAAATATTATAAACGAAATTTAGACCTGATTAAATTGCCATAATCAATAAATTTTTACTGATAATGATAATTGGCATTACATTTTTACTGCAAGCTACAAAGAAATTTTTTGTGCTGAATTGCTTACAATTTAATAGATATTCGTTAAATCTTACATGGAATTAGAAAAACTTTTTCGCGGGTAAAAAACTATAAACGAACTTTAGACCCGATTAAAAAATCCAACATGAATTATGTACTAAATATTGTTATGTCGAATAAATTGATAATAAAAGGACTTTAGCCTAAATATGTTGAATCAATTAAAATCTGAGTCGTTTCTTAGAGAAATGAAATAAAAATTCATCGGTTTAAAGGTTATCGAAGTACTTTTTAATCGTTTCCAATATGTGAACTATAGTGGAAACGATTGAATTTAAATTTAATTATACAAATTTTTATTTGATAAACAAAAAAATCGAATCGATATTAAAATAAAGCAACAAAATGAACCGATTTTGAAATTGATAACAAAAATGTATATAACGGATTTTTCAACCAGAAGTTTGTTTTTCCATTGTGGCAACACCAACAATATGGTAGTTTTGATATTCAGTTTTTTTGACGTATTCGTAGTAGATGCATTGACAATTGAATGAATTCCATTTCACACGAAAATCGCATTAAAATAACTAAAATCCACTATGAAAATGGTGGTTTTGTTAAAGTTACATTTCGTAAAATTTGTGATATTTTCGACCAACATAATCGTCCTTCTAAAATCGCTATGAAGATTTTGGCTGTTATATTTCGTCGACAGTTGACAGGTTCGATACAAAATGTGCGAACACTAACGCGTGTTCAATCGTTCAACTGAAAACATCGCAGCCGTGAGCCATAATGTTAAAGCAGATCTAAATTTGTCAATTACTCGACGTTCTCAATAATTGGGCTTATCCAAAACGACCACATGGCGAATTTTGCATAGGGATTTGACCTTGAAACTCCGCAAGGTTCAACTAGCGCAGGAATTGAAGCTGACCAACCATACACATCGCCCCGTAGATTCGCTCAATTCATTCAGGAGCAACCAGCTGATTTTTGCGAAAAAAACATTTTTTCAGACGAAGCGCATTTCTACATGTCAGGGTATGTCAATCCTAGAGCGAGAAGCCTTTGCGTACTCAACGTGTCACTGTATGGGGCGCTATGTGGTTTGGAGGCGTGATATGGCCGCTTTTTTCGAAAATAGTGCTGGAAATGCGGAAACGGCCAGTAGAACTTGCTATCGCGAGATTCTAGCAATTTAATTTTATCCTATTATTGACGATGTGGATATCAGTGACATGTGGCTTCAACAGAACGATGGTATAGGTCACAAAATGATACGATCAATTTGTTGCATACGAAATTTCCCGTTCGCATAATTTCACGAAAATCAGTAGCAAGGTATCCAGTGGGGCTTTGTTAAGCACAGAGTCTATATGGAGTCAATCCAATCGATTTCTTCCTTAAAACTCAAAATCCGTAAAATTCCAGCAGTTGCGTGGAAAGCCAGATCGTGTGATTTAATACCACTGGATTATTTTTGTGTGGCTAATGTTAAAGCAGAACTAAATTTGTCACATAGCGAATATTGCGTGTAAAATTTTTATTTTAAAGCCTTGCAAGATTCAACATCACTATAGATTCGCTGAATTCATTCAGTAACAGCCGGCGGGTTTTTTTTGAAAAAAGCCCATTTTCACTTGCCAGAGAATGTCAACAAGCAAAATTGCCGCATTCGGTCTTCTGAAGACACTAGAACGATTATTGAGAAGCCATTGCATGCTCGACGCACACTTTCAGGACTGGAGGTGTGATTGGGCCGGTAGTTATGTGGTCAGCCAGATCGTGTGATTTAACAGCACAAGATTATTTTTGATTGGGCTATGTTAAGCCAATCGAATCGATTTCAGCCTTAAAACCCAAAATCCATGATGTGATTAACGAAATATCCGCCGGCATTTTGTCAAAATGTGATTAAAAACTTTAATGAAAGAGCGACATCTGTGAGCGTGGTTCTTTGACATTTGCCAAATATCATTTGGCATTCATAATCGCCGAACTTTTTCCTTAATCTTCTTAATCTAAATTTTTTGTTTTATTTTGCTTTAGAAAACAAACTTGTTGTTGAAGAACTCCTTATATGTTGAATCGAATAAAATCTAAATCGTTTCTTAGAGAATTGAAATAACTTATAAGCCGGTTAATATGGTTTATAAGTTATCGAATAATCAATCGTTTTTAATATAATTCACGTAAATAAAATTCGTTTTGCATAGCACGAGGAAAAATATAAATTTTTATTCGATTCAAAAAAGAACCGTTTCAGAACCCGATAAAAAATGTTTCTAGAAGGTATTCAACTTCAAATCGGATTAAATGGATTATGCGAAATCGAGCTATTACAAATCGGTACTACTATGCACTAATTATTTTTATGCCGAATAAAATACTTAAAACGATGCTGAAAATCTGAATTGTTTCTTAGGGTATTAAAGTAAATAGAAACCGGTTATGGAATTATTTTGAAATCTTTTTCAATATAATTTAAGAAAATTAATCTTTTTTTTTCGTAGTATGAGTGTCAATACAAATTTCATTCGGTTCAATAATAAAATGAAATTTAAATCGACATTGAAAAAAATATCAAAACGAACCGGTTCAAAAATTGACGAAAAATTTTTATATAAAGTATTCGAATTCAAATGAGATTAAATGCTTAATGAAAAATCGAATTAAAAAAAATCGGTGTTATTGTGTCCCAATTATTTATATGACGAATAATATGCTCAAATTTATACTGAAATGAATTTAAGCTATTTATTTTGAATCGAATAAAATCTGAATCGCTGCCTAGAGAAATTAAATAAATATTAGCTGTTGTATAAGTTATCGAATTATTTTTTAATCGTTTCAAACATAATTTAAAGAAATCAATTTCATTTTTCATAGAACGAGTATCAACACAAATTTGATTCGATTCAAAAAAATAAGATGAAGTTCGAATCGATAAAAATAAACATCAAAATGAACCGGTTCCAAAATTGATTAGAAAAACTTTTGAATATAAAGTATTCGTGTTTAAATGGGATTAAATGAAAAATCTGTATTCTTAGAGTCTAAATAAATTAAAATTGTTTATATATATATATGTATGAATCGGTTTATTTTATGTTAAGCCGGTTAATATAATATTCAAAAATTGGCATAATTTAATAAGTATAAAGGTTTGAATTCGAATAATTTACAGGATAAATTATAAATTTAAAGTTTTACATAGAAAAGAATTGAAAATTAGTAAAAAATATGATGCTTTGATTCGAATATTTATTTTTGGCGTTTTTTTGTTTTATTTAAGATAATAATTCCTTAATATCCGCAAAATTCAACTAAACTTATTTCATCAATTTAATTTTATTAATTTCACTCCCCTTTTAACATCTTCTTAGCACAGCCTTAAATATTTGGCCTGAAGTTATTTTCATCTTTTATAGAAAAAATATTTTATAAATGTGTATAAATGGAAAAAGAGTGGAAAACTGCAAAAGAAAAGCAAAAAAGAAGTTTCCATTACAATAAATATGAATTATCATTTGCCAACAAAATGATTAAATTCATTCATGTATTTGTTTGTCAATTGTCTGTTGAGAATTTCCCCAGTATCAAGTCTAAGAAGGAAGGCATCAGTACAGATTTTGTCACGCTACTCAATGGTAATGAAGTTTTTTACATAATAGGGCATTTTATAAATATATAGTATTATTTTTTAATCGATTATTTATTCGATTCTTTATGAACCGATTAATATGTTATTCAATTAAATATAAATTGGTTTGTATAAGATTTCATTATTGCTATAACTTACGAAAAAATGACTTGTTTAATGAAAATTAAAAAAAAAAAACAGGTTCATAAGCAGGTTTATTCATTTAAGGGCATCCCAAACAAAATTACTTTTTACTTACAAATAACAAAGTCCAGATTTTTAGACCAGTAAAAATATAAATAGTAAAAAGTAGAATGTTGCTCAATTATAATCCATACCTCGTCACTGTTATCGGATGAACGAACCGGATAAGCGAATCGGATCATGAAACTGCTTATGTCAAATTAATGGAAATTTGATCCATATTTTTATTTCCGTATATAAGTAATGTAGAGAGCATTAAGGCCAATTCAGTACAAAAAAAGGAATGTAGACCGATTCATACAAAAAATCTAATAGAGTATAAACTCATTCATATGGAATTGAAAACAAAACGAACCGATTAATAAGGCATTTTTTTATTATGAAAACAAGATAATAAGTGTGTTAGATATAAATCGAATAAAAAACAAACTGATTAATAAGGGCAGACTTAAAATTTTTTTATGAAAACAAAGAGAGAATAAAAGCCAATTCACTAGAAAAAAAAATTGAATAGAATATAAACACATTCATATGGAATCGAATAAAAAAAAAACGAAGCGGTTACTAAGGAATTTTTTTATTATTAAAATACGGTATAATCATTTAATATGAACTCAGTTACGATAAAGAAAATAAATTTTATCAAAATACAATAAAACGATTCATAAAGGATAATCCAAACGGTTTTATAATTTTATGCTCTCTATGAAGTTATTGGACTTAAGTCTAATGAAGAATAAAATCCAGTCCGATTTAGGAAACTGCGGCTTATATTGGCTTAATCGCCTAAAATATTAATCGGTTTATAAAAAATCGAATAAGTAACCGATTTAAAAATAGTAATGAAAATCGCAAAATAAAATTAAGCCCGATTTACTAAATAGTGGCTTATTTTGACTTATACTGTAAGCGAATTTTTTTTTAATTGAATCGAATATTAATCGGTTAAAAAAAAACGAATAATATAAATAAAAATGGAAATCAAAAATTTCAAATACCCTGTTCGTACTCAAGAATACAATTCTTTAAAAGTAATCAAAAAATATCACATCTTTTGGAAATTCATTCATTGACTTTCTGAGAATTTTAAAAAATTAATGAAACATGACCTTAAAGATCTTAAAGTAAATTGCAAGAGTTTATATTGCAACGAATAAAATTAAAATCTGAATAAAGCCCTATTCAAATTTAAAAAAGGTCATGAAATAAATTACATCAATAATTAGGGGAAAATCGGCGTTGTCATGGACGAGCTGCAACATCCTATTGGCATATGTACGGCGGCGTAAATGGTCTTGAGGAAGAAGCTTTTGTGTTAACTGAATCTTATATGGAAACAAATGCAAATCCAAAGTTGTTCTTTGAAGACCAAGCTCCTAAGCTCCTAACTTCGTATCGTCACAATAATCGATGATTGATTTTGATAATATGTTTTAACGATTAAAACACATTGGTTTATCGAATATTTTCCCATAATAAATTTGCCACGTGTCTACTACCAAGACTGCCAAATTTGAACGGTCAAGAATAATTTTTAGCACAATGACTGTAGAATTATATCTGATATGAGTGACTTCATAGCGAAAACAATAACCAATAACAAAACAGGTTTAAGAAATATTCGGTTTTGAAAATCGGCTAAAATTAATCGAGTAAGAATTATTTCAAATTTAATTATTTTTTTTTATATATTACAAATTTTATATAAAAATAATTATGCTTCAAGCCAATCAATGAAATTAATAAAAACGCAATAATTAACTTAGAATCGGCTTGTGCTTTAAGCTTTTCTATACGTCATCGATAGCGAGCTGCATTCGTTATAATTTATTCATATACATATATAAAATATTCGATTAAAAGCTGTTTAAAAGCATTGGAATAAAATATTATTCAGTGATTAGAGATTTCAAATCAAAAATATAGCAACTGTTTATAAAATACTCGATTAAAAATCCGGTTTTAATAAATCGAATAAAATTTAATTATTTATTTTAAATTTCATAATTCTCTGGTTATATTAGAAGTTTGCGATTATATTTTAGTTTAAAGTTAAATAGGCTTCATTAAAAATTATCAAGTGAAAGAAAGAAGGCTTTTCCATACATCATCGTTAGCGAAATGTACTCGTTTCTTTTGATTTATGATTACCATAAGGCCTGGATTGTAAAGTATTCTATAAAAATCTTGTTGAAAGAAATGGAATAAAACATTGTTCAGTGATTAAGGATTTCAAATGAATAATATGGTAACTGTTTGTAAAATACTCGATTAAAAACCGGTTCTAATTAATCGAATAAAATTTAATTATTTATTTTTATTTGCATAATTGTTTGGTTATATTATAAGTTCGCGATTTTATTTTAGTTTAAAGTTAAATAGGCTTCATTAAAAATTATCAAGTGAAAGAAAGAAGCCTTTTCCATACAGCATCGTTAGCGAAATGTATTCGCTTCTATTGATATGATTACCACAAGGCCTGGTTTGTAAAATATTCTATGAATATCTTGTTGAAAGTATTGGATTAAAATATAATTTAGTGAATCATAGGCTTAAAATGAGTAATATAGTAACCGATTATAAAATACTCGATTAAAAAACCGGTTTTAATTAATCGAATTAAATTTAATTATTTATTTTTAATTTCATAATTCTTTGGTTCTATTATAAGTTTGCAATTTTTTTTTAGGATAAAGTTAAATAAATTTCAAAGAGATTTCCTAGACAATTCTATAAAAAAAACTATCTTTTTATTCATTATACATTTACTATGTATAGTAATCCTTGATATAGCATAATTATCGACTTTTTTAACACTCTTGTTGACAGATTGATATTTTAGTGTTCGTGTGTAGGTGCTTGTTACTTTGCTGCAGGGACTATCATCCTTTAATTTTCATAATACTTTTTACTTAAATTAACATAATTTATAAGCAGATTTTATATTTGGAGTTTTATTTAATTTCATTTTGCATTTTTAACTCAAAAAAATATTTTTAGTGTTTTTATTATTTTATTTGTCTTTGAAAAGATTTTTGTCTATTTGTTGCTTTAACAATTTTTGTATTTACAATTTTATTTGGCTGCAGCCAGCCGTGAAATTTATATTTTTTATGTTTTTTTTTTATTTATTTCCTACTTTGCCGATTTTGTTGGTCCTTAATGTTTCTGCCAAATGAAATTATAAATTTTTAGTGAAACGGTTGTTGTTGTTGTTTTTTGTTCCAAGAGTCTTTTTGCATTTTCATAATTTAATCAACAAAGTCAATATTGCAAAATGAGTGAAAAGTAAAGTCATAATGGACACGATAAATGTGTTTGAATTGTATTTTAAATTGTAAGAAAATTTATAAAATTTTTCTGCTTTTTAAGCAGAAATGTAGAATTGATTTGCTGGAGCTGTTAGTGCATCCAAACTATAAAGTGGGATAAAAAAAATGTTGCATCTCAGTAACAAAAATTAATCGAAATTTAAACTTTTATTTTTCAAGGACTCTTCACATAAATTTGAACTAAATAAAGTCATTTTTATGAACTCCTTTTTTATTTCGCAGCAGCACTCAGGCGATAACCTCCACTCGTGCAATGCATTGTGCCGAAACTAGGAAATTAGGTTATGGAAAGAAGGAAAGAGAGAGTAGTGTTTGTGGACATTCGAATTTTAATGAAATTTTGAAAAAAAATGACAGGAAAGAGCTCTGGAGGTCTCCAAACTGTTCCTCTAAAAACCGAAAATTCCCTGTAATGTGTAATGTGATTCATCAGTCTCTCAAATAGATAGACTCTTAAGCGGGAGCGTGTTAAACGCAAAAACGTGCGAGTAATAGAAAGTTACTGAATTTCCTTAGAGCATTTACCATTGTAGTAATGATAAGACAGTGAAATACAACCCATATTTGACTTTCTGTGCTCTAGAGGATCAACTGAGTTGGTGCCCTACTCTCCGGAAATAAGTTTCTTGGTCCTCTCTTCAAAATAGATTTTGGGGCGTACGCCTGGACATGAGACAACTATTCCATTTTTGGATGGAAAAAGGGGTATAAAGAGTACGAAGATCGGATGTAGTGAATATATATATTACACCGTTTTAGAAAACTGAGGCACTTGAAAACTTCTTTAGAAAACTGAAAAATATGCTTAGTTCATCGAGCATCACACTGGGTTTTTATGCTAGGAACTTCAAAAGCTTCCGACTCCTTTACACTTATATCAACCATGCAACATCGTTTCCGAACACATATCTATGTGTTGCCATGCATAATTGATTCTTATGAGCAATTAAATCGAGCTATTTACTTAATCCCCTTCGGATATTACTAAATAAATACGAATGACAAATAGTGCTGTCATCAAAGAGTATATGGGATTCAAAGTTTGACAAAGGTCACGAAGGTAAAATTAGAAATAAAGCAGTAGAAATAATCTTGAAGACGTATGATGGAATCACATCTACCACAACTCATCTAGGGCGATTTCTGAGAAAACTCGCTATAAATCCGAAGAAAGTATCACCGACTCTAAAGGCAACAGGTGCTGTCATCTGCGAATGATTATGTAAAATGAAAGCTTGACAACGAACGTCAAGTGGAAAGATAAGAAATACCTGCAAAATGTGTTTAGTCCAGCGAACATTAAACTGGATTTTCATGCCAGGAATATCAAAATCTTCCGACTCCTTTATACTTATATCATCCATAATAACAGATGCAGCATCATTTTCGAACACACATCAACATGCAACATTGAGTCTTATGGGCATTAAAATCGACTCTATTCATATGACCCAATTCGGAGATTGTTGCAAAATCGTGATTGAGCGTATCATTCATGTTTTGGTTTTTGGAATTCATCTCCAATCAATTGGAAGGAGTACGAATGGAAAATGGTACGACTGGAAAATGGTGCTGTCATTTGCAAAAGATTGAAAGCTTGACAAATGATATTTAGAAAAATAAGAAATAGGGAGGAAAAAGCACGATCCCTGGCGGTATGCCTGAAATAATTTTGAACTCGTTTGATAAAATCCCATCTATAACAACTCGTAGACGTAATAAGATTAGCGTTCCCCCCCCCCCCCTGGGGCACATTTATCGGTCTTTATAGAATACATGACTATCTAGATCTGTGCTGCTGGAGGTATAAGGGAGCCCAGTCCCCTGAAGGCAAGTAGGGAGTCAACTGGAAGCTCCACGTTATTTCCACGGGAATCAGTAAGCCCCAGAGTTCCGCTAATTGTCTTCGGGAGTATCCCCAGCATGAACTGATTTAAGTGGGTCAGGATCATCTTGCCTTTAATAACACCAATCCGGATCCAGTGAGCATGCAAGTCATGTGTTCTGGACCAGGAGTTGGATAGTTTCCAGCTCTTCAGCAAGGAGTAGTGGCTTGCGATTCTACTGCGGAACCGTTACAATTGCAACTGGGAATGATGTGTTGCTAGAATTAGTCCTCGACTTCCTAGAGCGTGAATGACATTGTTCTTCATTTCCAGTGGTTTGACCACCATCTGATTAAGGCTTACAGCCAGGTGCAGATGTAAATTTTATCACGAAATAAGATTAGCGTGCGTCCCCCCCCCCCCCCGGGGGACACATTTATATGTTTTTATGGATCACACAACCATCTAGACTTGTGTCTTGCGGGGGTAAAGGGGAGCCCAGTCCTCTAACAGGCTAGCAGGAACAACTGGAAAATCCACTATATTTGCAAGGGAATCAGTAAGGCCCCAGAGTTCCGCTATTTGTCTTTTTAGGCATTTAGTTGTTCTCTGACTGATTGTTGCAGTTGGCCCTTCGGGAGTACCGTTGTGGCTGTGTGTTTCACAATGAGCACAATGAATGGTCCAGGTCGTCCAGTGAGTGTGAATGCCGTAGTGTTCTTAATTATATTAAGCTTCATGCGTTCGGGACCAGGAGTTGGACAGTCTCCAACTCTTCAGCAAAGAGTGAGGGCTAAGGCCTGCTCCGGGCTTTTGAAGTAGCAACTAGGAGTGAATGTAGGATATACGTATCCGAAGGCCTTCTAGGGCGAGAATGACGCTACATTTAATCCACAGTGGTAATGATCCAACATTTGATATTGGCCCACACGGCTAGGTGCAGATGTAAATTTTATCACGTATAAGATTAGCGTCAGCACCTTAATCTGACGGTGATTCTATCACTGGATTACCTGCACTCTAAGATGCATACACACCTAGGTGCATATACACCCTAGTCTCAATTTATGAGTGCGCTATAGCAGGGCCGTACCCCCACTCCTTGCTGAAAAGTTTTGTTGCCTGCACAAGCTAGGACTTTAAATGTTCATTTTATTTTGTTAACTTGCTTCACAGACCGAGAGGCCTCACCAATAATCAGAAAATGGTTGTAACCCTGGGAGCAACTGGTTAACATTGCACCCATGTGCGTGTGTGTATTAAGTCACTGTTCTATGTCTCTTCCAGTTTCGGACTCCTGCTAGTAAATGCGAAACAATTCCTATAGCACGATTCCCAAGAAAACTCGTAATAAATCTGGAAATATTATCACTGACACCACTAAAAGCAACAAGTTTTGACAGAAGTGCATCATGTCACACTCTATCAAACGCCCTGGAAATAATTACAGCTATTACCTTACTTTCTCCGAATCGATGTATGGAGTTATACCATTTTACCTTATTGCAACACAATTCTTTAGATCTTCAGTTTTGTATTCAAAAGTGAAATCTTTGATGCAAAAATACACTGAGAGCCTTTTTAAAATTTCTAAATTATATAAAACCCTCAAAAGACAAAAATAAAAAGTTTAAATGTTTTGCTAAAAACAAACAAACAAAAGCAGAAAGCCAGAAAAAACTAGTACTTTGTATTCCTTGGATAGTTTTGTGAAAAGTTTTTGCTACGAGTTCATTTTATTGCAGTAAAAGTTCTTTTTCTACAATTTGCTTTCTGTTGTTTAACAATCTGTTTTTATTTGGCTTTTTTGTTGGTGTTGTTGTAGTTGTTGTTGTTTTAACAATACTTTAGATTTTTAGACCCAAAAGTAATTATGATTTTGTTGCAGTTGTGTAGTGGAATTGTTATAAGAATTAAAATATTTGCCATTGTTTAATGCTCGCACAGTTTATCAACATTAAGCAGGAGTAACAAAAACAAAAAGGGAAAACTTCTCGTACCTCTTCAATAAGCAAAGATTAAAAACACATTTTTCTCCGTTTTTGTTTTTTTTTATAAATATTTTTACCGCAAAGAGAGAGGAGGGTGAAGCGAATTAAAACATTTGTAGAATTTTATTAAATAATAAAGTACTAAAAAGAGTACTTTTAAAGAAATTTATAGAAGAGGCCTTAATAAGAAAAATTAAAATTTTGAATGAAATATTTTGTGAAAATAAGTAAAGAGCTGTTTTATTATAATGGATGTTTTTATATAGGTAGAGAACTTTAAGCTGGCCACACTTTTTAATCTGTCGGCCATTTTGTCAGCTGTCAAGTAATTTATGTTTAGTTTGGCATTTCAATATGGATAGCCAGATGTCTGAACAACGCTTCCAAAATGTGTAAAATGGGTTCTACCCCGGAGGCACGTATTGCTGATGGATCATTTCTATGTCTTGACATGTGCCTAGAGGGAAAAAAGGTGGCATCAGTCGCCTGGGCTAGCAGGAGGCCGAAACTAAAAGAGACATAGGACTATTGAAGTTCGACCAGTGGCTTATTATATACACACTGGTACCATTGAAATCAGTTGCCCGCAGGCCTACAGCTCTGTTCTGGTTATTGGTGAGGTCCCTCGGAAAGCAACGTGCTGGCTGTGGTTTAATCGGGCTCTGAAGAAAGTTTCGAAGAAAAGTTAACAACAAATTTAACATTTAAAGTCCACGTTTGCGCATGCAACAGGGCTACTTGGAGGGCACCATTCTTTGCGTTTTTGGCCATATATGGGCACATTCGAAAATTGGAGTTCTAGACTACATCGGAACCAGCCGTCGCAATCATATGTCTGAATTCATTTATAATTTTTGTAATGTCAGAAGATTATCTTCCGAAAAAAGAAAATTTTATGTCAATTATGTCAAAAATTGAATCTTTTTTTATTCAATTTTAAAGTTTAATACCTCTATAAAAACATCCTTTACCGAAATAAGAGACGTATTAATATAGTAAGTTTTAAAAAAATTATAAAACAAATTTTAATCTATTAAATTTGCTATCAACCACAGTGATGGAATATTTTTAATTACCCCTTAAAGTATACTTCAAAAAATAATTAAAATAAAGAAACATATAATACAATTTGGTATTGGCGTTGTCAGATTGGTGAAGCTTTTTTAGCGCGATTTTTCTTTAACTTTTGAAAAATGGGATTTAAAATTTTATTTCCTAGTTGGGGATTTTTTTTGGGAATATTTTAGTGTTTGAAAGATTTCGACGATTAGTATTTCAATATTGTTTTTATATTATTACGATTAGATTGTTATTTCAATTATGTCAGTGCGGCAACAAAAATATTGCTTAAAATAAAAAAAAAAATATGTGATACATCATCCAAACGTATTAAAAGCAAATAAGTTATATTCATAGTACTTGATTGAAATACTTACTCTGAGCAGAGCGTGATAAGATTTACATCTGCGCCTAGCCGTAAGCCCTAATCAGATGGTGGTCAAACCACTGTGGAATGAAAAGCAACGTCATTCTCCCCCTAGGAAGCCGAAAACTAATTATAGCAACAGGTTATTCTAGTTGCAATTTCAGCGGTTCCAAAGCAGGTTCGCAAACCACTATTCCTTCCTGAACAGTTAAAGACTATTCAACTTCTGGTCCAGAACACATGACTAGCATGCTCACTGGATCCGGATTATTCACCCGTTGGGGTTATTAAAGGTGAGATGATAATGGCTCCTAAATCAAATTCATAAAGCACCGCGAAACACACAGCCACGGCGATACTCAGAAGGGCCAACCTCAATAATCAGTCAGAGAAACAGCTAAAAGGCTAAAGAGACAATTAGCGGAACTCTGGGGCTCACTGATTCCCGTAGAAATAACGTGAAGCTTCCAGTTGACTCCCTACTTGCCTTCAGGGGACAGGGCTCCCTTACACCCCCGAACAGCACAAGTCTAGATGGTTAAGTAATCGATAAAGACTGATAAATGTGCCCCCGGGGAGGGTATGATTCAGAGCAAAAAGTTAAGCCAGTAGTTTCGGTACATGGTTTCGGTACATGGTTTCGGTATTCTCACTAGACACGTTTTATAAAATGAGATGAAAGTGTGCCCTATCGCTGAAAAATTATATTCTTTGTAAAGTCACCATTCATTTCAGTCAGTTTAACTAAACATTCGACGTATTGACTGTCAGTAGGCTTCAGTTCTTGAACCAACCAAACTTTTCAAGCGTGTAAATTCAAATATTTATTAAAAATTCGCAAAAGAAATACTCGCGAGATGTTATGACGATGCCAAACCAAGGGTGACGGCTATTCTGTAACACTGTCGCGAATAATAGCAATTTTTTCTATAGATCCGGTTTACTGAAAATTGTGCACAATTCTCCCGATTGTGGACACATTTGCTTGACTAAAAAAATTGTGATGTGCATGAAATGCATTTCGATTTGAATTCCTATATTCGTCAAAGGCTTAAACAATCTTAACACGCTGTATAATTGTTTACCACTCCATGCTTGAATTTGTCGTACACTGAAACAAATAAATGTCAAATTAGATTGGTTAAAAAACTTGACGTTAAGGTGCAACTCACTATTAACATTGTGCGTTATTCCCACAAATTTTATACGTTTCCCCTAAAATACAATATTTTTAAAAATTCAACAATATGATCAATTCAAACAACAAATAATTTGAGTAGTTTGTGGGCAAAAGTTCATGCATATTAAGATGGTGTTGGATAAATAATTCTTAAACGATTTGTATAATAAAGATAAATGTTGCTTTTTTGTTTTCTGTTCTTTTTTAATATAAGAACAAAATAAACAAAATGAAAATTATTGTTCAATTTAAAATTAATTCTAGTTCTTAAGAAATGTTTTCTTCAGCTGCAAAAATAATTAGCTTGCGAGATATGTGCCAAAAAAGCTAATTGAAACAACGTAGGAGAATATTTTTAATTTGATCTTTTTGATTTTCTTAGTTAAAGTTAAATTTATAAAAAAATATCTCATAGTTTTATAAATAATATTAATTATACTTTTGTCATTCCTTTCTGTCTTTTTGCTGGCTCTTTTTTTCGGAATGAATGGCGAGCGCTTTCGAGTCATCGTTCTCAAGCCGTGTTCTAAACTGTACTGATGAGTCAATGTTCGGGTTTACGTAGTTCTTTTATTAAGGTTGTATTTACTAATGTAGACAGCATACCCGCCACCTGGCATATTATTCATATTTCCGTCCTTTATTATTATCCATTAATTATAATTAATTATAGTACAAGTAATTTATTATTATAAAATAGTTTGGCAGCCTTGTTAATTAATAAGAAATAAAAATATTTGTTTCATTAAATTTCAAGTTTAAAATATATGAAAAGTAATTGGGGCGAAAAGACGTAATTATTTTTTATATTTTTGGCAACTTTAGGGAACTTGTTTTCAATTTGTTATCGCCCGCTTGTAGTTCGGTATAATTTAGAATGTAGTAGATTCAATGCTAGGTTTAGTAAAATTCTCTGAAATAATTGTAAAATTGGCAAATGTACTTAATGTCTTCGAATAAAATTTTTAATCGAATATTTTTTGTCCGATTAAATTTTTATTCGAATAAAATTTTTGGACTTCGAATTACATGTTTAAACTTTAATTAAAATAACGTTTTTATTTTTAATAATATACCTTAACTTCCCATATTAGTATAGTTATTAGGCCGCAGTCCTTTTTTGAGATGATAACTTTCTCAAATAACTTGAGAATTATTAAATGGTATATACCGATTTTATAAAATAATTTAAAATAAAAAAGAATTTTTTTTTATATAAATATAAAATTAATCTATTTTTCGTTCGCAATGAACCAAAATCTAACTAAACTGATTTACCTAATTTTTAATAAATTATTATCCTTGGGTTAAGCTCGTTATTAAAAATTGTTTTCTTTTTTGTTTAATTTTATATATATGACGTTATTATACGAACAAAATATAGTGAAATAATTGGGTATGATTTTACGTTATCCCGCGTCGAATTGGGTTTGTAAACAGACCGGTTTCGGCTAGGAGCCATTTTCATTCTCTGTAGAGAGAAGAGAACACTGAAGATGAAATTTGACGTGAGATGACGTAAAATCATACCCATTTAAATTAAACCCCGTCGGACAGTATACGCACATATAGTGAAATAACTTATTGTGCCTGTTTATAAAATTAAGACATTTCTAAGAAATCTTATGTATACAAAACAACAACAGCATGCTTCAGGAAAATAAAAACACCTAACACAGAACAAGAAGAAGCACAATCAAACACACATCTACACTAAATAAAGACAACATCACTAAATGTGATGACGTTGAAGTACAATTCTGGTGTAAATGCTACAATTGGTCAAACAGAATATAAAAGCTCCCTTTGCTAAGCAATAGCGCAACCTAAGTGTGAAGGTTGTAGAGTAAAGTAATAAAATTAATATATATAGTTGATAATGTATTATCACTAAAAATAGTAAATTGAAATGATCTATTATGTCTGCTTACTATTTAAGAAATTTTAGAAAAATTGTATGAACACAAAACAGCAACAACATGCTACGTTAAAATTCCACGAATTAAGGTTAACATTCAGCAAATAAAGACAAGTCATACAAAGCAAGAAGAAGAGTTTCTGAGTATAGGTTATAACCACTTAAAACAGAACATAAAGGCTCCCTATTGCGATCAATAGAGTCAGTATAAGAGTGAATATTGTCGTCACAACAGTTGAGAATTCAGTTTAATTGTGAGTGAGGACATACAAGTTAGTACAGCAGCTTTTTTTGTATTCAGAGCGAATCGATTGTATTTTAAATTAAACGATTATTATTTCGTTGTATTGTTTATTTTAAATTGTATTTATAATAAGACACTCTATATAAAAATAGTGCTGCTTATATTTTGCTGTATTTAATCTGAACTTGCAAGGTACATTTTTCAAAAAGCACCTTTTAAGAAAAGCATATTTCAAAAAACCTTTTAAATGACTTTCAAACGAGTTTTATTGAATAAAAAAGGGTTTTTTTATGATATGTGTGTATATCTTCCGACGGGGTTTAATTTACTTTTATTTGGGTACGGTTTTACGTCGACCCTCGTCAAATTTGGTTTGTGAACAAACCGGTTTCGGACGTTTGCCATCTTCAGTGTTCTCTTTTTTTATTTGCGAGAGTACTTTTTACGGTATGCATTTTTCCAATGTCCTTTTAAATAAGGAGATTTGTAAAAAAAAACTTTTTAGGAATTTTTTTAAAGTTTTTTTTAGGTAAATAAAAGTACTTTTTTAAAAAATATTAAAAAAAATACCTGTTAAGAAAAACATTTTTCAAGCTATATTTTTTATTTTAATATGTTTCAAGTTTATTATGTTAATGAATATTTTGGCTTACGTTTTCAAAATGTACTTTTTTTAGTATTTTTTCAAAAACACAAAATTACATATTCAAAAAAGAGTAACTTTTCGAAAAGAACATTTGTAAAAACAAGGATTTTTGTAAAAAAAAGTACCTCTTTTAAAAAGTACATTTTTCAAAAAGTAGCTAAGTTAACGCATTTTTCGAAAAGCACATTAAAAAAAATTAGGCATTTTTTGAAAGCACTAACTATTTTAAATAAAAATATCTTTTTAATTAGGACATTTGTAAAAAAAAATGACTTTTTCAAAAGTATCTACTTTTTTTTAAAGTACATTTGTCTAAAAGTACATTTGTCTAAAAGTGGTTTTTTCAAAAAGTAAACTAAAAAAAATAGCTTTCAAAAAACCTTTGTCAATTAATGCATTTCCAACAAGCTTTTTTTAAAAAAAGGACATTTGTCTAAAAGTACCTTTTTCAAAAAGTAAATTAAAAAAAGACTTTAAAGAACATTTGTCAATTAATACATTTCCAACATGCTTTTTGATATACGATTTTTTTTCTTTTTATTTTCAAAAAGTACCTTAAAACGCATACATTTTCTATAACACAGTTTGTAATAAAATGGATTTTTTCAAAAGTTATTTATTATAAGGTTCATTTCTCTAAAAGCAAATCTTTTAAAAAGAAAATTTTCCAAAAATAGCCTTTAAAATACATTTACCAATTAACACGTTTCACACAAGTTTATTGAAAAGAACGAAGAAGGAATGTTTTTATTTTCTGCTAAATGCCTTTTCAATCAGGGGATTCATAAAAAAATTGACTTTTTCAAAAGTACTTTTTTGTAAAGTACATTTTTCTAAAGGTACTTTTTTGTAAAGTACATATTTTTAAAAGTACCGTTTTCAAAAATTAAATTTTTAAAAAATAGCCTTTAAAAAATATTTGTCAATTAATACATTTCGAACAAAATTTTTGAAATACGAAGTTTTTTCTTTTTATTTTCAAAAAGTACCTTTTAAAGTACACTTTTTCTTATACACAGTTTGTAAAAAAATTGACTTTTTCCAAAGTATTTTTTTGTAAAGTATATTTATCAAAAAGTACCTTTTTGAAAAAGGAAATTTTTCCAAAAAAAAATTTATTAATTAATAAATTTCAAACAAGTTTTTTGAAAAGAACTAAGAAGTAACACTTTTCTTTTCGCTATTCTCATTATTTTCAAAAAGTACCTTCTAAAGTGGGCACTTTTTCAGAAACATATAAAATATTATGCCAACTAAAAGTATCTTTTTAAACAGATTATTGTTAAGAAAGGGATATTTTTTAACCAGTACAATTTCAAAAAGAACATATTTCAAACCGTACCTTTTTTAAGTTGTATTCAGTTTCAACTGGAACAAAATTTTTGAAATAAAAACTTTTCTATTAGGGCGGTTCATTTAAAATGAAATATGAACGGAGCGGCTAATTTATCATTTTATTTCCTTAAATTTTTCTTAATACTCGTCTAGTTCTATTTCGCCGTAATATTTAATACATTGTGGTGCCATTATAGTTCCCCTAAAAGCATTTAAATTTCTGTGTTTTTTATTCAAATTTTTAAAAAAAATCCCTTTTTTTGGCTGCCTTGTACTGCTTTTGGCATTGTATGTGTGTTTGTGCGTGTGTGTGTGTATATGTGTATAAATCCACTGCTGTTTAAATATGCTCGTAAAACAGTGTCTAAAACATTAAATAAAATTAATCTAAATAAATTTATTTGGTTAACGCAGCCAATTTAAAATCACAAAAACCACAGAACATTTTTGAAACGACAACCAATTTTGTTGCATTTGGACACTGAACAAATTAAATGCACTTTTGTAGGCGAAACAACAAATTTAAGCAGGACAAGTTACAAAATACTCACTAATATATACATACATACATACTTACATACATATATGCATACCATACATATGAGTATCACACTCATGCATTTTTAAAATACAGACAAATGTATTGTGTTCACTAGTCCTTAGCGCTGAATAAAAATGACTGTTTAATAAAATAAATTAATTGCTGTAAAAATTACAATTAAAAATACAAAAAAAAAAAATAAAAAAAAACCCAACAACAGCAGCAACAATGTAACGCAATACGCCAACCAAACATCAATGATATGGCAACACCATCTAGAACAACAGTATCAGGAAACAGGGCAATTAATTTAACACATACGGCTTCATTGTATTTGCGGTTAAGCCCATTTACGAGAGGAGTGTTGTA
Organism: Trichopoda pennipes; assembly: GCA_030448955.1. Lineage (NCBI taxonomy): Eukaryota > Metazoa > Arthropoda > Insecta > Diptera > Tachinidae > Trichopoda > Trichopoda pennipes. The sequence goes on along the minus strand of JASKUP010000068.1, from coordinate 435,663 downwards.
TGTTGGCTGTTATTTTATTATTCCACTTTTTTATTTTTATTTAAATTTTTTTGGACAAAAGGAGTTAACTCACATTTATATAGCGACAGCAAAAAGCAATGCCCAACATTTTGGGTCATACATTACACAGCGAATAGTTTAATTTGAGTTAATTCTGATTAAATTAATTACGGTATGAAAATTGGACTGATGCATTTAAATGAGTGTAATAAATGAAACCGTTACTTAAATAAGAAAAAACCGGTTAAAAATGGAAAATGGAAAATCTCTTTTGAAAATGTTGAGAACGATATAAAAAATGAATCAGAGCATTTCAAATAGAACGAAACATAAATTTGAGCTCTTAGAAAAGAATAAGAAAATTATTGTAATCATTTAAAATGAAACAAAATGAACTTATTCACTGAGAATATTAATAGAAAGAAAAAATAAGTAGCAAATGAAGACATTAATTTAGAAAAGTGAGACAGAGGAAGAGAGAGAGAAAATAACTATTTCATTTATAATACAGTGAAAGAATTTTACTTTTATTTGGGTACGATTTTCCGTCGACCCTCAAATTTAGTTTGTGAACAAACCGGTTTCGGCTCTATGCCATCTTCAGTATTCAGTTAAATAGTTCATTAAGAACCCAACGAAAAATTAAAATTCCTTGAGAATATAATGAAAACTATATTGATTTATTTAGAATTTAGGCTGGAATGAAAAATGAACTGGTTCATTTATGGACAAAAATGGAAAAGTAAACTAATTCATTAAGAATAAAATGAAATATAAGTGAATTTATTGGTAATAAAAAGAAGAACGATCAAAATATATTAAACTGAATGCTTTGGAATAAAATGACACACAAATTGGTTCATTCAGAATAAAATAACAAATGAGCTAGTTCATTTAGAATAAAGCGAAAATGGTTCATTTAGACTAAAATGAGGAAAGAGCATGCTCTTTTAGAATAAAATATAAAATGAACGGATACATTTAGAATTAAATCAACAGCATCATTCAGAATAAAATGAAAAGTGATCAGCTTCAGTTTGAATAAAAAGAAAAATGAACTGGTTCCTTCAGAATAAAATAAAAAAATTAACAGTTCGTTCGTTAGTTAGAATAAAATAAAAATAAAAATTTTTTTAGAATAAAATACAAAATGTACAGGTTCATTAAAATAAAACTAAAAATAATCAGATACATTTAGAATAAAATGAAAAATTAGCAGGTTCATTTAAAATAAAATTAATATAAATAAAAATTAAACAAAAAAAACAATTTAGAATAAAATGAAAAATAAACAGGTTCATTTAGAATAAAATGAAATTTGAACAAGTTAATTTCCAATAAAAGTAATAATGAATACGTTAATTTAAAATTCAATGATAAATAAAAAGCTTCATTTAGAATAAAACGAAAAATGAACTGGTTCATTTAGATTAAAATGAAAAATAACAGTTCGCAAAAAGGAACATATTAATTTAGAAAAAAATAAACATATTCATTTTAATTAAAAAAAGTTTAATTTAGATTAAAATAAAATTTGAACAGGTTCATTTAAAATAAAATCGAAAATGAACATGTTCATTTAAAATAAAATGAGTTATGAACAAGTTCATTTAGAATAAATAAAAAATCTACAGGTTCCTATCGAATAAAAATAAAAATGACCAATTCATTTAGAGTTATATGAGAAATGTCTTAAAATTAAGACATTTAGTACAAAACGTGAAATGGTTCATTAAGACTAAAATAAAAATATAACACGCTCATTTAAAATAAAATAAATATAAATAAAAATTAAATAAAAAATCAATTTAGAATAAAATATATAATGAATCCATTCATTTAGAATTCAATGAAATATAAAATGCCTGATTTAGAATAAAACGAAAAATGAACTGGTTCATTTAGATTAAAATGAAAAATCAACAGTTCGTTTAGAATAAAATGCAAAGAGGAACAGATTAATCTAGAATAAAATAAAACAGAACAGATTAAATTAAAATAAATTAAACAGACTCATTTAGAAGAAAATAAAAAATGAACAGGTTCATTTAGAATAAAATGAAAAGTGAACAAGTTCATTCAGAATAAAATAAAAAATGAACAGGTTCATTTAGAATAAAATAAATATAGATAAAAATTAAATAAAAAAAAAAAAACGAGTTAAATTAGAATAAAATAAAAAATGTACAGGTTCATTTAGAATAAAACGAAAAATGGTCAGATTCATTTAGAATAAAATGAAAAATAAACGGGTTTATTTAAAACAAAATAAATATAAATAAAAACTAAATAAAAAAATACACAAGTTCATTTAGAATAAAATTAAAAGTAAAAAGCTTTATTTAGATTAAAATGAAAAATGAACAGGTTCATTTAGAATAAAATGAAAAGGTTCATTTAGAATAAAATGGAAAATGAAAAGGTTCATTTAGAATAAAACCAAAAATGTACAGGTTTATTTAGAATAAAATGAAAAGGTTAATTTAGAATAAAATGAAAAATGAATAAGTTCATTTAGAATTATATAAAAAATGAACAGGTTCATTTAGAATAAAATAAAAAATTAGCAGGTTCATTTAGAATAAAATAAAAAATTAACAGGTTCATTTAGAATGTAATGAAATTTGAACACGTGAATTTAGAATAAAATAAATAATAAATACGTTCATTTAGAATTCAATGAAAAATAAAAATCCTTGTTTAGAATTAACTGAATAATTAAATAAAATATATATTGGATATAAAGAAGAATAAACTGGTTCATTTAGATCAAAATAAAAAAATAAACTGCTTTAATCTGCTCATTTGAGCCGTCATAAAATATAAAGCCATCTTTGGAATGGTGAATTTCTTTTTATTTAGCAGTTGAAGGAAATTCTTATATCATGATTTTTGCAATTTTGAATGAATTAAAACCATAAAGAAATAATTGTAAAAGAGAAAAATAAACCAGGTCGAAAGGTCGAAAATAAATATTTAAGCCATTTATAAATATATAACGATTTTTATATACATAGTTCTGATTTTTGCCTTTATATATCATTAGAATAAAAATGACACGATTTATATTGATTTGAATCATATAGGTAGGGTTCATTTGTTATTATACGGTGCTGAAAAAAATCTGAGTCCATAATTAATTGGCGTCTATAAAAGCTGTGCTAACTTTAGTTTTTCACATAATTTTTCATTACGTCTTAAATGAACTTGAGGTTCAGTTTTCTTTTATTACTAAAAAAGCACGCTTCTTTATTGTAAAGCACTTTTGCATAAATTCTAAGATGCCTCCATTATGGAATCATTAAACCCGGATTTTTTAAAACCGGTTTTTTGATTCGTTTTATTTTCACATTCTTATATTCACATTTTTGTAGTGAGCTCAGACTTCTTGTAATTATTTTATAAGATATTTTAAAATTTTTGTCATCTCATCCTTTTGCATTTAATTTTATATTTCACTATTTAAAAGCGAATTGAGTAGTTTAAGTGTATGTATGTTTGTCGTAATGTATAATGGTTTTAATGAGTACAAATACAACATTACAAAGCTCATTTGAAGATAAAATTTTAATTGATCATTGATGTTTGGCTAAGGTTTTTTATAGGCTGACTAAAAATGTTTACTGTGCTCATTATTTTTTTAATGGGATTTAAAAGCAAATTAAGTTCTTTAACAAAATTTATTTAACGTAACTATTGAATGTAATTAACACATAATACATTTACTGCCAACAATTTACCAATGACTTATTTAAAATTCTTTTACTACATTTACCGATATTTTTACATTTTTACGTTAAAAAAATGCATTTGAAGTTTAAAAAAAAAAAAATAAATTGTATTAAGACTTTTTCGGTTTCGTTTTGCCATACAATTGCTCTGAGGTGGGTATATCGGTGACAAAGAAATTCGCTGGTATAAAATGGAAAATTTTTCTTAAGACATCCAATAAAATGTCTTGTATAGTTTGGGTAATAACAGTATACAAGGCATCGGTTAGCATGCGCCAGTTGTCATTGAAAAATTTATTGGTACTGTCCTCTGCGAAAAAGAGAAAAGAAATTTTTTCAAGTTTTTAAAGAATATTTTTTAAAGTTTTGTTTTTTTTCACCTAATTGCTTTTGGCCATTGAATAGATTAGAGAAATAAGATTTTAAACCCTCCAGCTTAAAATCCACATGAGTACTAGTGACATTGTAGAAAGTAAAGCCTCCCTTTTCATATAGTCTGGTCTTGGTGTGCATCACCACCGTCATATTATCTAAAATGGAAAATATTTTTCACTTTAAGTTCTTTTGTTTGTTGAGTTCCCACTCACCTGCATCGAGAAAAACTTCACCTCTTCCATTTAAGGGTATTAGTAATATTCTGCCAAAAAGACTATAATCTCCTTGTAATTTCATTACAGGCAAAACAAATGTTGTCTTCCAGCTGTAGTCTTTGGACGAAACTCTGTAACGTTTTAGTAATGTATTTAAAAATTTATTTTCATTTTACTTTGGGCTGATACTTACGCACTCTCCAGGACATGGGTGTGTCCAAAGCCAATTATTTTTACATTCGACAATTCAACTTTTAAATTTATAGCCTGGCTATTGCCTTGAGTGATTTTAATGCGATTTAAATAAAATGGATCAAAACTTTTTATACTGTCCAACCCGGGAATGCCTAAAATATACATTAAAAGTCTTCAAAATGGTTTAAAACACAGTAAACTATGGTTAGTAAAAATTGTAAGCAAAAATATATATTCTTAATACCCCGTGGGGTTCCTTGTTTAAGCGTTACAAAAACGATTTTCTTGCCCTTAAATTAATTGGATTTTTTAAAGTTTTCTCTTTTACATTGATCGTGTAATTTCCTTAATTTATCAAAGCATTCCCCCAGATATAGGCAGGTACCTCCGGCAGTATGATATAAATTCATATAAAAGATTTTCTTCGAAATAGAAGTGCAATAAAATCACTTTTACACTAAAAATAAAAGTTATGACCCTAACTTGGAAAGGTATTCCCTTTCAATAGAAAATAAAGGGTTTCCCAACCGTTATATTTAGATTTGACGTGAAACAAGTTTCATGTGCGAAATTAACAAGTTTTGTGGTATTATTATTCCCAACCAATAAGGTTACAAAATCATTCTGTGTCAGTCATCTGATGGTAAAGAACGCTAAAATGATTTGTGTTAATGAAATCTTGCAAAAATGCAACGATACAATCGTTATCATCATAATTTTTTACAGCTATTAGGAAACCTTTTGCCTTAAGCCCCCAAAGAAATTGTTTTATTAAAAATGTTATACCTACGAAGTATTTTGAAAAAGATTTAGTCTGTTGTTATTACTCTTTGTCCTTTCTGGCTGTTATTCGTTTGCTGTAAACGGCATACGCTTTCGATGCGCTAACGATTTAGTCATTCATTATCATTAAACAATAGTATCGATAGACAAAATTAGTATAAATCTATATCAATTTTTTTATTTTCGATATTCGAAAATATTACTTACCCTCATTTAGTTTATCAAACAGCTTTTGTATACTTTGAGTCGAACAGCTGGTAAAATTTTTATCAGCAATCTGACAACCCTGGATGTAATCTGCTGTTTAAGAAGTAGAGTTTGAAAGACAAAAATGTCATAAAATAAATATAACAAATATAAGTTTTTCAACAAAAGGTTTTGTTTTTTGATTGCGGCAACACCAACAACATGCTAGTTTTGACATTTTGTTTCTTGACGTATTCATAGTAGTTGTAGTGGTAATTGTTACAATGAATTCAATTTCTCATGAAAATCGCATTAAAATAAATAAAATCCTCTAAAAAAAATGGTGGTTCTGTTAAAGTAACATTTCGTAAAATTCGTGATATTTTCGGACAACATAATCGTCTCTCTGCGACCTGAGTCGATATGCTTGATATAAAATGTTAAAACATCAGAGGGCATTTGACCGGGTCCTTCAATTGAAAATATTGCAGCCAAGAGCCACAGTGTTGAAGCAGATCGAAATTTGTCAATTCCTCGACGTGGGAAATTTTGCGTATGGATTTGACTTTGAAAATCTAAAAGGTTTAACTGGCGCAGGAATTGAAGCCGACCAACCATTCACATCGCCTCGTAGATTCGCTCAATTCATTCAGGAGCAATCAGCTGATTTTTCCGAAAAAAACATTTTTTCCGACGAAGCCCATTTCTGCTTGTCAGGGTATATCAACAAGCAAAATTGCCGCATTTATGATTCTGAAAATTATAGAACGAGAAGCCTTTGCGTGCTCAACCTGTCACTGTATGGTGCGCTATGGGATTTGGAGGCATGATAGCGCCGCTTTTTTTGAAGTTGATGCTGGAAATGCGGTAACGATCAATAGAACCCGCTGTCGCGAGATGATAACAACTCAATTTTGGCCTATTGTTGACGACGTAGATATCACTGACATGTGGTTTCAACAAGACGATGCTATAAGTCACATAGTCAATGATGCGAACAATTTATTGCATCCCAAATTTCACGTTCGCATAATTTCATGACAATCAGCAGTTAAGTGGCCAGCCAGATCGTGTACTATAACACCACTGGATTATTTTTAGCAGGACTTTGTTAAGCAGGGAGTCTATATGGAGCCAATCGAATCGATTTCAGCCTTAAAAAACAAAATCCGTGATGTGGGTCGTTTTTTTTTTTGAAGATGAGGCTGGAGATGCGGTAACGGTCACACTATCGCAAGATATTAACAACTCAGTTTTGACCTTTTATTGACGAGCAAACTTTCCGCATAATTTCACGACAATCAGCAGTTAAGTGGAAAGCTAGAGCATGTGATTTAACACCACTGGATTATTTTTGGTGTGGCTATGTTAAGGAAAGAGAAAGTTAAAACGCAAAATCCGTGATGTGATTAACTAAATAAGGCCGCTATTTTATCAAAAAGTGATTAAAAACTTTGATGAAAGGAACGACATCTACCAGCGTGGCCGGGGTAAGCATTTGCCAAATATCATTTTTCATTTATAATTCTCGAACTTTGCTCTTTGTAATACAATAAAAATTGATATCATTTTGATCTAAATTTTTTCCTTTAGTTTTAGAAAACAAACTTTTTGTTGAAAAATTGAATAAATTTTATTTCTATTTTCGATATTACACCACACTATTGGGTGGCACCTTCAGGAAATGAAAAGTGTATAAAAATTTTCAAAATCAATATTTTCCTTAAGATGCCACTCTATTGAGTGCGGCAAAGTATTGAAAAGTTACTTAATTTAATTTAAGACTTTGTGATTAAAAAAATTATTTATAAAACATTCCTAATTGGGAGTTTTTTTTTCTTCCCATATTTTAAAAGAGTTTCTGTTTTTAATAAATTTCTGTAAATTAGAAATTTTGTTAAAACATCGTTATATTCCCAAACATGTTTTAATAACATATTTAGTACAAAAGATATGAAACAAATAAAAATACTTTTTCACTTTCACCACACACTTACGCGAATCAGTTAAAAATGTTTCATCACTTTTCACAACATTCACCCCACCAACAAACAGGAGTGTACAAATACATAATAAAATTAATGCCATCTTGATAAAAGTTCTTAATATTTATAATTCTCTTCTATTTTTTTTCAAATCCTTAAATCTTAAACTTTACACCAAAAACGCCGCCAGTCAACTGAAACAAAATAAAGTGGGCACAGAAAAATAAAAGTAAAAATAAAATTTAAGAATTTGTTGCAAAGAAGCTTTTAACAACAAATTCAGACACACATTAAATAGACAGTGTGTTTATTTTATCGACTAAAAAATAACTCAAAACGCGTTTTAATTGAAGTGTTGCAATAATTATGCACAAAATCAAATTTCATGTAGCAAAAACAAAAATGTTTAGCACAATGAAACTACTGCAAATAGCAGGTAGAGCGCACAGTAGCATAGCTACAAACCACCACCGAATGTTTTTTAACTGCAACATTAAATGATGGCCAGTAAGTCAGTAGACCAATCCACTCACTGGCCAATCTACTGGTGGCTCTCACTAAGTATTTGTAAAAATAAAATCAATATTTTAAAAAACTGTATGGAAAAACCAGCTTAAGAAAACAAAATAAATATTTTTGCCATACAGGCCACTACTGTTTTGTGCCAGTTGTTTATTTCAACATCAGAGTTGTAAGCATGCAGTGGCGGCTGTAAGTTCGTTGGCTTTAAATAAACTTGCATCATATTTGCTTGAAACGTGAATAAATGTTGCTGTCAATAATTTAATAAAAATAAACAACAATTGTAGTTTTGTTAAATAGAGACAAATTCAGTTTGTTAAGCTAGTTGTAACACTGCTGCACAATGGGCCCAATTTATGTTACTAAGCGTTTTTATTTTGTTTCAAATTACTGTTCACCATAATATTTTTGACTTAAATAAATTTTTAATATTTGGTTACGCATGAAGGAACATAATTCTGCTTCTCGTTTCAATAACAAAAAAAAAACATAACCACAAATATTTTTACAATTAATTAATTTTCAATAACAAAAAAAAACATAACCACAAATATTTTTACAATTAATTAATTTCCACTTGTTTAATTTTTTTCAAATAAATAAATTCTCAATTCAATCAACTATCAAAGAAAATTTTACATCAAAAAGTTTATAATTACGAAATGTTAAATAAAAGTTTTGAAATTTCAATATAATATTATTAATAAAAAATAAAAACAAAAATTTATTAAAAAGTAAAAAAAAATATTAAAAATTTATTAAAAATTTAAAAAAAATATTTTTATTAAAAACTAAAAAAAAATAAAATTTATTAAAAATTAAAAAAGAAAAAATTTAATTAAAAATTAAAAAAAAAATATTAAATATTTAAAAAAAATTATAAATAATTAAAAAAAAAATCAAATAAAAATTAAAAAAAAAATATTAAAAATTTTAAATAAAATATATTAAAAAGTAAAAAAAAAAATTTGTATTAAAAAAATAATTTTATTAAAAACTAAAAAAAATTTATTACAAATTTAAAAAAAAAATTTAAATATTTTCTATCAAAAACACATAATTTTTCACAAAAATTTCAACAAATAATTAAAAAAAAATATCGAGTAAAAAAATTACAAAAATATTTTTAACAAAAAATCTAAGAAAAAATTACAATTGTTAAAAATTAATCACAAAAAATAATTCAAATAATATAAAACAAAAAAATTTTAAATATTTTTATAAAAAGATCTTTAAATAAAATTTACAATAAAAAATTTGCAAAATAATTTTCTAAAATATTTGTTGGTTTCCAAAAAAAAAACAAATTAAAAAAATAATGAAAAATATTTAATAACAAATAAAAGATCAACAAAAAATTTTGCACAAAAAAATCCTTTTTTTTCAATAATAATTTTTACCAAATAATTTTTTATAAAACTAGTTTTAACAAAATTTTATCAAAATAAAATTAAAAATATCATCAATAAAATAATTTTTACAAAAATTTTTTTAAATTTTTTTATAAAAATAAATTTTAATAAAGAAATTACAAACTAATAATTTTATCAAATAGGTTGTCACAAACATCTACTTTGAAATAAATTTTAAAAACAAATTTTTACCAAAAAAAAAAAAAATTCATAAAACAAAATTGCACAAAAAAATTTTAAATTATTAATTTTTACAAAATAATATTTGAAGAAAAACAAAATTTTTACAAAAAAAGGACAACCACAAAAAATGTGTATCAACAAAAAAATTTTTTCTTAATATCAAATAAAATATTTTCAATGAAATATTTTCAACCGAAATATTTTAACAAAAAAAATTTAAGCTAAAAATATTTTACTAAGAAGTTTCAACAAAAATTAATATAAAAATTTTTTTCGAACAAAACTTTAAACACAAATTTTTAACAAATATTTTAAGAAAAAGTTTTAAGAAAAAAATTACAACCAACGGTTTACAACAACAATAAAAAAACATTCCAAAACAAATACATAAACTGAAACAATTTTTTAAACCAAATTTCCAAAAAAAATTGATGTCAAAAAATTCCAACGAAAAATTTTGTACATCAAAATGTTTTCAATAATAATTTTTACCAAGTAATTTTTAATAATACTAGTTTAAAACGGATTATCAAAATAAATAAAAAAAAAATAAAGAACACATTAATAGAAAAACGATTACAAAAAATTTTTATTAAAATATTTTTAGCAAAAAATTTTGAACCGAAAAAGTTTCAACAAAAATAACGAAATTTCAACCTTCAAATATTTAACTAAAAATTTATTACAAATAAATTTTTCACAAACATCTATTTTCAAAAATTTTTTAACAAAAAAAAATTTTTCACAAGCATTTAATTTCAAATAAATATTTAACAAAAAAGTTTAAAAAATAAAATTTTTAACAGAAAAAGTTTAGGAAAAAAATTCTACAAAATAATTATTCAAATAATATTTAAGGAAATCATTTTAACAAAAAATTATCAACCAAAAAATTATTATCAATAAATTAAAAAAAAAAATTATCAAAAATTTAAAATTTAAAAAAAAATAACTTGACAGTAAAAATATTCAATGAAATATTTTTAACAAAAAATATTTAAAAAATATATAATTTTAATTTTAACTAAAAAAATTTTGCACTAAATATAAAAATGTTTCTCACAAATATTTACTTTCAAATAATTTTTAACAGAAAAAGTTTTCCACAAACATTTATATTCGAATTATTTGTAACACCAAAGCTGGAACAACAAATTTTTAACAAAAAAATTTCATGAAAGAATATTGCACAAAGAAAATTTACAAAATTTTAACAAAAAATTTTCAAAAAATTTTCAAAAAATTTTTTGATATAAAATTGTCAATAAAAAATTTCAGTAAAATATTTTCAATGAAAATATTTTAACGATAAAATTTTAATAAAACATATTTTCCATAAATAATTGCTATCAAGAATAACAAACTTTAACAAAAACAGTTCAAGAAAGCACTTTGGCCAAAAAAATTGTTGACACAAATAATTTTTACCAAATAATATTTAACAAAAGATATTAACTTGATTATTATTTTTATTCGACCTCTTTTTTAAATAAATAATTATTAATCTTTGTAGCGGTCTTTTTTAAATAAATTTAACACCATATTTTTTCAATATTTCGCCATCCTGTAGAAAGCTTCTTCAGGAAATTATTTTTTGTTAACAGAAAAAATTATAATAATTATTATTGTTCTAAAAAAGACCGCTTATTAACAAAAGATTTTAACGAAAAAATTTTCACCCAAAAATTAAAAGATTTTTTAATAAAATTTGTTCAATAAATTAAATTTTTAACCAATTAAGTTCAACCTTAAAATTTTCGAATAAAAATTTTCACCAAGAAAGTTTACGCAGACAATTTTTATTAAACATTACCCATTGATGGATCTCTTCCCCTCTTGCCGCAAGGCTATATCCCTGTTCTGGTTATTGGTGAGTTATGTGGCGGCTGTTGGTTCATATTGGTTGCTTTTAAAAAGTTTTCGAAAGACGTTAATGTAGGTTTAATATGCTTGCGTTGGATAGTCTCCTACTCTTCAGCAAGAAGTAAGGGCAGGGTCCTGCTACCGTGTACTCCAAAATTGCTAATAAGACATATATGCTTCTTATGGCATGGGTGGGCGTTTTTCACATACTTCGACGATCGTTAGATTAAAGTCAAAGGGTTAGACGCTGACGTTAAACTTATCACATAAAATAATTTTTAATAAAAAATATTTAACGCAAAATTAATAAAGACAAAAAGTCTATAAAAAAATTTTCCATAAATAATTTTTACAAAAAAGTTTTGTAACCGAAAAACTTTATTAAAATAAAAAGTTTTTAACAAAATTGCAAATAAAAACTGTGCAAAAAGTTTTTAAACAAAAAATATTCAATTTAAGAAATGATAACGAAATGGTTATCTCTTGTAAAAAGTAATATAATTTTTATAAATTATACTTAATGAAAATTTTTTATTAATGTAAAAAACTTGCTGCGTTGAGGTTAAAAACGATATTTTTGATTTAAATTTTAGTTGTGTAGGGTGTTGGTGATTCCCCTCAATAATTTTTTTTCTGTTTTGCTTTTTCTAAATTAAATAAGTTCAACTATTTTGTCATGTCGACCGGATTGTGTTGCTTGTATATCCGTTTTCCTTATTGTGCAAGTTTTTAACGTGTTAAATGTTTAGCTTTGACTCTTTTGATTTAAAGCATGCGATTTTTATCTATATGTTGCAACATAAATTGTTTTTCCTGCCATTTAGAGGTAGATACCACTTTTAGCTTTAAAACATGCTGGTAACATTGACTGCGTGAATGCTGCAATATAATTTTACATGTTATTTGTTAATTAGAATTGAAATTTATTATTATATTTTTGGTTACTGATAATTCATACACCTCAGATTTCTCTTTCAATAAGCGTTGTAATATTTTTGTTAAAACGGAAAATTTTAGCAGTTCATTTTTAGTTCAAGGCTGATTATATTTTATTTATATTTTTTATTTTTATGCGTTATAAAAATAAAAAAAATCATTATTTTAAATCATTTCTAAGTTCAGTTACGTTACTTGTGTTAGATTCCTTTAACCATAAATATTTTATAATATTCTCATAAATTAATAAAAAAATAATAAAAATTGAAATGTATTACTGTGAAGAAAGCATATCCATACTAATATTTCGTAATCGCTCATATAGCTCATCATTTTTTTACTTTAATTTTGTATAGAAAACATAAGAGTATTTCGTATTCATGAAAACTGATTAAATGCGAATTATATCAACCAGAAAAACCAAAAGAATATAATTCTTATTTAATTTGGCTGCAGATATGACGCCAATTTGGGACAAAATCGACTGAAGAGCTATATGAGCAGCATTGAAATATCCATGTGGATATGCTTTCCCCAAAGTAATATACTTACGTTTTTAAATAATCAATATTTTATATAATTATCATAAAATAGTTGATTAAAGGAATTTAGCACTATTACCTGGATTAGTTTTATACGTTATTTTCAAGCGTATCAAAAAAATAAGGCCAAATTGTGATTACAATGACCTGCACATTTCTTTGCCCATTCATATTTGCAAACTTAGCATTATGATAATGTCTCCAGAGAATATTCATAGGCATATGGAGCTTTCAATAGTGCCATCTTGATTTAATACGGAAAGAAGATAAGAAAGGCCAATGGGGCGCGAAGAAATATATGACACTCTTCAAAATAATCTCCTATAGAATAATCAAAATAGATTTTTGTTGCACATTTAGACTTGTAAAAAAGCTGATTTATGCTTGGCTTAGGCTTTCGCCTGCATTATTCATCTAAATAACACTTGCAAAAACCGGCCACAAAACAGTAAGACGGAGGCAAAGGCTTGTTGTATGTGAAATAAAAAAAGCTAGAATTAAAAATTTCTGTCTACACTAGTTTAAATTGCATAAACTACGGAGTCACTCTCTAATTTCTTATTCCACATGATAATACTTGTTATAGCGGATATTTTGTATAAATTTTAAGTCCTTGACTAGAATGCTTCCAAAGATAGGCTTATGTACAGCCAACAAAAAAAAATAAAAACTTGTACATTTACCAACTCAGAATAAAGAAAATTAAATTAAAAAAAATATGGGAAGAAAGAAAGATTTCTTAAACACAAATTAAAGCTTGAGATCCATATTATAAATGTATATCAAAATTGGTTTTGTAATGCTTATATATAACGAGAAAAATACCAAAAACAAAAAAATATGTCAATTTTCTTATTTTCTTTGCACAAAAAGTCTCGTTACAAATCTTTTACTCAAGAATTAAATAAATCGTGTTTGAAGTTAGGCAACTTAACTAATTAGTCACGCATTTCCGAATATTGAAAAAGAAAATGGAGTAAAAAACAAATTTCAAAAGATTTCAAAGAACCGGGAAAATAGTTAAAAAAGCACACAGTACCGTACAATACGTAATAAAAACCTTCCAAAAAATAATTCTCTAGGAAGGCCTAGTAGAAGTGGTAGCCCCCAAAAAATAAATACTCCTCAGATTGAGCGAAAAATATTATATTTTGTGAAGAAAGATCCAAAAGTTTCTGCTGTAAATATTGCTAAAGAAGGTAAAAACTCTAAATTAGCTGGTGTGACTCCACAGACGGTAAGAAATTTCCTCAATTTGACAGAATTGTATGCATATGCAGCTCGCAAGAAACCCGTCCTTTCCAAATTAAATACCCAAAAACGCCTAATGTATACCAATGAGCTTATTGACAATGAAAATGCTTTTTGGGAAATCGTTATTTTTACAGACGAATCTAAATTCAATATATTTGGCAGCGACGGACGAGAATTTGTATGAAAGAAAGAAAGGAGAAGCTTTGAGTCCACGTTATATAATACATACTGTTAAACACGGTGGTAGAAATGTAATGGTTTGGGGTGCTGTGAGTGCAAATGAAGTGGAAAACCTTGTTTTTGTAGAAGGAAACAGGAACAAAATGGATTATTTAAATATTTAAAAAAAAATGGATCAATCTGCTCAAAAAATAGTGTTTGGGTGATAGCTTTGCATTCGTCCAAGATAACGATCCAAAGCACTCACCCCTTTTAGCAAAGGAATGGCTGCTTTATAATACGAAAAAAATATTGCCTCATTCTCCACAAAGCCCAGATTTAAACCAGATAAAGCATTTGTAGTCTTATATGGGAACTAAACTAAAGGATTACCGGATTTCTAGCAAAAAACAAACAATAAAAATCACCTTAAAGGATATATGGCGTTCTATTCCCGGAGATGTTACAAAAAATCTAGTCCATTCAATGACGAAAAGACTCTTTGCCGTTAAAGAAGCTAAATGTCAAAACAAAAAACACTAAAATACGTAATATTTCTTTATTTATTGTTGTAATTTTAAGTTTTATTCTTACTGTACAAGTTTTTTTTGTCCAAGAATATTGACATATTTTTGTTTTTGTTATTTTTCTCGTTATATATAAGCATTACAAAACCAATTTTGAAATACATTTCTAATATGGATCTCAAGCTTTAATTTGTGTTTAAGAAATCTTTCTTTCTTCCCATATTTTTATTAATTTGATTTTTTTTTTTTATTAATTATTGATTTGATTTTTTTTTGATTCTGAGTTGGTAAGGGTACAAGTTTTTTTTTTTTTTTGTTGACTGTTAGTCAAAGTCAAATTATTTTAGCAATGAGAACACCCGTAATTTGTTAATACCTTGTTAAAATTTCAAATGTCTGTGTAGAGTAATTCACTCTATAATTCTATAAAATTATCTTTGGGAACATTCTTTAATTTTAAATCTAATGATTGTTGTTGTTGCAAACAAACAAAAAAAATTTTCTGTGTAACTTTGAAGTGTTTGACTATAATGTTGCAAGATTATCTCTTGCAAATAAATTCTCATATACATTAAATGATATCACCTATGGCGGCACCCTTTAATTTCCAACTTTGTTTTTTTTTTTTGTTATTTTAGACAAAGAGTTACATATTTTGCGTAATTTTGAAGTATATAGCAACAACTGTTTAAATGATAATGTTATATATATCATATATCCGTCCCTAGGGGGTCACCCTATAATTTCCTATTTTATATTTATAATAACAGTATTGGAACTACATATTATGTTGTATAAATATAACGGTTCAAGAGATGGGTTCATATAAGTCAAATTTTATTAGCTATGGGAGCACTCTTTAATATAAAAGTTTATTTTTAATTACTTTCTAAATTTCCAGTACGGTTCAATTGACATTGTATGGCAGCATCCTTTAATTGTAAGTAAAGGATTTAAAAAAAAACAGAAGTTTGTTTTCTAAAACAAAAAGGCAACAAAATTTAGATTAAGATGATTCAAATTTTTATTTTACAGGAAGGCTGATGAAAGCTGCTACCAAAAAAAACGTAATAACTTATTTTCTGTGTAACCAACCTGTTCCATTTTTATTTTACTATATAGATTGATCTTTAAATTTAATTAAAATGGAGAATTGGGACACTGAAACAAGAATTTGCATAGTACAATGCTTTCACGCTATAGAGTTCATAGTTTCTGTCCAAAAATTATATATAGGCGCACGTTTGGTGGCACTCCTGATAGCAGATTGACTATAATGAGGCTCATGAAGAATTTTGCTGAGCGTGGCACAATCGCAAGAAGGCCCTATCATCGAGATCCCTCAGTTCGGAAGCAGGAAACTATAGCTGCTTTAGCTGCTGCCATACAATTCAATCCTCAAGTATCGACAAGGAGCTTATGTGCTCAAATGGGTGTCAACAGACAGTCACTGCAGACAATTTTGCACCAAGATTTAAACTTATTTCCATATAAGATTCAATTAACAAACAAACTGAACCCAAGAGACTTCCCGATTTGCTTGGAATTTTGTGAAAAGGTCATTCAAATAGCGTCAGAGAATGAAAATGTCTTGAAGTGCCTTTTTATGTCTGACGAGGCTCATTTTGATTTAATCGCCATGTTAACAAACAAAATTGTTGAATATGAAATAATTCTAACCCACAGATACTTCATCTGATTACAATTACATTCACTTCGCATCACGGTGTGGTGAGCAGTTTCTTCAAGGTTCATTGTCGGGCCTTATTTTTCGAAGAAAACGGTCTTACTGTTACGGTCAATGGAGACCGTTACTTAAAGATGTTGAAAGAATTTTTCTTTCCAGAATTACGCCGAAAGAGAATCCCTTTCTACTCTATTTGGTTTCAACAAGATGGAGCAACTTGTCACATAGCGACGCCTGTTATGACAGAATTGTGGCAAAAATTCCCCAATAAACTGATTTCAAGAAACTCCACATTCCGTTGGCCTCCCAGGTGTCCTGACCTCACTGCACCTGATTTTTTTTAGTAGGATTGCAAAGAAAAAGTTTGCAAAATAAACCCAACAAAATTGGATGATTTAAAGCAATCCATTTGGACGCTAATTAAGGCAATTCACGCTGTAAAACTCCAGCCAGTAATGAATAACTTTTTGATCTCACATCTCACATGTATTACCGAGGATGGAGACCATTTGAATTCAATTATTTTCAAAACTTCATGAATTACTTTAATAAAAATGTATTTTATTTTCAAAAAAATTTTTAAAAAATAAATTACAAAAATTTTACAAAAAGTTATTTGAGTTTCTTAATGTAGAATAATTGATCAGCCATCCGATATTACGAAGAATAAGTTTGGAAGTTATTAATGAAAAATTATATCTGATAAATGGTGACAACTTTCATCAAAGTTTTTAATCACTTTTTGGCAAAATGGAGGTTCTATTTCGTTAATCACATCACGAATTTTGAGTTTTAAGACTGAAATCGATTCAATTGTTTTCGCATAGACTCTGTCCTCAACATAGCGTCACAAAGAATAATCCCGTAATGTTAAATCACTTGATCTTTTATTTGCAATAAATTGATCGTTTAATTGGCTGCGTGACATGGTCTTCACCAAAATAAAAACAAATTCAAGAAACAAATTTAGAAAAATGCATAATTATCGATCAGCCAAAGCAAGGAGAAGGGATGATGAAAATGATGGAAACACTGCAAGAAAATTTTTTTCAGATCCAGAAACTGCAACATCTATTACAGGAGTAGATTTGGAACTAATAAGGAGATTCAGTATTATTTTACAAATTTGGAGAGTAAGCCAAAAAAACAGCTATACTTTACAACAAAAAATATTCTTGGAGATATATGCCATCCATAGTTCCTAAAATTTTGTACCGTGGGGAAAAAATAATTCAAGACAATATGCTACCAATAGGCGATCTATCTGAAGAAGCTCAAGAAAAACGAAACAAAAACTATATACTCTTTCGTGAGCATAACACAAGACAATTTTCTGGATACTGTACTAATGAAGACTTGATTGTTATATTATTATGCACATCAGATCTCTATATTTCCAATATCTGGCAAAAATGGAAAACTACTTCTATTGAACTAGACATAGAAGCTAAACTGCTTCTAGAAGATGAAAATCAAGACTATTTAGAAAAAACATTTACTAAAATTGTTTAATTAATAGTGATTTTTCCAAACACATGAGTTTGGCCTTTAAGGGCCAAAGGTTTTCCCTATCTGATGAAATTTAAGTTTTTAATAAGTATAAGTTGTAAACGTGAATCAAAATATAAGACTTTATGTAAAACAAACTCTTTGAACAAGTTTTAATACTTTACTTTCGTACCAAAAATCAGCTTAAATTAAGATTGCAGTTTTAAACTTATCACGGTTATTTTTCTAACCGGTCGATACTAAATTTAATACCTTAAACAAAAGCCTGTGATTTCACCTAGTAGACAAAGAAAAAACGCGTATCAAAATTACGATCAATTCAAAAGTTATATATTTTTGACCGTCTTCTCGTAAAATGATCCACTGTGATCCGGTTGTTCCTAAATGAATTCAGCGAATCTACGGCAATATGAATGTTCTATCAGCTTTTATTCCTCCACCAGTTGAACCTTGTAAGGCTTCAAAGTCAAATGCTTTCTCAAAATTCGTCGTGGTGGTTTTTAAGTTGTTGAGACCGTCGAGGAATTGACAAATTTGTATCCGCTTCAACACTGTGGCTCACGACTGCATCGTTTGCAGTTAAATGATGCTGTTGTACAAGCGTTGGTGTTCGCACATTGTGTATCAAGCTGTCGTCTCAAATTTAATAAGCAAATTCTTAATAGCGGTCACAGAAGATCCAAAAATATCACGAATTTTACGAAATGTAAGTTTAACAGAACTAACATTTTCATAGTGGATTTTAATTATTTTAATGGGATTTTCGTGCGAAATTGAATTTATTGTAACAATTGCCAATTCATCTACCACGAGTATGTTAAAACTATCATGTTGTTGGTTTTTCCACAATTGAAAAACAAACTTCTTGCTGTAAAACCCGATATAAAGTCCTTTTTTTTAAAGGATCAATATATAAGCATTATCTTTGATTTAAAACAAAATCAAAGTTGGCCCAGAAATATAAAAGAAATATACACACCATTAACACACTATTGCCAAAATAAACCCTCCAAGAAGTTATATCCTCCAAGGAACTATATCCCTGATGACAGGCTGAGAGAACATATTTCGAAAAATACCAGAAGATTTAGCATGAATTTTCTTTTAATGATTTTTGAGAAACCATAACTCGAAGATATATGAGGTATACAAATTTATTCGCGGAACTGCAGTGTTTAACAGACCTGTCGTATGCATTCCTCTGTTGCGAGATTCTATTGGAAGTTGAACTACAAATCACACAAAAAAAGGGAAATTTAATTGTTTAACCCTAAAAAATATTTTTACTCCATATTTACGAAATGATAAACCTTGATTACTTTCGACATAAATGAAATTTTCGAGATAATTAAGTGGCAAATATTTATTTGATTTCGAAGAAAGCTGTTGGAATAAGCGGAACTGGAAATAGGTTGCTCATGGAGCTGTCTAAAATAGCAGTCAAAATAATAATTATACGCCCAACCCTCTGTTTGTACGATTGATTCATTCGCATAAAACGATACACTGATGGTTCTAAAAATATATGGATGCATTCCACAAATTAAAAAAAGGTGCCCTTGTAGGCTAGTAGGTAGTGCACTGGCTTATCAGTCTGGGGGTTGTTGGTTCAAATCCGAACAAAGACCTTGGTTTTTTTTTTCACTACAAAAATAAAAATTGACTATCGGCAGGGCTGCACAGTGATGAAGGCATGGTCACTGGTCGCTGTGCTGTCTTATGCGACAGTTAATTTCCGTAACTATCCTTCTACTTTCACCACCTGTTTCATCTCTTCTTTATCGCTTTTCTAAAGAATATAGCACGGTACTTGACAATGCCTATTTATTGTTGCCTGAAGTGCTACTTCTCTTTAAAAAAATAAAAAAAAAAAAACGCAAAATTTGAATTGACATATGAAAATTCGAATAAAATCGCTTAAAGACGTTAACATAAAAGTTATTTAATTTACAAAAACAACATAATAAATGGATAAAAATCAGTCTCGCTAAAATAGTCCAAGTCCCTTCTATTACCAGAATTACCAATAGAGAGCTAACCATCATAAAATTATCTTTTTGTGTGAAATAATTTGTTATCAATGATTGTCCTTGCCATTACCTGCAGTGGTTAATAAAATAATGTCGTCGTTAGATAATGTCTCTTTGAGTTATTTTTCTTAACGCCCTTGGCCAATTTAAGTATATTTTGAAAATTCTTCTTATGCAGCATAAAAGATTTTATTGTTAGGCATGTTATCGAAGCCAGGATCACACAAAGGAAAAAGCATATAAACCTATAAATCTGTTCTTATACTGTAATTAAATTGTTTATGGAAAAGGGTATGGTTAAGGGCTAATCGTCTACCTTGTTGCAGCAGTTGACAAGACAAAGCACTATTGCTTCATTTAAATAAGTAGAAATATATCTATCAGCTCTACGATAGATCTTTAAATATTGAGTTTTTTAACACTATGATAGTTTTGATATTTAGTATTTTGACGTATTCAATTTCGCACGAAAATCGTATTAAAATATTTAAAATCCACTATGAAAATGATGGTTCTGTTAAAGTTACATTTCGTAAAATTCATGATATTTTCGGACAACATAATCGTTCTTCTGAGATCGCTATTAAGAATTTAGTCGTTAAATTTGAGTTGACAGGCTCGATACAAAATGTGCGAACATCAATGCGTGTTCGACCGGGTTGTGCAACTGAAAACATCGTAGCCCTGAGCTACAGCGTTGAAGCAGATCCAAATCTGTCAATTCCTCGACGTTTTCAACAATTGGGATTATCCAAAACCACCATATGGGGAATTTTGCGTAAGGATTTGACTTTAAAGCCTGAAAATGTTCAACTGGTGGAGGAATTGCCATTCCATATCGCCGTAGAATCGCTCAATTTATTCAGGAACAACCGGCTTATTTTTTTTTGAAAAAATCATTTTTTCAGACGAACTCCATTTTCAGTTGTCATTGCCATTTTTGGCCTTCTGAAAAGCCTACGTATCAACGTATGGTCTAGAGTGATTGGACCTTTTTTTTCAAAGATGAGGCTGGAAATGCAGTAACGGTACATGCGGCATGCTGTCGCGGGATGTCTGATAAGATTTACGTCTGTACCTAGCTGTGTAAGCCATAACCAGACGGTGGATCATTCCACTGTGTATGAAATGTAGCGTCATCCTCGCCCAATAAGACCTTCAGATACGTATATCATCCAGTCACTCCTGGCTGCAATTTCAAAAGACCGGAGCAGTCCGCAGCCCTCACTTCTTGCTGAAGAGTTCGAGACTATCCAACTCCTGGCCCAGAATGCATGAAGATTGCTCCTGTTCTTCGTTTGGGATCATCGCTATTGCAACTTCTGTGTCCACAATGGTTTGTTCTATTTCCTTTTTCCTGTTGTTTTCTGTGATGTTGTGTATTAATCCCTTTTCCAATAATTGAGCCTCTTGCCTGCTGATGGTGACCTCTGTTAGATTCAAAAGTCTAGGGTGGAAATTGTTGTTTTTGCGCGTTTTCTTGTTTGTTGAATGTGTTAGTGTCTCGCGTTTCCTGTTTAAAGTTGCTTATTTTTGTTTTACTGTTTTCGCGTTTTTGCTCGTATTTGGTCTAATGTGTTCATGAGTACGTTGGTTGGGAGTCGTTCTGCTAGTTTAAGATGAATGTCTAGTATTTCCGAGTTCGTAATTTCTTTTTTGGCGTAAAGGTTTCTGATTTCGAATTTTACAAAGTCTCTTTGTGCTCTTTTTATTGTCCTTTTGCTTGCTGTGATGTTGATTCTAATCTGTGTTCTGGCATATTTTGGTGTAAGATTCGATGCGAGGCATTGTTTGTTGAACCAAATATTTGCCCTTGTTGTCATAACTTTTAATTGTCGTCGTTTGTAAATTGTTATCAGTCCAATTGTGTCTAAATTGTAGGCCTGATAGGCATTTTCCGATGTGTGCTTAAATTTTAGCCCCGTCGGAAAATCTAAGCACATATCGTTCTGATGGTACATTGCAGCAGCCATTTTGTTTTTATATTGCATTTGCATGAAACTGTAATAGTGTAAACTTCTGATTATAAAAGATTAAAAGACTCCTTTTTAATATTACATCTATAACCAAATGGATAATTTTCAGGGATGTCTACAATAGATTTGGGATTTCTGAAAAACTCTCGGCTGTCTTTTATATGGTGATTTTAAATTATTAATATTATTTGATTTAAATGCCTATGAGTGGCATTGGGTTGGAGCAAGTGACTCGATTTCATTTATGCCTAAAATTTTACAATGAAATGTTACTTTAATATGAAAGAAATATTAAATATCTATTCGAAATCTTAATTAAATTTGGTCTTAGTAATAATAATAATAATATGGTTTCCTAAAAATGCTTCCAAATATCTTTTTCCATAACACAATCGTACTTAATTCCCTAAACTCAATCAAGAAATTCTCTTAATTAATTTTTGCTTCACACAAAAATATTAATAAAACTTTTTAATGAATTTATTTATTTTTTGTTTCTATTTTTATTTTATTTGGCTTAAAAAAGGTTTCCAAAAACGACCATAAAAATTCACACACACACACACACACACACACACTAACAAATATACATGTAAAGAGGAAAGTTGGAAAAATAAAAGAAAAACCCCAAATAGAAAGTAAAACCAAACAAAATGATCATTTTGGCTTTTTGTATGCGGTTTCATAAATAAATCGGCTTATGTAGATGGTGAATGTTATACGAATATGAATAAATAAATTTATTATTAAGTCCTGTTACTGACCTTACAAAGCAACACCTTTTCAAATACAATTTTATACGCTCTCACAGGGGGAGAGACTAAGAGAGAGAGAGAGAGTGTGAGAAAGTTAAAGGTGGACAGGTTAAATTAGAAATATACCAGTAATTTACACAGATTTGTGGTGAATTTTGTGGAAATATTCATAATTGTGTTAAGAGGGTGTTAAAATATATTATAAGGGTGAAGTATATACGAAGTAAAGGGTGTTTTTTAATACAGGTATAGAGTTTTGAAAGCAAATAAAGCAAAAATGATTTTCTTTAAACTGGCATGAAATTTACTTTATTCGAAAGATAATTTCTTCTGACATAATTTAAATGTAACTTCCGTGATATGACTATCACGAATAGCTCTTACGTAGCCTAAGCTGTGTATTCTAATTTTCCGTGAAAAAAAACAAACATTTTTGGCAGTCTAGATGGATCTCTTCCTCATCTTGACGTGATTTTGGGGGTAAAAGGCGGCACGCAGACGAGATGGTTCTCTTCCTCATATTGACATGTGCTTTTGGTGGTAAAACACGGTAACAGTCGCGTAGGCTAGCGGAAGCCCAAAACTGGAAGAGGCATAGAACTATTGAAGTCCGACCAGTGACTTTATTCAGACATACTGGTACCACAAAAACCAGTTACCTGCAAGACTTCGATCCTGCTCTGGTTATTAGTGAGACCCCTCGGGAGTTACGCGACAGCTGTTGGTCAAATCAGTGCTATTAAAAAAGTATCCGAAGTTAATGCAGGTTTAACATTCAATGTCCTAGCTTGCACATGCAGCAGGAGAAGGAGTTGGATACTCTCAAACTTTTCAGCAAGAAGTAGGGACACGGCCCTGCTACCATGCACTAAGGCGTACGACGTGATAAGATTTACATCTGCACCTGGCCGTAAGCCTTAATCAGATGGTAGATCGTTAGCACTGTGGATGAAATATAGCGTCATCCTCGCCCTAGAAGGCCTTCGGATACGTATATCCTTCGGTCACTCCGTAGGCCGCAGCCTTTACTCCTTGCTGAAGAGTTGGAGACTATCCAACTCCTGGTCCAGAACGCATGAAGCTTAATATAATTAAGAACACGACGGCATTCATACTCACTGGACCTGGACCATTCATTATCTTCATTGTGAATGATCCGACCCACAAACTGAAACGAGGGCTACGAATCACACAGCCACCATGATACTCCCGAAGGGCCTACCTCAATAATCAGGCAGAGAACAGCTAAATGCCCAAAAAGACTAGTCGCGGTTCT
The DNA here is from genome assembly GCA_030448955.1 of Trichopoda pennipes. Lineage (NCBI taxonomy): Eukaryota > Metazoa > Arthropoda > Insecta > Diptera > Tachinidae > Trichopoda > Trichopoda pennipes. The sequence goes on along the minus strand of JASKUP010000068.1, from coordinate 411,562 downwards.
CTGGGACTTTACTGATTCCCGTGAAAATGTAGTGGATTTTCCAGTTGGCTCCTACTAGCCTAAGGGGACTGGGCTCCCTTTTACCCCCGCAAGACACAAGTCTAGATGGCTGTGTGATTCATATATTCATATAATGTGCCCCTGGGGGGGTGGAGGGGCTAAGGCGTATATACGTCTTAGAGCGCGGATGGCCGTTCTTGTGCAACCAATGATAAGACCACCGCCACATTAAGGCCAAATGGCTAGGTGCCGGCGTCTTATCACATATCGGCTTTTTCAACAAGAAATTTGTTTTTCAATTGTGGCAACAACAACAACATAATAGTTTTCACATTTTGTGTTTTCACATATTCGTAGTATTGTATTGGCAACTTTTACAATGAACTCTATTTCGCACGAAAATCGCATTGAAATAATTAAAATTCATTATGAAAAATGGTGGTTCTGTTAATGTTGTAACATTTCGTAAAATTCGTGATATTTTCGGATAAAATAATTATCCTTCTGAGCCTGCAATTAAGAATTTGGTTGTTAAATTTGAGTCGACAGGCTCGATATGAAATGTGCGGGTCGTTCAACTGAAATTATCGCAGCCGCGAGCTATAGTGTTGAAGCAGATTTAAATTTGTAAATTACTATACGTTCTCCACTATTTGGGTTATTCAAAACATGGGGATATTTGCAAAAGGATTTGGCTTTGAAGCCTTAAAAGGTTCAATTAGTGCAGGAATTAAGGACGATCGAGCATTCACATAACTACAGATTCGATCAATTCATTCAGTAACAACCTTTTGGTTTTTCTGAAAAAATTATTTATTGTGATGAAGCCCATTTTCACTTGTCAGAGTATGTCAGCAAGCAAAATTGCCGTAATTCGGATTCTGAAAATCCTAGAGCGATTATTGAGAATACTTTGCATGCTCAACGTGTCACTGTCTAGTGCGCTATTTGGTCGGGAAGCATGTTCTTTCGAAGATGAGGCTGGAAATGTGGTAACGGTCAGTGGATGAATATATCGCGAAATAATATAATGGCCACCAGTTAAAAAAGTGTTACCAGCTGAAAATTTTATACCTCTATAAAATAACCCTTTATCATGAAAAATATAATAATCTCTAAGCCAAAAACAAAAAAAATATAAAAAGAAAAGTAAAACGTTTCCAGTGGCAAATTAAATATTATTGTTAAATTCCCGGAAAAAATGATCAAAAAATTTTAATAATTTTCCTTAAAAATTACAAAAATAACAAACAAACAGGCAAAAACTCATTTCATGCATGACTAAAAAACATATAATCGTGGTGTTTGATAAAAATTCTTTAGTTGTGCTCAAAAGTAAATTACAACTTCATACAGATGACACAATGAAATGATTTCTAATGGACAAGTGGACAAACAAATCTGAAAATCTTTCAACCCTGTATTTTATATTCATATAAAACAAAAAAAAAATATGATTATTACGGCGGCTTAAAGTCAGCGAAGGATAATAAACATGTTTACCTAAAATGTAAAGTCTTCACGTCGATCTGGTTATCATCATCAAAATTTTATTAGTGGCATCTCCAGCATATATTCGATTGTTTGACTATTTACCTGACCTCTCATTTATTATTTTTTTAATGCTGAAAATGTTGCTATTGTTGTTGTGACATATCATGTTCTGGCTGAAGTTTTTGGTAAATTAATTCCAAAAGAAGAATGCCTCTTTAAATCGTAAATGCTAAAAGAAGGATTTTTTTATGAAAAAATGAGCCTTTAGATTTATTTAAGTACTCGTAAAATCCGTACCAGCTTTGGTTTGAAAAAGTTTAAAACTCTAAATTGGTTACCGGATCTCGAAATAGGCAAACTTTTGCAAAAATTTTGAGGTTTTAATGAGTCCCTCCTTAACAATTGGTTTTAGCCCGTATTCCTTTTAAACGAGTAAACCTTATGAAAGTTAACTGTTATACAAATTGTCTGAAAAATCTTTAACAAAACTACCAAATTAAGTGGTAGTCGTTGTATTAAGACGTGTTTTACGGACTTAAAAAAACAAATAAATTTTGCTAAAATTAAAAGAAGTTTTTTTTTTTTGAAATTAAAAAACAAATTAAAATAAATGAAAGTTCCGAAAAAAGTGAAAAAGTCTTAACAGGGATGGACCGCTATATAACCGTAACTAAACGAAAGTCCAAACAGGCGAAAAATGTGTCTACAAGCGAAAACCACTTTGCAATACTTGCAAATAAGGAGGTGGAAAACGTAACTCCTGTGACGAAAATTGTCAAACACCAACCATTGTATCTTCGCGAGGCCACAAGCGAAGTGATGAATTTAACTTAACTGGTAGGCAAAGAAAACTTTTATACAACATAAAAGTGCGAAAGGAAAACATTCAAGAGACTAAAATTCAGTTGAAGGACGTAAACTGTTTTAGAGCTGTTGTTAATAAATTCGATACTGAGAAAAAGAAATATTACACTTATCAGCTGAAGAGTGCTAGAGGTATAACTGCCATCCTAAAGGGTATCGATAGTTCAGTACCGTCTGAGGAGATAAAAGACGCCCTCTAGTCAGAAGGATTTAAGGTTAAATCAGTCCATAACATCTTAAACAGGGACAAAGTTCCTCAGCCCCTCTTTAGGGTGGAAGTGTCATTTAAGCCTTAAGATATAAAAAAAAGGATGATAGTCATCCTTTTTATGGTCTTAAATACCTACTAAATCATACAATACACGTTGAGGAACCGATAAAGCGTACAGGTCCCCCGTAGTGCCAGCACTGCCAGGAATACTTGCATACTTCTGCAAATTACACTCAGTTTGTGTCAGATGTGATGACATACACAAGAGTACAGAATGCCCCCACCCGAAAACGGAAACTGCATGTAAAAGGTGCAGTAATTGCGGAGAAAATTATACCGCAAATTATCGTTGTTGCAAGGTTTTTCTGAAACTCAAAAATGGGGTGACTGCTAAGAGACCCGCGGATGCTCAGTACCGCAAGGCAAACTTCCCAAGCTTACCTAAGAGCATCATTCCTCAACAGGGGAACGCGAAAAATATTCTCCAAGCTTCGAGGGAAGTCACTGACTCTATTTCATATGCCGACGCTGTAAAAGAGGGCATTGCCATTCCAGACAATAATTCGCAAATTTTAACTGACTTGCTTGTACAAACTATGAACAATTTTATGACCAACATGCAGACTATGTTCCAATAGTTACTCCAGAATCAAACCATGCTGATGTAGATTTTAGTAAATAAAAAATGAAGTCTCTTAAGATGTCCTTTTGGAACGCGAACGACTTAAGTCAGCATAAGATAGCAATACAGAATTTCTTAAAAGAGCAACAAATTGATGTGGTGCTTATTTCCGAAACACATATTTCGAACAAAAATTGTTTTAGAGTTAATGGCTACCACACCTATCACACATATCACCCGAGTGGTAGAGCATGCGAAGGAACAGCTCAACAAAAATTAAAAATTTGCCTATTTCTGCTGCCCGTTTTATGCTCTTTATATTTAATTTCATATTACAAGTCTTCCGTTGATTGGGCTTTAGAGCAGTTGGAAATTGAGGTTCATTTTTGGTTTAATAAAGTTAACCTAAAAGAAATGGGACAAATCCACAACGTACCCCGCATTAATTTTAGAAAACATGCATCGTGCAGACAAAGGTCTGCACTCACATTAAGTCTTACTGGTGTATCGTGTGCTTAGTTCTGCTATTGAATGGGCTCTAGACCAGTTGGAAATTCAGACTCATTTTTGTCTTAATAAAATTGCACCAAATGGAATGAAACAAACCCACAACATATCCTGCATTACTTTTAGTAAACATGCACCATGCATTTCTGTCTGCTGCCATATAAACTTCTACTGGTAAATCGTGTGCTTCATTTTTCCGCTGATTGGGCTCTAGAACAGTTGGAATTTCAGACTCATTTTTGGGTTAACAATATTGCTTTAAATGGAATGAAACGATTCCACAACACATACCCTGCATTACTTTCAGAAAAAATGTACCATTTAGTGTAGTTTGCACTTGATCTCATAATTAAACCAAATTTGTTCAAAAAGACAGTCAGGACTGGCATTGCGGTTTATAAAGATCGTTAGCGCATGATTTGTTATTTGAGAGAACCGATGCGTCGACCGCAACCATCGACTCATTGAAATAATAACTTAGCAACAAGTTGATGACCCAAGGCCCTGCGATTTAAGATCTCTCGATTTTTTCCAGTATGGCAACATGAAATCGCCAGTTTATGTTGATAAACCAGCAGCAACTGACAAATTAGCGGCCACAATTGCGGGTGTTATTTCTGATATATGGCCAGCTATACTCCAAAAAGTGGACTAAAATTAGACGTGCAATATACGTTTTGTCAAGAGCGGCCGTAAGTGCTATATGTGCGAAATTATTTTAAATATCCAAGTTATAAATTGATCTCTAAAATACTATATTTAAATTTTTTTTAAATTTAAGTTTCTATATTTTTTTACAATTTTAAAGTCTATCGGACTTAAAAAAACACTCTTTGTATGTGTTGTTGCTATTGCTATAAGTTGTAGAACCTACAAACGTGATTAATATGTCCGCGGGCATGGGTATAATTTATAAGAAGAAGGAAAATATTAAAGATGGTAGAAATGAGAATGAAGAACAAAATAATAAGGAGCTATTCGAATAATAAGGAGTTATTCGAATAATAAGGAACTATTCGAAAAAGTAATGGCAGTTGAGTGCTAAAAATATTAACCTCTGCCAATTAATTTTTATATCATCTATAATGATGCAGCATATTTTACGTCAAACGTTTGTTGGAAGTTATAAATCAGTTGGTTCTACGACCTTTTTATTCATTTCATTAGTAATAGAAAGCTCGAAAGAGCCGCGATTATTTAAGGTACGGTATAGTCAAGATTGAGACTTTTTAAGGTTTCATATCCAAAGATTTAAAACGGAATGTTATTTCTTTTGCTGGAAGGCATGTGCATCTATTCATTAATCATTGTCCTTTATCTCTGGCAGAATACTATAGCAGCTGATAAAATCAAATATTAAAAATGAAAGAGTGCACAGAAAGTAAAGTGATATTTTTAAAAACATTTTTATTTTTTAAAGGAAACGTCTCATTTACATCTGGAATGTAAATTTATGTTCGGTATGGCAATAATTAAAAATAAAAGATAAATCTATCAGTTAAAGGGTGTGCTAATATTTAAGGGCTTGATACGTTCGTTGTTTCTTATGTTATATAGAATTACTGATATAAATTACAGCTTTCTTATAGCCACTATTAGAAAAAGAATGAAAAATTAAAAGTAAACTAAAAAAGGAGGGTGCTCCCATTGTGAGGTACTTTTAACGTTTATGACTTTAGTTTTGTTGTTGGAATTTATTGAGAGTTCGCAGAGAGTATGCAAAAAAATGTAGGCTATAAAAGCCAATGTGAACCATTAATTTTAAAATTAAGGGGTGTTTCCATAGACCACAAAATTTTGACAAATATTTTAGCCGTTATAGATACACAGTGTATGTATTGCTCTTGTCTGCGTTAAGGTCGATAATTATTTATTTAAAAAAATAAATAAATCCTTTAGTTAAAGGGTGCGTTAATAGCAAGGTGCGTTTTATGCTCGTTGTTTATTAACCGCTATAGGAAGACACTTAAGTTACAGCATTCTCATGAAAAAGAATGAAAACAAAATTAAAAAATGAGATTTTCCTATAGTGGTGCACTTTTAACGTTTATGGCTCTAGCTTTTTGCTCGCATAGTGATGTAATTTTAACGTTTATGGCTTTCACACAGAGTATGTAGAATTATGTGGGCTAAAAAAGCAAGTGTAAACAATAAATTTTAAAACTAAGAGGTCTTTCCAAAGACAATATGATTTTGACGAAATGGCTCATTTTTTGAACCATTGATTTTGTGTGTGATAAAAAAAAAATTAAAAATTTTAACTAAGTAAAGGGAGGTCCAGTAGCAACATTGTTCTGATGTATAATATTTTATTCTTTAAAAAGTAACTTACTAGCGATAGACAGCTGACATTATCAATAATAAATAACGCACAAAGATGAAATTATAATTTAAAATAGAGCTCATAAAGGGTGCTGAACTCTTTGTGTGTAAGTCCAGCTCTCATTTGGTAGATTTTGTACAGATACAGATGCAATTATCGTAGTAGAAATGGTGATGTATAGGGTCCGCAAAATAACTTTTTTTTGTTTTAAATGCTATAAACAAAACTACACAGCTTCGGCTGTGTGGCACGTAGCGCCGTTCTGCTAAAACCAAATGTTGTCAATATCCTTCTCTTCAATTTTTGTGAACAAAAATTCGTTCAACATGGCCCGATAACGATCGCCATTGACTGTGACGGCCACTTCGGAAAAAATAGCCCAATTATGCCTCTAGACCAAAATCCGCACCAAACAGTGAATCGTTTTGGGTGCGTCGGCTTTTCAATGTATGCGTGCGGGTTATCTGTGCCCCAAAGTCAGCAGGGGTACAGCTGGAAACTCCACTTTATTTCCACGGAAATCAGTAAGCCCCAGAGTTCGTTATTTGTTTCTTTAGACATTTAACTGTTCTCTAACTGATTATTGAGGTTGGCCCGTATATGGGAGTATCGTGGTGGTTGTGGTTTCGCGGCCCCATATCAGTCTATGGTTCTATGGTGGCCGGGTTCATTTCACCTTTAATAACACCTACCTGGTGAAATGTTCCCAGATCCAGTGAGCATGATAGACATGTGTTCTGGACAAGAGTTGGAAAGTCTCCAACTCTTAAGCAAGGAGGGATGATGCTCTGGAATCATCGAAGTTGCAACTAGAAAGTTCGGTTGCATAGAATTATAGCTTCGGCTTCCTAGGACGAGCATGACGTTCCAAATTATGCAGTGGTTTGATCCACCATCTGATTAAGGCTTCATGGCCAGGCGCGGATGTAAATCTAATCACACAGTTGTTACCATGCACAAAATAAGCACTAGTAAAAAAAAACATTAGATTGCGGACCCGTTGCTACTAAATCAACCAAAGTTACAATAGTTAAGACAACTAGAGGTTAATAATATCTACTAAAAGTACCAGGACTATTTTAAAACTAAAGGAATTCAAAGAATTCCTCATGTTTTTAAAAACACATACCTTTAAAGATACACTGTGAACCTAGACTAAAGCAAATAATTATGTTGTGATTAAATTTTAATCCTGGAAAAGTTGCTTAATAATTTTTCAAATAACTTTTTATCTTGTTTTTCCATTTAAGAAATTTTCTTGCGAAATTAATATTTTGGATTTAGATAAAAGAAAAAAAGAACAATCGTTTGGGCCTTTTTCTAACGCTTTGCCTAATACGACTTATACAATAGATTTAGCATGGCTGATTTAAACTTCACTTCAAAGGGAACTGCTACAAATTTTGCAATTCATAAAGTTTTCTTTACTTCAGTAGTGATAAATATCATCAGCAATAAGGACAATAACAACAACAAGATTCACTCACCTTTTTGCATACAAAAGTTACCTTTTAAACTTTTTCAACTTTAATTTCTAACAATTTGTGACAATTCTCTATTATTATGTTTGCTTTCTGTTGGTTTTTTGTTGCTGCACACAAACCATTGAACCATTGTTGGTTATTGGCAATTTTTCCATTTGGGTTTTTTTATTTTTGTTTAGAGGAAGAGTTTGCCAAAGGATTTTAGAGCAATAGAAATAGAGATAGAGAGTTAAAAAAATTAATTTTTATATGTTCGTTTAAACCTTTTGTTAAAAGTCTATTGAATTTTAGATTTCATTTCAGGGTTCAGGAGTTAGGCCAGCATTTGTTTTTTAAAGTTTGGGTGATTTTATTATCCACATCACACTGGTTGCTGATGAACTTTTACTTTGTTGGCAGCCTTAAACAGCTGCAAATGAAGATGAACCTTTTATAGGTTGCAGCCAACATTAGAGATATTTTTCTAACTAAGTGTGAAAACTACAGTTTATTTTGGGTCATAATAAATATTTCTAGGACTAATGCCAGCAAAAAGGACACATAATCACAATTATCCTTTTTTTTCTTTTCTGTTTTATTTGTAAGCAGCATATTTGTGTTTGAGTTATAATTTTGTTGTCGATGCTTATTTCCCCTGTTGTCTGGCCTTTTTTGGGGTTTTAAGTTATAAAAAGGGATGCTGTTAGTATCCTTTTATTGTCTTGTTAATGAAAAATATTAAAGTTTTGTTCTTTTTGATTTTTTTTTGAACAGTTGATTTTGCTTTTTAAAACTAGTTTTTAAGGAGTTGAATTTCGTTTCATTTTAAGGCGATTTAAATTTAAAGGGGCTTTGAATTATAAAAGATAGTAATTGAAAAATAATTTCTTTTATCGCTTGTCAAGGGATAGAAAACAGATTTTTATTTTTATTATAAACGAATTTTTTAAAACTGTTTTCATTTTCTAATTCATAGCCCAAAATTAATTCAAGACTCAAGCAATAGTCTGGTGTTAACTGAAAGTAATTCCGAACAGAACACATAGAAAACTGAAGAAAGCCAAAGCGTTGCCTACTTTTTTTGTGCTTTTGTATTCGTTGTACGTTTAACACAAGCCTGCCTTACAAATTCATCATTTAATTTGAATAAAATTTATGCAAAAGATTATATCGGGTTTTACAACATGATAGTTTTAACATTTAGTTGTTTGACGTATTCGTATTGGCAATTGTTACAACAATTTCGATTTCACACAAAAATCGCATTAAAATAATTAAAATCCATTGCCAAAATTGTGGTTAAGTTAAAGTTGTGTAAAATTTATCATATTTTGAGGCAACATAATCGACCTTCTGAGACCGCTTTTAAGTCAAATTTGAGTCGACAGGCTTGATACAAAATCTGCGAACACCAGCGCATGTTAGACCGGATCGTTCAACTGAAAACATGGCAGCCATGAGCCACAGTGTTGAAACAGTCCAAATTTTTTAAATTCCTCGACGTTTTCCTGGTGTAGGAATTGAAGCCGACCGACTACTCACATCGTCGTAGATTCGCTCAGTTCATTGAGGAATAAGCTGCGTTTTTGGGTCGGTTTTGTTTGAAGGTAAGAAGGCTGGAAGTGCGGATTTTTCAACAATTGGTTTGTTTTTTAATTTTGGCAACACCAACAGCATGATAGTTTTGACATTTAGCCGTTTGACGTATTCGTAGCAGATGCATTGGCAATTGTGAAGCAGATCCAAATTTATCAATTCATCGATGTTCTCAACAATTTTGGTTATCCAAAACCATCACATGGCGAATTATGCGTAAGGATTTGAGTTTAAAACCTTACAAGGTTCAACTGGCGCAGAAATTGCGGCCGACCGACCGATCATTTACATCACAGCAGATTCGCTCAATTCTGATTTCATTTTTTCAGTTGAACCCCAATTGTCGCATTTGGCCCCCCCCGGGGGCACATTTATCGGTCTTTATAGAATACTCTACTATCTAGACCTGTGCAACTGGGGGAAAAAGGGAGCCCAGTCCCCTGAAGTCAGACAGGGAGACAACTGGAAACTCCACTTTATTTCCACGGGGATCAGTTACCCGCGGAGTTCATTATTTGTCTCTTTAGACTTATAACAGTTCTTTCGCTGATCATTGAGATTGGCCCCTATATGGGAGCATCGTGGTGGTTGTGGTTTCGCGGCCCCATAACAGTCTATGGTTCTATGGTGGCCAGGATCATCTCACTGATAATGACACGCAAAGTGAATGATCCTGTCCAGTGAACATGCTTGACATGTGTTCTGGATAGGAGTTGGAAAGTTTCCAACTCTTTGGCAAGGTGTGATGATTTGCAGACCTGTCCTGAAATCATTAAAGTTGCAACTAGGTGGTTCTGTTGCTTAGAATTATGTCTTCGGCTATCTAGGACGAGCATGACGTTCTAAATTATGTATAGTGGTTTGTCCAACATCTGATTAAGACTATATAGTCAGGCGCGGATGTAAAACAAATCACACTCTGTCGTATTTGGGCTTCTATAAATCCTAGAGCGATTGGTGATAATCCTTCGCATGTATAACGTGTCACTGTATGGTGCACTATGTCAAATGGAGGCATTATTGGGCCTTTTTTTCGAAGATGAGGCTGGAAATGCGGTAACGGTCAATCGATCACGCTATCGCAAGATGCTAACAATTCACTTTTGGCCTGCTACAAACGACGTGGATATCACTGGCATATTGTTTCAACAGAATACAACCAATGAAACGATCTATTTATTGTCAGATCGTGTGATTTAACACCACTGAATTATTTTTGGTGGGGCTATCTTAAGGACAGAGTCTATATGGAGCCAATCAAAATCATTTTCATTTCAAAAGTTAAAATCCGTGATGTGCTTAACGAAATAGGATCGCCATTTTGCTAAAAAAGTGATTAAAAACTTTGATGAAATCGACATCTGTGAGTGTGGTGGTGGTGGACATTTGCCAGATATCATTTTTCATTCACAATTGCCGAACTTTTCTCTTCGTAATACAATAAAAATTTGAATCATTATTATTTGTTTTATTTTATTTTAGAAAACAAACTTCTTGTTAAAAAACCCTTTACATAAGCAAATAGTTTCTACCAACTTGTATTGCCTCGTATACCAAACATCATCAGTCATTTTATATGAATTCCATTATTTACAGTTGGTCAATAAAGTGTGTATCCAAAAAAAAACTAAACCAAGATTTGAGAGATTTGATAATCAAATTGTTCAAGGAAACAGATTCTCAAAAAAACATTGCAAAAATAATTGGAAAAAGTCCTGAAAATATGCAATAGATAACAGATTTTAAAAGAACAGTTACGTAAAATTACAATAATTAATTGAAACAATGTTAATGAGCCCTTAATTACAAACATCACACATATAAATATTTAAACTGGTCAAATATATATGAGCGACAAGAAACAAAAAAAACAGTACGCCAAAAACTATGCAAGCAAGTATATGATTGTATAATAACAGATAGCATTTAAACATAAAATTTTGGTTAAATAATAGAGAAGAAAGGACAAAAAAACTTGTTAAAACGCAAGAGGTGGGAAAAACGTCGAAATAAAATTTATATAATTATTAATTAAATGCCTAAATGTAGGCAAGATTTTTTTGTTCTTCAAAAATAACATGGATTTAGTTTTGATTTTTTCTTAAAGCTGATTTTTATGTAGATTTAATAGTGCTACAGTAAATTAAATCAAAAAACCCCTATAAGTAGGCAATATTTTTTTGCAAACGTTTTTATAATTCAGCTGAAATTTTTTAAATTAAATTTTTCTTTTTTTTTTTGTAGATATTTTGTGAAGAATATCTGCAGAACTTAATGCCTACGATCGGCTATTGTATTAAGTGTTGAAAACAAAAAATCATTTTGCGCGCCCATCGCCAAAATTTGGGATGTAAGCGATTTGGAACTTGATATACGTGGCGGTAATAGTAGTGATGCTTATTTGAAACGTGCATGTAGAGATTTGTATGAAGATGATGACTACTCTGAGGCTACTCCCAGGTATTTACTTTTATTTGTGGAGCCACAAGTGTATGCTTTGAAATTTATTTTAGTTTTGAGAAATATAACAACAAAGCCAACATCAAGCCGTCCATATACCTTTACCGAGAAAGATCAGTTGCGAATTATTCGAAAAGTACGAAAAGATTCAAAAAGAAATCAGACAATTTTGGGAACGCTTTTCACGTTGCCAACCTCAAGCAGTCCACATACCTTTACCGAGAAAGATCAGCTACCAATTATTCGAAAAGTACAAAAAGATTCAAAAAGAAACCAGAAAATTAAACGCATTTCGCTCTGCTGGATTTCATGGTCGTAGCATTTGCAAGAATCCATTTGTCAGCACCATCAATCGGACGAAAAGAAATATATTTGCAAAATAATATAAAGACGTAGGTATCATAGAATTTCTGGAATCTCCCAGATGAAAATAAATTCACAGTTCAACTGCGGGAGCTAAGATATGGCGTAAAGCAAATATGCATTCGCAAAATATGAGTGGCACTATTGAACACGGTAGTAGATCTGTACTTCTGTAGGGCTGCATGCCACCTTCTGGTGTTGGTAAACTCATGTTTTATCGATGATATAATGGATAGGTTGGCTTATTTAAATATTTTAAAGAGCCATTTTTCTCAAAGAGTTGCACAACCGGAAATTGAGGGCCTTTAATCTTCAACAAGATAATGATCCCTAGCACACCAATTGATTTTAAAGGACTGGTTCTATCCAATGTCAAATTATACCTTATTTATTTTGATGAATCATTGACATCAAAGTGCTATCAAACTGGAAATCAAGGGGTGCTTTGTTCTTCAACAAGATAATGACTCCAAGTATAGCTCAGATATTTTGAAGAATCATTGACATCAAAGTGCTGCCAAACTGGAAATTGAGAGGTCCTCAAGCAGAACGCATTGACTGTAAAGGATTCAACTCTCAGCTCAGAACACCGCCTCAGTCCCCTAAAATCAAATCAATCGTGCATTTCCTACCTAGATAGCCAAATCAAAAAACGCCAAATAAAGAACAGAGATGCCTTTTCTTTAAGTCATCTCTTTCTTTCTTTAGCTCTTCTAGAAGAGTGAGTTTCACACAGCGAATGTTAAATCTGGTAAGATCACTGAAATCTATATTATAAACTAACATTAAACGAAAAGGCTATCCCACAAAATATTAAGAATACGTATGTTGTTTACGAAAAACTTTCCAAATATTAATATTATGACGTTTATATCTTTTTAATAAGGTTTTATTATATTGAGTTCTTCTATTGCAAAACAATAACACAGAGTTTGAAATTAAATTAAGCAATTTATTTATTTTCAATTCACACATTCATAAAAGCTGGTATTCTTTAGGGAAGCGTTATATACCCAGTTCTATATACATTATATACGTCCGATATGCCGTCAAATGAAAATGTTACTATTGAAACATATGCGAATGACACATCCTTAATGACGGGTAATATTTCTGCATTAGAGGCCTCAAACCAGGTTCAAAATCACCTAGACAGTATGGCTTAAAAGATGGAATATTTCAATTAATACAGAAATGTCTAATTACATTACTCTTACGTTAAAAAGAGGCATTTCTCCTCCTATTTTCCTAAACAATGAAGAAATTCCAAAAGCTGATTGTGTGAAATATCTTGGCATGCATCTTGATAAAAAAACTAACGTGGAAGCAATATACAAAAGCAAAAAGGGATTACCGAAATACTAAACAAAAAATTAAGTTTAGAAAACAAAGTACTGCTATAGAAAACTATTTTAAAACCGATATGGACATACGGAATTCAACTGTGGGGCACTGCTAGCAACTCCAACATAGAAATACTTCAACGATATCAATCAAAAGCTCTTAGAATAATAGTAGATGCTCCATGGTTTATGACAAATGATACAATTCATAGAGATTTATATTGTTACGGATGTGTCTTGCTTAAGTTTTAAAAACTAAATTATTAAGCAATAAAGCGAACTACTGGGTATGTTGTTTAGGAACTGTGTGGCTTGCTAAAGAAAACTTATGGCACAACAACAAAATTTTTAGTTACAAACTGTGTAGAAATTTTACACACGCAGAACAACAACAATTAGATATGCTGTTTACTAACTGCGTGGCATGCAAGACAAAAACACATTTCTGTTCACTGACTAAACGCCCAAGACAACAACATGTATGCTGATTACCATCTGCGTAATTTTCTAAGAAAACTTATCCACACGAAGGAACAACAAATATTTTAAAATAAATCCCAAGCAGACAACTTATCAGCATAAAAACAAAAATAAACAAATACACGCACAAACAAATTATGCACTTTGTAAGAGACACAATAGGTCATTTCGTTTAATTTTGTTTTTTTTTATTTTGCTAATAACTATTTTCTGTTAAACCATAAACAAAACATCTTCACAATAATATTGTGATAATGCTATAGTTTTGCATGCCTTTTACTTTTTAACGTATTTAAGTTAAACAATTCGCAAAAAATTTATTTCCTTTTTGTTTTTAGTGTTTTAGAATTCAAGTTTTTAATTTTACTTTATAGAAATGAAAATTTTATATTGTTGAATTAATTTATTTTCAGTTTTTCGAGCTATTTAAACAAACTCATAGCTGCATAGTTACTTTATTGAGTGACTGTAAGTCATAATGCATTTATGAACAGCTCAGTTTTGGCAATCGTCATATGGCTAAGTGTTATTAATTATATTTTGTATAAGAAAAAAAGGCAAAATAATCTCTGGCATGAAAACTTAATTTCACAGCTTATAGTTTTTTAATTCCACACATTTTGTTAAGATTTTTTTTATTTATAATTTTGCTTTTAAAACATTTGCCGTTACTTACATTTTGAGAGTGTAACACATGTTGACTGTGAATCATAATGCGTGTGACATTTTTGCATATGAAACATTTTTCATGTTACCACTCACACACACAAACACACACACATATGAAATAAAAAGGAAAAAATTAAAAGAAATATATATTAAACGCCCCAGCTTTCTCTTCTCCTCTACTGTTCTAACTATATCGTACCAAAAATTGTCCTTAGAAAAAATTATTCGTTTCCTGTATGGCTGCATTTGACACTTCATCAGCTTCAATGGTGGCAGAGAAACTGATGAATTATTTAATAAAAGTTTATAAACCAGCACATGAATGAATGAATAAATGTTCACATGTATGAATTTATAACGACTTCCTAGCTTTTTAACAAAAAAAAAAAAAAAATGAAATACTTTGGTTAACTCCTTGAGAGTGTATTGTGAAACAAAAATTTGTTAACGACAATTAGTGAAACTATGCAGAGCTTAAGGGAATGAATGTATATATGTATGGATACATGTGTGAGGCTAAGTTTTTGTTAATGTGCATTTTTTTTCAAAAGTTAATTAAATGAAACAGAATCATGTACGTGTTGAGCATTTTATGCAAAACATTGTTTTAAAAAAATGAAACTTTATTTTTTGTTAAATTGTGGTAAAACTAATTAAGCAGCAGTAGTTGTAGTAGTTAATTTATTATGTTAATTTTTCAATGACATTTATCTTTGAATAGGTTTTTTTTTGAACATATATTTTATTTTATTTGTCAAATAAAAGCATTTAATTTAATTGTGAATTATTAAGTGGTCAAAGGTTATGCTGTTGTGCAAAAACAGTTGCTTCTTGAAACTTCTCTAAAAAGTAATAGGAGTAAAGGGTATCACTTATTTCACTCATTGATATTTTTAAGGCTCTTGGCAAATAAATATGCCATCACATGAACATCTTTATTTGTTTATTAATGTTCAAAACCAGAAACAAGAAAAATTTTTTTTATTGATAAACTTTTTACAAAAATTTTTTTTTTGTTAAATCTTTTAATAAAAATTTCTGTTATCGATAAATTAAAAAAAAAAATTCCGTTATCGATAAATTTTCTACGAAAAATTTCTGTTACCGATAAATTTTCTATGAAAAATTTCTGTTACCGATAAATTTTCTATGAAAAATTTCTGTTACCGATAAATTTTCTATGAAAAATTTCTGTTATCGATAAATTTTCTATGAACAATTTCTGTTACCGATAAACTTTTTTAAAAATATTTCTGTGATCTAGAAAATCGAAGGAAAGTGCTATCGATAAATTAAGTTACGGCAGCAATTTAACAGACAATACATATTCAGACAAAATTAATTTTAAATTACTTAATTATAATATAATTTATAATATATTATAAATTAACTATAAGTACCACTCAGGTTTTTCAACACGAAGTTTGTTTTCTAAAATAAAATAAAATTAAAAATTTAGATTCAGATGATTAAAATTTTTATTTTTTTACGAAGAAGAAGTTCGGGAATTATTATTAAAAGTTGATAACTGGCAAATGTTCACCACGACCACGCTAACAGATGTCGATTCCTTTATCAAAATGTTTAATCACTTTTTGATCAAATGGCGGTCCTATTTCGTTAATCACATCACGGATTTTGAGTTTAAATACTGAAATCGATTCAATTATCTCGATATAGAATCTGTCCTTAACGTAGGCCCACAAAAAATAACCCAGTGGTGTTAAATCACACAATCTGGTTTTCCACTTAAGTGCTGATTGTCGTGAAATTATGCGATTAGGAAATTTGGCTTGTAATAAATTGATCGTTTCATTAGCTGTGTGACATCGTCCTGTTGAACCCACATGTCAGTGATATCCACGTCATCAATAATATGACAAAATTGAGTTATTAGCATGTTACGATAGCGTAATCCATTGACCGTTACCGCATTTCCAGCCTCATCTTGGAACAAAAAAAAACGCTTTTATACCACATAGCGCATCATGCAAAGGCTTCTCAATAATCACTCTAGGATTTTCAGAAGCTCAAATGCAGCAATATTGCTTTCTGACATACATGTGGCGATCAAAGACACCTCAGCTTAGCGTAAGTCTGAACCACAAGTCAGTTAAAATGGTTTGTCCAAGTAATACTGTTATTGGTTATTATTCTTCATTTTTTAATTTTTTCTCCATTTATTTACTGTTATAGATGCGTCTTGCTTAAGTTTAAAACAAAAAATTTAAGCAATAAAATAAACAACATCCGCTGACTTGCGTTACGTGATAAGCTTTACATTTGCGCCTGCCATTAAGCCGTAATCAGATGATGGTCAAACCACTGGGTATGAAAAGTAACGTCATCCACGCCATAGGAAGTCGAGGACTAATTCTAGCAACAGGCCATCCCTAGTTGCAATTTCAGCGGTCCAAAGCAGAGTTGCAAACCACTACTCCTTGCTAAAGAGCTGGAGACTATCCAACTCCTGCTCCAGAACGTATGAAGCTTTATGTAATTAAGAACACGACGGCATTCATACTCACTGGACCTGGACCATTCATTGTATTCATTTTTGAATGATCCGACCCACAATACTCCCGAAAGGCATACTAAAACTACATGTCTAAAGAGACAATTAGCGGAACTCTGGGGCTTTACTGATTCCCGTGGAAATATAATTGATTGTTGGCTGCTTGGTAGCCTAAGGGGACTGGGCTCCCTTTTACCTCCCAAAACACAAGTCTAGATGGTTGTGTGATCCAAAAAGACTTATAAATATGCCCCCGGGGTGTCCAAAGACTTGCAATGTGGCCTATGAAGAACATTTTTAATGTGTTACATAAAGAAGGCTAAGGCCGAAATTAATTTCAAATGTACTTCATGTCTTCAAAGTTAAAAAAAAAATATTTTGTTACGAAAATTTAATTTCTGTGTTATTTTTCATAACTTAAAGTTCTATTGCACTTGAAACAAATTTTTTACACCCTGATTCGCTGTAATATACAGAAATTCAAATTTTATTTTTTTCATTATAAAATCACTGGTCTCTAGCAGCGGGTCATTTTTGGAACGTTAAATAATAATGATTCAAAGCTTTAATTTGTGAAAATTTTTTTAATGTCTGTTTAATATTTTGTGGTGCATACGATGAGAAATTATTCGAAAGCCTTAAATAATAAAAGAAAATGGGAGAAAATTTTTTTTTAAACATTTGAAAAATATTCTTAATTACACATTTTTCAGAGAAACATAAATGATTTTTGCCTTTACCTTGTTAAGTGCATTCCTGTCGCCAACTTTTTATTTTTCCTTGAGTTTTTGCTACTCTTTCACTTAATTTTTATTTCTGCCATAGAACTTTTTCAACCTAAGCTGTCCTTGCGTTAAGTATTAGTTTTATGTATTTTTTCTCTCCTATTTCTCTCAAAAACTAGTTGACATTTATCCTGAAATATTGCTGGACATATATGAAAATCTTTAAACGTGACTGTAAAACATGTTCAAACAAGCATGCTACCGTTGTTGTTTTTTTTATGTGATATGTTTCGTTTTATCTGCCTGGCAAGAGAAGATACTTGACTATGTTTTGGCCTATGTCTAGTAGTTTTTTCCTTAAAGATTTTTAAACTTTTATTTTTTTAATAAAAATCAAGCAATTTTACGACGCCATAAGTAATGATGGTGGTCAAGCCGGAAATAGAAAAAGTTTCTTGGTGTGCTGTTATCGAAGACGTTTAACAAAAAGCAAAGCACAAAATTAAAGCACAACGAATGCACTTCACTGATTTGAGTTCATTTTTTGTAATGATTTTGTGTGGGCTTTAAAGAAATCAAAGTTTTTCTTATTATTATTATTATTATTCCTTTTTCAAATGAAGGAAATACCAAACAACCATAAGACTCAAATTCTCATTTAACTTTTCAAAACACTTTAAAATCTTTTTCTTGAATTTTAAAACAAATTCTTTCTTTGAACCACCATAATGAGAATAATTTTCCTTTTGCCTTGCCTTTCAATTTGGTGTATAAAATAAACATTATTTATATTCATTTTAACTAAAACATTTCAATTGGATAAACAAAATGCTCAAGAGGATACATTTCAATACTAACAACAACAACAACAACAGTAACAGCAGTAGTTACAAGAGCTCCTTTTGCCTTTTGCAATTCTAGAAAAGTGCATCAACATCAACAGCCAGCAAGTGTTAAAACCAAATAGAAATTATTCTCTAAAGAGCAAAATAATATACACTTCAAAATGAAGATGATACAAAGATTTTATTCATTTAAGGGAAATAAGTTTTTGGAAAACGGGTAGCAGACACCGAAAGTGGTTAAAAGAGAAATAATGTAAATACCCCCACGAAATAATTACAAAATAAGCAGGCAAATAACAACTACAAAATCATTCAAGCCCCATAAAAATTTAAGCCATTTAAAAATATTTAAAAAATCTGTGATAGATTTCTTTTTGAACGAAGAAGGAATCTCATCACAGCATCTGTCAAAGACTTTTTGCTATAAAATAAAAAAAAAATTCACAAAGGTTGTGATAAATTTTTCTTACTTTCGAAAATAAATCTCATCACAGCAGTTACCATAGATTTTTTTCATAAAATTAAAATCTTATCACATACAAAATTTAATCACAGTGATTGTGACAGATTTGGTCTAAAGAAAGAAATCTTTTTGTATGAAATAAAACATTTTATCACATTAACTGTGATAGATTTTTTGTGTAAACCCAACTGTGACATATATTTTGTGTTAAAATTAACACTGTATCACAGTGAATGTGATCGATTTTTTTTATAGAAAATATATCACATAAAAAATTTAATCACAATGATTGTGATAGATTTTTTCTAACGAAAAAATCTTATCGCATCGATTATAGATCGATTTTTTGAATAAAATAAAAAAAATGATCACAGTGAATTGCGATAGGGATTTTGTGTAAAATAAAAGATTTTCTCGCAGTGCACATGATAGATTTTTTGTGCAAAAAGGAAAAACCTTATCACAGTCATTATCATAGATTTTTGTGTTAAAAGAAATTATCACAATGAATGTGATAGATTTTTTGTGTGAAACAAACTGTGACATATATTTCGTGTTAAAATTAAAACTGTATCACAGTGAATGTAATAGATTTTTTGTAAAGAAAGAAATTTTGTGACAGCGATTATGAAAAGATTTTGTGTATAAAACAAAAAGTTTTATCTCCGTAACTGTGATAGATTTATGGGTAAAACGAAAAACCTTATTACTAGTCACTTCTTATTTTTTTATTTTAAAATCAAAGTTGTATCATAGTGATTGTGATAGAATTTTTGTGTAAAATGAACAACCTTATCGCGGTGACTATAATAGATTTTTTGTGCTAATATAAAAATTTTTATCACAATTAATGTGATAGATTTTTTCGTAAAGAAAGAAATTTTGTCGCATCGATTATAGATCGATTTTTTGTATAAAATAAAAAATTTGATCACAGTGAATGGTGATAGAGATTTTGTGTAAAATAAAAAATTTTATCATAGTGCATATGATAGATTTTTTGTGTAAAAAGCAAGAGCATCATCATGGTCACTATCATAGATTTTTTGTGTTACAAAAAAAAAATAATCACAGTGAATGTGATAGATTTTTTGTAAAGAAAGAAATCTTATCAAAGTGATTATAGAAAGATTTTTTAAATAAAATAAATAATTTTATCACAGTAACTGTTAAATATATTTTGTGTTAAAATCAAAACTGTATCACAGTGATTGTGATAGATTTTTTGTATAGAAAAAATATCATATAAAAAATGTAATCACCGTGATTGTGATAGATTTTTTCTAAAGAAAAAAATCTTTTCGCATCGATTATGGATCGATTTTTTGTATAAAATAAAAAATTTGATCACAGTGAATGGTGATAGAGATTTTATGTAAAATAAAAAATTTTATCACAGGGCATATTATAGATTTTTAGTGCAAAAAGTAAAAACCTTATCACAGTCATTATCATAGATTTTTTTTGTGGTAAAAAAAATTATCACAGTAAATGTGATAGATATTTTGTAAAGAAAAAATCTTATCACACCGGTTATAGAAAGATTTTTGAAATAAAATAAAAAATTGTATCACAGTAACTGTGATAGATTTTTTGTATATAAACAACTGTGACATATATTTTGTGTTAAAATCAAAACTGCATCACAGTGAATGTGATAGATTTTTTGTAAAGGGAAAAATCTTATCACAGCGATTTTATATAGATGTTTAATGTAAAATAAAAGGTGTTATCCCAGTAACTGTGATAGAATTTTCCCGAAAACAAAAACCTTATTACTATGATAGATGACTATGATAGATTTATTGTTTTAAAATCAAAATTGTATCACAGTGCCTGTGATAGAATTTTTGTGTAAAACGAACGACCTTATCACGGTGACTATGATAGATTTTTTGTATTAAAATAAAAACATTTATCATTGTTAATTTGTATAAAAAAATCTTATCACAGCGATAATGGAAAGATTTTTTTTATAAAATAAAAAGTTTTATCACAGTATCGAAAAACCACATCACAATGAACGTGATAGATTTTTAGTATAGAGAAAAATCTTTTATCACAATAACTGTGATAGGTAAATGTGATAGATTGCTTAAAAAAAAATTCCTTTGTCAGAGTGAATCTTATCCATTTTTTTATAAAATAAGAGATTTTAGCACAGTGAATGTGATAGATTTTTTGTGTTAAACGTAAAACCTTATCACAATAAATGTGATATAGCTTTTGTATCAGAATTAAAGCTTTATTAATGTTTTGTGCAAAACGAGTATCCCTATCACAATGAATGTGATATATTTTTAATATGAAATAAAAAATGTTATCACAATGAATATGATAGATATTTTATTTAAAAAGGAAAAACCTTATCACACTAAATTGATAGATTTTTTGTTTATAATAATATTATTATCGCAATGGGTGTGATAGAATTATTTCTATAAAAATCAAATCACGTCACATTATTGTGCAGAATGAAAATCCTTAAGCAACGGCTTGTAAAAGATATTTTTGTACAGAATAAAAATCTTATAATGGCGGCTGCATATAGAATAAAACCCTAATGCAACAGCTATGATATCACAAACTCCAGAAAGTGTCACTAATAGATTTTTCCTAAGCATAGAATATTTGATAACAACTATTGTTATTTCGTGATAAGATTTACATCTGCACCTGGCTGTAAGCCTTAATCAGATGGTGGTCAAACCACTGGAAATGAAAAGCAACGTCATTCACGCTCTAGGAAGCCGAGGACTAATTCTAGCAACAGGTCTTTGCTAGTTGCAATTTCAGCGGTTCCAAAGTAGGGTTGCAAACCACTACTCCTTGATGAAAAGCTGGAGACTATCCAACTCCTGGTCCGGAACAAATGATTAGCATGCTCACTGGATCCGGATCATTCACCCGTTGGTGTTATTATAGGCGAGATGATCCTGCGAGATGATCCTCCACTTAAATCAGTTCATGCTGGGGATACTCCCGAAGGGCCAATTTCAATAATCAGTCAGAGAACAGCTAAAAGTCTAAAGAGACAATTAGTGGAACTCTGGGGCTTACTGATTCCCGTGGAAATAACGTGGAGCTTCCAGTTGACACCCTGCTTGCCTTCAGGGGACTGGGCTTCCTTATACCCCCAGCAGCACAGGTCGAGATGGTTACGTAATCCATAAAGAGCGATACATGTGCCCCCTGGGGGGAACAACTATTTTTATACATTTTTTCTATAGAAAAGAAATCCATTTTTTCTATAGAAAAGAAATCCCAATACCACATAGGCTGTTGTATAGTTTTTCTTATAGGAAATAAATTCTTCCAAAGCCGCTGTAATCCATTTTATCCTTTACAAAGCGAATCTCCTCAAAGCGACAATGTTTCATTTTGGCTTTAGAACTTAATCTTCTTCCTAGCAGCAGTCGTCGTAGATTTTCGGTTGTGTCTTTTTTTTGTGGAAAAAAGTTTTCTTTAGTAATTTAAAATTATTTTTTAGTAGATTTTAATGATACGAGTATTTAATAACAGTCTTTAAAAGAGTGTTTAAATTTCCCTTTTGTATGTAATTATCGAAAAATTTATTCATGAAGGTGTTCTAAACAATCATCATATCACTAACGTTTACAACACTCCCCCCCCCATTGTTCCAACAATCATTCTCTTTAACACTTTTACGACATCATCGTTATCAGCAGACGTTGTTAAAAGTTGAAACCTCAATGTGATGCCTCGATGCCTTTGAAAATCCTCTCTGTCTGCTGCTGTGCTTGTTTTTGTTTGTATTATCCTTTACAGTGTTGCAAGTAGTTTTTGCTCTATGATACATAATCAGAAAAGTTAAAAGATTTTTTCTTTTTGTTGCTAATTGGAATGTCAAGGTTTTAAATGAATAAAAATTTTAGAAAAAAAATACCACGAAAACTAAAGAAAAGATGAAAAACAAGGGTTTTAATATGGTATGATATCGTGATATGTTGTCTTATTTATAATTTGTATATTTTTAATTTCAACGACCACAAATTATCAGCCTTATTTGTCTTAAATTTTTTTTCTTTCAAAGTTTTCCTCTAGCTTAAAGCCAATTAAAGCAAAAAGTGAATGTGTTCTCAAGGTACAAAACTATTAAGTGAAAAATTATTTGTTTTTATTATTTTGTCAAAGAAGACTTACAAATTATTTTGTCTATAACAAGCAGAACTTGTTAAATTGCTTAGAAATGTAAAGACTGGAAAGAAGAGGAATTATGAATTGTATATGTATTACAAAGGGTATTTTTTATAGAGGTATAGAACTATAAAATGGTATAAAACAGAAATGAATTTTTCAAATTGACATAAAATGTATTTTATTCAATTTAAATGACTTCCGGCATATAAACCGCCACGCCTAGCTCGGACATAATCTAATATGGGACATTATGTTTTCCGGTGACTTTTTCTAACATGTATGGGCTTATATCGCTAATAACGCGGGGAATGTTGTCCTCCAAGTGGTTAACCGTTTTGGATGCATCGTCATAGACTAGCGATTTGACATATCCTTACAGAAAATAGTCTAGCGGCATTAAATCGCACGATCTTGGAAGCCAAATTACGAGTTGGAAACTTGAAAACTATGCGTTTACCAAAGGTTTCCCACAATAAATCAATTGCGGCAAGAGTTGTGTGATATTTTTGCATCGTCTTATTGAAACCACAACATCTATACACCACGCTTAATGGACGCAACTATCGGTCTATACCGGTCACCATTGACTGTATCGTTTTGTCCAGTATCGTTTTTAAAGAAGTTGTCATCACTGTACATATGGCGGTTTTGTTTATTAACTTATCCACTTATGAATATCATTGAACGATCTTGGAAGCCAATTTAAAGGAAGAAAGTGTGAAACTATGCGCTTACTAAATGTTTCCCACAAGAGCTGTGATGCTGGCAAGAGCTGTGGTATATCTCGCATCACCTTATTGAAACTACAGCATCTTTACATCCTGCTTAATGGACGCAATAGTTTGTAACTACCGGTCACCATTGACTGTATCGTTCTGTCCAGCATCGTTTTTTAAGAAGTTCGTACTAATTCCATAAGTCCACTGTTTCAACAGCTCCATTGTCATCACTGTAAATATGGCGGTTTTGTTTATGGATTTATGCACTTAAATTCGCTTATGAATATCATTGAACGATCTTGGAACCCAATTCATAGAAAGAATGCGTGAAATTATGCGCTTCTCAAACGTTTTCCCAAAAATAAATAAATTGCGGCACGAGCTGTGTGATATATTGTGCCTTTTTTCGAAACCACAGCGTCTGCACATCATGCTAAATGGACACAAAAGTTTGTAATTATGGGTCTTTACCGATCACCATTAACTGTAATGTTTGGCATCCCGTTGTAAAGTGGTTTGGACCCAGCCCAAGGTTGTAATAGCCTGGTGTTTTAACATGCACTTGAAAATTATCATCACTGTAAATACGGCGATTTTGTTTATTGGCACATCGCATTCAAACAAATGTGCCTATTAAAATGAGGATGAAGGGCGGTTCTATTTTGGTCCCACTTGGTACAATTTGAAATAGTTGTTTAGGCGTCAGTGTATTTGTGTTGAAATGCCAAATCAAGCTAAATAAAAATCACTTTACAGCTGGGCAACAGTTAAAAAAGTGTTGCCAATTAAAGTTCTTATACCTCTATAGAGACATTGAATATTTTTAAAACGAAGAAAATTGTTTTTGTAGAAGAAGAACATAAATCCATTGAAACTCTTGCAGTCGTTAAAAAGGATCCGCTAAAAAAGGAGACCTAGAATTTAATACGGCAAAAAAAATCACTTTCTAAATAAAAGTTAAAAACGAAATTGCCATAAAAAGTAGTACTTTTAAAAAATGACTTTTTAAAAATAGTACCTTTTAAATATTTTATATGACAATAAAATACTTAAAATCCAAAGTTTTTTAAAAATTTTTATTTTTTAAAAAATAAATATAAAATATAAAAATAAAATATAAATATAAAAATAAAAAAAAATTGACGTTGAGGGCAAACAAATTTCTTTTTAAAAAAAGTACCAAACAGAAAAGTACTTATGGAAACACATGTCTAAAACAAAGTTTAAAAAATAATGCCGTGAAAAATTTATTTAAAAAGTATAGTTTGCAAAGAATGTAATTTTAAAAATTAAAATTAAAAATAAATTAATTATATCCCAATTAAATATTTTGAAAGGAAATCTGGAGAAATGTAAAATTTAAACATGGATCATTAAAATTATAACACTGTCAAGAACTATTCCTAGAACTCATTTAAAAATTATTTATAGCCGAAATAATATTTCTAAAAAGAATTTTTTTTTGTAAAGATAATTAAAATTTTTTTAGAAAAGTTTATATGTGCCCTTTTATCAGTTTATTCCAAAAAATTTTTAGAGGACTTTTTGGGAAGAATTTAATTTAAATTGTACGCATTATAAATATTAATATCTTGTACATTTGGAAAGTTATTTTTCTTTGTTTATTTTTTTTAAAAAGTACTTTTTTGAACTTTAAACTAGCTATGTTTGTAAATATAAACAAAAATAATACATAAATTATTTTTTTAAACTTTTATAAAAAATACTTTTTTTTTAGTAAAAAAGTACCTTCTAAAAAATTAAATTGAAAAACTTTAAAAAAAAAATAGTATAAACAAAATATCTTATGAAAGATAAATGGTAGACAAGTACTTTTATTTTATACAAAGTTTGTTTCGTTTGGGGAATTTAGCTTAAAAGTTATTGATTTAAATGTTTATTTTTTAAAAATGTTTTAAAAATGTTTTTTTGGTGATTGAAACCAGTGTTTTGCAAATAATTTTAGGAAAAGAATCGTTTATTTAACCCTTTTTACATAAAAAAAAATTTAATAAAAATTGGGTTTAAAAAATTGGGTAAAAAAAGTAACTGTAAAAAAGTACTTTTTAAAAAAAACCTTTCCAAAAAGTACGTTTTGCAAAAAGTACCTTTCCAAAAACTTACTTCCCAAAAAAGTACTTTAAAAAAAATGTAATGAAAACAGTTTTCAAAATGAACACTTCAAAAAAAAATAAATAAAAAAAAATTTTTTTTAAATCCTAGGAAAAATGTTTTAAGGTGTATTTTTCAAAAGTACTTAATTTAAAAATTACTTTCTATAAGCAGCGTTTTATAAAAGACAGTTTTCTTAAAAAACTTTTAAAAAATTACTTTTTAAAGAAGAACTTCTTTTAAAACGTTTATTTTTAATAAAATTATCCTTTTTAAATAGAAATTCCGATATACATTTTAGAGATTTTTGTATAATTAATTTTAAGTTTATTGTGTTAATGGTACAATTTTATAATAAATTTATTTGATATCTCTTATCTTTATTATTTTACAATTGTATTAAATTAATTGTATGTCCTTTTCTATCACCTGCCCATTATTTCAAAATTTTATTTACTAAACACTAACAATTGACTCAATTGCTGTAATTAATTTTTATTGAAAGTCATCAATGCTAAATCTACCATCAAAACATAAAATTCTTCTTCTATATGCAAATGGGAAATATAAAATAAAAATAAAGATGAAATTAAAATAAAATAAAAGGCAAACAAATAATCTAAATTAAAATGGAGAGATGAGTAGAAAAATCTATGCAAATAAATGAGAAAAAGGAAAAATTAAAATCGCTGCCACCTGTAAGTTCTCTCACAAGCAAAATTATTTTCACACAACACATGGCAAAACCAACACACACGCACCCATATAAACACTTCTATGTATGAATTTGTATCCTTTAAATTGCATGAATATTTATAAAAGCATAAGAGTAGTGAGAAGAATGTTTATTCAGAATATGTTATATCCTTCTAAGCTTACAAACTGAGTTTATGCATTGAAATAAAAATAAATAAAAATATTCAATGGCGCAATTTGAAAGCAGAGATAAAAGATAAATCCCATCTTCTACTGCATAAAAACAATAATTTATAAATGCATTTTGCCATTTAATAGGCATAAAATCTATTGGCCAAAAAGCAAAAACTATTTGCATAAACTGCAACAGAAGAAAGATATAAAGCCAGAAGGATTAGAATCATAATTTGTATTTTGATTTTTTCGTTTAAAATAAAAATTATTTCGTTTGATTGCGCCACTAAAGTCATATTTGCTTTTAAACAAGTTAATGATTAAGGACACTTGGGTTTAAAAAATAACGCTTAAATAAATTTTAGTGGGCACTTATTCAGCTTTTAAAAAAAAAAACAGCTTTTAAGTGAATTTTTTAAGTTTTTTCAAAGGTCCTTTTTTCCAAATTCCCTTTTTTTGCTTATAATAATAATATGGTACTTCTGTTTATTATTAGAAAACTCGTATCTTTTTAAGGAATTTTTTATAATTTTCGTTTATTTTTTCTTAATATTAAAGGGAAAGCCACTTTTTGTAAAAGGTTCTTTTTGTAAAAGATACTTTTTGTAAAAGGTACTTTTTGTAAAAGTACTTTTTTTGCTTATATATATAAAGTATTTTTTTTATAATTTTAGTTTACTTTACTGTGCCTTTTCTACATACTAAAGGGAAAATTTGTTTAATTTTCTTCTTATCAGAATGCCCTGCTTCGCATTTGTTTTTAAACAAGTTAACGACAAGGTTACTTCGCTTTGACAAATATCGTTAAAAAAATTTAATGGGTATTTTTTCAGCTTCCTTTAGAAATTTCAGTTTCTATGTGAAGTTTTTGCGTTTTTTAAGGTACTTTTTGTACAAATGCCTTCTTTGTTGTATATATAATAATATGGTACTTTTTTATATTACAAAACTTGTACCTTTTTAAGGAATTTTTTTATAATTTTGGTTTAATTTTTCTGAATATTATAGGAAAAGGTACTTTTTGTAAAAGTACCTTTTTTGCTTATATATATAATAATATGGTACTTCTTTTTGATACTAGAAAACTTCTACCTTTTAAAGTATTATTTTTTATAATTTTAGTTTACTTTGCTTTGCCTTTTCTAAATACTAAAGGGAAAATTTACATAATTTTCTTCTAATCAGAATGTCCTGCATCACATTTGTTTTTAAACAAGTTAATGACAAGTTAACTTCGCTTTGACAAATATCTTTAAACAAATTTTTAGTGGGTACGTTTTTAGCTTTCTTTAGAAAGATCAGTTTTTGAGTGAAGTTTTTGCGTTTTTTAAGGTACTTTTTGTACAAATGCCTTCTTTGCTTGTATATATAATAATGTCGTACTTTTTTTGATATTAGAAAACTTGTAACTTTTTAAGGAATTTTTTTTATAATTTTGGTTTAATTTTTCTGAATATTATAGGAAAAAGTACTTTTTGTAAAATTACTTTTTTTGCTTTTATATATATATATATATATATATATATATAATATGGTACTTCCTTTTTGATACCAAAAAACTTGTAGCGTTTATAGTATTCTTAATAATTTTAGTTACTTTGTTTTTCACAAATACTTAGGAAACAATTTTTTCAGTTTTTTTTCTAATCAGAATGTCCTGCTTAACATTTTTAAAAAAGTTAACAACAAGTTGAGTTGGTTTTAACAAGTATCGTTACCTTTGTAGCTTCCTTTAGAAAGATCAATTTTTAAATACAATTGTTCCATTTTTTTAAGGTACTTTTTTGTAAAAATACTATCTTTGCTTGTATATATAATAATATGGTACTTTTTTTTGATATTAGAAAGCTTGTACCTTTTTAAAGAATTTTTTTATAATTTTGGTGTACTTTTTCTGAATATTAAAGGGAAAGGTACTTTTTGTAAAAATACATAAAATGGTACTTTTTTTGATACTAGAAAACTGGTACCTTTTTAAGTATTTTTTTTTAATATTGTTTTGCTTCACTTTTTCTGAACATTAAAACAAAAGTTTGTTTTATTTACTTCTAATCAGAATGTCCTGTTATTAAAAATATTTTTTAGAGGCGCTCTTAGATTTAAAGAAATCTTCGTTGAGATACACTTTTTGGAGGCACTTTCTAAAGCTTAATCTGCTTTACAAATTTAAGATATTCAAAAAAAGTTTGGGTTTAAGTAACCTCACTTTAAAGTTTTTTCACAATTTTCTTTTTAATTCAACTTTCTTATTAAATACATATTTACCTTATTTCTCCTTTTATATTCTAAAAGGTATTGATTTAGTTTTATTTATTCGAAAAGATACTTAAGGATAATTATTTCAAAGTTTCCTTTTTGACTACCTTTTCAAACCACATTTCTAAACGCATTTTTTCTTCAAATACTTTCTTTAGATGCATTTTTTTTAAGATAATTTTTGTTGCTACTTTTAATATAAGTACCTTTTTTTAGGTGCTTTTACGTGTTTTTTTATACTTTTTTATTTAGAAACTCTACCATTTTTATTTAAAAGCTTTCTGAAAAGTTTTGTTTTTTCTTAAACTGGTTATAATTTTTTTTAAAGGTCGTATTTTAGAAAATGGCGTTTTTTGGTTCTTTCTTTTTATTAAATTTTTTATGGAAGTGCTTTGCAAATAGATACTTTTTTGTAAAAAAAGTACTTTTTGTGAAAAGGTACTTTTTGTGGAAGGTACTTTTTAGGGCACCCTTTTAAAGTTTCTTTTTGGACCTTTAGTAAAAAGGAAATTTTTTAAACCAGATAATTCTTTAAGATTTAGTTTAAAAATTAATTTATGAGCCTATTTTTAAAAATTAGTTTTTAGTTAAATAACTTTTAATAGAGTTCACCTTTAAAAAAAAAACTTATTTAATAAAAACTTCGAATGCTAAAGGGTGGTATTTATAGGTTACGGCTTATTTAGATTTTCTTAATAGAAATTTAAATGTGTTAACTATTTTTTAAGTCCTTACTTCTGAAGAAATGCTCTTAAAATTATTTTAAAAAGTTTCTTTATTTTCGGATGTATTCAGGTACTTTTTAAAAGGTATTTTATAAGGTATTTTTAAAAGTGTTTTTTAAGGAAATGCATAAAAAAGGATAGTATAAGTTTTTAAAGAATTTTTCAATCAAGTACTTTTTTCATCAGGTACTTTTTAAAAGTACTTTTTAAAATTTTTTAAAATTTTGCTTGGTTCATTTATTTTCCAGAAATGAAATGCTTACTAAACGAATCAAATTATCAATATTTAATCAAATTAAATGTTTCGTAAATTTTACTGCACCTTTAGCTAGCAAGTCCTTGAGACGATGTTTTAATTACACCTATCTAACCTCCAAGTAATCCAATGTCGTGTATAAATGGTTTTTGCTTTGTTGCCAAACCAACCTTTAATACTTAATTAAATCATGTATTTGTGAAAATTAAACCGAAGCTTGACAAATTACAACATGTCAGGAAGAATAGATAATAATGAATACATAACAACGATATAGCAGTAAAGGCAACAAAAACAATAATATGCACTTGCAATGTTTTACAAAAGATGGAACAACAAAAATCACTGTAAAAATAGATAAAAATTAAATACAATTTAAATAACAAACATAAATGTCGGTAAAATATTTACAATTTTACACGTTGACAGAAAATTCCCAGAGAAGGAAAACTTTCTGCAAACCGAGGGCCAACGCTTTTTTATTTTGTAAAAGATTTTTATGGGATTCTATTTCTGGATAAACGTTTTTCCCAGCTCTGCATCAAACACACATTATTCAACTAAAGTTACCAGAGATAAAAACATATACACATACACACACACACACACACACACACACACTTACACACACACATTTACGGTCTGTCGGTCGAGTAGACAAAGTTTATGGAATTGAATGCTTGTTTAAAAAGAGATTTAATTAAACGAACCGAGAAATAAAACATGACAGTTGTAATTCTGTATTTTGTATAGAACTAAATCTACTGTCAATGTGTGCGTGTGTTTTTTGTTTTAATTGTAACTTGTGTAATAAAACTAAATGTTAAAGTAATTGAAGATTTACCTAAAATTGTTAAAAATAAATAGGCACAACTTAATAATTATTTTCAAATGATCAATATGACCGGCATTGTGAAGAATGACTTCAATTTATTCAACTTTGAGCTACTGCTCTATTGAGATAGGCAGATAGACTGTGGATACTCTTTTGATACAAACGTGAACATATTATAAACTATAAAAAGGAAAATTATTACAAGAAAAGCGAGAAGAGTTAGGAAAAGCTAAACAGATTATGCTTGGGTTTGGCGATAGATAACTTAAATATACTCTGGACGTCTTTTTCTGGTAAACTTTTTCTATAGAAGCTATTCTACTATTCCTCCCCGGGGGCACATTGATATGTTTCAACGGAATCTCAGCGTCATTACATGTGACAAAGGGAGTAAAAAGGAGCCCAAATCCCCTTCAAGACTAACAGGAGCCAACTGGACTATTCCATTGTATTTCCAGGGCAATTAGTAAAGCCCCAGAGTTAAGCTATTTGTCTTTTTAGCCTTTTAGCTGTTCTCTGACTAATTATTGAGGTTGGCCCTTTGGGAGTATCGTGGTGGTTGTGGTTTCGAAGCCCCCGTTTGAGTTGTGTGGGTCAGATCATTTACAATGAACACAATGAATGGTCCAGGTCCAGATCCAGTGAGCATGTTTGCGCTTGTGTTCTTAAATTTTATTAAACTTCATGCGTTCTGGACCAGTAGTTGGATAGTCTCCAACTTCTCAGCAAGGAGTAGGGGTTCCGCCTGCTCTGAGCTCTTGAAGTTGCAACTAGGAGTGACCGGAGAATACAGGTCTCTAAAGGCCTTCTGGGACGAGGATGACGCTACTTTTCACGATCAGTGGTATGATCTACCGTCAGGTTATGGCCTACACAGCTAGGTACTGACGTAAATCTTATCACTGTTCACAGAAATGCTATATATACTCTGGATAATTTTTTCTATCGAAAATTCCAACATTTGCCTATAAGGGAATTAAGATGACTTTCCGTAGTTTGACTTATGCCAAAGGTCTATGGAGTGGGAGTAACTTTTTCAAGAGAAAAATCAATTGCGCTTGGGACAACTAAGTTTCAAAAAACAAAAACTTTCATCAACAGTAAAACTGAACACATACTCGGCAATTTCTCCAGAAATGTTTGTATGTATAAAACTCCTTCTGGGAAGGTTTGTGTATAAGAAACTTTGTACATAAGAAACATTGTATATAAGAAACTTTGTGTATAAGAAACGTTGTGTATAAGAAAATTTTTATATAAGAAACTTTGTGTATAAGAAACAGAAACGTTGTGTATGAGAAACTTTGTGTATAAGAAACGTTGTGTATAAGAAACTTTGTATATAAGAAACTTTGTGTATAAGATACGTTGTGTATAAGAAACTTTGTGTATAAGAAACGTTGTGTATAAGAAACTTTGTGTATAAGAAACTTTGTATGTAAGAAACTTTGTGTATAAGAAACGTTGTGTATAAGAAACTTTTTATATAAAAAACTTTGTGTATAAAAAACGTTGTGTATAAGAAATTTTGTATATAAGGAACTTTGTGTATAAGAAACGTTGTGTATGAGAAACTTTATGTATAAAAAGAGACTCTAGATAATTTGATATAAGGAAAAATTAGATAAGTTAGATACATTCTAGGAAACTTTTCTATACAAAAAGATTCAAAGACTCTGGGCAACTTTTCTGTCGAAAAAGTTCCAACAGTCTCCAGGCTTATTTTCTTAAATCAAAGTTTAGAAGATTTTGGGAAACTATCTATAGAAACTGCAACAACACGCTGAGCATCATTGTCCACGGAAATGTTTATCCACTCCTGGTAACTTTTTCAATAGAAAAGTTAATCACTGGGAAACTTTTTCTATTAAAATTTCAATAACAACTAAATTGTTTAGGGCAACTTAGTTTAAGAAAATTAAACGTAATCTAAGGAATATACTCGGCAATTTTTCCGCAGAAATATTGAACAAATATTAAAAGGTTTTTTCAATAGTAAATTGAATACACATTTGGCAACTTTGTCTATAGAAATGTTATATGCTAGCAATTTTGTATGTGGACAATTCGATCACACTTTGGGATACTTTGTGTAGAAAAAAGATGAAAGTAATTTGGGCAGCAGACTTTGGGCACATTTTGTATAGAAAACGTTAATAAACTCTTAGATAATTTTGTATAGAAAAGTGTAATAGATTCTGAGTGTCTTCTGTTTTCAAAGTAGTACACACTCTGGACAACTTTTTTATGGAAAACGTTAACATACTCTCCGAAATCTTTTCATGATAAAAGTTAACAGAATTCGAAAACTTTTCTGTAGAAAACGCTAACAGACTCTAGGTTTCTTTAATGTAGAAAAGGGTTCCAGACTCTGGGAAACTTTTCAATAGAAAAGGTTAGCTTACTCTAGGAAATTTTTCTGTAAAAATGTTAACAGAATTTTGGAAGCTTTTCTACAGAAAAGTTTATCAGATGTTGGGAAAGGTTGCTCTAGAAAAGGTTAACAGATACTCGGAAACTTTTCTCTAGAAAAGATTAACAGATACTGGGAAACGTTTCTATAGAAAAGGATAACTGATAGTGGGAAGCTTCTCTGTAGAAAAGGTTAACAGATACTTGGAAACTTTTCTACAGAAAAGGTTAACAGATACGGGGAAACTTTTGTCTAGAAAAGGTTAACAGACTCTGCATAACTTTTCTCTAGTAAAGGTTAACAGAATATACTTTGGAGAACTTTTTTATAAGAAAAGTTAACAGACTCTGGAAATCTTTTCTATAGAAAAGGTTAACAGACCTGGGAAAGTTTTTATAGAAAGCGTTAACAGACTATGGGAAACTTTTATATAGAAAACGTTAGCAGACTTCGTAAAACTTTTCTATAGAAAAGATTAACTTACTCTAGGAAATTTTTCTGCAAAAATGTTAACAGAATCTTGGAAACTTTTCTATAGAAAAGTTTATCACATTTTGGGAAACGTTTCTCTAGAAAAGGTTAACAGATACTGGGAAACTTTCTTCTAGAAGACTTTAGCAGATATCGGAAAACTTTTCTCTAGAAAACGTTAACAGACTTCGTAAAACTTTTCTATAGAAAAGGTTAAAAGACTCTGGAAAACTTTTCTATAGAAAAGGTTAACAGAACAGGAAAATGCTGATATACTTTGGGAAACTTTTTTATAAAAAAATTTAACAGAATATGAGAAACTTTTCTGCAGAAAAGATTAACAGACTATGGAAAAATTTTCTGCAGAAAATTTCAACATTCTTCTGGGTAATTTTTTATAGAAAAACTAAACAGTCTCTGGGATACTCTGCTTTGTCTAGAGTTGTTGAACATATTCTAGGCAATACTATTGTCATTTTCCATCGTAGCTGGTTATTCTCTTGAAGTTAAAGGCGAGCGCCAGCCAGATACGACGGAAAATAACAATAATATTACATTTACTAGTGCAAAAATTATAAACAACATAATACCATATTCTAGGCAACTTTATAATAGGCAATTTTTCTACTGAAAGGTTTAATAAAATTGTGAACATAGTTTCTAAAAAGAATAGAATCTGAACAACTTTGCAGTGGAAAAGTTTAATAGGCCTGAGGCATTTTTGTATATAAAAGAGCTGAATACTTTATAGACAATTCAATCTATAGAAAAGTTAAAAAGTCCTTTGAGCAAAATAGGAATACTCTGTTAAAATTATCAATACTAGTTTTGAATAATTTTTATAAATATCGGATCATTAAAACTTCTAGCAAATTTCGCTTAAGGTAATTATTGGTTTCACTATTATCCATCAAATCTTTTATTTACTTAACCTTAAAAATAATGTTAAATAAGATTTTGATACATACACATATACCACTCAAAGAAAACTTTATGTGTGTTTGCTGTAGAAAACATACTTGTGTATGGGTGTTTGTAAATGAAGGCACGTTACGATGTGTAATTGATTTTATCGGCCATGTTAATTTTGATTAAATATGCAAATCGATGCCACACATGCAACTACAATAAAATACACCCATTTGTCATACAAACCAACACCAACAGGAGAAACAAAAATCACAAGTAGTAGAAAATAAAAATTCGAAAGTATGTATGAGTGTGTATTATTTCAGGCTGTATTATTTATTTAATCCAAAAATATACAGACCAACATTTGAGAATGCTGTGACATCTACATGAATAAGAATTAATATACCCACCGCTTTTGAGCAGGTGATTCTATATGAGGCCAAAGTTAACATATTTGGGGGCGTTGGCTTGTAAAATTGTCAAATCTGACTTCAGGACTTGATAGGTGCTATTTTTTTGTATCTTTGTGTAAAATGTTGAGGGTGTCTTATATAAATAAAATTTATATTTGTATCATTTATGGCCATCATCATCATAATTATTGGCAAAAACCAACATAAGAAAGATAGCAAAATAATTATTGTAATAAACTAGGATTGCTATTATCATTCTAAGTTTAAATGAAAAATACAGTGGGAAATTTTATTTATACACATACAGTAGGCAGGTTATTAAATATTTATTTGTTTTTCTGAATCTGAATGAACTTTTATATTTTTATTTTTTCATACTCTAAGAAATACTAATGTTCAATTTTAGTTTATTAAAAAAGAAAAATCTAAAACTAATAATTTTTTCCAAAATCTTAATGGTGTATGGCAGCGTAGCATCTAAGCTAATTTCATGTATAATAATCAAATTTTTTTCAATATCACTCTAGCATCCCGTAGGCATTACTGAAGCAGGTATTCTTGGTATTCTTAAAAACTATTTTGTGAAAAATTCATTTTATTAATATTTTAATGCATTGATTGCAATGATAATAATAATATATGACATCTAATATCGGGTTTTTTAACAGGAGGTTTGTTTTGCAATTGTGGCAATTTTGATATTTAGTTTGTGGTATTCTGGAGGCGTTGCTGGACCGTTTTTTTTCCAAGATGAGGTGGGAAATGCTACAACGGTCAATAGATCACGCCCACGCGAGATTCTAACAAGTTATCTCACTACCGAAGAAGTCACCGTTCTCAATTGGATTATGTAGAAGTTGGGAAGGCAGACACCATTCATTATGCAGAGCTTAATTAATTTATTGTGGCAATTCATTATAGCATTGTTTTCTCAAAACAAAATTTATAAAATACTGCACGTATTAATAATATTAATTACTTGTTATGCAAATATTTTAACGAAAGCCGAAGCTGTTAGGTTAAAATTGGTTGTAAAATAATAGTGTTACGAAGATGACTTGTTAAGTTTTAAAAGCAAAAACTTGTCAATAAAAAAGTAAACGAAACGACTCACTGTGCATTTTGCAAACTGCATAGTTTTCACACAAGACAACAATAGCGCTCTTATAAGAAATTCTGTAAAATAAGATGAAAAAACAGAAAACTAATACACTACAAAAACAAAAAAAAAACACAGTCAATCAGGCGCCTATACTGAAAGACAATAACAACAATATGGGATGATGGTTAAAGTAGAATATTCTGGTATATACGACAACCGTTTAAAACAGCTATATAATTACCACTTGATGGGCAAATTAACGAATTCTAACTAAAACATCGTTGAGTGAAAACCATAAAAGAATAAAGCATCTTTAAGGCGTCACAGTAGTAAAGGTGCCACTGTAGGCTAGTAGGTAGTGTACTAGCTTGTCAGTATGGGGGTTGTGGGTTCAATTCCCAACGAAGAACTTGGTTTTTTTTCACTACAAAAATAAAAATTGCCTGTCGGTGGGGCTGCTCAGTGATGAAGGCATGGTCACTGTGCTGTCTTATACGACAGTCCTTCTATTTTCACCACCTGTTTTATCTCTTCTCTATCCCTTTCCTAATGAATGTAGCACGGTACTAGACTAAATAGGCATTGTTGCCTGAAGTGCTATTTCTCTTTTTTTTTTTAGAAAAAAAAGTTGCTAACGTGTTTATTTTGTGCGTATTTAAAGTAAGTAAATCGTTTAATTTAATTTCAAACTCTAAAGTGCTGTGTTATTATTTTGCAATATAACAAAACGTTTATTAATTGGGATAAACGTAGCAATATATTAGTTGAACTTTTTAATATTCCGTCGGTTTGGTGTTTGAAAAATTGTTTTTACAAAATTTTTAAAATAATAAATTGTGTTTCACTGTTAAGCGTTCAATAGGTGCATGCCAATAATGATGAGAAAAAATTTACATTTGTGATAAAACATGCATATTTTGTTGCATGTATCACAAATACTATTGACAGTTTATAATGTTTAAAGTGTATTATCTCATTACTAATG
The DNA here is from genome assembly GCA_030448955.1 of Trichopoda pennipes. NCBI lineage: Eukaryota > Metazoa > Arthropoda > Insecta > Diptera > Tachinidae > Trichopoda > Trichopoda pennipes. The sequence goes on along the minus strand of JASKUP010000068.1, from coordinate 374,389 downwards.
CAATTCATGGCAAACACAATTTGTTATTTACTCAATAGCAATAATACATAAACAAACATCTTTATCACATCTTTATGCTTTGCCTTACTTTTTTTCAAACTTTATTTATTCTCTTAATGTTTTGCATTTTATCGGCAAAATCTTGAAATTTATTTATGCTAATTTTTTCGTTCATCTTAATTTATACAGGCGATAGATAGGCAATCCATGTATTTTTGCCGAAAAATAATCTCTGTGTCAATATTTATTTGAATCTTGAATTCAATTTATTAGACTACAATGGCAATAAAAATAAAATATTTAGGAAATATCCATAAACAAAATCTCAATTTCGAAACTCTCAAGCTATTGCAAGTAAAGAAATAAATATTAATATAAAATGGAATAAAATAAAGACGATTTTTTTTATATTGACATGAAATTAACTTTATTCGAAAAACAAACTACTGGCATGATAATTTAAATATGGCTTCTGATATTTGACTGCCACGTGTGATTCAGACGATGCGTAATCTGTAGGTCCAATTTTCGATGACGCTTTCCAATACTGTGTCTATATATCGATAATAATACGACAATTACGACTTCACATGTCCACACAGAATAGCCATTTGGAGGCCACTTTACGTTTCTGAAACGAGAAATTATGCGGTTACTAAAAGTTTACTTCAATAAATCATATGAAGCACGAACTGTGTGACATGTTGCATCGTTTTGTTGAAAACACAGCTTTACTGTCCAATTGATAAACGAAAAAACCAGTAATCGTGACTCGCAACTTTCTGAACAGCATCGTTTTTTCTGATATGTGCCTATAAATCCGGGCTTGATTTAATTGCGTATGATTTTACGTCATCCCGCGTTAAATTTGGTTTGTAAAAACACCGCTTTTGGCTATGTGCCATCTTCAATGTCCCTTTCATCTATACCCATTTTTCTGGATATAACGTTGTCTCAACATACGCTAGAGGATTATCATCACTCCAATTCAAACAAAAGTGAGCTTGATTATAATGAATGGCATTTAGTTTTTGGCCCAATTCTCATAATATGGAAGCGTTGTTCAAACTTCAGTCTATTCTTGTTGAAATGCCAAATCAAACAAAATATTAATCTCTTGATAGCTGACCAAAAAGTGCTACCAACTTAAAGTTTTATGCTTCTAAACGGTCCGCCATCTAACGGGTTTTTTTCAACTAGTGCTTGTTTCGTGAATGGCAACACTTAGCTCATGTTTGATTTGACAGATAATTAGTTTTATCCTTCCGCTGAACGAATATGGTTGTGTATACGCTTGAGCAACTAAATGGGCCTGCGATCGACTTACAAAAGATGCCGATTTTGCAAAAAAAATCATCTTTGCAGATGAAGCTCATATTGACCTTGGCGGGTATGTAAACATGCAAAATTGTCGCATATGTGGCACAGAAAACCCGCACGCATACATGGAAAAGCCGATGCACCCAAAACGAGTCACCGTTTGGTGCGGATTTTGGTCCAGAGGCATAATTAGCCATTCTTCAGGAGTGGCTGCTACAATCAATGGCGATCGTTATCGGGCCATGTGGAACGAATTTTTGTTCACAAAAATTGAAGAGGAGGATAATGGCAACATTTGGTTTCAACGGCGCTAAGTGCTGATGCTGTGTGGTTTTGTTTATAGCATTAAAAAAAACGTTATTTGGCGGACCCTTTAGAAAACAGGCACTTGGCAGAAGTTAAAACAACGAGGTAGGTCTTAAAATTAACTTAACTAAGAAGTACAGAAACAAAGTTGGTTTGAATGCAAGAACACGTGAAACTTAATGGGCATCCAATTAAAATTAGGAAAGAAAAATTTAAGCCCCTATTTATAGTTCATTCAATTCTTGGCGAGACTTAGCTTAATTGTAGTATTGCAATCCTTTACCACTAAATTTATAACAGATTTTTGGCTTTATTCTTGATATAGTAAAGGATAGATTTAATTAAGTTTTACTGTAGTTGCCTTTCAGCTTATTTTTTAGCTACATGACCACTACATTTGATTTTAGTTCTAGTTATACTTAATACAGAAAGTTATGGGTGGTAATTGGATTTTCTTTTTAATCTCCATTTTATGCATTTAATACTGCCTAAAAAAATTGTTGACCACGTACTCCCAAGTAATTTATCTTAAGCTAAATTCACGCAGTTAGTATATTAATGATATGCGTGCCTTTGCCTCTATTTAAGCAATCCAGCGCTACATTAGCACACAAAATGCGCTGCCCTCTGTAGTCTTTTACAAACAAAAGATTTTCCTTTCAGGTTTAGTTTGGTCAAAAAAAGTTTTAAATAGCAGAATCGGGTCTTCATAGCAATAATTTTTTTATCGATTACCATGCTTAAGTCCTCTTCAAGCTAATAGAGATCATGATACCAAACAAAACATAAAATTGTCCACAACGACATTTCACGTTCTTTGGTTATACTGGGCATGCTTAAATATATTTTAGTTTAGTTTCCACTTCTAGAAAGTTCTGGACTGCAATATTTTGTACACGCCTATTATGATCTTTACTCTTTCAAATTCCATTCTTTGCTTATCGTAGCTATTTTCATTCAAGGCGATATTTTATTATATAAATTGGCAAACTAAGGATCATATTATCACAAAATATAGTTTTTCAGAGAAGTTCGAAAATTTGAACTTAAATTCGAATAGATTTTTAACACATCAAAATTTGGTGGGAAAATTTTGAATGTTATAAACTCAAAGGTAAATAATAATTAATCATGTTTTAATGATAACTTGAATAATTAATAATTTCTGTTTACTTCTTATTTGGACTCTAGGCCACCATATTTATATAAATACAAAATTTTTTATGCTTTATTAAATCACACTAGTAACATTATTTTTATTCAATATTTCGAACAATCTTTGATGTTCTGCTTCAGGAAATTGTGTAAAGCTTTCAATCTTCTATATAGAAAATATTTTTTCTGCACAAAACAGGATAGACATAAGATAAAGTGGTGATAAGATAGAGTTCACATGAGACAGAGTAGACATAAGACAGAGTATACAGAAGACAGAGTAGTATGTGTGCTTCTACAACATTTCCGATATAGTGAATTTGTAGCAGTTAAAAAGCTTACCTTCTGAATATATGATATTAAAATTATCCGATATTTTTTTTCAATTGTTGGCATAGGTTTTTAATAGAAAATTGATTTTATATAAATTTCTATACAGTTTTTAATCTAAAAATCATATGTTTATTAAATGCCCAAATTTTTTACCAAATTTTGCTATAATTTCGATGTAATTTGATTTGATGGTTTTTGGATTGTTCGAAATTTCGAACTTAAGAATAATATATTTTCTCTGTTCCTAAATTTATTTATATATAAAAAATATTCTTTGTCAAGATTTATTGTAGTTAAAAAAAATCCACTTACACATTTGAAGTATAAAATTTGTAGGTTAGGTTGAAAATTTTGATTTTAAAAACGAAAAATCTTAAAAGTCTAAATATAAAATATTCATTTATAAATAAGATTGCAGAGTTTTGAATTTTTTGTTATAAATGTTATGATATAAGTTTGAAAATTTTCTAACAAATGAATTAATTTTTATTACAGTTTTGAAAATTAGGGATTTCGGATTATTTTCAAACATTAAAATAGTTAATAATATTAATGAACTAAATTAGTACTAAGAAGTAGTTATTTGATTGTAATAAAATATTATGATAAAAGTTTTAGAAATAATTTAAAAATATTGTTTTTTTTTAATGTAAAGTATAACAGATATTTCAAAGTTAAAAATCATTTTTATTATTTACCTCGAAATAAGGAATAATATTTAGTTTTATACAGGGTGGCTGATGAAAGCTTCTACCAAAAAAAAAAACGTAATAACTTTTTTTCTGTGTAACTAACCTGTTCCATTTTTATTTAATAGATTGATTTTTAAGTTTAACTAAACTGGAGAATTAGGACAATGAAATAAGAATTTGGATAGTGCATCGTTTTCACGCTTTATGGTCTGTAGTTTTCGTCCAAAGAGAATACAGGTGCACGTTTGGTGGTATTCCTCCCGGCAGATGGTTTATAATGAGGCTCGTGAAGAATTTTGCCGAGCGTGGCACATTCGCAAAAAGGCCTTATTATAGAGATCCCTCAGTTTGGACACTGCTGCTATACAATGCAATACTCGACTTTCGACAAGGAGCTTATCTGCTCAAATAGGTATCAGCAGACAGTCACTGCAGACAATTTTGCACCAAGATTTAAATAATATTATTTTTTGACCTTTTTTTTATTTATATTTAAAACTAATTTTTCAAGCTTAAAGGTTCATCAATTATTTTATATTTTAATAATTCAAATTTTCGGTACGCCTCTGTGTACCATCTTCAGGAAAAAATGTTTATAAATTTTTTTATAACAAAAAAAAAAAAAAAAAAAAAAAAAAAAAAAAAAAAAAAAATTTATAGACATTTTTTCCTGAAGATGGTACACAGAGGCGTACCGAAAATTTGAATTATTAAAATATAAAATAATTGATGAACCTTTAAGCTTGAAAAATTAGTTTTAAATACCAAGATTTAAACTTATTTCCATATATGATTCAATTAACAAACAAACTGAACCAAAGAGACCTTCCGATTTGCTTGGAATTTTGTGAGAAAATCATTCAAATGGCGTCAGAGAATGAAAATGTCTTGAACTGCATTTTTATGTCTGACGAGGCACATTTTGATTTAAACGGGAATGTTACCAAACAAAACTATCGAATATGGAGTAGTTCTAACCCACAGATACTCCATCAGATGTAATTACATCCACTTCGCGTCACGGTGTGCAGTTTCTTCAAGGTACATTGTCGGGCCTTACTTTTTTGAAAAAAAGTGGACTTACTGTTAGGGTTAATGGAGATCGTTAATAAAGATGTTGAAGGAATTTTTATTTCCAGAATTAAGCCGAAAGGTAATCTCTTTCAACTCTGTTGGGTTTCAACAAGATGGAGCAACTTGTCAAATAGCCACGCCTGTTATGACAGAATTATAGCAAAAATTCCCCAATAAACTGATTTCCTCATTCCTTTGGCCTCCCATATCTCGTAACCTCACTGCACCTGATTTTTTTTTTGTGTGGGGTTATTGCAAAGAAGAAGTTTACAAAAGAAACCCAACAAATTTGGTTGACTTAAAGCAGTCCATTCGAACGGTAATTGAGGCTATTCCCGCTGTAACACTCCAAGCAGTAATGAATAACTTTTTGATAAGATGTCACACATATGTCACCGAGGGTGGAGGCTATTTGAATTCAATTATTTTCAAAACTTCATGAATAACTTTAATAAAAATGTATTATTTTGAAAATGAATTACTAAAAAAATAAATTACATACACTTGACGAAAAGTTATTTGAGTTTCTTAATGTAGCAAAATTGATCAGCCACCCGATATATTTGACTGATTGGCCGTTTTTATATGTGATTTCATTTTCTTAACTTTTTGGTTATGTTCGAAAATTCGAATCAAAGATCGAAATTTTGTTTTTTAAAAAAAATAATTTGTTTAAAAGAAGGGAGGTGTTAGGAAAACGAATAAAAACAATTTTATTATTTTATAAATTGAGTTTCAGTATTTTAATGTTATTGTATAGAAAAAAGGATATATAATAAAATTTTTTTTTCTTTTTTTTCGGTTTATTTTTAACACGATTTATAGGACAGATTCGATAAGTTCTAACTTAATGTACTTTGCTTTTATCCAGTGCACATTTTTAAGAATTTAAATAAAAATAATCCAAACTCCTTTTAGTGTTATTGCAATACCAAAATTGTTACTTCATTTACATTTTATTTTTATGCCTTTAAAAACCTCCTATTTTAGTTTAAGGCTTCATGTCATTTATTTTAATTATGTAGAGAAGAAATGTGTTCGCCAAACTCAACATATGTTTTGAAGTTAATTAAAAGTGATTTTTAAATAGCTTTTTTTTGGAAAATTTTCATAAATTAACTGCTTTTAGTACATATTTCTTGCTCTAAACAAAAAAAATATTTAGTTTTAAAAAGATATTTAGCACTTCATTACAAAACTTTATTTTAACTTTAATTAAAATATCAAAATTGCAATTCCTTTAGAAGGAGAAATGAACAACATTTAAATGCTGCTAAGTAAAAAGAAAATCCCGAAAAAAAGGAAACAAACTAATTTTGAATAATATTTTAATTATGACCACAAATTGTGAGAAATAAATACATTTTTTTTTGTTAAGGAGAGCAGCATAAATTTAATAAAGTTTGTGGCTGCCTTTAGTAGCTAGAAAAGCACATAATTAATAAATTTTTATTACAACATTATTATTAATAAACTAAGAAATTGTAACTTGTGCTCTGGCCAAAGTTTTTCAATTATCCTGGCTTTTTTGGGGAATGAGGGGAAAACAAAGAAATTAAAAACGAGAAATATGCATATAAAATACTTTTTTGTTTTTGTTGTCTATTTGAAGCTGAAATGAAAATATGCTTCATGTTTAAGGTTCAATGAATTTTTAATAGTGCACAAGTGGTAGACACCGTGAAAGTGTGCTGTGGTTGGCGACAAGAGACATAAAATTTCTTACAAAATTTTTGTTCAATTTGTAGGATCTTCTTTAAGTAAAAGTCATATACACTGACAGCAAAAAAGGAATGTAACATGAAATTTTTTTTCTACAATTAATAATATCTCGCTAATGGTTTTAATGGAACAGTGATATGCACTGAACAAACGATGCCAAAATAAAAATGCTGCGTTAGCGGTCAGGAGCCCTTGTAGGCTAGTAGGTAGGTGGTGTACTAGCTTTTCAAGTCTGGGGGTTGTGGGTTCGATTCCCAACGAAGATCTTGGTTTTTTTCCCTACAGAAATAAAAATTGAATGTCGGTGGGGCTGTTCAGTGCTTGAGGCATAATCACTGGTCGCTGTGCTGTCTTAATGGCAGTTAATTTCCGACTATCCTTCTACTTTCACCACCTGTTTCATCGCTTCTCTATCCTTTTCTTAAAGCATGTAGCACAGTACTTAACTAAATGGCATTGTTGCCCTTTAAAAAAATCAATATGTTATGTCGAGACCATCTGGTCTGACATCGAAGACCTTTCTATTTTACTTCCTTTGAGAGTTTTGTAATCAGTACAAGACCTAAAGACTCCCCCCCTCAGGGGTACATGATAAGTTTTGATGAAATCTCACCACTAGTACAAATGTCAACGGGGGTAAAAGGCAGCCCTGTTCCCTTCAAGGCTAGCAGGAGCCAACTAGACTACATTTCCACGGGAATCAGTAAAGCCCCAGAGTTCAGCTATTTGTCCTTTTAGCCTTTTGGCTGTTCTCTGAATTTGAGGTTGGCCCCTCGGGAGTATCGTGGTGTTTGTGGTTTTAAGGCCTACGTTTGAATTGAATGGTCCAGGTCCAGTAAGCATGATTGCAGTTGTGTTCTTAAATTTGATTAAGCTTCATGCGTTCTATACCAGGAGTTGGATAGTCGCCAACTCTTCAGCAAGGAGTGAAGGTTGCGGCCTGCTCTGAGCTCTTGAAGTTGCAACTAGGAGTGACTGGAGGATATACGTATCTGAAGGTTTCCTAGGGCAAAGATGACGCTACATTTCATCCACAGTGGTATGATTCACTGTCTAGTTATGGCTTACACAGCTAGGTACAGACGTAAATCTTATCACGCTGGACTAAGGCAGCACACTCAGAGAAAGCTGTAATCAGCGCTATGCAGAAAGAATTGGCGTCCTCGTGAATGCCGATTTGTTTCGTTAGCAACTTTTGTTGAGCATAACTTTTGGCAAAGTTTTAAGTAGTTGTCATCAGCAGGCTGCTATGACAAATATTATTCTTACAGTATGAATAGCTTTGTCTTATTTCGGAAACAAATTAAAAATTCCCAAGTAACTGAAAACAATTTCCAAAAAAAAAAAAATATCAAAACATGTGAGTTTTCGTTGTGGCATTATTATTTTGCATAAAATGCAAAACACTTCGCCCCACCCTCCCCCACAACTGGCTACAAATAGAAATAATCTTGAAAATTACTAACAAGAAAAATATTTGTGTCCACAATTTGTTGCTGGCAACAAATGAAAACAGAAACGGCAGCAGTACAAGAATTTCTTTTAACCAAAAAACTTATATTTTCCTACAGATAAATTATTTAAACAATACATTATTTTAAACTTTTTGTATCATGGTGTTTGGAGCAAAAAAACAACAACAATAGCAATAACAATAGAAAGAACACATTTTGTGGCAAACAGTAAATGAAAACATTTTGTTACAAAATTTTACGAAAAAGACACCCACAAAAATTAAGTTTTCTTTTTTAAATAATGTAGAAGTTTGTGTATGTGTTTGTATGTATGTGTGTTGGCATTGGTAACAACAATTCAAGAACTGAACAAATAAAATGTCGCTTAATTAGACATGAGAAAGCCGCAAATGAGTGTTAAAAGTATTTTACAACACATTTATTTTTACTTTTTGTTTAGTTCCTTTTGCTTTGACAAAAACAAAACAACCCAAAAAACAAATTGAAAATAAAGTAAATAAATGCGAGGGAAGAAAACAAAGATAATACATGAAAATGTACTAAACATTTCATTAAAGTTTAAAAGGAAGTTACAAATGGGACCTTTCGCCAGAAGTTGCTGCTAAAGAAATTTTGTGAAACGAAAACAAAAAACATTAAGTGACAGAGAAAGTGATTAGAAAGTAATAACATTTTAAATTCATATTAAAGAGTTATTTTGAAGGCTTATGATAGTTACCCTCAAATGAGTGAGAGAATTTGGGGGACTTGGGAGAGTTATGCGTTCAGCAAAAAATTTCTTATACCAACTTGATCGCTTCTGATTGCAATGATAAAATAATACTTTGACAAATAAACCAAGCAGGATAATATTACATTGCCTCAGTATATAAAAGTGACAAAAAATCCAATATGTAGAACTATAAACCATTTTAGATAACATTCCCGAGGAGATAGCTGTCAGAGGAATGACGAACTTTATGCAAAGTATAAAATCAAATCGGGTTTCAAAAAGAAAAAACCATAAATAAACTTCTTGGGACCTTTCGGGTTTTTCGACAAGAAGTTTGTTTTTCAATTGTAGCAGCAACAAAAACAACAACAACATATTTTAGTTTTTCGAAGTATACGCAGTAGATGCATTTATAGTTGCTACAATGAATTAAATTTCGCACGAAAATCACATTTAAAATAATTAAAATCCACTATAAAAATGGTGTTAAAAATTCGTGATATTTTCGAACACCATAAGAGCGCTATTAACAATTTGATCGTTAAATTTAAATCGCAAGGATCGATACAAAATGTGCGAACACCAACGCGAGTTTGATCGGGTCATTCAATTGAAAACATCGTAGCCATGAGCCACAGTGTGAAGCAGATCCGAATTTGTCAATTCATCAACAATTGGGGTTATCCAAACTCAGCACATGCCGAATTTTGAGTAAAGATTTGACTTTGAAGCCTCGCAAGGTTCAACTGGTGCAGGAATTGAAGCTGTAAATTAGCTTAATTCACTCAGGAACAACCGGTTGGTTTTTTTGAAAAATTAATTTTTTTTTGGACGAAGACCATTTTTACATACTTGTCAGGGTATTTCAGCAAGCAAAATTGCCGCATTTGGGCTTCTGAAAATCCTAAAGCGATTATTGAGAAGTCTTTGCATGCTTAATGTACAACTACATGGTGTGCTATGTGGTTTGGAGGCATGGTTGAACCGCTTTTTTTTCGAAAATGAGGCTGGAAAACGGTAACGGCCAATTGATCGCGCTATTGCGAGATCCTAACAACTCACTTTTAGCCTATTATTGACGACGCACGGTGGCTCGTATTGACTTTTTCCGTTGCAAAAATCATTACTTTTGAAGAAATGAAGACATTTTAAAAATTCAAGAAGGTAGTGAAAGAAAACATCTTCTGCTTTAAAACTGTATATAATGTGTGTTTCAATAAATACAGGGGGCTGCAAAAATTGCAGTCAAATTGAAAAAAAATTATTCTGGTGCAAATTTTATAATTTTAATTTTTATTAAATGTGTTATTGTCGTCACAGATTCATATTAGTAAAATATTTTTAATAATAATAATTATATAAAACTGTCTTCTTGAACTTTTAATCATGGTAGAATATTTTCATTATATAAACTTTTTATTGGTTAGTTCTTTACAAAGTATTCATCTAATAAACTGCATTTCTGAACTAAAGTTAGTTTTTACCAAATCCTTCCATGACCTAACATTTCTTCGTGATGAAATGAGTGAATCTGATGAAGAAAGCAATATGTTGAAGAGATCTTCATTTTCTCAAATGAGTGAAATCTTCCGAGTGTTCGTGTATCTAATTTTTTTTATAATGCTTATTTCTGCACTACCGGGTTTCTTCTGAAAGTTCTCCAATTGGTAAGCACTGATATTCAATTAAATTTTTCCCATGAGCCAAAATTTTGTGTACCGTGGGGGTAAGGTTTTTATGGGGATACATTTGGGTTAAAAGTTGGGCAGTTTCTAATGCGTATTCTTCAAATTTTGATCCATTTATCTTTTACAGCTTAAGCACACCAGTAATTTGAGCTGTTATTTCATCATTATTAAAAAATGATCTCGCCGTATTGCTATCATTTGTGTTTCCATATCCATACTTTAGATAGCCCACTTTTTTCTTATCATCTGTTGGGCAGCCAAATTGTTTAATATAGTTATTGTACAAGAAATACAAAGTGTACGTATTAATACTTTCCGAAACTTCGTGTGACTTTATTACTTCTACTCTATTTAATTGCCTAAAACTACCCAAATATAAGGCTTTTGACAAACTCCGACTACTAATGTAAACAAAAACCCTAACAAGTTTTTTAGTTGAAAAAGGGCAAATGCTGACTTGTTCTCGGTGGAGTTCTCAAAAGGAATGTGTTTTTTTTTAACAAAAACGCTATCGATCATAACGTTTTGTGTCGAGCTACATCTTCATTTGCGTGTGCTACCAGCATTTGAACTCCACCAAACGTTGAATTTTTGTGGATGAAACGGACACGATAGGGTCTGTTGTAGAAATTTTGTGTTATAGCGAACCCGATAAGTCAAAAATAAGCCATATTGCTGAACAAAGTTTTGCTATAAATCAAATTGATAACTGATGTCAAAAAGGAAGCCAAGTGTACGACAGTTTATTGCTGTGTAGATTCGATTAGACGTAATTACATAATTTTTATTTTTATTTTTCCTTTCAAAATATCCGTGTAACGGCATAAATCTGTTCAAATCTTCTATAATTACTCACCGTTCTGTTTTACCTTTATATTCCATTGTGGATTTGATCATCAAGTATTCAGAGCTAAAATAAAAGTAATTAATTTCGATAAAAATATTATCTCCTTTCATAACAAATAATATTCATTTATTTTCTTAATTAAAAACCGACCTTCGGACAACGTTAAAAATGTAATCAACAGCTTGTTGCCGTCAATAACAATAGCAGTGGCAGCATGCAATAACAATAACAAGTGGTACTACTTAAGCAATTATTTTCAAAAAAATAAAAGAAAAATAAATTTTCCTTTTTCTTATGAACTAAATTTTGTTTTATTAAAAAAGCGCCCAAGTAGCCGGTTGAAGTTAAGAAAAGGACGAACAAAAATATTTAACTATCCAGAAAATACGTTAAGGTTGCCTTTTATAACAGGCTGAATTATATTAAATTATAATAAAGAAATAAAAGTGAAATCCTCAAAAAAATTACCTTTTAATGCCGAACATTGTGCTGCATGTAATAAGAAGAAGAAACACGAAAGAAAAAAATAGTAGAGACAACCACTTGTCTAAGGTGGCAAAACACAAAAAAAAAAGAACTCAAAAGAACGAAACCCAAAAGAGAAACAAATTAGGAAAAAGAAACCTAAATCACAAGACAAAAACCATTAGACAGGCAAAGTAAAATCATGATGTTCAACAGTTGGGGTGATAGTAGAATATCTAGCATGTAGCAAAAGAAAATTGCTAAGTTATTGAAGCAACTAACACTTACTTCCGTTTCCTGCTTCGATGACTATGCTGCTGATGATTCTGACGTCAACGAAAATGTGAAGGGCTACGACAGTAATGTTGCAATTGATGATGACGGTGGTCTGTAGCCAGTAGTGGTTTGTAATTTTTCTATGTGGCTTAAAGTTAAGTAAACGAGGGTTATTCCTTTGTAGTCTTACGAAGATGATTTGTTGAGTTTTAAGAGAAAATAATTATTAATAAAAAAGTAAACGCAACGACCCATTGTGCACTTTACAAACTACGTAGTTTTCTAAGAAATCTTATACAAGCCAGACAACAATAACAAACTTATACGAAATTCTACAAAATAAGATAAACAACAGAAAACAAATACAACTAACACAGAACAAAATGTACAGCCAAGCAGGCGCCTACAACTACAATATCACGTGATGGTTAAATAGAATATTCTTGTATATGCGAGAACCGCTTAAAACAGATATATAAGCACCAACTGCTGGACAAATGAATTGAGTTCAAGATTAACATCGTGGAGTGAAGACAACAAAATAATAATTCATCTTTTAAGGCGTTACATTGGTGAAGTTGCAAACGTGTTTATTTTTATGGGTATTGAAAATGAATAAATCGTTTAATTTGATTAAAAACTCTAAAGTGCTGTGTTATTATTTTGTAATAAAATGAATATCTGTTATTCTTTGTAACGGTCTTTTTTAATTAATTTAACAATATAATTATAAATAATTAAAAAAGATCGTTAAAAAGAATTACAGATATTTATTTAAGATATAAAAAGATCGATTAAAAAAATAATCAAATAATTTTGTAATAAAAAAACTCAATATAACAAAACGTTAAAAAAAAAAGAATAAACGTAACAGTATGTACATTTTACCCTGGCTCCTATTTAGTGCGAACATATCCTGGTGGGTAACGTTTTAAAAGCTTTATGCATGAAACATATAATTGTCAATAACTCTGCCTAAGACTTTCTCAGACTTTCTCAAGAATAGAATAGCTTCTTGCATGATTTGAAGACACTACAGCCAGATATCATTTATCAAATGATCAATTCACATCAACTCAGTAATAAATTGTCTATGCAAAAAGTGGTGCTTTATTGAACAGCATATTGCTAACGATTAAACAGTACAATCTGCAACAAAGCAAATTTTTTAGCACTGATCTGTGGCTGATGGTTGCTGATAATTCCCTACTTTGTTTCGTTTTCCATGGAACTCGAGTCAAAAAAGCTTCTGTAACTTTATGTGGACGTGTGTTTTCTTGATCTTTCTCTTATGAATGGGCCTGAGTTTTGTCTTTCTGATAATTCCGTTCCGTTTTCTATAGAGCTCGAGTCAAACAAGCTTCAGTAACTTTATATGGACGTGTTTTTTCGTGATCTTTCTCTTGTGAATGGGCCTGAAGTTTATCTTTCATTTAATTTTGAGGAACTTGCAATTTTTTAATATGTTTTAATTTCTAATTAGTTAAAGTTTAATTGTGTTTATTCTAACTCTATTCTAGTACCGGTCTTGTGGCATTATAGTTAAGTTTAAGCAAGTCAGGTTAAGTTAGATAAAAGAGAAGATCGAATTCATTAAAAGTTCTGATCTTGTTCGATTCAAAACTAAAAATATTTCATGATAAAAAACGGATACGGATACCACGGGCAAAAGGAAGCGGTATTTTTAAAAATAAATCTTCCAGCTATATTGGAAAATTGTATGCCAAGAGTTTGTAGCAGGGAGTAAGCTTGGACTCTCGAATATGAAGTTCTAAGATAACTGTCAAACTTTAATTTTCCTTAAGATTTATCCGTGTAGTGGAGTTCTGTGTAAGTTGACATTCTATAGGCTCTGGCCATGCAGGTTTTAAAGGCCGTCGAAGTCGCAAGAAATCATAGGGCGGAGGAAAATAAAAGGAGTGTGACAACAAGAGAACAGAGAGAGAGAGAGGGAGAGAAAGAGAGAGCGGGAGAGAAAGAGAAAGTGTTGGAGTAATGAGCATATCTGTTCTGCTGTTAGGTAGATAATGCTGCAATGGCAGAAATTCAAACAGCTTTCTACAACGTGAATACATAGTGCGAAAAACAAAAACGAATTATGAAACGACCTGCAATTATCGAGGAGGTACTAAACTGATATTTATGAAAGAAATACTTCTTTGGATCTGAGCGAAACAACAAAAAATTTCATGGATTCTAATCCTAATGGTTCGAAAGGGAAAATATTGTCTCATATTAATTTTAGCCTGCAGTTACTCATATTATGGGTGAAAATTTTTGCTGTAATAAAAATTTAGTGCTGTTACCTGGCTAAATACAATTAATCTACCAGTGATCTCGTGTAGCGATACACTATATTTAATTCAATAGCCCAAAGGAATGTGGTAAATATGGTCTCCGCTATTTGATTTTAAAATACAGCCACTATTTTACTCTCTACAGGGCTTGAATTATAATCGATAAAGACTCCGTAGTCTCTGTAGATTAATGGTTCCCATATCAGCAAGAGTTAGATAGTGGCCAGATTTTGAAAGTTCTTAAATCTCATTTTCAATCTCCTGAAGACTAAAACTACAAATATCGCCAAGTGCCACAGAAACAAGAGCGTAAACTCTATCTAGGAAGTCCGGTAATTCTTTAAAACTGATAGAGCCGGTGAAGAAGAGAAAATATTTTTACTGCAACACTTGAAGCCTGAAAAGTGATATACAGTGATATTATTTTCACAAACTTAACAAGGTGCTAAGTTTTTCTAGTAGACTTATGTAAGATGACCTCTGTGCAAATCGGGCACAAAGTTGGAGTCTAAAATGAAATTATTATTAGTTTCAGTATTAGAAACGTACAGCATATGGAAAACATCATTAATAGCATTCTATAGCAAGTTAAAAACTTTGTGGTGACAATATGAATATTTGATCCACGAACAGGACTATTTATTTATTAATCCTGAGTAAATGCTTATGGAGTATCAAAAACTATTAAGCGGGATGGTAAATATCTACAGTTAAAATTTTTATTCAACGAGGCGAATAATAAATTTCAATTATGGTTAAATATATTTGGGTATGATTTTACGTCAACCCGCGTCAAATTTGGTTTATGAACAAACCGGTTTCGGCTATTTGTCATCTTCAGTGTTCTCTCTATACTAGTTGCATTTTATTGTCAGCTGTGTTAATATAGTTCGTCTTGTTCGTGTTTCTCTTCATGTTATTCCTATTGCCTTCGTCACTTTCTCTCTCTTTTTGTCTTTATCTCTATTAAATATATGTGAGGTGGCCTTCTATATTTCAAAACTAATTCCATATACTGGCCGTAAATTCTCGTACATACCAGGCTTTTTATAAAAATATATTATTTTATTTTTGTCCCGCTCGTTTTTAGAAAATTGTAAAGACACTGAAAACAGTAGTTGCAGTTGTAGTGGTTTTTAGCCAAAGCTGAAGTCATACTAATGACTCCCTGATGTTATACGCGCTTGATTGCCAGGTCTAAATCTCGTAGACTTCTTGTTCCAATAACTTTTAAATTACCATGTATAAATGTTAAATACAGTTTTTCCAAGATTATTTTGAATTTTTTATTTTTTTATAAAAAAGTATTAAAGAAAATCGTATCGTTTGGTCTTGTGGCATTTGTTTTCGGCTTTATTTATTTGATTCTAGAAACTATTCATTTTTTACGAGTTTTTTTTTAATTTTTTTTCCTTTTTCTCAAGACTACTACGATTTCTTTTGATGTGATTTCTCAAGTTGCCAGCTTCAGATTCTTAAATAACATTAAAAAGCGTTAAATAATAATAAAGAAAAATAGAAGAAAATAAAAGTAAATGCCACTTAATGTGCATATTTAGCAAACAGGGCCATCTCCTGCTTACTTTAGAGCACATAAAAAGTCTTTTGGAGTACAGGGAAACGAGGATGTTGTCATGCTGCCTGCAGAGCATTAATAATGACTGGGAATAAACAGCTTGAGCATGAAGGCGGGTTATATATTAGTAAAGGCAACAGCAAGTTTAATCAATTTATGCTACGTTTCAGTGTCAAGTACGATGTAATTGGATTTTGTTACGTTTTACTTTTTTGTGTTTCACTTTGGTCGAGAATAAGGATTTAATTTAAAAAAATGGAGAATTATAATTTTTTTTACTTTTATTTAAAAAAATAATTATATATATTATTTAACTAAAAACTTAATGTTATTCCTAACAGATCAATTAAAATTCCATAATTGTCCTTGCATTTCACCATTGAAGTTTTAACGCCAAAAAATATATCCATCAAAATTGAAGCAAATTAAATTCACTTTAGAGAGAGCAAGAAAAGGGACTAAATGTACAGATCTACTACGAGTATGTGTGTGTACATTTGCTTCTGTTTAAGATTTAATTAATTTTCACACAATGTGGTCAATGCAGCTAATCTGACACAAGCTTTGCTATGACTTCACATCTCTAGAAAATACATTTTCACAAATAACATACGAAATCAAAAACAAATAAAAAGAAATCCTTACACACACACACACACATGTAGAAACACTCATCGCACAATTTCCCTTTACATTTGCTCATTTATTCATTTGGCCAACAACAACAACAACAACAGCAACAACAGAAGAAAGAATCATATGATGTGTCCATCCGTTTCTGAATATTCCAGCACAAATGCTTAAATTATTGGCAACAATCATTTTGGACAACGTCAGCACGTTGAATTGATTAAAAGACGTGTTTTGATTTCATAATCATTTATTAAATAAAGACAAAAACGTTTCTCGTGTTTCCTTCTTTTTTTTGTGCATTTTCAGCTTGAAAATATCTTGTGCTGCAACTCTATTCCTTCATTCATTCATCTCAACACATCACTTGCGCCTCTGATTGCAGTACTTGGAATGATACAATATGAGAAAAGTATTTTAGGACATGGGAAAATTTATTTTATTGTTGTCGTTGTTGCAATTATTTTGTATTAAACTAAGGCAGACAGCCACAGGGTGCAATTATACAACAACAATAATAATAATAATTATAATGATTATGATAATATTATCACAATCACTATTGTTGTTGACAGTGAGATGATGTTAAATATAAAGGTGTTCGTTGTAACATCAATAATTATTATGTGTTGGCAGATGCAGACAGGGTTTCCAAAATATTACAAAATTAATTTTTTTTTTAAATTTTTAAATTTATTCAAACCTTTTTTTTATATTTTATTTAATTTAACTTTCTTGCTATTTTATTTTAAATTTAAAATAAAAAATTATTTATTGCTTTCTGAGAATTTTTAACGAAACAAGCTTTAATTTCTTTTACTAAATGAGAGTTTCAAAGTCCAATATGTTATGAATAAGATATAAAAAAAAATTTGTCTGCCATTATCAAGCTGCTAGATTTTAATTTTGTTCATATAATATCAAAGAAGTCAGTGTGTCAGTGGATGAATGAATGTAGCTACACCACAACTGCTAAAGAGGAATGCCTTTAAAAACAAACTAGTTCACTTCCCTTCCTGTGAAGTATTTCTATTTCTGTGCCTCTACTTAAAGGTTCTCTTTTTATAATTAAGTATTTTTATTTTATATCTGGAATTTCTTTTACGGTGTCTGTACTTCAATTTGAGTCGGCAACACTTGTTTAATTGGAGACCATTTTGCCAGCTGCCAAATAATTTATGTTTAGTTTGGTTTGGCACATCAACGTGAATGGACTGACGCCACAACAATACCTCTAAATCGTGAAAATTAGGCCCCCAAATAGATTGCCGTTGATTCGGATTTTCAGAAACGCATTTTATATATCATTGAAGCTCAGTCTAATTTGAATCGTAACGTCAATAAAGATAACTGCCGTATTTGGAGTGATGATAATCCACAAGTACATGTTGAAACACCGTTACATCGACATAAACTAGCTCTTTGGTGTGCTTCTGGAATCCTTAATCCGTACTTCTTTTTTTTAAAGAAAAGTAGCACTTCAGGCAACAATGCCTACAATGCCTTAGTCAAGTACCGTGCTACATTCTTTAGGAAAGCAATAGAGAAGAGATGAGACAGGTGGTGAAAATAGAAGGATAGTTACTGAAATTAACTGTCGTATAAGACAGCACAGCGACTAGTCAAATTTTATTTTGTAGTGAAAAACAGCCAATACATTCGTTGGGAATCGAACCCACAACCCCCGGACTGACAAGATAGTACACTATCTACAACAGGGGTATCTTTTTTTGTTTTTTTTTTTTTTGTTTTATCGATGCTTAAAATCACAAAGACCTCAAGCAAAGGGTCGCATCAGGAAAAAGTAAAAAGAGTCAAAATATTTTTCACACTTTAAAAACGATACGTTGCAGTCAATGGTGACCGCTGAATAGTGACTTTTTTGTTCATCAATTGAACAACAAGACGGTGTTATATATCACACAGCTTATGGTATTATTATTTGTGGAAGGAAACGTTTGGTAATCGCAAAATTTCACGTTTATGATACGTGAATTAATATCCAAGATCGCCACTATTCAATTTTATATGGGTATATGTGAAGTCGTTAGTCTATGCCTATAAGTTCAAAACGATTGGCCACTTGAAAAGCAACATTCGCCACATTACTACCGATATGCGACCACAAATGTTGAGAAATGTGATTAAAAATTTAACTTCCAGATTAGACTATGTCTGAGAATGACACAATTAATTTATTAAAAAAACGTTTAGTAATCGCATAATTTCACGTTTCAGACCCATGAATTAGCCGTCAAGATCGCCACTAGAAAATTTTCCACGGGTATATTTGAAGTAGCTAGTCTACGGCGATAAGCCCGGAATGATTGGTCACTTAAAGGACAACGTTTGCCGGATTTTTGTCGATATACGGCCACAAATGCTGAATAAAGTGATGGCAAATAGAACCTCCAGATTAGACTACGTCCGGGAGTGCTGCCAGGAGTTTTAATTACAACTCCAGAAGACTATCTTGCGAATTTAAAAACTTCATCATTGTTTTATGCCATTTCCAAATTCTTTACCTCTATAAAACACACCTTTTATAAATACAAAAAATTTTGAAAGTTTTAACACTCTGGCTTTGCTTTTTTTTCTAGCGATTTTTCAGGGCTTCATATTGATCTGTTTTTGTCCATAAAAAATTTGACATTTTATCTAGTGAAAGCTTCTGTAGAATATTCGATAATTCGATGATATCATGTTGTATCAGTATAGAAATTTATAAATTTATAGATTCTTCCATTTATCAAACATTGTCTATGCACGTTATTTTCCAAGTCTTGTGTAATTTTCTATATAAGAAATTTGCAATGTTTTTGCTTAAATTCTTATTAATATTTTGAATTGCACTTTTAGTTTGGTCGATTTCTGTTAAAAAAAATTTTATTTTTCTACACTTTGAAAAGTTCCTTTGTTGTTTGCATTTTTTATAGAAAAACTCGATGTCATTTTAAGGAAAGTTTTGATATAATTGGGTATGATTTTACGTCATCTTGCGTCAAATTTGGTTTGTTAACAGACTGGTTTCGGTTATGAGCCATCTTCAGTGTTATTTTCTCGATTTAATTGGGTATGATTTTACATCATCCCGCATGAAATTTGGTTCGTAAAGAGACCCGTTTCGGCTATCAGCCATTTTCAGTATTCTCTTCCCTCTATTCTTAATACTATACAGTATAGACAGAAGAGAATACTGAAGATGGATCAAAGCTGAAACCCGTCTGTTTACAAGCCAAGAGATGTAGTAAAATCATACCCAATTAAATCAAACCGCGTCGGATAATATACGAACATATCAAAGTTTTGATACTGTTGTCATTCTCTTTGGTGAGAAGCATCGTTACTGGCTGTTTGTTTGGTTCGTTATCAAACCGCTTTTTAGGTAGTACCGAAGAATCAGTATTAGTTTTGTCAGTATTAGTTTTGTCAGTATAAATAGTGTTGATATTAGGTCTGTTATTTGTCGTATCGAAAGCGCTCACCAATCGTAGCAAACAAACAGCCAGTAACAACGATTTTCACCGAAGATATGCCAACACTGTAAGTATATAACTTTGCTGACACTAATTCGATTTGTTCTATAATATATAAGAAAGAAATTGGACCCAAAAGGCGCTAAAAGGGTTAACATTCTTTAATATTTGTTTGTATTCATAATGAATTATGTGTTAATGATGATGTGCTTGTATGAGTGAAAAAGTATTAATTATTTATGTACGTGTGTTGAATAGCAAAACGGAAGTTTATTGTCAATTTACTTTTAACAAAAGTGTCATTTATCTACAATTTCAATTAACACAAGCACACACACATACACAGTTACCTCCATTTATATATTTAAAATATCTTATATTTAAATTTTAACTATTAAATCATTTTAAAGGGAGAATGAGAAAATGAATACAAAGTAATAAAATTATAATTTCCGTTACGTAGCATTAATAAAACAAGTTTCTTTTTTCAATTTCCGCTTTGCCAAGTTGTGTAAATTTCTCAAAGATTTCCAGCTAAATCAATATTTTATTATTGGACTTAGCAGAGAAGATTGTTTTGTTAAGGACAACATCAGAATTTTACAATTTTAATCTCTGGCTTAATAAAAAAGCTTAAACAAAACTGTGTTAAATAAACATTTTTCGAACTCTTATGTCAAATAAAATCATTTAAATCCTGTTTATGCAAGAATATTTTTATACATTTATTTATAACAACAAATAAAATCCATATCATTGTTAAAAAAAAATGCTAGAATAAAAATCAAAAAGCAAAAAGCAACTAGAAAACAAATTGGAATCCTTTAGAATGGCACAAATCCACCTGCAGCACATTGCAATGAAAAATCGCTTAATGACACCATTCGCACTCACCACATTTGCCTTAAGGCCTTAAATTCTATAAAATTGTATTGTTTGGATTCAGTATTATATATTTTTTTTGCACTTTTTTTTATTTTTTTTATCCAGTTTGTACCCGCTTCTCCTCAGACTCGTTTTTTAAAAAAAAATATTTTTATATTTCTTACTTTATGCCTTTTTCATTCAATGTGGTTGCTCTGTCTGTTCTGACTGACTGCATGTATTTTCTATCAGTCTGTCTGTGTATTTTTACCTCTATCGGTGAAACCTCCTGGGTGGCATTGTCTACTATTGCTGCCGCAACGAACTCTACAATCAAGTGGCAGAATCATTTGTCAGTTATTTTTTCATTCGTTTCTTTTTTTTCGAACAAATTTCATTTGAATTTGTTATCCTTTTTTTTTTGTTTTTAATTTCTACTCTATGTAAATGAATGAGCTTTAAAATAACCGGAACTGCCGTAGGGTGTTTAATTTAAACACAGGGTGGCGCAGTAAAAATGTTTAAAAAAAAATGTTAATTTTTTAAAAATAATTAAAAATGGAAAAATTATCAAAAATAAATTCAAGCATAACAATTGTCGATTGAAAAAATATATCGAAAATTTTCTATACAGAAAATAATCGCAATAAAAAATGCCTACAAAATTTCTTTTAAAAAAATAAACGATATAAAAAATATATAAAAGAATATTTATAAAGAAAAGCGATATAAAATTAAAAATTTTTATCCACGAAATATTCAATTTAAAAAGTGTATAGAAAATTTCTATATAGAAAACAGGCGATATAAAATATGCATTGTAAATTGTATATACAGAAAATTATTGATATAAAAATTAATCGATAATTGCCCTTAAAATAAATAATTAATATAAACATATATCGAATATTTTAATTTTATAAAATATATATCGAAGGTTTTCTAAACAGAAGATAACCGCTATAAAATATAAAATACAAAAAGTAAACGATATAAAAACTATATCACAAATATATATTCTGCATCGAAAATTTCATCAATATAAAAAATATACCAAACATTTTCTGTAAAGTAAATAATCAGTGTAAAAATATATCGAGCATTTTAATGATATAAAAAATATATCGAAGATTTTCTACACAGAAAATAATCGCTATGCAAATTACATTGAAAATATATTTTCTGCATCAAAAATGTCTTTGATGTGACAAATGTATCGAAAATTGCACTTAATATTAATAATTAATATACAAATATATCGAACATTTTAATGATATAAAAATTATACCGAAGGTTTTCTATACAGAAAATAACCGTTATAAAAAATAAAATACAAAAAAAATCGATATGAAAATTATATCGCAAATATATTTTCTGCATCGAAAATTTCTTTGATATAAAAATTATATCGAAAATTTTCTGTAAAGAAAATATTTAATATAAAATATATCGAACGTTTTAATGATATAAAAAATATATCGAAGATTTTCTATACAGAAAATAATCGCTATAACAAATGCATACAAAATTTACCTCATCGAAAATAGTAAATTGTATATACAAAAAATGATCGATATGAAAATTATATCGAAAATATATTGTCTGCATCGAAAATTTCTTCGATATAAAAAATATATCGATAACGTAAATTAATCAATATAAAAATATTACGAACATTTTAATAATATGAAAAATATGTCGAAATTTTTCTATACTGAAAATAATCGTGATAAAAGTTACATTGAAAATATATTTTCCGCATCAAAAATATCTTTGATATAAAAAATATTTCGAAAATTACTCTTAAAGTAAATAACTAATATAAAAACATATTGAACACTTTATAAATAATTAAATACAGAAAATGATCGATATGAAAATTATATCGCAAACATGTTTTCTGCATCGATATTTCATCGATATAAAAAATATATCGAGAATTTTCTGTAAAGTAAATAATAAATATAAAAATATATCGAACATTTTAACGATATAAAAAATATATCGAAAATTATCTCTACAGAAAATAATCGCTATAACAAATGTATACAATATTTCCCTCATCGAAAATAGTCAATATAAAAAGTGTATATAACAAAATTTTATAGAGACAACAATTGATATAAAAATATATTAAAAGTGTTTATCCAAGAGTTATTCGATATAGCAAAATTATCGAAAATTGTGTAAACAGGAAAAACTTGATATAAAAATTATGAAAAATATTTTTTCTGTATCGAAAATTTTATCGGTATACAAAATATATCGAAAATTTTCTGCAAAGTAAATAATCAATATAAAAATATATTGAAATTTGAACGATATAAAAATTATATCGAAAATATTCTGTGTTGAAAATAATCGCTATAAAAAATGTTAACAAAATTTCTTTCATCGAAAATAGTCGATATAAAAAATGTTTATAAAAAATTTTATACAAACAACAATCGATATATAAATATATTGAAATTTTCTATCCATGAACTATATAGTAAAATAGACGATATAAAGCATGTATCACAAATTGTATATACAGAAATAAGTCGATAAAAAAATTATTTCGAAAACATAATTTCTGCATCGAAAATTACATCGTTAAAAAAAATATATCGAAAATATTCTGCAAAGTAAATATCGACATGAAAATTTTCTGTACAGAAAATACTTACTATAAAAAATGACTATAAAATTTTTTTCACAGAAAATAGTCGATATAAAACAAATTTTTATACAGATATAAAAATATATAGAAAGTTTCTATCGATGAAATATTCGATATAAAAAATATATCGAAAAATATATCGAAATTTGGCTCCAACAATTTGTGGCATAAAAAGAAAGCTAAAAATATTAAAAGATAAAAAACCTGTGTAAAAACGTATTCTGCAAAAATTACTCTGTTTAAAGGTTCAAAAGTTTTGAAACAGCGAAATACACTTAAATCGGGAAAGAATAAAGTATTTGAACTTAAGTCATGGTTTGAAGGGAAGCGTTCACAATATCAAACCATTTCATCAGAAGTTTTACGACAAAAAGCTAAATCACTTTTTCAAAAAATGTACTATCCGAATCAATGTTTATTGTTACTGGATAATGCAAAATGTCATGGAAAGCTTTTGGTATCTGAATATGGGCAATATAAAACTATGTTTTTACCACTAACTGTACTGTTATTATTCAACCATGGATTAGAATGCGAAGCGGACAATTCAGACATTTTTTTGAAACAATTCAGCTTAAAAGATGGTTGTGAATTACTTAAATGATATTGGGACAAGGTGTCCAATTCTTCTATGAAGTCTTGTTGGAAACATATTCATTCTCAGCGGTGGCATTTAGAGGATAACATCTCACTTTCATTGTTACAGCAACAATTGCCTGAGAATGATCTTGTTGTAGAAAGAGCAGAATTTCACACAATAACAAACTTATTTCACCGCGATAATGACGTGCAAATTTCTCAATATGAAATTCTTAGCTGGATTATTAACTCTGACAATACTTCTTGTATTAGTTTGAGTGTGTCTGAAAATACAAGACTTTGGAAGAAAGTGCACTGAAAGAAAAACAAATCTACATCACAAATTGTGCGTGTCAAAATAACATAATACTAAAATCTTTTATTTTTTTATTCTTTTTCAATAAAATCAAATAAATTTGTTTTTAAATCATAATTTGTGGTTCATTTTCGAATATAATAAATTATAATACACAATAAAAGCACATTCAGTAATCTGAATATCTTGTTAATCCGAATCAGGATCTGCAATTATTAATTCGGATTAGCGAGCTGACACTGTATAACAAATTTTTGTACCGATATTAAAATATATTAAAAATTACTATTCATGAATTATTCGCTATAAAAAATATATCGAAAAGTTATATATAGAAAATAGACAATATAAAACATGTTTCGTAACTTGTATATACAAGAAATAATTAATATAAACAATTATATGGAAAATATATTTTTTTGTATCGAAAATTTTATCGATATAAAAAATATATCGAAAATTTTATCGATATAAAAAATAAACCAAAAATTTTCTGTACGGAAAATAATCAACACAAAAATATATCGTTTATTATTATAAAAAATATGTCGAATACGTTCTATTCAGAAAATGGACCATGTATTATATAAGATGTTTTTTTTGAGGTACACAATTTTAATACGCCAACATTTTTTTAATTAGGTGCCATTTTATCAGTTGTCAAGTGATTAATGTTTAGTTTATGTTGCTATTTCTACATGAATAGACTGATGTCTGAGGAACGCTTCTATGTTGTGCAAATTGAGCCAAAAATAAGATTGCCAGCGAGCCCGATCAAGCTTACTTTTGCCTGAATTAAACAAAATTGACTGATTAATGTGCTTTATGGGTTGTTGATTTCATTGTTCTGTACTGGTTAAAAAGGATGTTGTTTAGAATGCTAGAGTTAATGGTGCCATGATAGCTTAATTTTTCGTTCATCAATTGAAGAACTATAATGTACAGGAGCTGTGGTTTATTGAAGGAGAAGTTTGGTAATCACACAATTTGATGTCTCAGAGTCGTATGTATTGATTGTGATATAGATTAACGTCAATACCTTGCCGTTTGGCTTTAACCAGGCGGTGGTCTTACCACTGGGTGAATAATATGCGTCTACCGACGACCCTAAGGTGCATAACACACAGCGGGTAGGGCCATGTCCGCACTTCTTCTCTGAGAGCCGAAGAATATCTAACCTCTGACGGCCGGCAACAAAAAGCGACATATTATGGCAATGCAACAGCGATAAAGAATAAGAAAAAACCATACCTTCCCGTTGTTTGGGTTTAAACCATAGCCACCACATTAACATAGCCAAACAGTTCCAGTGGTACTATTTGGTAAGTGATCGTCGGACTTCGAGATGCGAAAATTTCCAGTTATAGTCCAGTCACAGATTATATGTCAAGGTGGGAAAAATGTCCTGAAAGACTCAGGGGCATGCATGCTAGTTGATAAGCTCAGCTAGTCTACGTCAAAAAGCCTGAAACGATTTACCACATGGAGGATATAATGGATATAAAGAATCGAAAATTTTCTATAGATAAAATAAGCGCTTTAAAAAATCACATTTTGTATAGAAAAAAAACTTATATAAGTTAAAAAAAATATTATCAAATTGTTATAAATTTTCTTTATAAAAAAATTATCAATATAAAATTTATTATGCAAAAAGTAATCGGTAGAAAACTTCAAATAACTGTATATAGAAAATGATCGATATAAAACAACAATCTTTGTGTAGAAAATATATCAGATAAGAAGTCCAAAGATTGACTTTACCAAAATTAGTGATAATCAAACATAGACTACTTGTCTGTGTAGTTAATTCGACGAGTTGTTAATTCGACTTTTTCTGCGACATTCCTTTCGATGCATTTAAAAACATCCCAATAATGCTTAAATGTATAAATTCATAGCCGTTTGCATTATCTTTGCTATAACATATGAAAAGTACTAAACAGACATTTTTTCACACACATTTACACCCATTCTCACACACATATATCCTAGTTTGAAGAGGAATATATAAATTGCTTAAGACTTTTGCTTTTTGCATCATTATGCCTCTATGCCGCAAACAAATTTAATGTTGCAACAAAATTAAGAAATTTATACATATTTCAATTCTGACTCGAGTTAAAGTGTAAACTCAGCTATATTTGCAACGTGAGGCAAAATCGAATAAACGGGCTTACAAACGATTCAACTTAAAGCATCATAATGAAAATGCAATTAATTTCTCGTTTTTCTTTCCTTCGTTTTGTTTTCAATTTTTTTCTATGTGTTATTTTTTGCAACAAATTTCTTTTGACTGCCTTCATAAAGATGTGTGGCGATAGTCAGCGATGGATGAAAAGACAGAAGCAAGCATAGCAAACAAATAAGGTTATGGTGTTGCTGATGATGATGCTCAACCTTTGTTGCTTTGCAGCACTTAGCGAAAGGAACAAAATGTTTATGGTTGCGACTTTTACTCTATTCTGCTCTGTAATGCCAGTCAGTTGAGACTAGTAGATGTTGTAAATATTATGACTTTTGCCATTTGTTTCAATACTCATTTTTTATACGAGCAATTTTTTCCATATTTCACAACCGGCTGACTCATCACACCACAAATATTCACACACACACTCATACATACAGAGATCCTAACGTACAGGCTCGTTGAAGGTTTGGTTCGATGGCTCTTTGCTGACTATAAGCCCACTCACTTCAAATGAGGAAACCAATTATTTGTGCTTTTAAAGGGTTTGCTCAGGATATAAATATTCATGGTATTGGATCTTTCTGTCATTAAATTACATTAAATTATAAATGAAATAAATATTTAAAAATAACAATTTAACCTAAAGCAATTTAAGGGATTTAGCGATATCGATAGTTAATAAATTTATCGATTATTATTTGATTAATTTAATTTATAATAATTTAACGTTGTTTAATATAATATAATTTAATGTAAATAACGATAGTTTATTATTAGATTTATCGTTGGATTTTTTAATTTGTTGCCAATCAATCATTGAAATTTTGTTATCGATAATTCTTGTTAGTTTCTTACGGTTTTTATCTCTAATTGATTGTAAGTTAAAAAAAAATTGTGCATACATATTCTTAAGAAAGTGTTGTTATCGATAACTTGTTGTTATCGATATCTAAAAGCTTAAGTTAAATATATTTTTACAAAATTCTGTTTATAAAAAAATAATAATTTTCGGAAAATGTTTAAATCTAAATTTTAAAATAAAAGTAATTTATAAATTAATGTTTTATATTAATTTAAAATGAAAAAAAAAACTTATCGATTGTATATCGTTTAATTGAGTAAATGATGTTGATATGGCTAACATAATGTAAATATTAATAATCTACTCTGATATGCAAAAATTTTAAAATGTTTTTTAATGAAAATTTGTTTTTAAATTAAATTTAATTAAAATTTAATTTTTTATCGATAATTTGCAAGAAATATTTCAGGTTTACTTTATAAAAATATTTATTTTTAAGAAATAAATTAATAATTAATTTCTAGTAATTTCTGTGTGCAGAGTTTTCTTATCGATAATTTATCATTATCTATTTTATAATGACAAATGAAAAATTATGGTTAGTTGGCGTATAAATAAATTGTGTTATCGAATATTTTATGTAAATTTCTATAGACAAATATTTTACAATTAACATAATAATTATAACATATCCTTAGCGATAAATATTGATATACAATCTGAAGTTTTTTTTGACTTCTTAATTTGAGCTTTATAAAAATAATTTAATACACATTTCGTTTATCTCGCAAATATTTACTTGTTGCCAACATAAATTGCTATCGATTATTAAACTTGTGTTTGTCAAATACTGTTTTAGTATCGATATTAGTTTTAAATTTAATCAAACATTTTTTAATAATTATTCATGGGGTCTGTATTCTGAGGGGTAAATTAAGTAATGAGACTGGCAAAGTTATGTTCGATTTGGCAAGACTGGAGGTACTCAGCTTGGAGATGCAGCAGATAAACATGTGATTTGCCTTCTATGCAGGTTTGACATCGCTCGAGCCATTTGGTCGTCAGCAATGATGTTTTTTGTGAAACAGTTTTTTTGTTTTGTTCTAAAAATGAGTGATATCAGTTTCGAGTAACGGTGTACTATTAGGTTTTGTTTTAGGCTTGGACACGGTGTAAGGAAAACTCTTGCTAAGCTTCAACAGGCCTATAGAGATAGTGTGGTTTAAGGCATTTTCACAACTAAAAGAATTAATTAATTCAAGAGCCTCTGAAAATGTTGACAGAATCCGGGATCTTGTGCGTTTAAATCGTCAGTTGATAGTCAGAATGATCGGGGAAGAGTTAAATTTGAGTAATGTGATATCGTTGATCAGATTTTAGGGATGAGAAAATTCTACCCAGAAATTGTCCAAAAAAAACCTTTTGCAAGACCAAAAGACGTCTGGAAGGAAAGGTGCCTTAGTTTCTAGCATTCGATGGAAAATGCCCCAACGAGTCATTACTAATCACGAGTCTTGGGTATTTGAATATGACCCAGAAACCAATCACCAGAACATCGGCTGGTACACTTTAACCTTTCAAAAAAAACAAAAAAGCCAGGATGGCAAAGTAAAAGCATCAAATGAATAATGATTTTTTTTCGATATCCACGGAATCATTCACAAAGAGTATGTACCACAAGGCCAAACAGTCAGTCAACGCTTTTACCAGGAGGTTCTTGAAAGACTTCAAAAAAGTTTCATTTTGTAAAACCAAACATCAAAAATAACTGAGTGTTGCATCACGATAACACTCTTTGTTACTCAGCAATTTCAATAAACGAGGTTTTGATAAGTAAAAATACTCCTGTGGCTCCTCAGCCTCCATATTCGCCTGATTTAAGCCCATGTGAGTTTTTGCTCTTTCCGAAGTTGAAAAATTATCTCAAGGGAGCTCTTTATGGGACAATCGAAATGGCTGAAGGCTATTCCAACATCGGAGTTCCAGCACTGCTTTGAGTGGAAGAACACTCTCCAGCGCTATGTGTCTTCAGAAGGAAGCTATTTTGAGGGTGTCACCACAAAATTGTAATTTTATTTGACTAAAAAGAATTTAAATAATTAGTCTCATTACTTAATTTTCAATTTGTTGTCGCTATGGAAATTTTGTAAAGTGTTAACATCGACAGATAATCGGAAATTTTTCTACAATTTTTAATTGAATTATGAAGCTTAAATAAGATATAGTTATAATTATAAATTTGTAAAGAAATGTTATCGATGTGTTATAGAAAACTTTTCAACTAATGTTGGCAAGAAAGCTTAAAACACCGATAGTTTCTTGTATTTCTTTTATTAAAATTTGTATTCGAAAATATATATCGATATAAAATGGCTATAATTTCCATAAGTTTAGTAAAGAAAACTGGTGAAATTGTTGTTGGTAAAACTAGTATCGATATTTAATCGAAAATTCATAGCAAAATAAATTTTGGATTTTGGTCATATATCTCAGTTATGTAAAGCTGTTTTGCACTTATCATCTTTTAAAACAGAGCATACGAACTCGGAATCGATTTGGAGTAGAAAAAGTAATAATCGTTAACAAATGGAAAATATTTATAAGAAATAATGATATGAAAAATTATGTTCAGAAACAAAATCTACTCGGTACTTTGATGTTTCAGAAAAGAAGAACGTATTTTTCGAAATGATAACAGTTTCGAATGCATTAATTTCCATTCACTGATCGTGAAATTTGGAAAAATTAAATCATTTACCTAGCTCTGCCATATCCTTGTATACATATATTCAAAAATTGTTAAGGTAGTGCTGCACAAAGAAAGACTACAGAATAATACGAAATAAAAAATTGTCACAATTTGAACATAAAAATTTTTTTAAAAATTTGTTGACTTCATAAAAATGAATAGAATGTAAAGCTGCTGTCATTCTTTTTCGTCTTTGCTGGCTGTTTGTTCGACATAAATGTCAAGTGCCTACGATCTGCAGACATCAGTCTCAAACCGTGTTATAATCTGTACTGGTGAATCAGTGTTCGGGGTTAGATAGGTCGTATCCTTGCACTTTATGTGGGGCTAATTCTTAACACTTCCGTCTTTTGTTATTATCCAGATACGTGTGACCGTGTCTGAGGGTGTTTTCCGTTTGTTCGAGTGTATAATTAGTTTTAGTGGTGTGAAAAGTGTGTCTCAGGTCGTGTTTATCAAATCTTTTATAATGTCACTGCTAAAAGTTTTTGTTTTGTAAATTTCCATGTTTTTAAGAATGTCTAGGCTTCGCTCTTATTCGCTAGGATGTAGTAATGTTATACATTCATCTATTTCCCGTGGTGTGTGTCCGCGAGTGTCAAGGTGTAATGCAAGGTCGGTTTCTTCTCTTATTCGTTTATATGACCGTATGTGTTCTGTATAATTTTTTTTGTAGAGTTCGTCCCTTTTGTCCTTCATAAGTATGTTTTCAGGCAAAAGTTTCTCTATACACCTCCCTGGAACTAAATTTGTCTGTTGTTACTGTCGATGTCCTGAGATTACGTCTCAGACTGTAGCTGATTTTTAATACTGCGAGTTAACCTTCTTTGTGAAAAAGGTTCATTAATCTATATATATTTAATTTGTTTAGCTCCACTGAATTTCCTTTTTCAAGTCTATACGTAACCAATCAAATTGATTTCAGCCTTAAAGCTCAAAATCCGTGAAATGATTAACGAAACAGGATCGCCATTTTCCCAAAAAGTGTTTAAAAACTTTGATGAAAGAATTGACATCTGTCAGCTTGGTCATGGTGCACATTTGTCAGGTACTATTTTTCCTTCGTAATAATAATATCTGGCAATAATAATAAATAAAATAAAAATACTTAAAATTCAGTTTAAAAAAATCAGAAATAGAAATAAATTTCCCTATTATTATTAATACCTAATAGGGGCACATCTCCGCTGAAAGAGATTCAAAATAGATGATCTAAAGACGAAGTGAATTTAACATGCATTTTATCCGCCCTAGATAGTAAGGCTACATGGCGAGAAATTTGAAGTATTGGTGTGCGTTGAATTAAAATGTCTCAATGTGATTGTGATGTTGATGTGAACCTCCTTAATGTTAATTTTGTTAATATTAAAAACCCATCGCTGGCAAATACTTGTTACGATAATTAATTTTATGTTCCAGTTGATAATCCTTTTAGTTTCCGTTATGTAGATCAACTTGAAATTCTGGAAAGTTTTGCTGCAGTTAGATCTAATGTAATCGGTATGGACAATATGAACCCCAGGGTATTGATTACTTCCTCGGTAATCTCTATCCTCACGAAATCTATTTTTCCTACTGAATAGAAGTCTTCAAGGATTATTCCTCTATGCAAAGCTAATGGTGAATTCTTTAGGTATTTGAGAATATTCTCAGCAGGCAATTAGAAGAGTATCTATCATGAACTATAATTTTATCTCACGCGCAATCAGTCTTTATTTGGAGCAGAAGCTGCGCAACAGCTTTAGTAGACGTAATTGAAAGCTTCAGATTTGAACTCGATGGCAACATGGTGGCTTTCTTAATTCTTCTGAATCACAGTAAGGCGTTCGATGCGTTGAATCACTCGATCTTAGTAGAAAAACTAAGAAAATTATTTCATTTCTCAAGTTCGGCCTGCAATCTTATATCTTCCTAACTTGCTGAACGATCTCAGGTAGTATGTGACTGACGTTTTGTAACGGTTGTCTCTTTGTCTTCTTTATTCCTATTTTTAGTGTTGTATTGTCTAAGAAGTTTGTTGGTAGTAGTGGGTTTGTGGCCACTATTTGTAGCTATGGTGTAAATTGTGTCGAGTTCTTTGTTGTACTTATCTGGAGTAAGTGGAATTATCTTAACCTTGTGTATCATATGTCTAAATGCTAGTAGTTTATACTGGGTCAATAATTCTTTGAAAATTTGTTTTTAAATATAGTAAAAATATTTGTGTTAAAAATTTGTCATAATTTTTAAGATTTTTTTGGTATTATAATTTATATTTTAGAAATTTATGGTTACTTTTCTCTTACACTTCCATTTCCATTTTTCTTTACGTTTTGCTGCTGACAATCATAATTAATTAATAAATAAAAAAATCAATGAAGGAAATATGATTAATTATTTAATATAATAATAATTTAATTTTTTTATAACAAATTTTTGCTGAGATTAACATAATTTAATTAAAGTATAAAATTAATATTTTACAAACAAAAATATTTATCATTTATAAAATATTCAATAACATTAATATTTTTTTATAACTCGTTTAATCGACTATTAAATTCCTGAATATTATTTCCTGTTGGACCAGTTGCTTGTTGAATAGTATTCAACTCAATATTCATTAAAACACACCTTTCGTGTTACAAAAAGGGTCTAGGGAGAAAAAACCAAATTATTTAAATTGAAAGAACATTTGTGCTGAGCTGGTGAAAATTAATTAAAATTATTTTACAATCAACACTGTCCACAGCTTCTCCTTTTTTAATATTTTTTGCTTTTATTTCCTTTTGGAAAACAAAAATGTAGCGAGGTTTTTTTCCACAAAGACAGCGCCTTAGGAACTCTACTGCAAGAATTGAGACAATCAAATATACAAACTTATTTAGTCAGTGCATCAGCCAGCCATTCAGCCTGCCAGTTAGTCAGCCAAAAGACGGGCAAGCAATACAAGCAGTGGCTTCATTATTCAACTTAAATTGCAAAAAAAAAGAAAAATAACTGAATTTTAATTGAACGCAATCAATTCAATTTTATGGCACAAAGTTAATTTGAATAAAAAATTTTATACTTTTCTATTGAAAAAAAAACAATTCTAACTTTATTTTAAAGCACTTTGTTGCTTGAATTTTCAATAACAATAATTTTGTTTTTAAAATCAAGAAAACTCATTTTAATCTTAAACTGATTTTAAGCCAAATAAATTAAAAACACAACAGAAAAATTAACATTTTCCACTTTAACAAATTTACAAGGAAATAAAGAAATCCTAATTTAATTTATGAATATTTAAAACTTTACCAACAACAACAACAAAAAACCTCAACATTTAAAATTAAAGTTCACAGGATTTTGTTAGCAAACTGACAACGAATTTAATCCAAAAATCTTTATTTAACTCAACTAAAAGAAGCCTTGCAACGTAACTGCCATAGACAAAATATTGCCTCACTGTTGGCCTGTTTAATAATACAACAACAATAAAACAATTTTTATTTAATCATATTTTATTTCTACTCATTTATTATATTTTGCTTTTCTACTTTTACTAAAATTTTCGACATCTTTTGTTTAGTATTTGATGGTATTATTTTTGCCTGCTGCCTACTAGGAAGCCTGCCTCTGCTTCCTCTTTCCTGTTGTAGGTCTATTATTTTTTTAAGTTTCAGGCTTTAATCATTAAGAAAAACGACCATCAAAGTTTAGCTGATTATTAACTTAAACAATGACCGGTTAGTTTCCTGGAAAAGGGATGACGATCGTAAAGCGAATTGACAAGAGATAAAAATCAGGCGCAGCAAAACAATTTTAATGCGCCTTAACTTAGTGTTATAAACATTTATAAATATTTCAAATATTATATATATATTATAAATATCGAATTTTTCAACAAAAAATTTGTTTTTCAATTGTGCCAACACCAACAACAAGATAATTTTGACATTTAGTTTTTTAAGGTATTCCTAGTACAGTACACCGGTTAGGTATACTACTTCGTTCGTTTATAACTTTTGCTTAAATCAAAGAGAATTAATCTTATATTGATTAATGTTTTATCTAATGTCAGCAATTACGTATGGAATGCAATATCAGATAAATGTCCGCCGAGGTTAGCTTCACAAATGCGAATCTTTTGAGCACATTTTTCTTACATTCTCACACATTTCACGCGATATTTAATTTTATCACGAATATTTTGTTTTAGTTGCTCAAGCGTTTTTGGTTTGTTTGCATAAACTTTGCTTTTCAGATATCCCCACAAAAAAGTCAGAGCAACATTCATTCACCATTTCTTGAAATAACTTATTGTGGAAAGAGGTCTTGCATGAGTGGGTGGATGAGATGTGCCACGGTATTCTTGATACCGCATGTAACTTAAGTTGTTGCGTTAAAAAGTTTTCAATCATATCACGATATCCCTCCCAATTCATAGTTGTCTTTACGCCGTTTTTATTTTTAATGAAGTAAATTTATTATTATTATTCCTTCTGACCAAATTAAACACCAGACTGTCACTTTTATGAATGTAAGGTGACCGTTGAATAATTTGAGGGCTTTCTATTCGCCAGAACCGACTTTTCTGTTTATTAATATATTCACTCATTATGATGCTTCATGAAAATGATGACGATTTATGAAAAAGTTTCTTATAAATAATCAAATAAAAAGCTTTAATGGACGATATGATAAGATTAGTATCATGTGTAGCATAACCAAATACAATACAAAATTTTAATCCGGCTTAAGTCCAAATGTACAAGTATACTCGTAATTTAATTTTAAAATTAATTAAGAAAAAATGATTAGTGAAGATAATTTTGGTTACAACTTGGAATTTGAGGGGTTTACTTTTCTACTTCGAGGTTTGTTCTCAACCCACTAGAAGACTGGATTCCATTGGCTCTTATGTATGATTTTTTATTGCTATTGAAACACTAAGCACAAAGTAAACTATTTGCCACAAAAATACCTCTTCAATTTTCTATATTTTTTTAGGTCCATTTACCTCCACCCTTATACCCATTATCCTCCAGCAAAGGTCTACTACATGCCAACCCAGATTCGTTAAGTCCTCTGTTATCTTGTTGCAACAAAAATGTATATAACTCAGTTGTCTATTCTCTCATGTTTTTTGATACATTTCGTAGCAAGAGAAAACAATTTATAGGATTAGGCCATGGGAGTGGCCGATCGACAACCGCATATCAAAACATAAAAAAGAAAATTTTATTTTTTTCGGACCACCACTCAGGAGATGATGGCTACTTATGCAATACATTGCGCCAGAACTAGGAAATTACGTTATGGGAAGGAGGAAAGAGGGAGTAGTGTTTGTGGAAATTCGATTTGAATTTTCCTACATTGAAAGTGATAAGAAAGACCTCAAAAGGGAGTTTATTCCACATACGAACTGTTGTGCTAAAAAACGAATTTTCCCTTTAATGGGTAAAGTGATTCATCGAGTAATCAACCACAAATTGATAAGCCCTCAACGAAAAGCGTGTTATACACAAAAGCGTGGAAGTAACCGGAAGAAGTTTTCTAATTTGATCAGAGGACTAACCCCTGTAATAACGATAAAAAAGTACAACACAGCTCACATTACGTCGATGCTCTAGAGAATCAAGAGAGTTGGATACCCTACTATTCCCAAAGAACCTCTTGGGTTTCTCTTGTACGCGGTCGAGCAACTTCAAAGTGAACTTTAGTGCGCCAGCCTATACGTGAGAGTTGTATTAAATTTTTGGACGGCTATAGGTGATATAAATAGTATGAAGATCTTCTAAACCGTTTTAGTAAGCCAATGCACCTGAAAGCTTCTTTAGAAATCTGAAAAACCACAAATGGATGTGCTCTTAACGAAAATCGAGTTAAACTCAAAAACGTGCAAGTTCCCTAATTTCGTTTGGGCACTTACTATTGCAGTAACGATGAAACAGTGAAAGTTGGATACCCTACTGTGCCTCTCCTGTACACGGCCGAGCAACTCCAGAATAGATTTTAGAGCGTCGGCCCATATATGAGAGTTATCTTTGGACGGCTATAGGTGATATAAATAGTACGGAGATCGGATGGAGTGAAGTATCTCTTACACCGTTTTAAAAAACCGAGGAACTTGAAAGTATTTTTAGAAACCTGAAAATGTGTTTAGTCCATCGAACATCACACTATATTCTCATACCAAGAACATTAAGAGCTTCCGATTCCTTAATGCCCATAATAACAAATGCATTTTCTAACACACATCTATGGGTAAGCATTCAATATTGAGTCCTACAGGCATTAAAATCGAGTCCATTTTGAGCGTATCATTCATATTTTGGCTTTTGGAGCCCACATTCGGTCTATTACTGAATGAATACGAATATCAAATGGTGTTGTCATCTACGAAAGAGTACAGTAGAAAAATAAGAAATACAGCAGGAGTAAGAATGGAACATTGCGTCACCCCTGCATTAATCTTGAAGTAAATCCCATCTACAAAAACTTGATAGTGCGATTACGAAGAAAAGGACGTACAAACTTATGTATGACATGTTTTGATTGGTTTCTTTCAGCTTTTTTGAGACCTTAGCGAAACTGAATAGACGGATAGATGTGCATTATTTAATCGTCTTCTTTATCAGAAATGAATATTCAATAAACTATGAGAAGTTTATGAGAAGAAAAGTTTATACGAGGGCGGTCCTTTTTAAAAAAGCTGATTCTTAATTTAAATGGCTATAGATAATAGTCAGTTGACTGCTGTCTAAATTTTAACAAGCTGCGTCATTTAGTTTGTGTTAGTAGCTGTTGATAGTAGACCGCGTATTTGAGAAGAAAACGAGAATAAGTTGATTTCGTGTGCATATAAAGCTTTTTCTCTTGCGGAGAAAACTAATTATTCATGGATTATCCACATTCATGATAAAGAAGTTGCCAACTGGATTTCGATGTGGCAGCACGAGCCAAACTTTCTGAACGTCGCAGATTGAATGTAAGAGAGATTGGCGAAAAGAGCTATGGGCATTGCACATGGTTCAGCGTTTTAATACTAAAGCATCACTTAGGTATGAGGATTCTCTCCGCAAGGTGGGGGTGCCGCCTTTGCCTACAATCGACCGCAAGGGCATGCGCAGTTTCCATGGATATAATCGATGAAATGGTCTACGAATTGCACCCTAATCCACCCGATTTTCTAGTGACTACTTCTTGTTGCTAAACTTAAACAAGTAAATCGGTGGAAAGAGATTTGACGCCAGTGACGAAATTATCTCACAAAAAAATTTCTACTTCGATGACCTCGACAAATCCTGTTTTTCGGAAGGGATAAATAAATTTGAGTTACACTGATTTTAGTATATAGAACTCAAAAGAGGCTGTGCTTAAATATTAAATATATAAAAATCTGAATTTCTTTAAAAAAGAAAGGACTATTGACCCGCCCTCATATGTAGTCTCTTCAGCTGTCGTTAAAAGTATAAAAAGTTTAAGTTATATGTGTCGTGATCAGAAAAAAGATCAGAAAATTTATAACAGTTTTATAGTATCGCATTTATTGTAACTGTAGTCAACCCATTTTTGCAGTTTTGTAAAAAAAATCAAATAGAAAAAGTTCCTTAGATCCATATCCAGTTCCGTTCCTTTAACATTATTTTTATTTGGGTCAAAGAGTTGTCTTTATCGAAAAAAAATAATTTTTACATTTTGCCCTGTAGGCTAGTAGGTAGTGTACTAGCTTGTCAGTATAGGGGCTGTGGGTCCGATTCCCAACGAAGACCTTGGTTTTTTTCACTACAACAATAAAAATTGACTGTCGGTGGGGATGCTCAGCGATGAAAACATAGTCTCTGTTCGCTGTGCTGTCTTTATACGGCAGCTAATTTCCGACTATCCTTCTACTACCCCTTTCCTAGAGAATGTAGCACGGTACTTGACTAAATAGGCATTGTTGCCTGAAGTGCTATTTCTCTTTTGAAAAAAAAAAATATGCTAAAAACTTCAAGTCAAGATTGGGATGTTCCAATATAGTGTGTTTTTATAGAGGTTTAGAACATTGAAATGTAATAAAAGAAAAAATGAATTTTTGAAACTGCCGTATAATTTACTTTATGTGGAAGATAATCTTTTATCATAATAGTTGAAAAACGATTTCTGGCACAAGACCGCCATGGCTGGGTCGAACGCAGTCTTATCTTCGATAACTTTTGTCAACATTTGAACGTATATCGGCAATAATGCGGCCAATGTTTTCCTTCAAATGGGCAATCATTTCGGGCTTATCGGCATATACCTACAAAACATAGTTTAGTGTCGATATGGGGTTACTAAATGTTTTCTTCAATTAATTAACAGTGACATGAGCTGTGTGACGTACTGCCTCGTCTTATTGAAATCACAGCTTCTGCACATCATGGTTGCTCTATTTATATACGAAAAGGTTCTTAAGCGATCATCATTGAAGTACGGACAAATGATTCCACCCATAAAGAGCACTAAAAAGTCAGTTTCTCTAGAGGCAACGATGTCTCAACATACATTTGTGGATTGTTATCACTACTAATACAGCAATTTTGTTTGTTAACGAAAGTGAGCTTTTAAAAATCGGAATCAATGAAAATCTTGTTTTGGGGCCCAATTTATACAATTTAGCAGAGTTGTACACACGTCAGTCTATTTATGTTAAAAGAAAAGGTAAGTAAGTTGAAAGCTGCAAAATGGCCATTAGTTAGAAAAGTGTTAACAATTACAAGTTTAAAAACTCTATAAGAAGCAGCCTTTATAACGTAAAAATGCACCACGCTACATACTGAGTTTGTGATTCAACAAAATAACACACACTGTTTTAGGTTTTCCTTTCAAAAAGAAGAATTGTCGATTTAAGAATACAAAACTTTGCATCGAGGAATGATAGATATCCTTGCTGAAGTTAATGGGAATTTTGCTGGAGCTGCTCCTTACCCTTTTTTTTAAAACTGATGATATCGATTAACAGCTTCAATTTATTTGGTTTAATTTTATTTAATTTAGTTAAATTTATTTATTCAATTCTTTATCATCAATAACCACAAAAAGGTGTCACAAAAATAAACTTCTCCTCAAGTTATTATCGTTTGGAAGCATCGTAACATTTTATTCTCGAAAACTGAACACATGGTTCATCATGGCTGTTAAGCAAGAGTGGAAAATATCATGTCTATAAAACACTTTGAAGTGTGTTAATTTTTAATGAATCAACAAATGCACAAAAAAAATATTTACACACACACATGCTAACCTTTTTAACATATTTGTATATCAACACACACACACACTTATATACATACATTCACATACAGCTCCTTGGGCTTGCACAAGCATTTATCAAACATTTTAAATTGCTGCAAAATGCTAAAAAATTTAGTGAAATTTTGTAGAGAGCTGAGTGAAAATGAACAATTTGTTCGAATGGCAAAAAAAACAAAAACAATAATGGAATAGAGTTTTGTAATTCCTTTTTAAAGTGGGGTTACAAAAAATAATCGAAAAGGAGGGCAAAATATCGTAATAAAACAAATGTGAAACTAAGCTTGAAAAGTAATTGAACTTAATTTGATTTTTATTTATTTTTTTTTTGAAATCTTTCTAACATTTCAGTCAGATTCAGATGAGAAAAAGGAAATGAAAATATTTAACAGGTGATGAAATTCCCGAAATATTTGTTGTTTTTTATTGGTTTTGAGCAAAAAACAAAAACCTTAAATTGAAATTATTGATTTTTATTAAAAAATATTTTTTCTTCATTTTCTTTTTTTAAAAAAATTTGCTTAAGTCTGCTATAATTTTTTATTTCCTTTATCTTAATGGATCTCTTTTCCAGCCTTGTGCTTTTTAGTTTCTTCTTTTTTTTTGGAAATCTTTTGTCAACAAAATGTGTTGCTTCCAAGTCTTTGTATAAGAAGGCGCTTTAACCAGCATAAATACACAATTTAAAACATTTTTATTATTTTTTTTTTTATCAATTTGGTTTCTTTTTTGACCGTCATTAAAATGTATACATTTCAATGAATAGAATGATTGACAACAATTTTCTTAAGTATCTATTTTTGAATGGATTTAAAGGTTCAAATAATATTCTTTATAGTGGTTTATTTACGCAATTTTGTTTAAGTTGTTGTTGTTGTTGTTGTATTAAAACTTATTGAATGTAAAGTAAGCAAATATGTAAATAATAGAAGAGGCTATGGGAAGTATACTATATAAACATTAATAGATAAAAGGTATTTCCACAAGAAGTTTGTTTTCTAAAACAAAATAAAACCAAAAATTTTGATTAACATGATTCAAATTTTTACTGTATTACGAAAGGAAAAGTCCGGCAATTAATTGTGAATGAAATTTGATACCTGACAAATGTCCATCACGACCACGCTGACAGATATCGTTTAAGGTTACAAGATATATGAGATAAAAAAAAGTAATCCAATCTTTCTGGACTAGAAAATGAAATTGGCAAAGTTTCCGTTTAATCTGATAATATTGTTACGAATGTGTCTTGCCTTAAGTTTTAAAAGAAAATAGTTAAGCATTTAAGTAAACTACTGGGTATATTGTTTACTAGCTGTATGGCTAGATAAGAAAACTTATGCATGAAAAACAACAATAAATTTCTAGTTAAAAACTGCGTAAAAATTTTATACACGCAAACAACAACAACCTAATATGCTGTTTACTAACTGCATCGTTTTCTCAGAAGTTTTATGTACGCAAGACAACAACAAATATCTTAAAATAAATTCCAGGATGAAACTTAACCAGCATATACATTGAATGGACAACATACAACAACAAAATGTGATACAAAGGGAGTAAAAGATTCTTAATTTTCTAGACTTCTAGCGGAATGATATAAAAAGGTAGCGTCTGCGTGGATAGTTATATTTAAACTGCTTTTTTGTGATATTAAAAAGGAACTTAACATCACTTGAGCAAGATACCAAATAATTCGAATACAATATATTTTAAGGATGTAAAAAAATTATGTGGGAAAAATATTCCTGTTTGCAGGTCTGTCTATGTTCACATCAAGCAAAAGCTTTTGCTAACTAAAATGACACCATAAGCATGACCCCACCTTTGGTTATTTAAACTATAGTCGAAGTTATTGTAATATTTTTGCAACATGGCAGAACAGACGTGGGCAAATTATTATTTATTAAAAACTTCTGCATCCCTGTACTTGATCAATAGCCCCTATACCATTCTTTTAGGAAGATATATAGACAAGTCTTGAAATGGCATGAATTTTTAGCGTACTGCTTGTTAAAATTTAATTTACCAGTTTTTTACGTTCAAAGGACTTTAGGCGGAAATTGAATTTTAAAAATTATGAAAATATTTAAAAAATCTAGAAAATCTTTTGCTTTACCACATCAACATATATTCTTCTTGGTATACCTTCTCTTTCCAAATTTTCAAATTTTCTTGTTACTAAAAATAAATAAAAGAAATTTATATCCCCATTCAAAAATTGACATCTTTTATATGCATAAATGTCAAAGTGATTACAAGAAAATGTGTTTATCGTTTTGTCACATGCTCGAATGCACTATAAGATTTAGCACAAAAAAAATTAGTAGGAAAGTAAAGTTTGTAGCAACGAATTTTATAGACCCTACAGTGTAAAGTATATAATAATAATTTAACTAAATTTATTGATGTAAATCAGATTACTGAAAAAAGGCTTTTGCGTTAATAAGCAAGTTTTCTTGTTTTGTAAACAATATCGTTGCCATACGTTTATAACTTAAGCGAA
This sequence comes from Trichopoda pennipes, assembly GCA_030448955.1. NCBI lineage: Eukaryota > Metazoa > Arthropoda > Insecta > Diptera > Tachinidae > Trichopoda > Trichopoda pennipes. Next base: position 332,430 of record JASKUP010000068.1, on the reverse strand, counting down.
ATTAATTTTTCTTTACAGTGTCTGAAATAAACGTTTTTACAAAATCATTTATAACAAATTTTTGAAATAAAACAAATATTGTTTTTTAATATTTAAATATTTTATTTAAAATGCATTTGTTTAAAAAAAAATAACTGCTCAGTGAAGAAATAAAGCTTTCGTTTAATTACTTCATGCTTAACTAAATGATGAACTTATTTATAGTTCTTGGCTAAAACGACTCTATTTGGAATAATAACTTTTTAAAAAAAAATAATTTTTGAAATAAGTAATTTATAATTATTCGGAATCTTTTTCAATATAATCGCAATTTTATTTCGTGCTTGATTCCCTTACGTTTTTTCAATACAATATTGGGGTAAAATTCACTGATGAGCTATGTGAGCAATAGTGAAATTGCACTATGGATATGCTTTCCCCCACTACAATACATTTCAAATTTATTTTTTATTTTTATTTGGATAAATGTTTTATGAGAATATCATGAAATATTTATTTAAAGGAATCAAGCACGAAATAAAATTACGCTTAAAATACTTTTTGCTTAAGCTTTGTTGTAAAAACCACTGGAATTGTGTAAACTTAGTTTTAATAAAGCTACATTCCGAAATAAGTTTCCAAAAACTTTTTTGCATAATAAAATATTTAATACGACAACTATCTTTAATATAAGAAGTATAAAAAAAATTAATTTATTAACACAAAAGCTTTTTTAAAAATCAATTTTTAGAAAAGCTTCCTTAAAAATATTTGTATAAAAAAGGTCATCTTAAAAAAAATTCTTGGAGGTTGTCAAAGCCGTATTTTTGAACAAGATTTTTAAAATCGCAAGAATTTGTACTCATCTGAAAAAAGGAATTTTTTAAAGTAACACAAAGAGCATTGAATTATTTATAAAAAATATCAAAGATGAAGCATAAACTTTTTATAGTCTAAAGAGAATATTTATAACTTAAATATTAAATTTAAAGTATAAATTGTTTAAATATATTTAAACTTTTTACTGTATAAATAGAATATTTATACTTGAATTAAATTAGTTTTAATAAAATTTTTTTTAACATAAATTTTCAAGAAAAAAAAAATCTCTGCAAAAAAAGCTGTTCTTTAAAAAGCATTTATTTAGGTTACCACAACTGTATCTTCGAACCAGATTTTGTACTCATATTTGAAAAATGGACATATTTAAAAATAATAAAAAGAGCTTTGTGGAAATGAACAACTTTTAAAAAACATAACAAATTAAGCATGCAAGTTTTAAATATACTTAAATTTGTTATTCTATAAATAGAATATTTAAACATAAGTTATGTAAAACTTGTTTTGATAAAAACTTCTTTTAGAAAATAATTTCGAAAAAAAGCTTCTTTTGGACAAATTATAGTTAATTCGTTCTTATTAAAAAATAATTTAAAAAAACCAATGTGTTAATATTTTTTTTTTAAATAAATTTTTAAAAATACTTCTTAAGAAATCTTGCCAAAGCTGTATCTTTTTACAAAACTTTTTAAATAGCTATAGTTTGTGCTCAACTTTTGAAAAATGGACATTTTTAAAAGTACCAAAAAGAGCTTTATGGAAACCATGAACAACTTAATAAAGAACAAAGTTAAAGCATAAAGTTTTGATAGATATTTCAACTTATTATCGTGTTAATAAATGGCCTATTTGTTTTTTAAAGCAAACTAATTTTCTTGTAAGATTTTTTTATAATTTTTCAAAGATAATAAATTCCTTGAATAATGAGCAAAAAATTGACATTGAGCTAAAAAAACCAAATTGTTTTTTTACAACCAAACTTTTAGATTAGTAAATAATTACATGTATATATTTTTAGAATTTTTTCGTAAAAATGCTCTCTCCAACCATTTGCAATTTTACAAAATTATAAAAAATATATATAATTCTTCGCATAAGTTTTGGTTAAGAACGCTATCTTTAAGCTCTTTGATAATCTTGTGCTTTTTAATATTTACTGGAAAATCTTCTATTAGGAGAAAAAACTTTTAAAGATCTGACTTGTTTGTTTCTTGTGGTGCTACAAAGACGCAACATAGGAAATAAAAAAATTAAATTTCCAAAAAAATTTACAATTTATCCTATTGCACTGCATTGTAACCTTTCCTACTTATATCAACCTCCTCTCTTATCGTCCTTAAAGTAACCGTAGATACTTTTTTTTTTAAAAAAAGGCTGTTTTGTAAAAAGGTGATTTTTATGTAGCTTTTTTGTAAAGCTTTCTATTGTAAAAGCTTTCAATGGAATTTATTACCCGAGAGCTTTCTGCCAAAAGAAGATGTAATTACTTTTATGAATTTTGAATTCAGTCTTCAATAAAATTAATGAAAGCAGATACTTAAAAGAATAAAAACAATTTTAGTATATTAAAAATTTTCGAACTGAATAATGGGCATGAGCGGAACGAAATGGATTATAGAAATGAATTATAGAATTATAATGGTTATTATAATGGTTATGTTTAAATCAAAGTAAGTTGTTCTTTAAAAATAAGAAACCATTAAGTTTTCTAAGCAAATGTATCAAACTTTATGTCCAACTGTTATTTATAGTGAAGGGTATTTGAGATATTTGCAATTGAGCTACAAAAGAGGAAAAGTAATGATAAATTTTACAACCAAATTTTAGCAGCTTTTCTTTAGCTGCCCTTTTTTCCTTTAACTTGGTTGTATTTGTTCAGTTGGTTGACACACCACTTGCCACTTGTTAACACCCCTTAGGAATAGTATAGTATAGTATAGTATATCTTATTCCTAAATCATTCACTCATTCATAGTCAATCATTGAATGTATACACCGCATATATTTGGGTACTCCTATATAGTTGACACTCACACATACATTAGCTGTTGCAAGGATTCATTTCATTTGTATCCTTAGAGCCGTTGAAAGATGATACCCAGGTGCTGTTGATTTCTGCTTGAATTATTTTATTTCTCTAACCAAAAGACATTGTTGACGATTGAATTGAAAACCGTTTTTTTTTGTGATGATTTAAAATTTTAGCTAAATTTCCTTTGATGTTGCGTCTTTTTTCAGTTGCTTTAAGTAAATTTTTATTTTTTGCCAATAATTTGAATTTTTATTGCAAGGAGCTTTTATTCTCTTTTTTTGTTAAGCAAAAGTACACAACTCAAAGTAATTTCATTTTTAATATAATTTAAATTTTATTTGTATTGAAATTTAATATAATTAAAATATATGAAAGTATAATCCTTCTTAATCCTTGTATTTTTCTGCAACAAACATAATTTTTTTTTTGGTTTTCCTTTTATATTTGAAAAATATTGAATTACTACAACATATTTTTACTGCACCCAAGTTAAATTTGAAAAAGAATTGTTTGAATAAAACCAAATTTTTTTCTAAAATAAAAACACAATATTTTTGCCCAAAACTAGAAGTACATGAATCTCTGGCAATATGAATGGGCTGTAAAGTTGCAACCAAGTAGAATCGCACATCTGGTCCAATACATTTATACAATTATTCTATTGTATTATATTGAATTTTTAGAATTGCATGCTATACGAGGTCAGCTTAAAAAGGCCTTCTTAAAAAATTAAAAATATGATTTTTTTTTGAGAACTTGAAAAATACTCAATTTTGCATTAATTCTACTTTCGCTGACTAAGTCAGCTTAAGTTGTTTGTACCACCTGGATGTTCAAAAGGGGACTTCTTGAAAAAGCCACACTAGCCTCATTGTTTAATTCATCCGAAACCCTAATAAAAATTTTATCCCATTTGCATTACAAGCACCCTTCAATAAACTTCATCCCTTTTTCTCCTTAAAGCATTACACAACCCTTTTTAAAATAGATTTAATCTCAGCAGAGCTATTAGTGTAACTATTAGGTTTTTCAACGAGAAGTTTGTTTTTCAATTATGGCAATACGAATAACATGATAATTTTGACATTTAGATATTTAACGTATTCGTAGTAGATGCATTGGCAATTGTTACACTGAATTAAATTTCGCACAAAAATCGCATTAAAATATTTCAAATCCACTATGAAAATGGTGGTTCTGTTAAAGTTAAATTTTGTAACTTTCGTGATATATTCGGACACCCTAATCGTCCTTCTGAAACCGCTATTAAGAATTTGGTAGTTAAACTAAAGTCGACAGTCTTGATACAAAATGTACGAACACCAACGCGTATTCGACCGGGTCGTTCAACTGAAAACATCGCAATCATAGTGTTAAAGTCACAGTGTTAAAACAGATCCAAATTTGTCAATTCCTCGACGTTCTCAACAACAACGCCACATTGCGAATTTTTGATTAGGATTCGACTTTGAAGATATATAAAGTCCAACTGGTGCAGATAGATTCACTCAATTCATTCAGTGGTTTTTCGAAAAAAAAAAAATCATATTTTCAGATGAAGCCCATTTGCACTTGTCAGGGTATGTCAACAAGCAAAATTGCACCCATTTGGGCTTTTGAAAATCCTAGAGCGATTATTGAGATGCCTTTGCATGCTCAATGTGTCACTGGAGGCGTGATTGGGCCGTGATTTTTTGTGGATGAGGCTGGAAATACGGTAACGGTCAATGCATCACGCTATCGCGAGATGGTAAAAACTTAGATTTGGCCTCACTGATATGTGGTGTCAACAGAACGGTGCCACATGGCATAAAGCTAATAAAATTATCAATTTATTAGAAGGTAATCAATCAACAGTTAAGTGGTCAAGCAGATCGTGTGATTTAACAACACTGGAATTATTTTTGTGGGGCTAATTAAGGACAGAGTCTATACGGAGCCAATCGAATCGATTTCAGCCTTAAAACTAAAAATCTGTAAAGTGTTAAACGAAATAGGACCGCCATTTTGCCAAAACATAATTGAAAACTTTGATGAAAAAATCAACATCTGGCAGCATAATCGTGCTGGATATGTGCCATTATTGCCGAACTCTTTTTTTCGTAATAAAATAAACATTTGAATCATAATCCAAATTTTTTTATTTTTTTTCTTTTCGGACCAGCACTCAGGGGATGACCCCCACATATGTAATGCATTGTGCCAGGACTAGGAAATTAGGTTACGGGAAGGAGGAAAGAACTTTCCCAGATTGAAAGTGACAGGAAAGACCTCCGGAGGGATTTTATTCCACATACGGACTGTTCTGCTGAAAAACGAATTTTCCCTGTAAGGCGTAGTGCGATTCACTGGCCAATCAACCACAAATGGATGTGCTCTTATCGAAAAACGAGTTAAACGTAAAAACGTGAGAGTATCAGGAACAAGTTCTCCAGTTTCATTAGAGCACTTATCATTGAAGTAACGATAGAATAGTGAAACGCACCCCACATTGCGTCGATGTTCTAGAGAATCAATAGAGTTGGATACCCTACTGTCTCCAATGAGCCTCTTGGCCCTCTCCTGTTTGCGATCGAGTAACCCCAAATTACACTTTGGAGCGCCGGCCCATACATGAGAGTTGTATTCCATTTTTGGACGGATATAGGTGGTATAGATACATTGGTTTTAGGAAACAAACTTCTTATTGCAAAACCCTTTATTTGTTCGCAAGTATCTTTCTCAGTATATTATTTCAGCCATATTCATATTTTTTATGTGAAAATTTAATTCCTTCTGAAAATCGAAATTTTTCTAAAGAAATAAGTTCGCTTTGATTTTCTAAAACTGTGTTCTACATTGATGTCAGCCAAATAATGAAGTATACAAAACTCCCTATATGTAAGAGTTTAACATCCTTCGACACAATTTCTCACTTATTTTAAAAATAAGTTGAAAACAGTTCAGCCATTTTTATAGTGGTGAAATCAAACAAAGATTATGTAGCCATCACTGCTTGAAATGCTACCCATCGAACGTCATAAATTTGTCTTTATTGATAGCTATTTGATGTATATTGTTGACCGAAATATTGTTCATAACGTAGAGCTAAGTTTTTATCACATTCTTAAAGACAAGATGAAGAAAATAATATTTTTAAAAATTTTATATCACATCTCAAGAAGCGTTGCCACTATTTTGTTTTTCAATTGATTCAATAGTCTGACCTTAAAAACGGATTTAAGGACAAATTATTTCATTATGAACATTTTAAACATTTCAAATCAAATTTTTTTATAAAAATAATTAAAATTATTTTACTAAAGAAGAAATTTTATTATAATATAATACTAAAAGCGCTACAATGACAACACAGTTTAAAATAATATTGCTATAAATATGTACTTGAAAAATTATGTTTGATATGGCTACATAAAAGGTGCATCGTTGCTTAAGTTTGGAATAAAGAAACTAAGCCAATTAAAAGAAAGCTAATGGAAGTCCACAAATGGGCACCTTTGTTCAAATTTTGCAGACGGTTTTTTTGTTATATTTTTCATTAACTGAAGGGTATTTTTTTAAGCCTGATAGAACTTGAAATTGTAAAAAATAACACAAAAAATTAAATTGTAATCAAAATTTCTTTTTTATTCGAAGGATCAATACGTGACATTAACATTTGAAAATGATTTCAGGCATATGGGCACCGCGGCTGTTCTTGACGAAGCGCATTCTGGACGTCCAATTTTGGGCCACTTTTTCGAGCACTGCTGGGCGTATGTCACGAATAACACGAACAATGCTGTCCTCCAAGGCGTCAATTGTTGCTGGTTTATCAGCATAAGCCAGTGACTTCACGTAGCCCCACAGGAAATAGTCGAGTGGTGTCAAATCGCACGACCTTGGAGGCCAATTGACAGGTCCATTTCTCGAAATCAACTTATCGCCAAATTTTGATTTCAATAAGTCGATGGTTGCGTTCGCTGTATGGCACGTAGCGCCATCCTGTTGAAACCACATCTCGTCCGGATCAATGTCATCCATATTTTCAAACAAAAAATCATCGATCATGGTGCGGTAACGATCTCCATTGACCGTAACGCGAGCTCCGGCCTCATTTTTGAAGAAATAAGGTCCGATGATGCCACCAGCGTGAAAACCGCACCAATCGGTGCATTTTTCTGGATGTAATGGAGTCTAGGGTCTGTTGTGGATTGGTCTCATTCCATATGCGGCAATTTTGCTTATTAACAAACCCGTTAAGCCAAAAATGCGCCTCATCGCTGAACACAATTTTGCGATAAAACAACGGGTCAGTTGCCAACTGCTCTAGAGCCCAATCGGCGAAAGAACGACGCATATAATGGTCTCGTGGCTTCAATTCCTGCACCAGCTGGATCTTATACGGGTGTAGGCCGAGATCTTTGCCCCAATTCCTGCGACCGACGACGAATTGATAAATTTGGATCTTCTTCCACACTTTCGTTTACAGCGGCGATATTCTCTTCAGTACGCACCTTCCTTCGACGTGTTGGTGTTATTGCATCCTCTAGAGAGTATGTGGTACGAAATCTATCGACAGTTCGACGAATGGCTTGTTCAGATGCACGATTATGTACGCCATAAAAATGACGAAGTCGTCTATAAGTTGCGCGAATCGACGACTGATTTTCAAAGTAAATTTGGATAATTTCGTAGCGTTGTTCAAGCGAGAGTCTATTCATGATGATTTGTCAGAGTATACTGAAACAAATAAAAAAAAATGTTTCATCAAAATTTCATTTTTTGTGTTACTTTTTACAATTTAAAGTTCTACCTAGCTTAAAAAAACACCTTTTATGATCAAAAAGAATTTTTTTTAGCACTGTAATATTTCATTTGATTATAGAGATCTTATTTGGAAAATTATTTTAAAATTGCATTGGAATACCATTTTTAGATTGATATCGGTTTTACAAATAACTTTTGTAGTTGTTGCTCTGCTATTCTGTATTAATTTTAAGCTTTACAACACATCTAGTACAAGTGAGTTTACAACAAGTGCACAATTTGTTTTTTTGTATTTTTTGGATACTTTAGAGAAAAACCAACTCTATAAATAAATGTATGATTGTACACAGATATAATATTACATGCATGTATATTCATCTCTATATATTTTTAATAAATACTTAACTTGTGTTAGAGTTCTTATAATCCAAGTTGAGTAACATATGTGTGTATGTGTGTGTTTTTTAAGGATATAAAGGTTTATGGTTTAAAATTAAGATTTATTTAATACAACAATCAAAACTCAAGTATCGAAACAAGTACAAAACACATATTTTATACATCGATGTATAGAGTATACAAGTGTTTCTGTATTTCCCATATATTTCACTAATATTACATTATATTACATGCACTCATAAACTTTATATACGTGAGTAGGTAAATTTATTGACCCTTAAAAAATTACAAATATAGAAAGAAAGTGGCCTTACATATGAAGATTTTATTTGAAATAGAATTAATTTTATAACTTTTTTTCTTATTTTAAAAACTATAAACAAAACTACTAAATATTTTTTTCAAATTTCTTTTTTTATTCGAAAGTACAATCCTTCCGGTTTATAATTGAAAATAATTTCATTCAAATGGCTGCCTAGGATGGCCATGCAGTAGCCTACATGATCGATTTAATTTTTAAGCACATTATTGATTGTGTACAGCTGTATTTCCCCAATAGCATCACGAATATTCGTCTTTAAAGCGTCAATTTTCTGTGGCTTGTCGGCGTAATAATTATGTTTGACGGCACCCCAAAAATGATAGTTCAACGATGTCAAATAACAGCTCCGACATCAGTTCTGCGGCTGATAATGCGATCTTCAAAAATAGGGCGCAAAATATCTAGCGTAGCTTCGACTGTGTGGCCGTCCAACCAAATGTTGCCAATATCCTTTTCTTCAATTTTTGTGAACAAAAATTCGTTCATGATCGTCATTGACTGTAACGGCTACTCCTTGCTCATTTTCAAAGAAAAATGGCCCAATTATGCCTCTGGACCAAAATCCACACCAAACAGTGACTCGTTTTGGGTGCGTCGGCTTTTCAATGTATGCGTGCGGGTTTTCTGTTTCCCAAATGCGACAATTTTGCTTGTTTACATACCCGCCAGGATCAAAATGAACTTCATCTGAAATGATGATTCTTTTTTGCAAAATCGGCATCTTCTGTAAGTCGATCGTAGGCCCACTTAGCGAAGCGAAAACGCATGGTCAATTGGCTTCAACTCCTGAACCAATTCGACTTTGTATGGGTGTCATACCATGGTCTTTATGCAAAATTCGTCTCAATTACATCTCTGAAATGTTCAATTGTTGCAAACGACGGTGAAATGATGTTGATGGCGCTTCACGCTCACTTTCTGTCACAGCAGCAATATTCTCGGGTATACGCATTGATTTTGGCTTTTCACGCTTTGGTTTATCGATGAGGATGCCATTTTTTTCACTTTTTTCACAAGATAACGAACATACGGAGCTGACGGTGCGCAATTTTCTAATACATTCCGCCTCATTACCATGATTTTCAAAGTAATGTCGCAATATTTCCCAGCGTTGTTCAAGCGTATATACAACCATATTTATTTAGCGAAAGGATAAAACTAATTATCTGACAAATCAAACATGAGCTAAGTGTTACCATTCACGAAATAAGCACTAGTTGAAAAAAAAACGTTAGATGAATAATATAAATTTTTAAACGTTTGCGTATAGAGCAGTTTAATAAAAAAATGGAGTACGAAGAGAACACTGAAGATGGCAAACGGCCAAAGCCGGTTTGTTCACAAACCAAATTTGACGAGGGTCAACGGAAAACCGTACCCAAATAAAAGTAAAATCAAACCCGTCGGAGAATCTAAGCACATATCAAAGAAAGAACTTATTTAGTAAAGCTCATTAGACATATAAATTTTTAATAGATCAAGCATTTATCCATAAAAAAATTCATCTATAAAATTCATCTATACAATATAACAGTCTGGCTAAAGGCGTAATTGCATTATAGCTGGAAGTTTTAGTGGAACTACTTCAATAGTTAAGCGGGATATTTAAGATTTGCCGGAATAAATAAGTTGCTTGAATATAGAAAAAGAGATCACTTCCGCTGCCAGAGATTGATAAATTGCGAATAAATGTTATAAATTTACAATTCTGTAAAAAGTTGGTTGACTATATATCTTTATATGAAATCGTATGGTTGGCAAATAGGCAAATAAGTAAAGACTGATCTGTTGCAAGAATAGAATAATGAATAGAAACAGTTATTTGAAAGATTGCAATGCTATTGTAACGTGGAGTTATACTTAGGTGGCGTGGATTATGTAAGATCTTTTACCATGTCACAGTATCCTAATTTATACAAAATTACCCCAGCACAATCTCGATTCGATGTTGGCAATATCCAAAAAAAAAATTCCAAAAAGTATGAATTCATATACTTAATTCTCCTGCCTGTTAACATAAAAGTGAGATACAATAACACAAAGTCTCTATCTAATCTGTATCTCAACTACTGTTACAATGAAAGCGGCATCTATACACACATGCGCAAGGCATGATCAAGTTACAATGGAAACCTTTAACGGGATACGCTTCTGGTCATTGACAGCAGGAAGATGGTACACCTCATAAACTATCGACGCCACAACATTCTACCCATTCCAACAAAGTCACTTCCGTAGAGAAATCTAACTCAAGATGTTATTAAGGTCTATTAAGTCACGTTAAGCCAAGTCCAATCATTCTGCACATATCCTAATTTTAATGCACAACATTGTTCGATTTTTTTTTCTAAGGACTGATTAGGTCGCTCTTCTATTTAAAGTGTTATTCTATATATAGATCTACTATTGGATGTAATATGTATGATTGTAATGGGAGAAAAATAACAAGTAGACATTATGGGTTTTCTTTTTGAATCGCTACACTCTTAAATGATTTCTGATACCCCATTTATACTCAATACATAAAATTTATACTTCTTTAAATTTTGTGCTATCAAAGGCCTTTACTTTTGACTATAGGGATTTCATACTACTAACTGCTGAATTTCTTTCTCGTCTCTTGTAATTTCGAATATTTTTCTAAACTTTCACATTTAATAAGCCTAGAGCCTTTTGTCCTTCTTAAATTTTCACAAAGCTTACATTATTCGAGAGATAATCTTTTGGTATTGTTAGGTCTATTCCTTTTAATCAACATTTTGTTATTTTGAGTTTTATTTAAATTAAATTAAGTTAAACGATTTATTTACTTTTAATACACACAAAATAAACACGGTGGTAACCTTGTTGCCTTTACTCAATTAATTCATTTCGCATATATCTTGTATATGCTATTCTATTCTATTTTAATATCATTTCATATTCAGTTTAGGCGTGACTGTGTGTTTTGTTCTGTTTTGTGTTAGTTATTTTTGTTTTCTGTTGTTTACTTCTTTGGTAGAATTTATCACAAGCATGTTGTTGTTATTTATTTTGTGTGTACAATATTTCCTAGAAAACTACACAGTTTGTAAAATGCACAGTGGGTCGTTTAATTTTTTTTCTGTTAATTATTTTCTATCAGAACTTAATAAGTCATCTTCACAAGAGTATTATACTCTTAACTAGTACATAAGCTTGTCCAGGTCTCAATATATGTTTTTTAATATAAAAGCAATTTAAAGTTAAAGGCTTTTATTAAAAACAAATTTTGGAAGTTTAGCGGGGCTTTATTAAACAAATTTATATATAGGACTTAGTAGAATATATATATGGCAGGCATAATCAGGCGTAAAAATTTTGTACTTAAATAAATGCTTTTTATCATGCACTCTATTCTCCGACCAATTACAAAAAATCCAGGTCCGTCTTCGTTGAGTTGTTTGTTGCGGTTAGTACTATAAATAAACCAATTTTCAGCTTTCTACACCGACCGATGGATAGAGAAAGTTCAGGAATGGCAAACAAATGATGAATGAGAAGGTGTAAAAACTGTATAATCTCAAAAATGGGTTTTACCAAGCCCTGCAGCTCCTAAACCAAATATAAATTCGGCTACGTTTGGAAAAAATTGAAAAATTTCAAAAATGGTTTTTGTCACCTGCCCCAGCCCTCAGACCGAGTATCGTAAACCCAGCTACGCTACGTTCTTCCTTGTGGTTAGTTCTATAAATACACACATTTTCATCTTTCTACGCTGACTGGCGGCCCTAAAAAGTTATGGAAAGACAAACACATTAGGCACGTGAAAAAATTGGGAATTCTCAAAAATTGTTTTTCAACGCACCGCAACTCCCAGAGCGAAAATAAAAAATGAGGCTTCGTTAGGTACTTCGTCGCGGTTAGTACTATAAGTATATAAATTTTCAGTTTTCTAGGCTGACTGGTGGCTTCAGAAAGTTCTGGAAAGACAAAACAAAAATATTGGGAAATTATACAATTTTAATATGACTTTTAGAATATGACCGCCACGGGTGGCTCGGACGTAGTCTGGTCCCCAGTTCCACTTTTCGCGGGCTTATCGCTGTATACTCACGACTTTGCATATCTCCACAAAAAATAGTCTAGAGGCATTAAATCGCACGATCTTGAAGGCAATTCATGATCTGAAACCTGAAACAATTCGGTTACTTCAAAAAATCAACTGTGACATGAGCTGTATGAGATTTTGTGCCATCTTGTGGAAATTACAGCTTCTGCACGTAATAGTTGTTCAATTGATGAAGGAAAAAAATGAATAATCATGGCTCTATAGTGGTCACTGTGACTGTAACGTTTTGAACAACATCATTATTAAAAGAGTATGGAGAAATGATTCCCCCAGCCCCTAAATCATATCAAGCAGTGAGTTTTTCTGACAGCTGACAAAATAACCGCTAGTTAAAAAAGTATTGCCAACTTAAAGTTTTATAACTTTGTAAAACACAGCCGTTAAAATTCAATGTCTTAAATATTGTTACGCATGTGTTTTGCTTAAGTTTTAAAAGAAAATAATTAAGCAATAAAGCAAACTACTGAGTATGTTGTTTACGAACTGCGTGGCTTGCTAAGAAAACTTATGGTACAACAACAAAATTTTTAGTTACAAACTGCGTAGAAATTTTATACACATTTTATCTCAGAAACCTTTTCTTTACGAGACAACAACAAATATCTTAAAATAAATTCCAAGAAGAAACTGTATCAGTATAAAAACAAAAACAAAAATACATACATTGAATAAACAAGATACAACAACAAAATGTGACACAAAGGGAGTAGAAGGTTCTTAAATTTTTTAGACTTTTAATGGAAAAATATAAAAGGGCATCGTCTGAGTCAGTGTAAAATTAAACCTGATAAAGTAAAGACGTGCATTTAAAGTAAATTGTTCTGGTGTCAACTTTGCGTAGCTAAAGCAAATAAAATTGTTATAAATTTAAAAATTCTAAAAACTGGTGTTATTTATTTTGCAATAAAGAACTCACAACAAAAAGTTAATAAAAGGTATAAACAATTTCCGCTGTCGTGTTAGTTTTCTATTTTCCTATACTTTTCTTGAACTGTATACAACGACAGAATTTATGGTCTTAAGTTAACGCTGTTATCCAGCTTTATATACAAGCCATTGGCTGGACTTTCTGCTGAAAGATGATTACTGTGAATCTTTTGTGAGACATACTTGGCCATTTGTTTTGCAGTCCTTTATAGGGGCCTATAAAATGTGTTTTGTAGAAACCTTTGCTTTGGAAGGATTTATTATGTCGAACTCTTGGAACACCTAAAATATGATAGATTCAACTTTCAGTATTTAAGAAAAGATGCCTATCTATATATCGCACAAGATGCAGAGATAAGTCTATATTAAAACTAGAATCACGACTTTTCGTTAATTCATTTAGTAAGACTCCTTGCAATGATAAGATCTAACTTGGAGTTTTCCTTTAATCTATCACCACGAGATTATACAAATCAAATATATAAATCAAATTGCATCTACCAATCGACAGGTACTTATTGATGTTATGATGCCTGATTTTGATAGCCAGCTGATCCAGGGGCCTGATTCTGAGAGTCGATAGCGAAATAATTGCGTGTCGCAATTAATTCCGATAGTTCACAATTTTCTAATTCTATGAGTCGAAACGTAACGAATCGTTTTGTGTTTTAGTGCTGTAAAACGGAAGCAAGAAAAAATTTACCCACACTGTAAATTAACATAAACAAGAAACATATGTTTCGTGCAAAATAGAAAAAAATTATATACAAAATTTTTAAAAATAAACAGCAATTAATTAATGGATACAATTTTGTTTTGTTTTTTCTCTTCTTCGGATGAAGAAGAGTGTCATTTAACACGCATTGGAATACAAATCCGCATAAAAAGAGATCCCTTAATATTGGCAGACTCAGAGTAAGTTAAAATATTATATCTTAATAAAAATGTTGATTCTCTCTTTTTTACAGATTCGTAAAGCGATTTCGACTAACGAAAGAAGCCTTCAATTATGTTCTAAACGAAATACAATTCAACGGAGTAATTTTAACAAGCGTACCCCCAAAAATTCAATTAAAAAATTCTCTTGATTTGTTCTTAAAAACAAAAACAAAAATACCTTGTTAAAACTTCGTGATTTTATGCTTTTGTTATTAATATATTTATGTGGCATTTATTAAAATATGATGAAAAAAATTTAAATCTTATTGTTTATAAATCCTTTTTTATGCGATTTCTGGTGTATTTTAAAACATTATTTAGGTTTTGTTTCTGTTTTTGGGTTTTTTTGTTGGCGCTAAACGTTTTGCGAGGCCTTATTTGCTATCGAGCAAAATAGCGAAGGCTCACGTTCTTTAGCTAGATAGCTATCGACTCATAGAATACGTAATTCCGATACACTTTAAGCGATATCGACTGACAGAATACTAAAAGCATGAAATTTCGATTGTACGACTATAATTTCGAACGCTATCGACTCTCAGAATCAGGCCCCAGGACTCCAGTTTTTAATCGTATATTGATAGTCTTATATAAGAAAATATTGTCTGATAGCACTTAGAGTAAACTGATCTTAAAAACAGTTTCAGAGGAAGCAGGGAATGTTACAGACTTGTGCCTTTAAATGCTATTGTCTCAATATTTATATCAATATTTATCTATTCATGCACATGTCTCCTTAAATATCCTTTATAACACTGATTGTGTTTAAATCGAATTATTTACTTGCAAATATATGAATGTAATTTAAAATATGGAAAAATTAAATTGGGTCTGAAATTGAAAATAGTGTCAATACTATAACCGTTAAAATGATTAAGTTTGTGATATCTATCAGGTAAAAAAACTATTCAATCCGTATTATTGACACACTATTGAGTAAAATGCAGGACCCTATTAGGCATATGTAACTAATCTAGATTTCAGTCCTTATGCTCGTATTATGCAAACATATTTGTAATTTATACACCTTTAATTATTATAAAAATGTCTCTGTAGAAAAAGTGTTGCCATAGTTTTTTCTCACTTCTATTTCTTCTTATTTGAAATTTTCGTGCTCCTCTTAACAAATAGATAATTTTCATTACAATCTTTTTCGATGTTGTTAATTTCATACTTCAATAGTTACTTTTGCTTGTTGAAGGATTTTTTTTTTTAATTTTATCCTTATTTTGATGTTGTTTTTGCATATGACTTCCTTTTCGAATTCTCTTTAATTTTTTTCTTACCATATGACTCTACTTGCATGTTAGATACATAATCATAACTTAAGTTTCATCGCTTTTATTTGTACTTTTTTGTTCCTTTAATGAACTTTTTATTTAACATTCAGTGTTATAGAATATTCTCGACTGTGTATGAGTGTATTTTTCTTTTTTTTTGCGTTTTTCTTCTTTGCTCTTACATGAATGAAGTGAAAGAAAGACATTATTTTGGCATTTTGCCCAAGTAAGCAGAAAAACTTTTATGATGTTTTCTCTGCATATAGTAAACCCAGTGAAATGTTGAAAGTAAAAGGAGAGTTAAACTAAAGAAATAATTATTTTATTTAAGAAAATTTTAGTTTTAAGAAAATTGTATCATTTATACCAAATGATGATTTTCGAAATAAAGTTTATTTAAAATAGAAAACGATTTCTTTTTTAAGATTTATTGTTTCATCTTGGGAACAAATGTCCATGTTCTAATTCATTTCTATAACTAGACTATATAATCATGTATAAGTTATGGTTTGTTTGAATATCCATGTTTTTCCCATAAATAAAAATATTCATTCTTTTTATTTAGAAAAATTATTCGGCAAAAATTTGATCCCTTAAAGAAAGCTTTTAACGAAATTTATCCATATCGATGTACTTGTTCAGCCCTGCAAAAGTATTTATGTGGATTATCATATATTTTTTTTAAATTTTCTTTTATCTGCAACCTATCTACTTCAGGACAATAAGCAAATTATATAACTAATACATTCGATAACAGAGTTATATTAAGGATCCGCTATCTAACGTTTTTTTTTAACTAGTGCTTATTTCGTGAATGGTAACACTTAGCTCATGTTTGATTTGACAGATAATTAGTTTCATCCTTCCGCTTAACGAATATGATGGTGTATTCGCTTGAAAAACGCTAGGAAATATTGCGTCATTACTTTGAAAATCATGGTAATGTTGCAGAATGTGTGCGAAAATTGCGTACGGACTTTGGAAGAAGAGAAGCACCGTCAGCTCCATATGCTCGTTATGTTGTGAAAAAAGTGAAAGAAACTGGCATCCTCATCGATAAACTAAAGCGTGAAAAGCCAAAAACAGTGCGTACACCCGTTATTTTTTATGCAGTGGCAGAAAGTGTGCGTGAAGCGCCATCAACATCAATTCACCGTCGTTCTAAACAATTGCACATTTCAGAGACATCATTCAGACGAATTTTGCATAAAGACCTTGGTATGTCGTCATACAAAGTCCAATTGGTTCAGGAGTTGAAGCCAATTGACCATCCATTGCGTTTTTGCTTTGCTAAGTGGGCCTGCAACCGACTTACAGAAGATGCCGATCTTGCAAAAAAAATCATCTCTTCAGGTGAAACTTATTTTGATCTTGGTAGGTATGTAAACAAGCAAAATTGTCGCATTTGGGGTACAGAAACCCCGCAAGCATACATTGAAAAGCCGACGCACCCAAAACGAGTACCATACAGTACTTCCCGGGGGCACATATATGGTCTTAATGGAGAGCTACTATATAGACCTGTGCAACGGAGGGAAAAGGGAGCCCAGTCCCCTGAAGTCAGCAGGGGTACAACTGGAAACTCCACTTTATTTCCGAGGGAATTAGTGACCTGCAGAGTTCCGTTATTTGTCTCTTTAGACACTTAACTGTTCTCTGGCTGATTATTGAGGTTGGCCCTATATGGGAGTATCGTGGTGATTGTGGTTTCGCGGCCCCATATTAGTCTATGGTTCTATGGTGGACGGGTTCATTTCTCATTTAATAACACCTACCTGGTGAAATGTTCCCAGATCCAGTAATCATGCTAGACGTATTTTCTGGACAGGAGTTGGAAAGTCTCCAACTCTTAAGCAAGGAGTGGTGATTTGCAGCCCTGCTCTGGAATGATCGAAGTTGCAACTAGAAAGTTCTGTTGCATAGAATTATGGCTTCGGCTTCCTAGGACGAGCATGACGTTTCAAATTATGCAGTGGTTTGATCCACCATCTGATTAATGCTTCGTGGCCAGTCGCGGATGTAAATCTAATCACACGTTTTACTGTATGGTGCGGATTTTGGTTGAGAGGCATAATTCCGCCATTTTTCTTCGAAAATGAGGAATGGCCGTTACAGTCAATGGCGATCGTTATCGGGCCATGTTGAACGAATTTTTGTTCACAAAAATTGAAGAGGAGGATATTAGCAACATTTGCTTTTAACAGGATGGCGCTACATGCCACACAACCGAAGCTATACTCGATGTTTTGCGCCCTATTTTTGAAGATCGCTTTATCAGTCGCAGAGCTGATGTCCTTTGGCCACCTAGGAGCTGCGATTTGATACCGTTGGACTATTATTTGTAGGTTGCCGTCAGAGATAAGTGTTATGCCGATAAGCCAGAGACAATTGACGCTTTAAAGGATAATATTCGTGAAGCCATTGGTGAAATACAGCTGCACATAATCGATAATGTGTTTAAAAATTGAACCGATGGTGTAGGCTACTGCATGGCTAGCCGAGGCTGCCTTTGGAATGAAATTATCTTCCATTATTACCGGAAGGATTGTACTTTCAAATAAAAAAAGAAATTTGAGAAAATATTTAGTAGTTTTGTTTATACAATTTAAAACAAAAAAAAAGTTATTTGACAGACCCTTTAACTATATAAAACAAACTTATAATAGATAATTATATTTACAAAAATCAAAACTTACATTTTAATAGACTAACTTCCAAAAGGCAGGTCCAATATATGAGTATGTTTAAGTCTTCTAATTTCAGAGCTGTGTGTTCAAGATAGTTTTCCATAAACCTTTGAATTTCTTCTCTTACGGAGGTTATATTAAGATCTCTACGAAAGCATTTGTTGGAGACAAACCATGACACTGCAGTGATTAAACTTAAAGTTTTAGACTGATATCTTTCGAAAATATCAATATTTAATTTGCTTGTTGTTCCCCATAACATAATTCCGTATGTTCAAACAGGTTTCAGGATAGCTTTGTAGATAATCAATTTATTATTTAAATTTAATTTAGATTTTGGTCCTAACAGCCAATATAGTTTACGACTTGTTAATTTTAGCCGCGTTTGTTAAGCTTTAATATGTGACTTCCAGGTCAATTTTTTCTCTAATGTAATTTCCAAATACTTAATGGAACTTAATTTTAATATTTGTTTGTTATATATAATAACACTTCAACAGTCTTCTTTGCTTAATGCGAAAGTTATCTGTTTTGACTTGTCTGAATTTACTTGTACTTAATAAGCCATTTTTCAAGAAGATTTATTTGATTCTGAACAGTTTGTGAAGCTTCTATGGGAGTTTGGCTCGAAGCAGCTATTGCTATATTATATGCATATGTTGCTACCAAAACATCATCGGCAATTGGAATATCAGCAGTAAAATTTGTATAAAAAACCCTAAAATACTGCCTTAAGGCATGCCTGTTTTAATTTCATAAATACTTCATCTTTCGTTCCCATTTTTAACATAGAAATGTCTTTGTGAGAGATGGGATTTAAAAAAGTTATAAAATGGAGCCGATGAAATTTTCTTTATTTTAAAAAGTAAGCCTTGGTGGGATAATCATATTAATACTTTTTTTAAGTTCACATGTACCGTGCCTAAGGTTAACAGCTTTATCTATGCCCATATCCATTTCCATTTTTATGCCATTTTTTAAATATTCGTTTTCTAATCGATGTCTACCTTTATATCTATATTAATGCTTGTTTCACCATCGCTATCAACTATTTTTAATATAAATTTTTATTTTCATGTCCACAAATTCTTTCCGTCAATTTTAATGTCCATATCTATGTTCATGTCCATGGGCGTGTCTATGTGCGTGTCCTAAGTTCTTATTGCCACATTTTTTTTTTTTATTTAGTCACAATCGTGTTACATTCTTTTAGAAAAGGGATAGAGAAGAGATAAGGCAGGTGGCGGTGAAAGTAGAAGGATAGTTACCGTTAAGCTCTAGATTGGTAGGCTAAGTATA
Source organism: Trichopoda pennipes (assembly GCA_030448955.1). Lineage (NCBI taxonomy): Eukaryota > Metazoa > Arthropoda > Insecta > Diptera > Tachinidae > Trichopoda > Trichopoda pennipes. Next base: position 312,887 of record JASKUP010000068.1, on the reverse strand, counting down.
CCACCTACTATCCTATCAGGGCAGCTTTAATTTCTAGAAGGCATATGTTATGGGAAATTAACTGTCGTATAAGACAGCACAGCGACAAGTTAATATGCCTTCATCACTGTGCAGCCCCACTGACAATCAATTTTATTTTTTTTTTTTTAGTGAAAATAGCCAAGGGGAATCGAACTCACAACCTCCAGACTGATAAGCTAGTACACTATCTACTAGCCTACAGAGGCACCTGTATGCTTTTTATAAATTTATATTAATGATTGTGTCCAATTCATTATATTTATTTTCTTTCGTGCAGAAGCTTGTTGACGAAAAAGGAAAGGAGTAAAAAGTATAACTAAAAAATATTTCTTCCGAAGGCGTAATCTTTAAGTACTGATAATCCACTGATTAATACCATGTCCATATCCATTTTTATATTTATATTCACGTTATGGCCAAGTCAACGTGTATGTTTATGTTGTGTCTACTTTATGTTAATGTCTTATCTATTTCCTTTAATATAACTAAGTCCTTTTCATCTGTGGATAACGATTTCTGTAGCTTTCCTAGCTCACTCCATAGATTTTATATCTGTATTAGAGTCTGTGTTAACGTATAGCAAACTAAAGAAATTTTAACATAAAATAAAGAATTAAGAAAAATGAGAATAAAATATTCTAACGAAGATCCGTATTTTATGTTATAAAACGATTATTATCACTAACACTAATCCCTACTCATGCAGTGGATTGTTTCAGAACATGAAAATTAGGTTATGGCGAGGAGGTAAAAGGGAGTAGTGTTTGTTGATATTCGATTTCAATTTTCCTACATTGAATGCGACACGAAAGACCTCTTGAGGGAGTTTATTCCGCATACGAACTGTGCTCCTAAAAAACTAATGTTCCCTGTATTTCGTAGTTCAATTATGCTGTCAATCAATTGCAAATGGTTGGGCTATTAAGCATGTTATCGGGAACAAGTTCCTAATTTCAGTAGAACACTTACCATTGTACTAACGATAAAACTGTGTAATACAATCATTTTGTGTCGATGATTTAGAGATTCAATACGGTTAGAGCCAAAATATACTTGGTGGGAGAGAGGGGAGGCGCCGGCCCATACATGAGAGTTGTATTACATTTTTGGACGAATAAAGGTGGTATAAGTAGCACCCAGATAAGATGGAGTGAAGTATTTTTTACATCGTTTTAGAAAACCGAGCCACTTGAAAGTTTCTCAAACATGTGCTTAGCCCATCGAACATCAGACTGTATTTTCAAGTCAAGAGCATCAAGAGCTTCTGACTCCTTAATAATTATATCACACATAACAACAGGTGCAGCTTAATTTTCGAACACACAACTTATGGCGATTTAAATCAACTCTATTCACACGACCTCATTCGGAAATTGTTGCGAGATCGTTGTAGAGCGTATCAATTAAGTGTTGCCTTTTAGAACCCACCTCCAAATGGTTCGATCTCTTACTGACCGAATATGAATGACAAATGGTGCTGTTGGCTGCGAAAAAGTATATAGAGTTGAAATTTTGATTAAGAAAATCATGGAATATGTAACCAATCTCATTAGGTATTGTAGTCTTCTCGTGAATTAAAGCATTTTCAAGAAAAATTATCGCCAATAATATTTAACACCCAACACATTGGCATTAAACGGAAAGTTTGCAATTTTATTTTGAAATTTTTATTAAACTTCTGATTTCTTTGTTAAAAATATTTTGCTGGTTTAGATTTGAAGACGATGTAAAATATCTTAAATTTTCATACAATTCATTCTACTTATGAAAAGCCAATCATATTAAACATGGCTGTGTGTATAAATAAACTCTTGCAAATCCAAGTAAGTATTTTGCCATAGAAGACGGGTTGGGTACTGAGTTAGATGGAATTGGTGACCACGTTTACTCTTACGTTTCTTCTTTCTTTTTTTTTTCTTCTTTTTCTACAAAAGCAAAAACTTTCAAGTTAATGTAATTTATATTATGAATTGTACACATACTTATGAAGAAGGTTAGAAGGACGGACCTATTGAATTATTTCTTTTGCCATACTTGTGATTTTTTTTAATTTTTTTCCTTGTTTAGTTATATTTTGTTTAGCTTGTACTTTTAGCCTTTCAAGTATAATCTTATTTAATTTTCAACGAAATAATTTCGTAACTTTTGTAAATGTTGTTTAAAAGAATCGTTCTAAAAATTTGCCAAAAAATTATGTTATACAAAGTTATGATGCACAAAAAGTATAATTTTTACATAAGTATTTTTCACTTAATTATAATAATTTTTGTTTCAAAATATGTTAAAAAATTTATTTTTTAATTAGGATACAAATACCTGTTTGTCTATCTGTTATGAGACTCGCTTCTTCAACTTCTTTTAGCTATACACTATAGAATTTTCATAGAAGTAGCTGCAGTAATAAAGTCAAATTACAAGCTAATGCAAGATATCATTCTGATGTGATAACAAATAAGGGTATTTTCATAGAGGTATAGAACTTTAAAAAGGAATAAAACAAAGAATTTTACTTAATTCGAAAGTTATACTTCTGCCATTTCAATACAACAGCTGGCATATGAGCATCATGCCTGGCTCGGACGCACTCTATTCTGGAGGTTTAATATTTGATGCCTTTTTTTCAACATTCGGGACTACCGCGGCGACTGTTGCTCTTAAAATGTTTAATCGCTTCAGGCTTATGGCGTAGACTATTCACTTTAAATATCCCTTAGAAAATAGTCTAGCGACGTTAAATCATGCGACCTTAGCGGCCAGATTACGGGTTCCAAACGTGACTTTATGCGGTTACTAAATGGTTCCTTCAGTAATTCAACTGTGGTGCGAGCTGTATGACATGTTGTTCCATCTACCCCCGGGGGTACATTATAAGTCTTTATGGATTACACAACCATCTAGACTTGTGTCTTGCGGGGGTTAAAGGGAGCCCAGTCCCCTTCAAGGCTAGCTAACTGGACAATCCACTATATTTCCACGGGAATCAGTAAAGCCCCAGAGTACCGCTGTTTGTCTCTTTAGGCATTTAGATGTTCCTTGGGAAGTATTGTGGTGGCTGTCTGTTTCGAGGCCCTCATTTGAGTTTGTGGGTCGGATCATTCACAATGACCACAATGAATGGTCCAAGTCCAGTGAGTATGAATGCCGTCGTGTTCTTAATTATATTAAGCTTTATGGGTTTCGGGACCAGGAGTTAGTAGTCTCCAACTCTTCAGCAAGGAGTGAAGGCTGCGGCCGGCTTCGGACTTTTGAAGTTGCAACTAGGAGTGACCGGAGGATATACGTATCCGAAGGCCTTCTAGGGCGAGGATGACGCTACATTTCATCCACAGTGGTAATGATCCCCCATCTGATATTGGACCACACGGCTAGGTGCAGATGTAAATCTTATTACGCATGTTGCTCCATCTTGCTCAAACTCCAGCCTTTGAGCATCATAGTTGTTCAAATAATAAATAAAAACGTCAGTTATCATGGCTCTACAGTGCTCACCAGTGACTGTATCATCGCGACTGTAGCATCATTTGTAAAGAAATATGGACTATTGATTTCACCAGTCCATAAAGCGCACCATACAGTTAGTTTTTCTGAATGTAACAGCGTCTCATTCTGTACTTGGTAATTATTACCACTCCAAATGTGGCAGTTTTGTTTTTTCACATAGTCACGCAAACAAAAGTGAGATTTGTCGCTAAACAAAATTGGCAATTTTGTTTTAGGTTTAAATCCCAAAATTTCGAACGAAAAGTGAGTCATAAATCTCTTGACAGTAGACAAAATAACCGTTTTAAATAAGTTTTGCCATAAGTTTTTATTACAAAAAAAGTAAGAGGTAAAGGGTGCCCCACATAATAAGTTACTTCTATCTTATGAAACTAATGTAGAGTATTCGTTTCGCTATAATAAAACAAGTAAGAAAATTATATAAAAGTAAAGGGTGGCCCCAGAGAAGATTTGATTTTAATCTACATTTGTTTAGAATATGAATCATAACAGACAGATCTTTGAAGTGTTGCCATAAGTTTTTATTAAAATAAAACTAAAAGGTAAAGGGTGCCCCACAAAATAAATTACATCTATCTTATGAACCATAACAGATAGATCGTTGAAACTAATGCATAGTATTCGCTTGGCATAATAAAAAAATGTAGAAAAATATTTAAAAGGTGGCCCCAGAGATGATTTGATTTCAATCTACATTTGTTTAGAATTTGAATCAAAACAGAGAGGTCTTTGATATTTATTAATAAGTGTGGTTCCATAAAAGATCTGATTTTACTCTATACTTGTTTAGAATATGAATCATAACAACTAGATTTTTGAAGTGTTGTCATAAGTTTTTATTAAAATAAAACTAAAAAGTAAAGAGTGCCCCACACAATTTATTGACTTTTATCTTATGAACCATAACAGGTAGACCTTTGAAGCTAATAACAGTATTCGCTTCGCTTTAATTAAAAAAGTAAGAAATATATTTTAAAGCAAAGGGTGGCCCCACAGAAAATCTGATTTTAATCTACATTTGTTTAAAATATGAATCACAACAGACAGATCTTTAAAATTTATACAAAATATGAGTTTCTCTATAACAAAAGGTATGAAAATATTTAAATGTATAGAGTGGTCCTTTTAGATCAAGTTAGATCAAATTGATTATAAATTATAAAAAAAACAGATAGACTTTTTATATTTCAATTTCTAGAAGTATTTAAAAATAAAGGGTGGTCCCTTTTATATCAAATTAGATTTTAATCTATATTCGCTTTTAATATGAACCATAATAAAAAGGCCATTTTAACTTTCAACAACAACTAATCAAAGAATTAACATGACGTAAAATCATACCAAGAGAAATATACAAATTAAAGCTGAACCGCTAATGTTGGACAGCACTTCATGTATAAGCCATCTCGTATTATTGGATTAATTTTAAAACCACTTACATGACCTTCTTGATTTCCCATAATTTAATTACCTTATAACATACACGCTGTGTTAATTGTTAATAGCCCTATATATGGGCATATCCATGCTTTTTCTTATGGCTCTTTTTATACTTGTGTTTCGTTCATAGCGTTTAGGGATCCGCTCAGTCGACACTTATAATTTGACTTTTATATGTAATCATTAATGAAATAATTGCAGATTCGTTGCAGATCAGCTACAAAAAATAAAATAGATACAGTTAATACCGACCTATGACAGTGTCAAGCTAAAGTGATTGTTGATTTTCATATAAAGTGACTAGTTTCGTGTCAGTTTTCTTCTATCCACGATGTTAGTAAAAGTGTTACCATAAGTGTTACTACACAAAATAAAAATTAAATATAATTTTACTAAAATTTTCAATTTAACATTAATTGAAATCATTCCTTATTTTAAAGCACTCATTCACTTGCTTCTTGCTTCCTAATAAATTTAAATACAAATTTTTTGTTTTATTTCGGGAAAAGAATTTTTCTTATTACTTCATCAGTATGTCCCATTATTTGTCACAAGACAAGCAATGACATGTTAAACACAATCTAGCATGCAAACTTTCTTGATTTCATTTAATTTTTTTTACTGTTTTATTAATATAATGAAATAATTAAAAAAAAAAAACGAAAAAAAAGTGGAAAATAGAAACGTTCAAATGATAACAATTTATCAACAAGAAATGTACGTACGCTTTTCAAAATAACCCACCATTTATAATGTTGACAACAACAACTACAACATGTAACACAATGGCTTCAAAAATTTTTTTTATTTTCTGGTATGCTCTTAAATACCTCTTTAATTTAGCGCCTAAATGTAGACAACGCCAGGCGGTAAAGCATAAATAAACTAAGTACCCAGCAGTTCTGAAGACAACTTATATAAATTAAATTTTTGTTTGCTAAACTGTTCTGTTAGTTCGTGGAAATAACTTCTTGAACTCCTGAATTTTTCTACGACTTAAGTAAGTTTTTTTGTAGTCTGATAAATCAAGATATCTGATGTGGACTGAGTTTAAGGAAAGCTCCATATAGTGGCCACTATAAAGTTCCATAGTCTCAAATATTTCGATTTTGACATTAATCGCTGGCTATGAAAAGATTCATTATGTCAATATCAGGCAATTTTTCAAGATTCAAATCACCATGAAAAAGAGGTCAATGTATTCTAAGATTGAGTTACTATAAGTTGGTAAAATAAATTTTAGGCTACACTTTAATATTGTTAAACTATACCGTTGTTATCCAGGCGGCGAAAGTATGTGGTATATCGGCTGATATATTATATATCTGCTCTCTATCTAGAAATGATTTTGGAATGTAGAATCTCTCAAAAGGAAATGATAGCACAACTAAATGTGTAACTATTATAAAATAAGGTTTTAAAAATGTAATAGAAATGCAGGAAACCAATTAAAAAAATTATGAAGTAGATCTTTTAATAAAAAGTCCGCAAAAGTGATGCAAGTGCCTCAGTCAGTAGGAGTTGTAGAGAACGGCAGAAATCAGAAGATTTTATGAGATCTTCTATTTAAGTCAAAAGATTCCTGGCTACAAAACTATTGTTATGACTCTAGTACATATCGAAAGATATAGAAACCTTGCAAATAATAGAAACATGATATGAAGAATGTCGAACATATTCTCTGTTACTACTTCACGTTTTCAGCGAAGCACACTTTTTTGGCAGTGTGATGCGTGATAAGACTTACGTCAGTACCTGACAGTGGTCAAACCACTGGGATGATATGATATGTGCGCCCGTGCCCTAGGAAGCCGAGGACTAATTTCTAGCATCAGGTCATTCCTAGTTGCAATTTTGAAGGTTTAGAAGCAGGGCTGTCAACTCCAACGCGTTGCTGAACAGTTGGAGACTATCCACCTCCTGGTCCAGAACAGATGACAAGTATGCTCACTGGATCGGGATCATTCACTCATTGCTCTCAGTAAAGGTGAGATGATCCTGGCCCCTTAATCAAATTCATGAGGGCCGCGAAACCACAACCACCATGATACTCCCAAAGGGCCAACCTCAATAAACAGACAGAGAACAGCTAAACGGTTAAAAAACTAAAAAGCTGAACTCTAGGGCTTACTGATTCCCGTGGAAATAACGTAGAGTTGCCCAGTTGGATCCTGCCCGCCTTTAGGGGACTGGGCTCTTTTTTACCTCAGGTGAAACATGTAATGACGGCGATCTTCCGTCAACTTGGAGCTTCCAGTTGACTCCCTGCTGGCCTTAAGGGGTCTGGGCTCCCGTTTTTCCCCCGGTGACACATTACGGCGAGATTCCGCCAAGATATATCAATGTAGCCCCGAGGGGGCTTGGCAGTGTGATCTCGAAAATATGAAAACCTTTAGTCCTTCATCATAAGTAAAATGGACTCATTTACATTACATAAGTTCAGCAAAACATCGCCTTGCGACTTGCGGAGGTGCTGAGGATATTACATCTGTTACAATCTTACCATTAGGATCAAAGTGATCATATCGTACCTTTATTTGAACTAGTTAACGTTATAGATTTTAACAATCAATAATCAATCCGAGTATATTCTAAAGTGCAAGATCAAGAGGCTGGTTAAAATAGTGTTTTAAGAACACTAATTCCATTTGTAGAAGACTTCTTAGTTTTCGAATTTTAACAGATCTTCTTTCACAAAGTTCAACACATTAAGGCCCATTCCTTTTGAGCAATGAGTCTGGTATACTTAATAATTTTATTACGTGAACTTGAAGTAGTTCACGCACAAGAATCAAAGCCGTTTTACTCCGATAGAGCTTTAAATCGTAAAAACTAACACAAAACAACATCGAAAGATCAATGCACGGTACTGATATTTGAAAATAGTTTTTATTCCTATGGCCGCTACTTCTGTTGTTGTGGAAGCTCGTTCCGGATGTTCAATTTGTGTTTGGATTCATTTAATACTTAATTAACATTCGTCCATCTGCACTAGCGTATCTATATAAGTTTAGCAGAAAAATATAGTGCGTAATGAAAATAATAATTCTTAAAGTAGCGGCAAATTCTTAAAAAGAAACAAAATCTTTGAAAAGCGGTCTAAACTTCTACTGGAAGTGGATTATCTCTCCACAGTTTGGCTTATTATCCCAGTGCCTAAGATGTAGGTAACTATATCGCTGAGTTCTGTAGATGTTAGTAACACCACTGTAGGGACAGTCACTAGCGATTAAAACTGTTTTACTTAGAAAGCCTTTGACTTTGTGTAAAAGAAACTGCGAAGGATATACATTTAAAGGGTGGTACTTTGTTGCATATAAGCTTAGATACTTCGAAACAAGTTTTATTTGTTAATTGGCACTAGTCTTATCTAATCACTAATTAAAAGTGACTAAAGTGTTTGATAGCAAAATTGTATTTCAAAATAATTTGTAACAACGGTACTAGCCGCAATGCCTCACTAGAACTGCTGGTTTCTTATAGAATTGTAACATTAAATTTAACTATCGTGACTACTATTACGACAACAATTAATGAATGAATGTTGTTCTCATAATATTGTAACACTCGCTCATACCTTTAGGCAGACATTTACTTACAATTCCATTATTTTAGTCGTTTGTGAGTTACGACAATGAAATAAAAATCGCAATTTGTTATCATAAGATCAGTTGTTGGCGGCTGTTGGCATTGTTGCTTTCCTAGCAAATATTTATGTCTATGTTTGTTAATTTTGGAAATTTCTTAGTAGAAGGAACATGACGGTATAATAAGTTTGACGAAGCTTAAAAAAATTTTAAAAAGTTTTTTTTTAAATTTTTTGATGTCAAATACTGAAATATTAGGTGGAAGCTAAGGAGGCCTACAACAGCATTGTCCTATATGGAAGTGAAATATGGGCGTAAAACGTTAAAGGTCAAACGTAGGGTGAAAACTTTACTGTCAGTGCAGGGAACAGCAGCATTACGGGTCACTTCTGCTTATTGCATTGTATCGGCACCTGCTGTTCTCGTAATAGCCAGAAAGCGGCCAATGGATATACGGGGAGAAGAGCGCAGGAGATTCGTAGCTACTCCATAGCAGCATTTGAAATAGCAGCCATTAAACGGGAAATCGTAGAGACGTGGCTGACGCGATGAAGGAGCGAATACCATGGGATGAGGATGTACCAAATGATCACGGTTTTAGGTAAATGGATAGATAGAAAAAAGGGAGAAGTATATGTATATTTGGGTATGATTTTACGTCAACCCTCTATAGAGTGTATAGAGAGAACACTGAAGATGGCAAATAGCTGAAACCGGTTTGTTCACAAATCAAATTTGACGCGGGTTGACATAAATTCATACCCAAATAAATTAAACCCCGTCGGAGAATATATGCGCATATCAAGAAAATGTATACTTCGCGCAGAAGCTATCTGAACACCTCTACGATATGGAGAAATACAGCACTTGCACATACGAGGGCGAGGATGTAGAAGACGACGACGTTGAGCCTCCATTCTTAAGGTCCAGCGTTGGCCTGAATGCGGAACAACAGCTACGAATATAGTCGATAAAATGGTTAGCAATCGTGAAAACTGGACTGTGGTAGCGAAATATGTGGAGCAAAAAGAAACGTGACCTGGACATAGTGACGATAAACCAGCACGGATTAATTGTTCAAAGGTACCTGGACGCTGGATTGTCCAAATAGGTATCCTTCCCGTTTTCATTCAACAGTGTTGGCGGAATTGTGTGGGGGAGGGGAAATATTCGCACTTAAGTTGGATGTTAAGCTGGCAGCCGTAACGGAGTTCGGCAAAATGACGATTCTCGCAAGACGCATAACGTATTATCCCATCACAAAATATTGAGATATTATGAAAACTACAAACTTTCTTTCAAAGTTCCATCTTTATATATTTTGACCAAGTGTAAACTAATATTATTAAACTAAAGGGTGTTTTTATCGAGGTAAACAACTTTGAAATGGAATAAAATAACTAAGAATTGTTTAAATTAACTTTGCTTATCCGAAAGATAGTATTCTGGCATTCTAATTTAAGTATGACTTCAGACGTTGTCTAAGTTAAAGGTTCAACTTTTGATGACTTTTTCCATCATTTGCGGTCGTATATCATCAATAATGCGGTGAATGATGTTCTGTAAGTGCTTGCGCTTATCTAAGGGTAGCGACTTCACGTTAACACTCAGAAAATAGTCTAGTGGCTTTAAGTCCCAGAATCTCGGAGACCATTTCATGGGTCCGAAACGTAAAGCTATGCGATTACTAAACATGTCTTTCCATAATTCTTTTGCGACATGAGCTGTATGGAATTATTAAAGCCGCAACAGCTGCGCTCATCATGGTTGTTCACTCGAAGAGCGAAGAAATCAATAATCAACGGTTACCATAAGCTGTAACGTTCTAACTAGCATCGTTTAAAAAGAAGTACAGAGCAATGATTTCACCAGCCCATCTATCACATTAAACAGTTAGAAATTCTGGATGTAACGATGTCTTAACTTACACTTGAGTATATTATCCCACCAAATCAATCACTTCTAAGTTTTGTTGATTGACGTATCCATTGAAATGAAAGTAAGCTTCATCACTAAATAAAACTTGCCAATAAATAACGTAATTAACGTCAATTAGGAAGCGTTGATCAGACGTCAACTTAAATTTCTTGGCAGCTACCAGCTTACAGGGGCTCCAGTGAACTAGCTTGTCAGTCTTGTCGATTTCCAACGAAGACCTTGGTTTTTTTCACTACAAAAAGAAAAATTGACTGTCGGTGGGGTTGCTCAGTGATGAAGGCATGGTCACTGGTCGCTGTGCTGTCTTATACGACAATTAATTTCCGACTATCCTTCTACTTTCACCACCTGTTTCATCTCTTCTCTATCTCGTTCCTAAAGAACGTAGCACGGTACTTGCCTAAATAGGCATTGTTGCCTGAAGTGCTACTTCTCTTTAACAAAACAAACAAAAAAAATGGCCGCCAGGTAGAAAAGTGTTGCCAAATTAAAAACACCCGATATATTTTTATTAGTTTTAGTTTGTGTGAAGGTACAAAGCACAATTTTATATACGAAGCTTCAAAACTTAAGTCTTTTCTTGGATTAGTTTAAATCTAATAAATAGTATATAATTGAAATCGTCACCAAAGCCCAAAAATATGCAATTAAATATATGATTATTTTATATATGGACACAAGTATATGACTATTTCAGCTTGTCCTGTGTATTATTCAAATATAGCTGTTTTGCTATCATTTTTACATCTGAAATAAAATCCTAACAAAATGTAAAGGAAAATCGATTCGTTGAGCATGAAAGTAAAACAATTTTAACTGTAGTTTTTCCCTATAAATGAATTCCATAATAGAAGTTCATGTAAGTACTTCTATATCAGTAAATTTAACTCTTTCTTGCCACAATTTGTATGCCGTTATTGTTTTTGTTGTTATTTACATAGCAAATGTTAAATTTCACGCTTGTTAAAGTTCATTATTTATTGTCATTGTGATTCTACCCTTTTTTTTTTTTTGTTTAATTCTTATTCTTTGGGTTCATTCATAATAATGTGCTTGTTAAACAACATGTTCTATTGTTGTAAGTATGTATGAATTGTATGTTTTGTTAATGCCACTATTACAAGTAGCATGATGTTTAGTGTAGCTATAAGAGTAATAATAATGACAAAGTTTATTAAAAAGCTAAAATTTAGTGTTTAGAAAACTGTTATGCATGCTTGAACATGTCAATTTTTGTAATTTTTATAGAATAAATTAAGGAGCTGTTATGTATTCTACTTGTAAAGAAGGTTTTTGAGATGTTATAGAATTATTACAGTAAATTTTATAAATAAATTTTTAGTTAAATGATTTCGTTAAAGGATTTTTGCTAGCAGCCATATAACTTTCCACAGCTTCAAATTAACGTTAAGAAATCAATCAATTTTGCGAAGTACTCAAAAGTCGTTTTATGTTGTTACTTCTAATCGTTTGTGTAAAATATCGTTAGTTTAAAAAATTAATTATTATTTTAAAAACATAACAGAGGAGCGTATAAGATAACAAATCATTAGTTAGTTCAACTTATGTTAAAAATAAAGACCGAAACAATTTAGACATTATCACTATAAATTTATAATTACTATTTTTTTAGAATTATTTTTGCTTGTATGTAAAAACTATTTTTACTTTAAAACATAGAATAATTAATCGTTTTTATTTTCGAAATTATAACAGTTATCGTGGGTAGAAAAAATGTGCAAACAGCCTGATTTCACGATCTTACTTGGTGTCTTAGCAAAAGAAAAGTATTCTCAACAATTAATTTTATTTTTAGTTGTATAACAGTTAATATAAACTGTTATAAAACTGTTATACACACAGAATATTAATATTATTGCACAATATTTTAAAATTAAAATAAAAATATTATTTTCCCTGTATGCCATACATCGAAATCAATTAGTCGTTGTTAATAAAACCCATCGAAAAATTGTTTAATTCGAAAAACCAAATAATAGATTTTATATCACATAAAAATTTCAAAAGTGAAGTAATTTTTTTTTTAATTAATTCAAAATCCCTAGAAATAATTTGGACTGTTTGAAAAATTTAAATTTATTTCAAGTACTTTTATACTTAAAAAAATTCTACTGTTTATTCCAAAGCGTAATACTGTCAAGGCGTAATTTTAGGTTCGATTTTTAAACGTTTGCAAATTTATGCGGCCTTGTGTTATTACATAATTTTTTGTCTTATGTGACTGCTTCCATTTTTTTTTCTTCTTTTGTATATAAAGGTTGTGTATAACAGTTTGTATTATTTTTAAACTGTTATACCAGCAATTTAAATTTTATATTAAAAGTCCTTTAAATTATAAAATAATAAAATTTTTATAAAATTAAATTGAAATAAAAATTTAATTTTTAATATCACGTTCCTTTTTTTAAACAATAATAATTTGAGTACAAAATTTTAAACTGTTATAATGTTTAACTATATAAAGTATAAGTTTAAAGCCATGGCATTAGAGTATGTTATTAAATAATAATAAATATAATTAAAGTTTTAACTACTCTAATTTAACTTCAAAATATCCTCTTGAAAATTAACACTGTCGTTAAACTTTTGGTCAGCATCTTATACAAAAGTTACGGTAATTTTCAGCAGAATTAACCTGACCATAACCCTCAGGCCAATTGGTAATAAATTGTTCAAAGCGTATGCAATAAAAGTAACAAACGGCATAAATTTTCAACACCACAACCACACTAGAATTTCCTAGAATTACTAGTGATCCATAATGTAACCATAGAATGGGGTGGGGGGTAGAGCTAATGTACACCCTTTTGAAATTATACATAAAGAATTTGAATACATTTAAATGACGTCAGCAATTGTACTGAATTCCTATAATAGCAGTGTGATTTAAAATTTTCCTTTTGGTTAAGGACAAATAAACTTCTAAATCTCTTTCCCTCCTGACAGAAATATTCTTTTGTAGCTAAATGGACATAGGAAGACCAAATGCACAAGCATGTGGCATGCACGTACGTATGTAAGACTAGCGAATAACAATGTGAGGTATCTAATGATGCCCTTAATTGAATCTAATCATCATTAACAATTATTGTAGAATATTCTTCTGAACGGATGTGGAGAATGAATGATGGAGAAATGGAGAGTATGCATTTGAAATACATAATTTTCTTAGAACATGCTTTAGTGGGTGGTTAAGGCAACATAATCTCTAGAATGGTGGCGATTTTATAACGAGTGGCTAACTAAAGATAATAAATATAAGTATTCGTCATATCTCTTTTTTATTTAAGCAAATTTTTGCTTAGTTAACTCTTAGTAAACTTGTTTTTTCTGGTCATTAAGTCAAATCATATGCAAATAATTAAGCACATTGACTTCCGGTTACAACAAAATAATCAAGAATACAAAGAAAGAACGTTGTGCAATTTGTGTTCTGTCTATTGTTGAACATTTTATGAAAATCAAGAAACAGCACAAAATCATTATATCAAGCTTAGCATCAAAATACCGGTATTTATGTATGTATGTAGACTGCTATTCTCATACACACGTATGTTCATAAATATCTTTGGCTTCTTTAAAATGTGTGCATTTCCAAAAGCGTTGAAATATTTCCCTTAAGTCCCAGCACGTAGTAGATGTCGCCAATAGGTTTTCATATAAAACGACATCATGTAATCTCAGTTCACAAAATTTTGTCTGCCAATATAAAGTTGCAGGAACAAAAACCAAGCTATTCTGTATGCAAAATTTAATTTTTTGGGGAAAACTATAAGAAAGGCGCTTGTTTAGTGAAGCAACAATTTTAAATTACGATATATTAATAACATAACAAAATATAAGAAATTTTGTTTTAAATGCATAAATTGTATAACAGACTTAAAGATTTTTAAATAACAAAAAAAAAAAAACACACACACACAAGATAAAAGTATAAAACTTACTAGGTTTTAAGTATAACAGTTTAAAGTATAACAGTTTAAAGTATAAATATTATAAATTGTAGCACTATCGTTTGGCTATTAAATATATATAAAAACCACAACCTTAAATTAAAATATTATTTTTTTTTTCGTATAACAGTTTTTAGTTAATAAATTAATTCTTAATTTTTACTTTCAGATCTAAATTATTTTTATTATAGCATATGAAGGAGATATGCGTGATAACATTTACGTCAGTACCTAGCTGTGTAAGCCATAACCAGATGGTGGATCATACCACGGTGGGTGATATGTAGCCTCACTATCCTCCAGTCACTCCTTGTTGCAACTTCGAAAACTTGGAGCAGGCCGCCACCCCCACTTCTTGTGAAGAGTTGGAGACCATACAACTTCTTGTCCAGAACACATGGTAAGCATGCTCACTGAATCTGGATCATTCACTCTGTGTTAATTTCAAAAGTGAATGATCCTATGAAACTACAACCACCGCGGTGCTCCCGAAGAGCCAACCTCACTAATCATTCAGAGAATAGCTAAAAGGCTAAAAAGCCAAAAAAAGCTGAACTCTGGGTCTTACTGATTGCTCTGGAAATACCGTGGAGTTGCCCAGTTGGATCCAGCCCGCCTTTAGAGGACTGGGCTCTCTTTTACCCCTGGTGAAACATGTAATGACGGCGATTTTCCGTCAAGACATATTGATATACTCCCGAAGGGGATAAAGGAGATATTTCTAGTATTTGCGTCGTGAGATAAAACTAAACTCATATACATTGAAAGAGAAATATTTTAAGGACGTCTCCCAACTACTTCAGCCGCAGTTTAATCATTTTTAAAACTGTTATACAAAATAATAAAATACGTCTTAAAGAGTGGCGTGTAAAATTAAAAATTCCATTTACAAATTTAAATATATTTGGTTATAAAAATAAGTATTCCTTTTTGTCTCCTTTTAATTCAGCAAATATTTCAAAGGCTTCCAAAGATTTTGAAGATTTTGTTAGTTTTTTGTACAAAGCTATTAAGAAAACGTATACTTTAAGGTAGTTAGATAGGAGTTACTAAACGTAAACTTTTATACATATTAAAAATATTTAAATTATATTCTGTATAACAGTTATGATAACTGTTATACTAAAGTAAACTTACAATATCAATGATTTTTAAAAACCTATTTCTTAACATAGTATAGAATATTTAAGTAAAACATATATTGTACAGTTTAACAGTTACAGTAATCGGATTAAGGTCAGGTATTTAAAAAATGTTTGTAAAATACTATAAAACTACTAACTGTTATATATATAAGCCTTAAGAAATACTTAAATATCGCCACCAGTATAACAGTTTTAAAGTGCAATAAAAATCAAACCTTGTGCATATCCAAACATTTACTATCTTTAAGTGATTAACCAGACTTGATTACGCTCAGGACCTTAATCATTTCACAGTTCCTCACAAATGTGTGGTTAAAATAAAATTTTTTTTGGCCTATATATCTCAACACTTTCCATTGACTGCAAGATCCTACCCTGTGTAATGTTAACTCGCGAACATTCATATACACTTTATAACAGCTTATAATGCATTTATCGAGTTCAGAGTTGGCTAATAAATTTGAATAATAATTGTCGGTTGCATGAGCCCAAACAACACAGACGTGCATACGTAAAAAAGGACGTTAATAATTTTTTGTTATACATGCTGCAACCATTGGATACTATCGCAACTGCATGCCGTTTTATTATTAAAATTTGCTTCCATTTACTCTGGCATTTATGTCTTTTCTCAAGGGAAATTGTTTTATAATTATCACATGAATGTAACATTATTTTACATTTTTTCAGAGTAAATTGTCTGTAATTTTATTCTTATTTCAGACTTGTAGTGGCTAACGATAATGATAATTTATATAGACAATTTATATGAAAGTATGGAAATTAAAAAAAAAGTATTTTTTCTTACTCACTGGACGAGATATGCCAGCAGTTATTACTGATTATGAGTTTCTCCAAAAAAAAAAAAAACTGTTAAACGACTTAATTGGTGTTTGTCGACGTCTGTGCAGTTTACTTTTCATTTTTAGCAGGTATAAAAGTCATGCGTTCTCAGTTTAGCGAATACAAATTCTGATAGTTACCTTCCCTGAAAACATTGAAAGAAATCAATGACTTAATTATATTACACAGGTACAAATTTTGCCATCACAATTATAAAAGAAAATTAATTCTGAAATCTGAAAATAAGACACATAAAGTCATTACGATTCCCCCTTAAATTAAGCTTTAGCCAGATTGCTGTTGTACAAATATACGCAACTCACAAGCACTTTTCTGCATATATATCTTACTCGGTTGGTACTTTAAGTAATCAGCTTGTTCACAGTGGGGCTATTTATTAGATGTAAATATATAGCTTCTAAGCTACTGAAACATCCGCAGAAAATTTCATGCACAGATATCAATCACCAAAAGGATGAAGGAGACTATATCTTCTTTGATTTCTTGCCACCCTAATTCTTATTTTTCCAAGTGACCTTTGTTAAACTCTCAACCCTTTACACTTTTTAGCAGATAACAGCACCATTTGTCATTCGTATTTACATAGTAATAGATTGATTCGAATTAGAGGTTAGTTCCAAAAGGCCAAATATAAATGATACGCCGAATCAAGATCTCACAATTATCGGTGTGATGTGTGTTCGGAAATTATTCTGTATCTTGTATTGTTGTTAATATAAGGAATTGGAAGCTCTTGAGTGTTCTCGTCATAAAAATCCAGTGTAATGTGCGATGGACTAAGCATATTTTCCTGATTTCTAAACAATCTTTTAAGTGCTTCGGTATCCTAAAACGGTTTCCCTCCATCCGAGCTTCGTACTATTTATACCACCTAAAATTATTATGTACGGGCTGGCGCCCCACAGTCTATTTTAAAGTTGCTCGACTGCGTGCAAAAGAGAGCCAGGAACTTCATTGGGGACAGAAGTGTGTACAACACTATTGATTATCTAGCGCATCGCAGCAATGTGGGTTGTACTTCATTATTGCTCCCCGGGGGCACATTTATCAGCCTTTATGGGTTACTCAACCATCTAGACTTATGCTGCTGGGGGTATAAGGGAGTCCAGTCCCCTGAAGGCAAGCAGGGTGTCAACTAGATGCTCCACGTTATTTCCACGGGAATCAGTAAGCCCCAGAGTTTCGCTAATTGTCTCTTTAGCCTTTTAGCTGTTTCTCTGACTGATTATTGAGGTTGGCCTTTCGGGAGTATCGTGATGGTTGTGGTTTTGCGGCACCCGCATGAATTTGATTATGGGCGCCAGGATCATTTCGCCTTCAATAACACCAATGGGTGAATGATCCGGAGCATGCTAGTCATGTGTTCTGGACCAGGAGTTGGATAGTCTCCAGCTGTTCGGCAAGGAGTAGTGGCTTGCAACTCTGCTTTGGATCTGCTGAACTTGCAACAAGGAATGACCTGCTGCTAGTATTAATCCTCGGCTTCCTAGGGCGTGAATGAGTTGCGCTTCTTACCCAGTGGTTTGATCACCATCTGATGAAAGCTTACAGCCTGGTGCAGATGTAAATTTTATTACGAAATGTACTTCACTATTTGAACGTTACTGAAATGGTAAGTGTTCTAATAAAATTAGGGAAAATATTCCCTTTACTCGCACGTTCTTTCGTTTAACACGCTTTTCGTTGAGGGCCCAACCATTTGTGGTTAATTGGTCGGTGCATTGCAGTACGGATTACAACATTTTGTGTTTTTAGCACAATAATTCGTATGTGGAATAAACTCTCTCCAAAGATCGTTCTTGTCACTTACAATGTAGAATATTTCAAATTGTATGTCCTCAAACACTATGCCCGGTTGCTTCCTTCCCATATCCTAATTTCTTTGTTCTGGCACAATACATGAGTAAGGATCATCCTCTAAGTGCTGGGGTGAAAACAAAAAAAAAACTTGTAGGGTAATTATGCGGTTGACTGATCTATACAAAATTGCATTGCAACACAAATAAACAAAAACTCGGTGAGTAAACTGTCACCAGCTTGAAGGTGATACTTGGAAAATAACTTGCGAGATTGTGAATAAGAAAGATGTTGAAGCTTTCAAACCACTTTCATAAACTGAAAAGATAATTACAATTGATCTCTTATAATATTTCACCTTTTTTATCTGTTATACAACCATAAGCTTGAGAATTCGCCATACGTAAAGTCATTAGGTTTTTAAGGTTTTTCTGAAAAGCATTCCCATTCTATTACTTTTCAAGAACCCAAACTAACCACAAATAATTACAAGAGTAGGCAACACATGGTCAGTCAACCGCATAAATTATAGTATAAATATTATATAATTTAAAAAGTGACCAGAAAAAAATATATATTTATTTTTTTTTTTGTTTAATTTAACCTCAATCAATCAAACACTTAAAAAGTGTATAAAAAAAATAAAGCATAAAAATAACAATTGTTATAAAACAATTTTGTGCAACTTTAGCAAAATCTCTAACGCAACAATATTTCGGCTTAATTATTATTTGGCTTTTCACGTATTTTAATGCAATTATAAAATCAAAAGCTTACATTCACTCTAATGTATGCAAATGTGTGTATGTGTGTGTTACTTTCTCTCTCGGTTCATACATAAACCTTAAAACCACTTGCGTTTTATTTTGCTTACATGTGCTAAAAAAGAGAACAATTTCAAATAATGCAATCAGTCAACCGGCCAATTTTCCAACACAAAAAATAGGCATCCTCCGATTACGTAAAAATAACCAAATAAAACCAATGGTTATTTAGCCGGTCATTTGTTGCAAAAGCAACACAAATATGCATACACACACACACACACAGCCATGTATGTATATTCAAATCTATTATGATGCCTAGGCAACCAACCAGGCGATTAGATGTAAGGGAATGGTAAAATAAACCAATCACTCTACCAAAATCATTTACCAATCTTCTCTGACTCTTCACACTCGCATGAAATTTAACATTTTGTAGATTTTATGCCTAAAACTGGCAGCTAACACATGTTCGAAAACTATCAGTAAATGAAAAGAATGAATTGTTTGTATTAAATCTTTCTTTGATACCCTTCTAGGAAAGATAGCCATTTCAGAGCATTTCATCTCAGTAAGACAAGCAAAAACTTCTGACAGCATTCCTCAATCCATAAGGTTCCAGCTTCCTGATCTACATGTGGAAAGTAGTTCAAAATTTGGTACGTAGTACGAAAAGAAATGAGATGAATGATGATCTTAAAACATGGCTGACTGAATATAACTCGATTCCTGTTCCGATTTAATATTTAAAGGAGCTCAAGACTAGAGTTAGAACCTAAGATATCGTAATGCGAAAAGAAACCATAAGCGAAAGAATGATAAAACAAAAAATCAAAGATTGATCTATATAAAATTTCATCTCGTAATACAGCCACCTGTAAACACAGAAGAGGCCAAAAAGAGTTAGAAGAAACAGGTATACCAAAATTCAAAATTAATAGATTTGAGATAAGAAGATTCCCATGTGGAGATTCCATACTAGAAGGAAATTTAGAAAAAGATAACAGTTAGTGTAGGCTATCGAAAGGTGTTGTCGATAACCGTTTTATAATCACATCATCATAATTAATGCTGTAATTGCTGCATAGCCATAACACAGCTTATGACAAAATTTACATTCTGCACATAAGAATTGACACACAAGTGTCAAAATTCAGTGATATGACACACATAAGAATTGACACAGAAGTGTCAAAATGCAGTGATATGACTACTTCTATTGTAGAGATATACGACTTAAAAATAGCATGACAAGAGGAACAATGACCAGGACGTCTCAATGAGGGATAGCTATAAATAGCAAATAACATGAACAGTGTTGCTCTCTAAAGCGTCAATTAGTGCTAGTTTATTGGCAGACAGCAATAGCTCTATAGGTGTCAAATTCCACAACTTTGCAGCTAATAGGCAGGTCCAATATGCGGTTGGTTGCTATAGTAGTATGATACGTAGCGTCATCCTAGTGATATCGAAAATTGAAAGTAACAAAGATTTTGAAACTTTCAAACTACATTCATACAAAATCGCATCTCGTAATACACCTAACTCGGAGGAGGTTTTTTGTTCAATGAACTCCAAGTTTAGCAAAAAAAGTCATTAAAAACCACATCCACTTTGCAGAAACCGCTACATCAAAAAACATAATTGACATCCAATGTAAAGACTCCGTAGTAGAACGGAAGTTAGAGAAAGACAATATGCCGTGTAGGCCATCGAAATGTGGTGTCCATAGCAGATTTAAAATCATTAATCATCACGGTTAATGCTATAATCGCTAATAATGCTTAGACTAAAATTTGAATGTGGCCAGCACAGCTCATGATAAGCGTCAAAGTCCAATAATATGACTACTTTTAATGTGGAATTCTATGACTGGACGAATTAGCCATAACTGATTAACATCACAAGAGGAACTATGGCTTGAATGTCTAATGCGGTCCACATTTTCAAGCATTTCTTACTCTATATTCCAAACAACATTAACAGTGTTGGCCTGCGAAGTGCCAATTGTTGTTGGTTTATTAGCATACAGCAATGTGTGTGCAGACAGTACGACTTTGCAGTCATTGGCTTCTATATATAGAGTTTTAGGGCTGGGCGAATAAGACGTAACTGATTAGCATCACAAGAGGAACTATGGCAGGCCACCATCCAATGTTGGCCACATTTTCAAACATTGCTAGCTAAACATCATGAACAGTTTTAGCATCCATTTTCAATCATTACTAGCTGCATATCACAAATAATATAAACAATATTGGGCTTCCAAAGTGTCAATTTGTGTTGGTTTATTGGTAGACATCAATGGCTCTTCAGATGTGAAATTGCACAACCTTGCAGCCAATAGGCAGGTTCAATATGTTATTGGTTGCTGTTTTAGTATGATACGGTGTGCCATCCTGCTGAAACCATATCTTGCTCGTAGCAAAATCATTAATGTTTTGAAATACAAATCATTGATCAGTAAGCGGTCTTTATTCACAGTAATACGATTTTCAGCAGCAGTTTTAAAAATAGTAAGAATAGAGTGTGTAACCCTTTAAGCCAACAATTATTCTCACTGCTAAAAAATTTTATTAATAACTGATTTTTAAAAAAATCAGGGTATATTGTAGCATTATTCAAGCGTTAACATTTATTCAAAAGGATTTAAACAAGGCATATGGAAAAACGATTGACCGTTAGACTTCTGTAAGTTCTATCAAGCTTAAAAGCCATCCTTAACGATTAACGCCACAGCTTTGTATAATTAATTACTTTAAAATTCTGCTTAAAACACATGGATATGCATGTGAGATCTTGTGATGTCCTCAAAAGGTGCTACCACAGCAGAATATTAAACATTGGACGTTTGTTGTATTTTAGCTATTAAAATTGATGTTGCATATAGAGTAATGCAGACACAGCTGGATTACGATGCATATACACAAGCTCACACACACACAAGCTCACACACACACACACGCAATCATTTCTATATTAACATGTGTATTAAAATGTCAAAAATGACGCAAGCTCGAAGTATGCACATCTATTTTAATGAGAACTAACCAATAAGGACTTTAAAAAATGTTTTTGTAATATTTATTTTCTTTAATGAAAAAACTTTATTAATATAATAGTAATTTTTCACCCTTCATCATTTTTCTAAAAAAAAAAATTCGTCAGTCATAATTTTACTTTAAATTTCATCGGTCATTATTTTTTTTGTCAGCCACAATTTTTTTATTCAAAATTTCATGTCACAAGTTTTCTAGAAAGAAATTTTCTGTCACAAAAATTGTCAATCAAAATACTACTTTAAACGAAATTGCATCAGTAATTTCCTATAGAAAAATTTCATCAGTCACATTTTTTCTATTAAAAAAATCACCAGTCACAATTTTTCAATATAGAAATTTTATCATTCTGATTTTGTTTTAATTTGTTTTTACTTTAAAAATAAAATTTCAACAGTCACAGTTTTACTTTAAACGAAAATTTTATCAGTCACAATTTTTTTTAATGTCACATTTTTTCTATAAACAAAATTTCATCAGTCAGAATTATTTTATTATTAGTTTTAATTTCATCGGTTAAAATTTTTCTATTAAGAATTGTTATCAGTCATAATTTAATAAAAGATTTTTTTTTTAAATCATGGAAGATATTAAATTAATACTTAATTTTCGGGACCGATATCACTAACAGAGGGAAGAAGACTATTCCTTAATGGATTTCTGCAAGAAAACCCCTCAATTCATGGTCTTGCGGTATATATGTTTTTTTATTTCAGAAATATTTCAGTTTATCTCCCTCTACCTCTATGAATGGTTCAACATTTTAACAATTATGTTTTCATCTTACGTTCTCATTCAACAGCAGCTTTATTGAATCTACTGAACACTAGAGGCGCTGCAATATTGCCTTAAAATGGAGAAGTGCATCGTTATTATTCTAAGGGTTTCGAGGACTATGTGATATGTTAAAAAATTTCTTGTCAAAAAGTCTTTAACTAGATCTGGTAATGGTTCTATAGTAGGTAAATAAAATGGAAGCAGGACTGACTGACTTATGACTTTGACAAGTGAATTCCCGTACAGGAGATAAATCAATCAGAAACAACGGCAGTGACTTAACCCTTATTTTTTATTGGTGTAAGCTTGCAGGGAAATTATGCTGTCTATGTAAAATTGCAATATAAGTCAGCCGAAATGCGATATGTTAACTATTAACAGTTTAAAGGTGACACTAGGAAAATAACTTGTGATTTTATACAGAAAGGATAATTATAACTGATCTTTAAGATCACTGGTCACTTAATCACAATTTTCGAGACTTAACAAACTTTTCGGGTGGCTTAGATTTGTACTTGACGGCCGCAAAATGCCAACACAACACTTACGTTTCATAAACGTATAAATACGACTACTGAGACATTAACGTTAGTGTGCGTATGTGTGTGTGTTTACGTATGCAAATGAGTATGTATTGTATAAGTTTGAATTTACATCTTTCAATGATTTTCCAAAATTATTATGAATCAAGAGCCTTGTTCCTTTTTTTCCCTACAAACCTTTATTTCTGTTGTTGTTGTTGTTTTTGTTGTAGCATGTGTATATAAGAGTTGATTGTTTCATGTAATAGGAAGTTGAATTTTGGCACTTTGTGGCATTTTATATATTGAGCCTGGATTTTGTGGTGTTGCCTTGTTCTTTCGTTTCCCTAAATTTTACTTTATGTTTTACAAGCGGAAACGGATGCTGTTGCAACGAGTATTAATGGTCGATATGCCCGTATTAAAACAATCTCATTCATATGATCGTTTAACATACACAAACAAACACATACAAACTTTCATACTTTTCAATTTTACTGCATCAATTTGATTCAGTTTCATTCGTTTTTATACTTCTGTTTCTTTTTTCTCTTTTTTTTTTTGGTAAATTGTGTAACTGCAATTCGTTTTTATGCCACTTGACACACTGAAGCGTAAAATTAATCGTGGCATATGTTTTGGTTAGAAAAAAGGATAAAAAAGCACTATTTAAAGGAATAAAGCAATTTCTTTTACAGCATTCTGTTATAGGTTATTTTGGTGGGTTAAACAAACGTTATTTATTTTTTTAAAAATTTTTAAGATTAATTTTACTGTAAATTTACTCTGAAGTCCATGAAAGTGATAAACTTTTAGTGACTTTAGAATATTAAAAAAATCTTACTGTTCCCTTCACGTAAGTATACCAAGATATGCTCCAGAATCTTCAACAAAACAACATGGAAAGCAATTTTATAATTTGTAACGCAAGATAATTAAATTTTGAGTTGCCCTTTATATCTTCCGGTTCTTAAAATTTCTGCTATTAGAGAAAAACCAAGATTTCGTGCCGAACTACATGCTAACAATACGATCGCGTCACCCTAATATATCGGCTTTTTCAACAAGAAGTTTGTCTTTTTATTGTGGCAACACCAACAACATGATAGTTTTGATAGACGCATTGGAAATTGTTATAATGAATTCAATTTCGCACGAAAATCGCATTAAAATAATTAAAATCCACTATGAAAATTGTGGTTCTGTTAAAGTTACATTTCATAAAATTCGTGATATTTTCGAACAACATAATCGCCCTTCTGAGACTGCTATTACGTATTTGGTTGCTAAATTTGAATCAGACGAATCCGCTTCTAAAAATGTGGGAGTAATTCAATAAAGCTAAACGTTTGTTATTAGCTGCTAATAACAAACGTTTTGCAAAGTAAAGCAAGAATGATTTCCAATTTTCTCCGGTAGCCATTTGAAATACCGTTGATGTTAAAATTTTAATGTTCATATTATTTTTATATAATTAGAAAATTTGTAATTTAGCATACTACAGCAGACCGCACGGAGTATATTTGTCTGGGAGACCCTAATTTTTTGATTATTTATTGGTTATATAGAGGGATGGAGGGACTGAAATTGGACGATAACTTAGTTAGTGGCTAATTATTGGTTCAACAGTAAGCAGTAACCTGCAGTAACTATGATCCATTTTTTTAACTGCTGATAAGGTAATTTGTAATGTGAGATTCAATACTCTCTAGGTCTTCATCAAGGAATATGAACATTGTTTTATCTGGAGACATGATTGTAGGAGTTATTTATACAAGCGCTATTATTCGCTATACTTGCACGTAATTTTAAAACCTTATCTCATGTAAAGCATATACAACCATGTAATTACTTAAAAATCAAAATCACTCTATAAAAAGTGGAGCTATGTCCTTCAAATTTTCCACTGCTTCCGAACGAACTTCGTTATCGTATATTTTTTAGTTGACTGTATACTGAGCTAATTAAAGTTAGCTTCTAAAAATAATGACATATTTTTTCTGCTGGCTAGGGTATCCTCAACGGCGTTCAAAGTGGTGTGGCTAGTCTCATTTGTTACCGGAAGTTGAGTGCTGGTAGAAAGGTGCTCGTGCTTGGCCTGTAACACTAACAACTCCAGCTTTTTTTTTCTCAGTACGGTCTGCTGCCAAGAACTTTGCAAAATGCTTTCGTAATTCCTACACGTTGCCTACATAATACTGTACAAAGAATCCCAAGTATTTTACCAGTTCGTCTTTACGATAGGCATACGCCCATGATGTCTTCAACATTACTCCAAGTTCTTGGAACGTTCGCAATGTTTCTATAAAGAATTGCCATTTTTATAAGAAAGTTTAATCAGCTTGTTGAGCATAATTATTTTCTGTGCCTGAATATTATGAGAATATGATTCAATGCCGATGACTAGCGCCTTAAAGAGAAACAAACTATGAGCACTAATGACATAGTTTGAAAGCACTTTATAGGACAGTAAAATTATTTTTATAATTCTTTTTTTACAGCTTATATAGTTTATAAAAAAACAAAAAAAATCTGACTCGTTGAGGCATTAAATATGTTCGATTGCACTAAAGTGCTTTTAAGGGAAACAGACGAAAAATTAATTCTAAAAATTAAATAAAATTATTAGAAAGTGCAATTTAATTCTGAAATTTAATAATCGGGCTAAAAGGAAATTAAAAGTAAAATTTTAGGCGTTGAAAAGTAAGTTCCTTTAATGCAGGATTTTTACTTAGTTTAAGAAAGTGACGCATTTGGCGTGCTTTTAATAACTGTCCTTATTAAGCTTAATACCTTTTTTGTTAGAAAAGTTCCGAGATATATTGATCTATAGCTAATTATAAATTCATCTTGAAACAATTCGTCTCAGAATCAATTATCTTTGGTGTCAAAACTAAGAGAAAGAAATTTCCCAATTTTTATCATTCGTCACAGCGGAAGCCCTTTTGTCATAAACAAAATATTGCCAAGGTCGCTATAGGTTTACTGCAGGCATCTATATCGTGATTAGCTAACGCTGTCATTAATAGTATGGAGAAGCTAAGTATGAAACTTCACTGGTTGCGATTCATAAGAAATTGGAGTAAGGGCGACAACGAGAAATCAACAATCAAATAGAAAAATTATAAAAATTTATATATTTTTTTCAATACAGACTCTCTACGCCTATTTAATGAAGCTAGAGTTAGATAAATATTTTAAAGTCTTAGAAATAAAATAAAAATTGTAAATACTCTTATATTTTATTTTCTTTTTTTTAAAGAATAATCAAGTTTTTCTTCTGTCATATAAACATTTATGATAAAAAATTTTTACATTGTTTGGGGTACAATGCAGCAAATTTAGAAGTTTTTCTGCTTCTCTCCTAAAATAAATTGCTAACTTTAAACAAAAATAATAATAATAATAATAATAATAATAATAATAATAATAATAATAATAATGAATACTGTAGTTTTTTTAAGTTAGTTTTTTTTTTTTTATTAATTTTGCATTAATTAAGCGATTGAAGTATTTTGAGGTTTTAAAAACATCACTAACTATAGCTTAGAGTGACATAAGTTAAAGGGAGAAGTAGTTAAAGGCTCGTATCGTAGTGGTACTTTGAGAAACTGTTATCACAAAATCTATAAGATTTAAGCCGGTTATTTAAAAAGATTGTTAGGATTTGAAGTCATGGCATTCTATTTGAGTAAGCATGTTAACACCTCTACTAACACAATGAAAACATTTAATCAACATGTGTCAGGCAATTTTGCGCTATTCGCATACACCACGCTTTTTAGTATGGGAAATAAAATCTGGTTTACCTTAATTCAAGACACAGGGACAGCAACATAAGCTCCTTATGTTTTGCAATAAGTTGGTTGGAATTGTTCCGCCAGTAACTGAAATACTGCTGTTATTTCGTTCGGTGTAAACTGTCATTGAGTAGATACGACTCCAATGAAAGAACTACCTAATCCCAAACACTGACTCACCAGTACAGCCTATAATACGGCTTGATAAAGATGTTTTACACTGAAAGAAATGACAACAAAAACAATATGCATAATTTGATCGGAATACTTTAATTACCAATGAATTATAATAGCGCGTAGGACAAAGTGGAACGTTAAATGAAATATTGCTAATCAAAAAATCTGAACAGACATTTCCTTTTATTAAATTTAAAATTTATTAGAGCAAATACTATTGTAGGATGGTAGAATTAAAGGATTCCATTATAAGCCTCGATGACAAAATTATAACAACTGCTTTTGCACCGATTAAAGAGTTAGATAAATATTTTAAAGTCTTTGAAATGAAATGAAAGTTTATTAATTTAACAAGTGTCTTTAGAGACATGTACCCCATTATTACCGTAATTATTTTCTTTTAAAAATTTTAAGGTTTGTTGCAAAAGATAATATTATTTGTGCTGTTTTCAATTTTAGTTAGAAGTAAAAAGTTTTCTAAGTTTTTGAAGGAAAAATTTCGGCTTCCATAACATAAAAATACTTAAATTTTGTAAGCAGACACAGAGTGTGATTTGTTTTACATTCGCGCCTGGCTATGTAGCCTTAATCAGATGGTGGACAAACCACTATAATTTGGAACGTCATGCTCGTCCTAGATAGCCGAAGGCATAATTCTAAGCAACAGAACCACCTAGTTGCAACTTTAATGATTCCAGGACAGGTCTGCAAACCATCACACCTTGCTAAAGAGTTGGAGACTTTCTAACTCCTGTCCAGAACACATGTCAAGCATGCTCACTGGACTGGATCATTCACTTTGCGTGTTATTATCAGTGAGATGATCCTGGCCACCATAATAACCATTATACTGTTATGGGGCCGTAAAACCACAACCACCACGATGCTCCCATATAGGGGCCAATGATCAGCCAGAGAACTATTAACTGTCTAAAGAGACAAATAATGAAATCTGCGAGCTCACTGATCCCCGTGGAAATAAAGTGGAGTTTCCAGTTGTCTCCCTGTCTAAATTCAATGGGCTGGGCTCCCTTTTTCACCAGTTGCACAGAGTAGATAGTGGAATATTCTATAAAGACCATATTTATATGCGCAGACACAGAGTGTGATTTGTTTTACATCCGCGCCTGACTATATAGTCTTAATCAGATGGTAGACAAACCACTTTGTATAATTTGGAACGTTATACAAACATCCTAGATAGCCGAAGACATAATTCTAAGCAACAGATACCACCTAGTTGCAACTTGAATAATTCCAGGGCAGGTCTGCAAACTATCACACCTTGCTAAAGAGTCGGAGACTTTCTAACTCCTTGTCCAGAACACATGTCAAGCATGCCCACTGGACTGGATCATTCACTTTGCGTGTCATTATCAGTAAGATGATCCTGGCCACCATAATAACCATTATACTGTTAAGGGGCCGCAAAACCACAACCACCACGATGCTCCCATACAGGGGCCAACCTCAATGATCAGCCAGAGAACTATTAACTGTCTAAAGACTCTGACTCTGCGAGCTCACTGATTCCCGTGGAAATAAAGTGGAGTTTCCAGTTGTTTCCCTGTCTGACTTCAGGGGACTGGGCTCCCTTTTTCACCAGTTGCACTGAGTCTAGAAAGTGGAATATTCTATAAAGACCATATTTATATGCCGCTGGGGGGTGTAAGCAGACACAATATATAGTCAAGGTGAACGAAGTATAGTTGTGTTTCACTACTTTAGCACTTCAATCAATAAAAGAGTAACACTACTCTATTACTTGCCGTGGCATGAATTATTATATAAATTGTATACAAAATTTGACTTCAAAAAATTTTATTAAGACAAAACAAATACAAACAAAAATTCTTCCTTTAAAGGCTTAAACATAAATCCACCTATATCCTTACTAAATTTGATTACGTCTAGAAATATTACTGCTTCGTAGTTTTTGTTGTCATTAAGGAAGTAAAACGTTTACAAAACAACTAGATACTCAAACTTTTCTTGCAACTAAATTATTTATTACCAAAATAGCGCTTTATTTTATTACATTTTATTTACTGATATTTATTCACATTAAGTCATAAATATTATTCTTCAACAACCCAAAAACAGCAAAAAAAAAAAACACCCACACACCTAAAACAAGTGTTTTGACACATTCGTGTTGTTACAACATGAAATATTTTCAAGTCTATACAAGCTGCCAAAACCTAAAAAAAAACCAAACTCTTCTTATCTAAACATCCAAAAGCCATAAGTCCCATGTTGTTGCACTATAAAAATGAGCTATAAAAAATTAGAAAAAATAAAATACAAAAAAAAATTATGTCACTTTTATCAGTTTGCGCCAAAACAAAAAAAGGAAAAAGACACTGAAACTTGGAAAAATATATTGCCCATATAGCAAAAATTCTAAAGTGCTATAAATTCATCAAGTGTGCAATGTTGCATTGTAAACAAGCTGTTGCAATTCTATGGTTATTTGCTGCAATATACATTCAAAAATATACATTCATAAACGCAATTACTCCTACAAACACCAAAACCCAGAGAAAATATGCATATAAAGGAAAGCAAAGGGAACAAATTTCCATACCCACAGTTCTGAAAGTGAGGCTATGAGGTGGTACGTTCTTTGCTGCGATTATAAAACGACTTAAATTCTAGCTAAAGTATTGTATGTGAAAATTATGCTTTAAAGTTTCTAAGGTCGTGATAAATTTCATTCTTAGATTTTAATGGTTGCAAATGTTTTCTAGACTCAATAACTCGATTTTATATCTAAGACTAAAATATTAAGTTTTAAAAAGATAATTATCACTCAAGAAGTAAATGAAATGATCTATTGTGTCTGTTTATAAATAAAGAAAATTCGAAGAACTGTTATGAATATAAAACTACAATAACACGCTTTAGTAAAATTCCATGAACTAAATTTAGCAATCAGAAAATAAAAACAGCTCACATAGAACTAGAAGACACACAACCAAACAAATATCTAAACTAAATATTGAAAACAACAAATGTATATAATGACGTTTAAGTAAAGTTTTCTAGCGAATGCTAAAGCCACTTTCACTAGAATATATAAGCTACCTTCTAGAATATCAACAATCTAGTTTAAGTGTGACCTAGTTATCGGGAGAAGATGCAACGAGAAAAAACCAGCTTAAGTGTGAACGTTGTCGTGTAGAGTCATAAGGTTGATAAAGAGCAGGTTTTAATGAAAAGTGAATAGTTTGTCTCAAGAAATCGTGTTATTTAAATTAAAACTCTAAAGTGCTGTATGTAAATATTTTTCAATAAAAGAACTCAGTAAACTAAACGCTTATTAAAGGACTAAACGCAACAATATCGGTCTTTTTCAAGAATCTTTTTTATAGAAAAGCTGTATCGCAAAAAATTTGTGGAATATAAAAATTTGTTCACCCGATTTCGGCAATTTCACATGAATCACAACCGATTTTCATCATGATAATGAGGGGTAGGAGAAAATAGTAGCTTCTATATAAAGTAGACTTCCAATGATCATGCCAATATTCAGCTAAGGGTGTTTTGTTCATGGTAGGAGAGGCTTTTTCTGCGATCAATGTGAGGTTGGTTGTTGATAGAAATTTGAAAATTTCCGCCTTCAATTTTTACCGAAGACAATTGATTGAAGACCAATTATTAGGATTGATTACTTAAGGGCGAGCATGTTTTAGAGAATAACGTATGGATTAATCAAACACTTAAAAATTGTACGAAATTGGTGCTTAACTTAATAAAGGGCCATATGAAAATATCACTAAACTAAGTATAAGACCCAACTATAATATGCATAACCTGGCTTAAGCCAATTTAAACAACTGCGCAAATACCTAATAATCATATTTGGCAAACTATAAAGTACTTAACAAAACATTTCGTCAAGTTTCGTTAAATATCAATTGCTTAAGCAAAGTATGAAACTGATCGCACATACCGTACGGAAACAGCTGATTTTGCACCGTGCATTGTGTTACAAATACGTTAGTAAACAAATTGCTATGGAAGACGAAAGCGAATTTAATAGAAAACGTACAAAGAAAAAATTGCTTATATGACAAAAGAGATGCGCTTTATTATAACCGCAATTCAAAGAAATGAGTATGGAAAAAATTAGAAGAAAAATGCAATAAAATTGGTAAGTAATACCTTGAAAAATTTTGTTTGCTTTTTTCATATTCATACTGGTATGAATTATGTAAAGTCGCGTAGTGCAGACACAGATGGAAGCTACTACGGGAACGTTTCTGCAAGGAAAGGAAGAGGGTAGAAGCTCCATCAGGCAGCAGACAAAATATGATTATTAAACATCGTTTTTTTAATAAATATCATTTATTTAGAAAGAAATTACTTTTTTGCAAAAGTGCGAATAAAACAAATGCGCAACTGTGTATAGTAATTTCTATATTCGTGTAAGTACATTATAGTCACCTAAAAGTCTTCTATGATTTGCTTAAGTATTTGAAAAACTTTTCGTACAATTTTTGACGTTTGCTTTAGTCAGCTTATGCATATTATAGTTGGACCTTTACAATTCCGCAATGAACTTATCAACACCTAAAGTCTGAAATTTAATTTCTTTTTGGTTTGATTATTGAATTTCGGAATTATATCGCACTTTAAATAAATTTTTAGATTAATTCTTAGCAATAATTTCGTTTCTGTTTGCCTTCGGTGCAGCTAAGTGTAAATCTCACGTTTTTAGGTAAAATTTTTTGTTGCCCTAGAGAGCCAGTTTAACCAATCAGGAACATAATCATCTATTTTTGAAAAACTATATAAGTTGCAAAAAAATAATTATTAAAGTAAAATAACTGTCTTGTAAATTTGATTTTCACCTCTGTAGCTAACGGTGGCCATAGGTTTTTTTTCTATTCCCCTTATTTTAATACGTCGATGATCGTCGTTAAATCATGTTCCAATAATATTCAGACAAGAAAATAAATATGCTCAACAACCTTATAAAACTTGGGCGCTCCAACTCTAGTATTACACCTTTAAAAACTAACTTTAAATTAATTTACACCTCAGTGGACAGTCAACTACAAACTTTTACGGTAACAAAGTTCGTTCGAAACCAGTGAAGAATTTGAAGCCCATAACTTCTGTTCTTTTATAGTGTTTTAGATTTTTATTTCGTTACATGGTTGTATATGCTTTAATTGATATAAGGTCCTACCAGTTTGTAATAATAAGGCAAATAATAGCGTCCGTATAGTGAAAATCTGAGCAATAACTTGTACAATCATGCCTCCCGGTAGGACAATATTTAATAAAGACCTTAATAAGGACCTAGAGTTTATTTAACCTCATATCGCACAATTGATGGCGTGATTTTAGGCTAAGCTATAGCCAGCATATTACTCACCTAATGTAATTGTCAGCAATCTAAAGAAAGGATCATGGTTCCTGCAGTCTACTGCTTACTATTGTTCCAATAATTAGTTACCCCGGATGCCCCTGTAGGTAGGTGGTGTACTAGCTTGTAAGGCTGGGGGTTGTGGGTTAGAATCCCAACAAAGGCCCTGGTTTTTTTTCACTACAAATAAAAATTGACTGTCGTTGGGGCTGGTCAGTGATGAAGGCATGGTCACTGGTCACTGTGCTGTCTTATACGACATTTAATTTCCGTAACTATCCTTCTACTTTCACCACCTGTCTTATCTACTCTATCCCTTTCCTAAAGAATGTAGCACGGTTCATGACTAAATAGACATTATTGCCTGAAGTGCTACTTCCCTTTAAAAAAACAAAAAACAAACAAACAATTTGGTACCTGTGAGACCTTGAAAGTTATCTTCCGATTCAAAAGGTTACGCTCTCCCAGACAAACATACTCTGTGAGGTCTGCTGTAGTATGCGAAATCATAGATTTTCTAATAATATAAAAAGAATGTGAACGTTACAATTTCACCATCAACGGTACTTCAAATGGACACTTGAGAATATTGAAAACAATTTGTGCTTCACTTTCCAAAAAGTTTGTTATTAGAAACTATTGAATTCTTTTAGAACAGAGCCGCATGAACTATGTTAAATTTCGGCTGTGTTTAGCCATATTTAAGCTTCCTTAGATTCAGTAGCTTTACTGTTATACTGATTTCATTGTTATACCAATTACGCTACGTTATACATAATCTTTGCTGAATAAAATTAACCTGTTAAAGTTAAGCTTAGGAAAAATTAAACTTTCTAATTCGCTGCATATTAAAATTTACTAAGTGTTTTATTAATTCTTTCGTTTGTGTAATATCAAAATTTCTATTTGTTTTTAATTAAATATGTAACTGATTGTTTTTGTAGTAAATGTATAATTAAATCAATCATTAAGAGATAGAAGATTAGGCTACCTTCGAGCCAGGCATGGCGATCATATGTCAGAAGTTATATTTAAATTATAAAGCCAGCAGATTATCTTTTGAATAAAGTAAATTTCATATCATAAATTCAACTTTATTTAATTTCATTTCAAAGTTAAATACCACTATAATAAACACCCTTTATATTAACATTAAAGACACGTTTTATATGAAAGTTTCTTTTATGTGGCATGTTGTCGTTACTAATAGATGAGAGTATCATACCTGCGATTAATATGTAGTATTTTATATCACACTTCATGTTATACTTGCCATCAAACAAAATGCTATAAATTGTAAATACTCTTATATTTTATTTTCCTTTTTTTTTAAAGAATAATCAAGTTTTTCTTCTGTCATATAAACATTTATGATAAAAAATTTTACAAATTGTTTGGGGTGCAATGCAGCAAATTTAGAAGTTTTTCTGTTTCTCTCCTAAAATAAATTACTAACTTTAAACAAAAATAATAATAATGAATACTGTAGTTTTTTAAAGTAAGCTTTTTTTTATTAATTTTGCAAAAATTAAGTTATTGAAATATTTTGAGGTTATGAAAACATCACTAGTTATAGCTTGGAGTGACTTAAGTTAAAGGGAGAAGTAGTTTGAGGCTCGTATAGTAGTGGTAATATGAGAAACTGTTAACACAAAATTTATAAGATTTAACAAAGATTGTTGGGATTTGAACGCACGGCATTCTGTTTGAATAAACATGTTAACACATGTTGTCTTCCGAACATTGTCATCTTAGAATTTAGGAAAAACATATTATGTGAACATACCGAGCAGTAAGAAAATTCAATTATTGGCATGAAAAATTAAAGGTTTTTCTTTCTTTTTAAAACTATAAGATTTTTTAACAAGCACTTTGTTGTTGAACTGACCCACAGTACAGTTCTTAATTCATTGAGATTCTCAACAATTGAGACTATCGAAAATCACCACAAGGCGAATTTTGCGTATATATTTGACTTTGAAGCTGAACAAGGTTCAATTGGTGCAGGAATTGAAGCCGATCGACCAGTCACATCTCTGTAGATTCGGTCAATTCATTAAGGAACACTCGGCTGGTTTTTCTAAAAAACGATTTTTTTTAAACGAATCCCATTTCCACTTGTCACTTGCCACATTTGGTCTTCTAAATGCTCAATTTGTCACTGTATCCTTCCCCCGGGGGCACATGATAGTCTTTTTGGAACCTACTATTCCATTTAGACTTGTGTCTTGCGGGGTAAAAGGGAGCCCAGGCCCCTCAAAGGCTAGTAGGAGTCACCTGGATAATCCACATATTTCCACGGGAATCAGTTGCCCCAGAGTTCACTATTTGTCTCTTGAGACAATTAGCTGTTCTCTGACTGGTTATTGAGGTTAGCCCCTATATGGGAGTATCGTGGTGGTTGTGGTTTTGGACCCTCGTGAGAATTTGTGGGTCGGATCATTCAAATTAACACAATGAATGGTTCAGGTTCAGCGAGCATGAATGCTGTCGTGTTCTTGATAAAAAAGAGCTTCATGTGTTATGGACCAGGAGTTGGAAAGTCTCCAACTCTTTAGCAAGGAGTGAAGGCTGTGGTCGCAGGAGTAACCGGAGGATATACGTATTCGATGGCCTCCTGGGGCGTGGGTGATATCCAATCAACCAAGTGGTTTGACCACCATCTGATTATGACTATATAGTCGGTGCAGATGTAAATCAAATCACGCACTGTCACTGTATCCTGCGCTATGTGACTTGGAGACGTGATGGGGGTGTTTTTTCAATGATAACGATAGAAATACCATCAAGGTCATTGGATCACGCTATTGCGAGGTGAAAGAAACTCAATTTTGGCCTATTATTGACGATGTGAATAGCACTGACATGTGGTTCCAACAGGACGGTGCTAATTGTCACACAGCCAATGAAACGATCAATTTATTGTAAACCAAATTTCCCGACCGCGTAATTTCACGACAATCAGCTAAATAGCCAGCGAGATCATCTGATTTAACACCACAGAATTATTTTTTGTAGTGCTTTGTTAAGGACAAAGTCTATACGGAGCCAGTCGAAACGATTTCAGCCTTAAAGTTCAAAATCCGTAATGTGATCGACATTTTACCAAAAAGTGATTAAAATTTTTGATGCAGGAATCGATATATTTTAACGTGGTCATGGTGGACATTTGGCAGATATAATTTTTCATTCATAATTGCCAAACTTTTCTCCTTGCAATACAATAAACATGTTAATCATCTTAATCTAAATTTTTTATTTTACTTTAGGAAATACGCTTCTTATTGAAAACCCCTTAATTTTATTTTTTGCACTCATTTCATTAATTCTACTTTTAACTCTCATACAGTTTAATTACACGAAACTTTTTGCCACTAATTTAGTGTTATAACAAAAATAACTTTATTTTTCTTAAATACATCACATCATTAATATTAATTGAAAATTTCAAATTTTATTTAAAACATTTATTTTATAGAAACTGCAATAACAACAACAACAACTAAAATACAAAAATGTTAAAACACAAGAAATTGCCAAAAAAAGAGGAAAGGAAAAGTACTAGCAAGTTGCAGCAGACCAGAACAAAAGGCTCAAATTAATTTAGCACCCACACTGTCAAAAATTAGGAGCAAAAAATAAATTTTATAAAAAAAAGTCTGACAATGGTTTGTAGTATGTAATTGAGAAAAAAAACACAAATGAAAATTATTTCATATAAACGTATGTGCATACAAGGGAAATAAAAGAAAATTGTATAACTCATCAAAAGATCAAAATGGTTAAAACAAGTTTTCACAATGAACAAAAAAAAAATAAAATAAAAATTAAAAGAAGGAAAAACGCAGGCACCCTGATTTTTCTTTACAACTTCAAACACATTCAAACATTTAGCCTCAGCCACCCTAAAATAACACCAATAGAGAACAATGTATAAGGTTGCGCCTGATTGATTGCATTTAATGTACAATTTTCCAATTATACAATGGCGCAAAAATTGCAAAAAATTAAAACAAAAGAGGAAAACAGTGCAAAAAAAAATAAACAGAATTACGAAATCGAAAATCAGCAATAACATTTATTTTTTAGCCATCAACATGTATCATCTTCTTCCCAAACCTCTAGTGGTTTGAATCTTTCTCAAAATGGCAGATGAAATAGCCACATTCATTTTTAACATAATGAGTTTTAACTGAGGATTCTTTTTTATTCATTTTGATTTTATTTTCATGTTTCCTTTGAAGGGGTTTTTTTTTCTATAAGAATTGAGCCTAATTGCGGAAGTTATACGCCAGAGAATTAGTTTTATACTTTTATAAACTTTTGTTTTTTTTGTTTGTTTTAATTTTTTATTGTAATGCGCTACAGCAATACAGTGAATTCCGTAGTTTCTTTATGAACTTTCTTTCAACCAGTGACTTATTTAAATAGTCCTGCTTTTCCTTAGTGGAGAATTTTTACAGCGATATTCACCACATATCTAAGCTGAAGTTTCATACTGCCCTATGAAATTAATATTAGTTTAAGTATAGGCTTTACACTTTATGGAATAGAAAATATACTTACGTTAATTTATGGTAAATTAATTTAAAAGTAAATATTCTATGATTTTCTCATAAAATATTTATCATTTAAAAAATATATTTAAAATGTATTACTGTTTATAAAAAATTCAAGAGTCTTATATCTCAAGCCAAATTGATTAAATGAGAGTTTTGATTGAACCAACAAAGCTAACACCGAAGCTAACAAATATTAAAAAGAAGCCAAAATAAATGATTTCCCAAATTAGTTTTTAAAAATTCCATATTTACCTTTTTTGCTGCTGTCATTCCCTTCGGTAAACGCCATCGTTACTGGCTGTTTGTGTGGTACGATTTGCGAGTGCCTTCGTTTCTGCTTTATTTTCTTTAAAAACAGACAGTGACGGAAATTCAAATACCTAGTAATACAGGAGATATTGGATATACTTCTAAAAATTTTTGTGTATTAAAAACGTTTAATTAATTTTAGAAATTTAAGCTATTTTGGAACACCCGAGATTTAGCAAGTTTGAAATTACTTTTTCATTATAATAATTAGTATACAAATACGTTTAAAAAATATTATATAAAATAAACTATAAAAGACGTATAACTTTCTTCAAAAAATTATACGCAAAAATCAAAATTAATTACTAAATTACATACAAGACACTGCCTATTCAAGCTTCCTTTATAATAACCAGTATAACATGCTACTGTCTACTGTGTTGTGCAGAAAATAATATGAAAGAATAAGAATAAAATTATATTCGTCATAATCATTAGCAGAAAGCAAGAACAAATAGAGTTATAACACTAAGTTGGCAACACTTTTTTATCTGGCGGCTATTTTGTTAGCTGTCAAGTTGTTTGGAATTTCAGTCTAAATAAAATGACGCCTGCAAAACGCTAACAAATTGTAAAAAGACCCCCCGGGAGCACACTGATGTGTTTTGATGGAAATCTACCATGTGTCAGCGGGGAAAAACGGGAGCCCAGTCCCCTGAAGGCTAGTAAGGAGTCAACTGGAAGCTCCACGTTATTTCTATGCGAATC
Source organism: Trichopoda pennipes (assembly GCA_030448955.1). Lineage (NCBI taxonomy): Eukaryota > Metazoa > Arthropoda > Insecta > Diptera > Tachinidae > Trichopoda > Trichopoda pennipes. Next base: position 274,566 of record JASKUP010000068.1, on the reverse strand, counting down.
AGTAGGCCCCAGAATTTAACTATTTGGTTCTTTAGCTTTTTAGCTGTTCTCTATATGATTATTGAGGTTGGCCCTTAAGGAGTATCGTGGTGGCTGTGGTTTCGCCGCCCTTATGAATTCGATTAAGGGGCCAGGATCATCTCCCCTTTACTGAGAACCTTGGGTGAATGATTCGGACCCAGTGAGAATGTGTCATGTATGCTGGACCAGCAGTTGGATAGTTTCCAGCTCTTCAACAAGAAGTGGGGTTTGGGGGCCCTGCTTTGAAACCTCCAAAATTGCAACTAGGAATAACCTGTTGCTAGAAATTAGTCTTAGGCTTCTTAGGGCGCGGTGCACGCAACATATCGCCCAAGTGGTTTGACCACCGTCGGGTTATGGCATACACACGCTAGGTACCGACGTAAATATTATTACGCACGCCCACAACACGATTGCCGTTGATTTGGATGGCTATCTACAAGAATAAAACTGTCGTATTGAGAGTAATAATAATCCTCAAGTGCATGTTGAGACAACGCAACATCCAGCAAAACCGGCTATTTAGTGTGCTTTATGGGCTGGTGAAATCATTGCTCCGTATGTCATTCGAAACTATAGATCATCTATAGAACCATGATTACTTTCATTTTCGTTCATCAATTGAACAACCTGTGGAAGTGTGGTTTTAACAAGACGGCACAACATATCAAACAACTTGCCCCACATTTAATTTATTTAATGGGACGTTTAATAACCGCATAGTTTCACGTTTAAAATATGTAAGGTTTTCCTGGTCGGCGCTTCCAAATTGTGTAAGTTGAGTCGAAAACAAGATTGCCCTCCTTGATCAAGATTATTATAGGTAAATTTTGTTTATGCAAATAAAAAAACTACCGTATTTGGAGTAATTATCAGAGTAGCGAAGTGTTCACTCACTGTTCATACATGTATGAATATGTACATTTCATTTTTTAGCCGCTTCTTCTCATACATGTGTGAGAGACTGAAAAATATTTTGCGTTTTCTCATTTATGAATGCGATGATTTATTTTTTCCTTTCTATTCATAAGTGAAAAAATGAGAAACACACAAGTGTTCATTTTTGAATATGTACAATTTTGATAATTTTTCATAAATGAAAAGATCGTAAAAATATGTGCGTTAAGCACATATATTACAATATTAGTCAGGTATAATATACACAGCCTAAGGTATATAGAACCTGATGACGGATGTAGCGATCCAGTAAGTGGTGCACTTTAATCTGCTGGCGTCCAGTTTTTCCTGTTTTTTTATTTCAATCAGCACAAAATTTATAACAATTTTTTTCCTCAATAAAATTGAAAATTAATATGTTTTCGAACTTAAGCCGCACTAAGACTATCCATTTGCTACAATACTAAAATAGTTACACCAATAATTTCAAAATTTTACAAAAATTCCTTTTCTAAGCGTTAAGACTTAAATTGAAACTTAAACTTGAATATTACTATTAGTGCTAGTGTCATGTGGATTTTCATTATAATCACGGAATCTGTCAAAATGTATTATTTTTTGTGCCGCAGAACTCACTGTGCACTAGTATAGGGCTTGCTGTAGTCGGTAATGAAGTATACATTTTATTTTTTTAATATACAAAGTAAATAATTATTCTTATTACAATTAATGTTTGGTAGAGAAATCCAGGCATTCAAAAGACTGCTTTTATGGAAAATTTTTTTTGAGTTTGTGGAAGAGGACAAAATTTCGTACATAATCATACATAATCACTTTTAGGACGAAAAACCGATTAGCTTAAATTCCAGAGGCTTTGAAAATTACACCCAAACAAATTGTGATTAATGACAAATTTGTGATCAAGTACAAATTTGTGATCAAATAAAAATATTTCACGCAAAAAATTGTGATCAATTAAAAATTTGTGATCAAATATAAATTTGTGTTCAAATAAAAATATTTCGACTTATTTGGATGCAGACTTAAAAAAAAATTTAAAAATTGTTTATAAAAAATTATACTATTTGTTCTTAAAGTAGTCGTTTTTGATGTCAGCAAATCTGTTGTAAAGACTTTTTAGCATTTTATGCCATATTGATGAAGTCGAAATATGTAGGAAGGTTTCTAAGGTGTTTTTAGTAATATCCGTCAAATGGCATTTTGCTCTGCTCTCAACGAGGTGACGCAATTTTTTTTAATTTCCATCTTGTGATGTTTCGGAAGCAACCTAAGAAGTATGTCGGTAAGCTATCATCAGCACGTTTTTCGTAGAGAGACTTCCCTTTCACTATCAACTCATACACCATTTTGACGTAAGCAAGTTGATGGGCCCCGATACGGACACGGCATTTACCAGAGTATAGGATTGTGCACTCGTTATTAAAATTTACTGCTTACTCGGTATTAATTTTTCTCAGTTTAAGGGAGCGGCTTATCTAACGAGTTTAAAATACATTCTGGAAAGCGAAAAAGTTGCTTCCTTCTTTCGAATTTCCTATTTCTTCTTAAAAAACTTTCACGTTAAATTTTCCACCCCACACTTTTATTTTGCAAATAAAAGTAGCAAAAGAGCCTTTTGTAGATTAGATCTATGTAGAAGAACTTAAATGATACAATTAATTTCCCTAGTCATAGAACAAAACGGCTTTGTTTTTAATGTACCGGCGTACAACCGAACCACCTACATCACATGTAAATTAGGGTTAAGGAAGACTCATAAAATGTTCGCTGGAACAAACATATTTCTTTAGATCGCAAAAGAAATTTTCAAGCACTTTGAATTTCCGAAATGGTCCAGGAGATATTTCATTTCATCTAATTTCTTGCTATTTATAAAGGGTCCGCCAAATAACTTTTTTTTTTGGTTTTAAATACTATAAACAAAACTACTAAATATTTTTTTATTTAAAAGTGCAATCCTTCCGGTAATAATGGAAAATAAATTTATTCAAATAGCTGCCTCGGCTGGCCATGCAGAAGCCTACACGATCGGTCCAATTTTTAAGCACATTATCGATTGTGTGCAGCTGTATTTTACCAATGGCTTCACGAATATTGTCCTTTAAAGCGTCAAATGTGATGGACTTGTCGACGTAACACTTATCTTTGACGGCACCCCACAAATAATAGTCCAACAGTGTCAAATCACAGCGCCTAGGTGGCCAAATGACATCAGCTCTGCGGCTGATAATGCGATCTTCAAAAATAGGGCGCAAAACATCGAGTGTAGCTTCCGCAGTGGCGGCGTCCCGTTGAAACCAAATGTTTCCAATATCCTTCTCTTCAGTTTTCGTGAACAAAAATTTGTTCAACATGGCCCAATAACGATCGCCATTGACTGTAGCGGCCACTTCTTGTTCATTTTCGAAGAAAAATGGCCCAATTATGCCTCTGGACCAAAATCCGCACCAAGCAGTGTCTCGTTTTGGGTGCGTCGGCTTTTCAATGTATGCGTGCGGGTTTTCTGTGCCCCAAATGCGACAGTTTTGCTTGTTTACATACCCGCCAAGATCAAAATGAGCTTCATCTGAAAAGATGTTTTTTTTGCAAAATCAGCATCTTCTGTAAGCCGATCGCAGGCCAACTTAGCGAAGCGAAAACGCATTGGATGGTCACTTGGCTTCAACTCCTGAACCAATTGGACTTTGTATGGCGTCATACCAAGGTCTTTATGCAAAATTCGTCGCAATGATGTCTCTGAAATGTTCAATTGTTGAGAACGACGGTGAATTGATGTTGATGGCGCTTCACGCACACTTCCTGCCACAGCAGCAATGTCCTCGGGAGTACGCACTGTTTTTGGCTTTTCACGCTTTGGTTTATCAATGAAAATGCCAGTTTCTTTTACTTTTTTTATCAGATAACGAACATAGGGAGCTGACGGTGCTTCTCTGCTTCCAAAATCTGTACGCCATTTTCGCACACATTCTGCAACATTACCATGACTTTCAAAGTAATGTCGCAATATTTCCAACGTTGTTCAAGCGTGTACACAACCATATTCGTTCAGCGGAAGGATAAAACTAATTATCTGTCAAATCAAATATGAGCTTAGTGTTACTATTCACGAAATAAGCACTAATTGAAAAAAAAAACGTTAGGTGGCGGACCCTATATTATATACATAACATCGCTGAAAGAATAGAACTCTCATATGTGGTAAGTTACTAGAAAGATTAATTTGTAATTATTTGACAGCTTACAGGGTGATGTCGGTCTTGGGCAACAATTGGTTTTCCAACACTATTGATTCACTAAACAAGTTTCACATAGTCTCAAAACTGTATTCAAACTAAATCAGAAAATTTATTCCTGAACCACATAAATTCCTGTGCGCAATTAATTTTTCTTTAAGAGGCCTGTCGTTTTTTGTCATTAGTGCATTGTATTACAGTGAGAATTTGTTTGTTATATGAACAGTTCGTGTATAGAAAAAACTCCCTGCAAAGGATTTTTCCTTCATTATCATTACGTAGAGTTCATTCCTTATTTTCATTGTTCCAGCACATGTCCTTGTAGCAGTAGTAGTCATTTTGTGAGCACTTTACGAAAAATATTTTATTTAAAATTTTTAAAATGAATTCCAGAGTAGGGATTAACTGTGATAGATTTTGAGTCATAAAAATTGATTTTGGGTCATAAAAATTCATTTTTTTTAATGTAGAAAAACCTTATTTTATGCAAAAATAAAACATCCTAGAACGAAATAAGCTGGACTTAAACCTGTGGCCACTATTTAAGTCATTTAAAAAATCAAAATCATGTTAAAAACAAAACAAGTTTTACATCTCATACTAAAGATTTAATACCTTTCCATTCCCTAGCCCATCGATATTGAATGAAAAAATCTCTCATTAACCAGTAACAATAATCTTTCGTTTCCCGTTTTTGTTTTTGCTTATTGCTTTCAGTTTTCATTATACAATCGTTTTATTAAGATATAAAACACAAAAGTAAAAAAAAGAAAGAAAACGGAGAAGAATAAAGGCAAGAAGATTGCATAAAAATAGCAATTAGTGTCTATGAATAAAAGTTGTGTAAATCACGATTAATGAACATTAACATGACCAAATGACTTTGAACAATACAAATTGTTCCCATGTCTTGTTTTAAAATACGATTTAATTTCTGGCTTCTTATTCTTCTTTTATTTTTTTTTCTCCAACTATCAACTCTATAAGTTTCTGCTTCTTCTACATATTTTTGCTTAATCCTTGCAAAATCATTTTGCGTTAAACTTGCTGTGAGCTTGTAATTGTATGATTCTGGATTGTAAAGTTTTATTTCTTGTTATTGTTTTTTATTTTAATTGACCATCGAGACCATATTTTTGTTATTTTTGTAATTTGGTTATTCTGCTGCTATTAATCACTAGTAAGTTTATTTTTATGGACATCTCTTAATTGGACATTAAAAAATACTAAAAGACAAGAAGGCTTAAATTTCAACCAATTATTCTGGTTTACATCCAAAATGTATAAAGTTTTTATTGCATGTTACGGGATTATATAGCGGGTGGTGATAGCGAAAAAAAACATTCCGAAGAACTTTTTAAAACCCAGGGAGATAAAGCTGTAGAATTTATTATTACTTGCCGTTGATAACTGCTTGACGATAGTGAAAAAAATATATAACTTTTTTCAGCACCTGTTAATTAAATGCCTCTGATGATTTGTTTAAAATTTTAAAATAAAATAATTATCAGTAAAAAAAGTAAACGAACCGACCTATTACATCTTCTATAAACAGCATTACTTTTCTAAGACACAAAAGACAACAACAACATGCTAATTATAAATTTCAGGAGAGAAGATAGACAACAGAAAACAAAAACCAAAACACACGTCCAAACAGACGTCTACACTGAATGATAACAACAAAAACAATATGAATTGATGTTAAAGTACAAAATTTTTACATATACCAGAATCGCTTAAAACAGATATATAAGCACCAACTGCCGACCGAATGAGTTGAATTCAATATGAGACATCTTTGAGAATAGACAACAAAATAATAAGGCATCTTTTGAGACGTTACAGTGGTAAAGTTACCATCGTGTTTATTTTGTGTGTATTTAAATTGAATAAATCGTGTAATTTGATGAAAAGAGTCTAGAGTGTTGTGCTATTATTTTGCAAAAAAAGAATTCAATAGAGCAAAAGATTTATTAGAATGAGTAAACGTAACAATATTAATAAATAAACTAAAAGTTTATTTCTATTTTTTAATGGAATTTTTTTTATTCATGCCCAAGTTATACTTCGTATAATATAAACGCTCATCTTCACATCATTATTGCCAACTGCATGTGCATCGGATCCAATAATTTTGTAAACATCTATATTGATATCTATAGCACTAGATTTTTTTTTTTAAGAGAAGTAGTACTTCAGACAACAATGCCTATTTAGTCAAGTACCGTGCTACATTCTTTAGGAAAGGGATAGAGAAGAGATGAAACAGTGAAACACGAGAAAGTAGAAGGATAGTCGGAAATTAACTGTCATATAAGACAGCACAGGGACCAGTGGTCATGCCTTCATCACTGAGCAGCCCCACCGACAGTCAATTTTTATTTTTGTAATGACTGACAAACTAATACACTACCTACTAGCCTACAGGGGCACCTGCCCCACTTGTGACCTGGTTGTGGAAGTCTCTTGCAAAACTATAAAGCTATAAAACCGTAAATTTATGAATTTTAAAAACATTTTCAATGTCAATAGATATGTTAATACACAAATTCATGACTTATTTCCTCTCACTTTTATACGTACGTATTCTGTCGACTTCTGCATCTCCCTCTCAGTATAACCAAGAGAAAAGTTCGGGAACTATGAATGAAAAATGTTATGTAGCAAATGTCCATCACGACCACGCTGACAAATTCCGATTCTTTCATCAAAGTTTTTAATCAACTTTGGCAAAATGGTGGTCCTACTTCGTTAATTACATCACAGACTTTGAGTTTAAAACTCTGTCCTTAACATTGTCCCACAAAAAATAATCCATTGGTGTTAGATCACACGTTCTGGCTGGGCATTTAGCGTTTTATTGGCTGTGTGACATGTGGCACCGTCCTGATGAAACCACATGTCAGTGATATCCACGTCTTCAATAATAGGCCAAAATTGAGTTGTCAGCATCTCGCGATAGCATTATCAGGCTCATTTTCGAAAAACGGCATAATCACCCCGCCAGACCGCATAGCGCACCATACAGAGGCGTCTTGATTATACGAAAGTTTCTCAACAATCGCTCTAGGATTGTTAGAATCTTAAATGCGACAATTTTGCTTGTTGACATACCTCGACAAGTGAAAAATGGCTTCATCTGAAAAAATGATTTTTGCAGAAAAACCAGCCGATTGTTCCTGAATGAATTGGCTTCAATTTTTGCACCAAAATTTCGCAAAAGTCGCCATGTGATGATTTTGGATAGCCCCAATTGTTAAGAACGTCAAGGATATGACAAATTTAGATCTGCTTCAATACTGTGGCTCATTTGAGCCTGTCGACAGGAGATTATGTTGTCTGAAAATATTACGAATCTTACGAAAAGTAAATTTAACAGAATCACCCATTTGCATAGTGGTTTTAATTATTTTAATGCGATTGTCGTGTGACATTTAATTCACTGTAGCAATTACTAATGCATCTACTACGAATACATCAAAAAACTAAAAGTCAAAACTGTCATGTTGCCACAATTAAAAAATAAAGCGGTGATAATGTTTATGGATTTATCAATTCAAACAAAAGTGAGCTTCATCGTTAAACATAACTCACTAACGAATGTCGGGATAAGAAGGAACCTTTTTGTTTAGTCTATTGAACAATATTAATCTCTTGATAACTGACATAACAGCCGTCAGTTAATAATTTCTATACTTCTAGAAATAACACCCAAGATAAGTTAATTTCATGTCCAAAACTATACTCAAGTCTTTTGTCATTATACATGTCAGTGGCTAAGGGTGCTAATATTCTAGTCTATGCCTATGTTTATGTCAGTATTGTTGCGCATGCTAATATAAATTTATTACTGGTTATTTACACGTCCCTATCTTGACTGCATGCTTATGTCAATGTTCATCTTAGTATCTATATTAATATCTTTATTAGTGTCCATGTCAAACAGTAGGTCTACATTAATCTGCATATGTAAATGCTTATCTCGATAGTTATAACAAGATTCATTTCAGTATCACAGTATCACTTAATGAGATTGTATGCAAATATATGCTTTTGTTACTACTTATTTCTACTAAAGTTTAGTTTTAATACTTTTTACTTTTACTATTTCCCGTCCTAACTGGCTGGTTTGTTGTCAAAGGCGTGCGCTTTCGATGCGAATGCATCATTCTCAAGCCGCGTTGTGGTTTGTACTGGTAAGTCAGTGGTGGCGTTTAGTTTTAAGGCTGTTTTTCTAGGTTTACATTACACTTTTTGATATATCTGCTATTGTGTATGTCAAGTGTATATCAGGGTCTTTATTCATATCTGGTTTTCAATTTCTCTCTACGCAAGTGTCATGCCTTTGCTCTTGTCAATGTTATTTCCATGCCTTTAGTCATCTTAATATGTTTACACTTTTTTGCTTATTTGCCATTTGTGTGTGTCTGGTTTTTACTGGTTTTTCAATTTCTGTCGACCCATGTGCCATGCCTTTGCCTGTATCAATATTATGTCCATGCCTTTAGTCATCTTAAAACTTGAGAATATGTTTAACGTATGTATGTATGTAATATTAGTATCTAAGATTGGAATTATATTAATGTTCGTATCTATGTCAATATGGATATCAGTATCAATACCGATAAGCCTTTGTTAATGTGAATATATCTGCTTATGTAAAATTTCGTATGTAAGTTCATGCGTGTTTTATTATTAATATTTATATCAGCATTTAAGTTAAAGGGTTTCTAAGAGATTTCCTTAAAAAATTATCGAGGTGCTACCAACTGCACTAATTACAATTACCTTTAATCACAATAAAAATTATATTCAAATTAAAATTAACAGCGAACTCTATCACGCCGTAGCCAAGACTGATTTTTCTTTGTTGCTTTTCCCTTAATACCACTTCTGCATATCACATTCCACCAACATGCACGAGTCGCTGAACGCTGATTCGATATCATTATTTTCTGCAAGCGAGCAATACGCAATTGGGCCGGATGCGAGTGTTAGTTTGTTGAACTGTTGACTATCACTTTATTGATGCATGCAGAAGTTCGATGACGAACAATTGCTGATCAAGCCAAATTGGGTTGGCCGGCAGTATTGCCGCTGTTGAAAACTTATATCTCAATACCTATATTAAACTGCAAAAAAATATCTCTATTTTCATGTGACCATTAAAGATAATGACGGTGTAAACATCGATTTATTTTGTTTAAGAGAAGTAGCACTTCAGGCAACAACGCCTATGTAGTCAAGTACCGTGCTACATTCTTTAGGAAAAGGATAGGAGAGAGATGAAACAGGATAGTCGGAAATTAACTGCCGTATAAAGACAGCACAGCGACCACTGACTATGCCTTCATCGCTGAGCAGCCCCACCGACAGTCAGTTTTTCTTTTTGTAGTGAAGAAACCAAGGTCTTCGTTGGGAATCGAACCCACAACCCCCTTACTGACAAGCTAGTACACTACCTACTAGCCTACAGGGGCACCTGTTTAGTTTCATATCTATTTTTATAAATTTTTATGTTCTATATCAGACTACAAGCGTGTTATCTATTTAAATTCAATGTCTTTAATTATATCACAGCTTTGCTCACATTCACCTTTGTGGTCACTATGAAGGCTATGTGAAAGCTTCTGTTAATATCTATTCCCATTTTTGCACTCATCTCAATGTCAGTATGATTGTAGTTATTCATATCACTGCCAATGTCCATTGTACATCCATTTTTGCTTAGGAAAATGTCTTTGATTCTGTTTATATCTAAAATTTTACATAGTTCTACTAAATGATATTTCTAATGTTAATGGTAATCTTAGTATTTATCCTTCGAGGTATATAGTCGGGTAAAGACTAAGCCAGTTCAAAAACAAACTACCTTGATTTCTTTTTGAAGATGACATAGATTTCCCCTTCCATAATATAACTCTAGTGACACTAATGTATCTACGACTGCATCGAAAACTAAATAATTGAATAAACAAATATAACAATTTTCTAAATTGTCACATGGCATCACACTCATTTCTTATAAAATATTTTTGTTCTAAAGCAATTTTCTTTAAATCTAATTTATCAGTCATGTGTGAAAAAGCTGAACAAATTTCCACAAATAATTATTGGTATTATGAGACAAAACTACAAAGATATAAATCGTAATTGCAGTTTCGTCTCTGATGACTGCTGATTAAATAAATCCAAACATTTTATCTAGATGTGCTTGTTATTTTCTAGTGACAATTTTCCTGTCTTTATTTTTTTTAGCATTAAAAGAATTACAAACATTCATGATGAATGAAGGCATAAAAAAACATGAACATGGCTCTTGTGGCGGCCGTTGTGTAACCCCTCACCCCGTCCTCCAACAAAAAATAAAACAAAAAAAGTAAATAAATACGCATTTAAACATGCGAAAACATGAACATGCCCATGTTCCTTGTACAACTTTGTAAGGATTTCAAACAATTTTAACATCTATTTCCGCTAGAGAGAACACATTACAAATGAATACAAGTACGCATACCAAACGAAGGTACAGACAATTACTAATACCTGAAACCGTGTGTGGTGTAATAGATTAAAGTTTGTCTTGAAAATTTGTTTCATTTCTATTCAATGTGTAGCATTTAAAATTGATATCAAGCAGGTTTAATACGAGTAGTTATTTTCTGAAATGGAATGCTGGAACCAAAAATAAATTTAGTAATCGAATTGTAAGTAGTTGTCATGGGTTTTACGAGCATGATTTGAATTGTATGAAGTTAATAACGATATTGACTTAGACATAGGGAAAGGCATTGATATAGAGGTGTTTAACAGATCATTAAATTGAAAAGTGGCCGACAACTTTCATTTAAACCAATTTCCGTTACTTTAATCTCAGGGGCTTAGCAAGAATATTTGCCGAACATAACAAGCAAATATTAGGCATTGTTTTTATATAGGTAGAGAAAGTAAGGTTGGCAACACCTTTTAGCCTTCAAGCTCTTATTTTTCTTCTGTAGCGAAAACAAACACCCCTAGATTGGTAGGCTAAGTACACTACCTACTAGCCTACCGGGCAGCTTTAATTTCTAGAAAGCCCATGTTATCAAAAATTAACTGTCGTATCAGGCAGCACAGCGACCAGTGACCATGCCTTCATCACTAAGCAGCCCCACCGGCAGTCAAGTTTTATTTTTGTAGTGAAAAAAACCAAGGTCTTTGTTGGGAATCGGAATCACAACCCCCAGTCGTATAAGCTAGCACACTACCTACTAGCCTACAGGGGCACCTAATCAGCTCTTTAGGTATTTGTGTTTGTCATTTCAATATGTATATACTGGCGTTTTAAAACCTCTTACAAAATATTCAAATTGAGCTTAAAACAAGGTTGCTTCATAAGCGAATTTTATTTAGCGAAGTGATTCTCACTTTCGTTGGAATGGATACGTTAATAAGCTGCCGTATTTGTAGTGATAATAATCCTCAAGTATATGTTAAGAAACCGTTCCATCGAGGAAACTGGTTATTTATTATGCTTTAAAGGCTGATGGAAGAAACGTTGCTATTTAGAATGTTGCAGTGAACGGTGGACCCTGTAGAGTCATGATCACTGTCTTCTTCATTCATCAATTGAAAAACCATGATATGCAGAAGCTATAGTTTCAAGAAGGTGGCACAACATGTCATACAGTACAAGTCACAATTGATTTATTGAAAGAGGCGGTAGCTAACAGCATAGTTTCACGTTTCCAAACCGTGAGTTCACTCCCGAGATTATAAGATTGCTATGTTTTACAGGCTGGTGGAAAAAACGATGCTGGTTAGAATGTTACAGTCAATGGTGGACGGTATAGAGCCATGATTACTTTCCATTCTGCTCAACAATTGAAAGACCATGATATGCAGAAGCTGTGGTTCCAAGAAGAAGGTGCATCATATCAAACAGCATATGATACAATTGATTTTTTTTTGTTAAGAGAAGTAGCACTTCGAACATAACAAGCAAATATTAGGCATTGTTTTTATATAGGTAGAGAAAGTAAGGTTGGCAACACCTTTTAACTGGCGGCCATTTTTTTAAAAGAGAAGTAGCACTTCACGCAACAATGCCTATTTAGTCAAGTACCGTGCTACATTCCTTAGGAAAGCGACAGAGAAGAGATGAAACAGGTGGTGAAAGTAGAAAGATAGTCGGAAATTAACTGTTGTACAAGAAATCACAGCTACCAGTACCATGCCTTCATCACTGAGCAGCCCCACCGACAGTCTTCGTTGAGAATTGAACCCATAACCCCCAAACTGACAACCTAGTACACTAGGGGGCACTTATTGATTTATTGAAGTAAATATTCGGTAACGGCATCGTTTCAGGTTTCAAAGCCATGAATTGCCTTCTAAGATCGTACGATTTAACACCGCTATGCCATTTGCTTTGGGGATATATCAAGTGGCTAGCATATCCCGATAAGCCTGAAATTATTGACCATTTTTAGGACAACATTCTCCTGAAAAATTGAACCACCACCTAGAATACGTCCGTGTCATGATCATCAAAAGTTATATTATCAAAAGTACTGTATAAGTTATATTGCCAGTATATTACCTTCCGACTAAAGTGAATTTCATGGTAATTTCAAAGATTCACATTTGTATTTTCATTTGCTTTTCAAAGTAATATACCTCTATAAAAACACCCTTTACAAGAAACTAAGAGCAACACATAAAGTATCTACCTACCGGGATAAAAAAAATTATTCTCTAGCCACCTACCTTATCAACCATGATCAGCATTTCGCTGGTTTTGGTAAATATGACCGCATAAATCCGCTGTCAACTTTATCCCTAACTGGATATTCCAAACCTTAGTAGCCAAAACGTAAGCCTTGATATTTTTTCATATAAAAACAGAAATGAATTTGAAAGCAGAGTCGAGTTATAGAATTAGGTAAATTCTAATTTAATCTCGTTAAGACACAAAGGGTTTTTGAATTGAAATACAGCGTTAACATGTGGTGATACAGTTGTAGCTGTAGGTGGAGAACCAACTACACTTTCCCAAACTCAATATTATTGTCCATGGTTACATATATTTTTGTTGCTGGTCAATTACTTATTGTACCTTCAAAAATATTAAACTGCAAAAACAGAATTAATCGGTGATGTGTGGGGGTTTGACTTACAAGGCAATAATTCTTCTTCTTAGTCGGTTGTAACTACGATTATTTGTTATGTTGTTGGCTGGGAAGTGGGATGTATTTTTAGCTATCTCGTGAATGTAATACGAACTTGGCTTTAACTAATATAAATATTAGAGACAGATAGTAGTAAAAATGCGTGGAATTATACTTTGGCGCCTTTGAGTTTTTACAAAACTTGGAATGGAGGCAATGCTCCACAACTGAATATTATAACGTCACGTATTTTAGAATTGCATTAATAAGATAAAAACTTTTAGTCAAGTCTAAGCATAGAGCATATAACAGTAAGTTCGTATTTATTGCTTTCAACTTCGTTTACATCAGAATTACTTCTATATGGCTCTTCCAAGTCAAACGTCTCGCCAAATGAAGGCCGATGTATTTGATTTCCTAAAGCAGGCTTGGAATACAGGGCATTATCCTCTTTACAGACGGAATGTGTAAATACTTATATGTGTTAATCTAACTAAGATTATTTATTATTTTATTTTTTGTGATCATTTTTTCAATAGAAGTGTCTGCAAATATCTGGATGCTTGATGGAATCTTTCATGATTACAAAAAAAGAAGCTGTGTAGTTGGCAAAGTTTATTGTTGGACACGAATACTGGTTGGATTGTTAGACATTAATTGTTTAATTTACGATATTCCGAAATATTCTTCTTTTTTCGAAAACCCATGGCCATCTAATAATCCAGCAGCTTAAAGATATTTTATAGTTTCTTTCTTAATGTTAATATTGATTTTAGTGTAAAGTTTTATGTTACCAGCGATGAAATTATCAATTCATTTCCATATCCGTGTTTATTTTCACATCAATAGTCCTTAGCGGATCACTGTAAATTAACTCAGCACTCAGAACTGCAGCAAAAACTGCATAAGATTTGATGTTGACGTATTTTGGCCACAAACATTTTGAGATCTAATGTAAGGTATACATTCATGGCACCTATAGGGACACCCTTTATATTTGAGTTTTTAATAAAGTCAAAGTAAAAATAAAGTGGGTAAAGGTATATTCATTTTGTAAAACTTTAAAATTTTCGATACATTACAATGAAGTATCTTATATTGGAACACCCTTTATTCCTAAAATTTATTACATTTTTTCAAAATGGACCCAATCTGTAATCTAAATAAAAACCTATAGAAAATTGTTTCTAATTAGTTTAAACGAATGAATTATTAACCTTCTTCTTTTCTGAAATCATTTGAAAATGAATAAATGAATCATCCAAAGATGGGGACAAGGGCCCACGATTAGAATTAAAAATATATACCATGCTACTTTTAATATTAACATCTCTTACTTTCTTATTCGATTCCTTGCTATAATAAAGCAAACTTTTTCCATCTTTAGCTTGTTAAAACACTTACACACACACACACTTACATAAATATATGTTTCAACAATTCATTCATTCGTTCATTTCTTTATTCATTCGCACAATGTCTCGTTAGTAAATTATTATTATTTTTGTTGTTGTTATTGTGCTTGAAAGTTGATGTAATTTTCAGCTCACCTGGGTGCAAAATATTCTTTTATAAACGTGTGTCACATGTTAACGATTGTAAACGTGTTTGCTATTCCGTTGGAAAACAAAACACATTCAAAACATTAAAACGATTTTAACAATTTTATTAAATTGAATTTATCACACATTTACACGATGCCTCTCACAGTTGTTGCTGTCATTAGACAGAACAACGATACTACGCGACGGAAGCATCTAAAAGATTCATTTGAAGAGGAAATTATTTCTAATACTTGTTGCATTTAATGTCGCAACAAACTTATTACTGGAAAAAGAAAAGTTAAAAACATTGTGATTATATGTAAAGGGGGTGGCATTTTTAGTTTGTAAATAGTAAGGTTGACATGTGATAAAGATGGAGCTAAATTTTAAAGTTTACTTTAGAAGTTTTCAAAATAAAGTCGGATCTGGTCTAAGTTAAAACGTTTTCTTCTGTTATTAACATCAAGACCATGGCTTTTTAGCTTATATTTTTCAAAAGCCACTTTTTATCATAAAGAAAACAGAACAGCAATGAACAGCCTGATGTTTCAAGATAAAAATGGAATTGGTCCTTCGAACAACGTTTTCTTCTCTTATAAATATCAAGGACATGGGTGTTTTGAGTCTATTTTTCAGGACTTACTTTTTGTCATTAAGGAAACAGAACTGGTTAGTTCATCAATGAACTTGAAGCTTGAAGTTTCAAGATAAAGACGGAGTTGGTCCTTCGAGCAATGTTTTTTTCTCTTATATATATCAAGGACATGGTTGTTTTGAGTCTATTTTTCAGAACTTACTTTTTGTCATAAAGGAAACAGAACTGGTTAGTTCATCAATGAACTTGAAGGTTGAAGTTTCAATATAAAGACGGAGTTAGTCCTTCGAACAATGTTTTTTTCTCTTATAAATATCAAGGATATGGGCGTTTTGAGTCTATTTTGCAGAACTTACTTTTTGTTATAAAGGTAACAGAACTGGTTATTTCAGCAATAACCTTGAAGCTTGAAGTTTCAATATAAAGACGGAGTTACTCCTTCGAGCAATGTTTTTTTCTCTTATAAATATCAAGGATATGGGCATTTTGAGTCTATTTTTCAGAAGTCACTTTTTGTTATAAAGAAAACAGAACTGTATAGTACAGCAATGATAAGCTTGAAGTTTCAAGATAAAGACGAAGTTGGTCCTTCGAACAATGTTTTTCTCTCTTACAAATATCAAGGACATGGGTGTTTTGAGTCTATTTTTCAGAAGTCACTTTTTGTTATAAAGAAAACAGAAATGTATAGTACAGCAATGATAAGCTTGAAGTTTCAAGATAAAGACGAAGTTGGTCCTTCGAACAATGTTTTTCTCTCTTACAAATATCAAGGACGTAGGTGTTTTAAATCTATTTTTTAGAACTTACTTTTTGTCATAAAGGAAACAGAACTGGTTATTTCAGCAATGTACTTGAAGCTTGAAGTTTCAAGATAAAGACGAAGTTGGTCCTTCGAACAATGTTTTTCTCTCTTATAAATATTAAGGACGTGGGTGTTTTGAGTCTATTTTTTAGAACTCACTTTTTGTTATAAAGGAAACAGAACTGATTAGTCCAGCAATGAAAAGTTTGAACGTTGCCACCTTAGGAGGCCTTATAAAATGTAGCCTGAAGGGCAACGTATAATTTTAAGTAATCCCACAAATTAATTTTCAAATCCAATTCACTTTTTAAGTCTTAATAGATTTGTGTTTGGATTCATATTTCACGAAGTGCTTTTATTATACCGTTAATACTTCAATTATCCTTTTTAATCGCCTTTAATATCATATCTAAAAAAGTGAATGTTTTTAACACACGTGACATTTCTATTTATTTCTTTCTTTCTTCTTTCATTTCTCATCCCACTGCTGGAGCTTGAAGCGAGAAGTTTCTTGAAGTGATGCTTTTGATTTGCTGTTATGTGTGTTGATGCAAAAATAAGCAAGGACACGCAAGGATAATTTAACTCAAACATTCTTTTTTGCAAAATTGTTGCTTTCTTGTTTGTTGGAGCATTTGATATTTAATTGGTGATACAAATAAAAGAAAGAAATTGCAATGTCGTTATTAGACTGCGAATGGAATGTAAGATTCAGATTGAGGAATAAATTGAAAGAACAAGGCTTATTTTTAATTGAATTGCATAAGTTTTTGTCACTATTAATTTCAAGAAAATTAAGAAAAACACTAAAAACTGCTTTTAGAATTCTTAGAATATAAAATTTGTGCTATTTGAACTCTCGCAATTGCCTTATATTTTATTGTTGGTATTGCGAGTTCCAAATATAAAGGCAAAAATCCTTAATAACGCTTCTAGATACTGAAGGTTTTTCATTATCCTTTTCATGATCTGTTTGAGCTGTTAAGTCATATTTACCTTGCAATTGGCAGTGGATTGAAAAAAGAGGACATAATAGAGATAAGGCACCATGTTATCAATCTGTGATTTGCTTTCGGATACTTCTCGTACTAAAACTTAGTTCGTGTTGGGCGGACTTAAGAACATAACAAACGTTTGCTTCTACTTTAAATTTGCTGATTGCCTCTGCGGTAATTAAAAACTTTACTGATCTTTAAAAGTTTACCTCCTCCAATTTTAGATAAGATAGTGAGGACAAGGTAGTCGTACGAATATGAAAATCGCCATATTGACAATTTATTCTTATATATTGAGTTCATCTACCCAAACGAGGAACATTAACAATCTTTTTGCAACAAAATATGAGTAACAATGGATGGCATAAAGATGCCTTATTATCATATCACTTGAAACTGATGGCATCTGATGTTAATTTGGGATTGAAAGAATTTATCCAAGAATTTGCATAAACTTCAAACTATTAGATCACAGCCCCTAATCTTCGTCAAAGATGCAAAACGTGATTTAAATGTCCCTTAATTCAAATCACGAACTCAGCTCATGGAGAACAGTAAAAAATAATATGCTTTATGAAAGCTTAAACCCAGAATTTGATTAGCAAATGATATGATATGATAGTTCTTTACCTATTTGCAATAGAAACAAAGGCATCAAACATTTTCTTGTGAGCGATTCCGAATGATTTTGATAAGGTCCTTGTTAACCACCAAAATCCCTGCAACCTAAGCTAAGAAGTTAAGCAAGTAGCTTGAGATCCCAACTTACAGAGATAAATATTGAGATATATGAGATGTTAGAAAATGCGTACTTAGAAATTAACGTGATAGAAGTTTAGCGGAGTCCAACTTGTACCAAAATGAAAATTCCGCAAAGTACTTCACTCTAACTTGATACAGAATAGAAATATTTTGATACCTTGTGAAAAGGAAATTGACAGCTATCACTAGAAAAACAGCTTAAAAAATCGATAGCGATTGTGACAGTCATAATAAAGAATGAAGAAGCTTTCCGGAGAAAGGCTACTAAAGGGCTGTCACGGCACCAAGACTTTAAGATATTTTTGGTGGAAAAGATTAGAATAGTAATAAAAATTTAAGAATTTCTCTATGGAGGTATCACATACAGTTTTCTTTCTCTGGTATTCCAGAAGCTGAGTGTGATTTGAGTGGGGCTTTGAATAGCATTAAAATAACTTCGGTGAAAATTTAACTCACGATTCGTACTTAATATATGAGAATTTCGCTAAGGAGGTATCCTTATTAGTTTTACTTTCTCTGTCGATCCAAAAGCTGTATTATTTAAGTGTAGCTTCGAACAACGTTAAAATAAGTTCGGTAAGAATTTAACTCACGTTTCGTATTTACACTTTAAGAATTTCGCTACGAAGGTATTTTAAAAACTTAACTTTCTCTGGTGTTCCAGAAGCTGGGTGTCATTTAAGTGGAGCTTTGCATAACGTTAAAATAAGTTCGGTGAATTTAAACTCAAGTTTGGTACTTAAACTTGAAGAATTTCGCTAAGAAGTATTACATAAGTTTTAATATCTCCGGTGTTCCAGAAGCTGAGTGTCATTTACGGTGAGCTTCAAATAGCGTTAAAATAACTTCGGAGAAAATTTAACTCATGATTCATACTTATCACATAAGTCTTACTTCTTCTGTTGTTTCAGAAGCTGAGTGTCTTATAAGTAGAGCTTCGAATAATGTTAAAATAACTTCGGTGAAAATTTAACTCACGGTTCATACTTACACTTTAAGAATTTCGTTAAGGAGGTATTATATAAACTTAACTTTTTCTGGTGTTCCAGAA
Source organism: Trichopoda pennipes (assembly GCA_030448955.1). Lineage (NCBI taxonomy): Eukaryota > Metazoa > Arthropoda > Insecta > Diptera > Tachinidae > Trichopoda > Trichopoda pennipes. The sequence continues at coordinate 255,490 of JASKUP010000068.1, read as the reverse complement.
GCTGAGCGTCATTTAAGTGGAGCTTCGAATAGTGTTAAAATAAGAAGGTGAAAATTTAACTTACGTTTGTTACTTAAAATTTAAAAATTTCGCTAAGAAGAGACCACATAAGTCGTCGATCTAGAAGCTGTGTTATTTAAGTAGAGCTTTGAACAGCTTTACTTTTCGCTAAGTTATTTGCTTTAGACTACATTTTAAAAGGCCTCCTAGGATAGGAGCATCCAAACTGTTCGTTGCTAAACTAACCAGTTCTGTTTCCTTTATAACAAAAAGTAAGTTCTGAAAAATAGACTCAAAGCTTCCATGTCCTTGAAGAGAAGAAAACATTGTTCAAAGAACCAACTCCGTCGTTATCTTGAAACTCAAGCTTGGTACTTAAACTTTAATAATTTCGCTAAGGAGGTATTATATAAACATAACTTTATCTGGTGTTCCAGAAGCTGGCTGTCATTTAAGTAGAGCTTAAAAATTTAATTAATGCTTGGAATGGATAAAATTGGATAAATTAAAGTCATTTACCGCATAGATAAGGCCAATGGCAACTAAGACAGTTGCGGGAAACTATTAAAATAGTAATATTTCCTTTCCTTTTTTTATTGAACTGCAGGAAGACTCAAACGCTTAAAAACCACCTTGTGAATATATATGTATTTTGGATTTAATATACTAAAAAGCAACAAAAAAACATTTAACAAATTTAAACATTCCTGTCATTATCGCAGCAGCATTGCACGTGTAATCATGGTGTAAATTGAATTTTTTACCCCTTCCACTCCCACCAATAATTTAAACAAGCATTAAGTTGAGATGCTGCTGCTGTAACTTCTTGCAATACCTAGTCGCTGCCACTATTATAAGGAGTTTTTACGATAGTCATTGCAATTGCTAAACTATAAGCGGATATTACTTTGAACGATTTTTATTTATACTTTAGTAAAAAGTTCCAAATACACAAAAAAAAGGGAGTAAAACAAGAAAAGACAAAGTAAAATTGCAATCAACCAAAGAAGGCGATATTGAAAATAAAAATACTCGAGACAAATGCAGTTAAAATTGTAAGTTTTCAAAATAAATTGTTCCCAACAAATAAAATGAGGAGAGGGGTGGGGAACAAAATAAAAATGAAAAGCAAAATGCTGTAGACAATTTTAAAGCTTTTCATCGAACAGTCAGTGTTAAAGAGTCTGTTTGCATTGATGCGTTCTCAGGGATAATGATGCTGTTGCTTTCAATCTGTGTATTTTTTGCCTTTCATTGCGAGTGTTTGTATATGTACAATTGATTGCAGGAAGTGTCAATATTATCGATAATATTGTTGTTATCCTCCTTAAACTTGATATTGCATTTTCTTCCCTGTACTATTTTTATTTCTAAGATGTTGACATTGATAATCATGTGATGTTGTGACGATGGAGGGGGAGAGTGTAGAGATCAGTATAAAGTTGGCTTGAGGAAAGTGTTCATAATATTGTTCTTGTGTATGGTAGATAGCTAGATACTCGTAGCTATGCATTTTAGTTTCAAGTGTATCCTAAGAGTGTCTTATGGGGTTTTAATCACTGCTGTTTTGTTACTTAGTCGGAAGTATTTTGTGTTCTACCAGCATGATTCGTGTCTGGCATTCTCTATGAAAATTTCTTTCTGTTTTAAGATTTATGTTAGTTTTATGTTATTATTATTTTTTCTTTTATGGTAGATACAGGGTGTTTGATATTTTTTATTGAAACTTTTATTTTAGAAATGCAGGATGCAATTGCAAGTTTTGGTTTTTGCTGTGCTGCTGCATATAAAACTATTAATTCCACTGGATAATTCTAAATGTTTATCGATTTTTAATTAATTAAGAATAGTATGCTGTTCAATTAATAATTTAATTTTGCTAAAATTATACAAACATATGTTAAGCACTATAGTGCATTTCACAAGTTAATGGTGTCTCTATGAATGCGTAACAAGAAGTGTTCTCTTTTGAATTAAGGTAACACCAACAACATGATAGTTTTAACAATTACTTTTTTGACGTATTCGTAGTAGATGCATTGGCAATAGTTAAAATGAAATCAATTTCGTACGAAAAACGCCTTAAAATAGCTAAAATCCACTATGAAAATGGTGGTTTGTCCTTCTGAGACCACTATTAAGCATTCGGTCGTTAAATTTGAGTCGACAGGCTCGATACAAAATGCACGAACACCAACGGTTTCCTGAACATTTGCTTTTTTTTTGATTACGTGCACTTTAAATTGACGCAGCCAACTAGACCGTAAAACGAACCATTGAAAAACATGCTCACAAAATTTTGCCTTACCAAAGCAGGTATTTTTAAACAACTCACCCACCACTTCCACACACTGTAATCATATTGTGATTTTCCCCACTAACTAAGGTTCCATTAAGGCTTGGTTTACAACTTCTTGCTTTAGGACATAAATCTTTAACTACTTAATTTCAATATTCAGGCGCTAGATGAAGTTAAACTCGCTGGACTATACTAGAACTGTTTTCCTTTTTCTAATCCAAATTGAGATACAATTTTCTACTTTTTCGCATTTAAGACAAATAGTGCCTATGCAACAGCAATCACTTTTGTTTTATATCATGGTACAGATGGGAGTTAAAGTCGTGACTCTTGATCTTCATTTTTATATTAGATAGAAGTCTTCTGTGTAATAAAAGAATTTTTACCAACCAGACAGCTCAACAGTTGTTAGTTAAGTTTTCCGTTTTATTCTGTTCAACACACCACAATTTTTGGTAGTGTAAGTTAATGTATTCCGACTATAAAAGAATTGTTTTCCTTTTTTTTTCACCGAAGTTGAAATACAATTTTTTATTTTTTAACATTTAAGAGAATTTTTAATTGGTGGCTATGCAGCAGCAATTATTTTTTTTTTATCATGGTGCAGATGGGAGTTAAACTCATGACTCTCGACCTTCTGTTTTAAAATACAGGGTGGCTGATCAATTTGGCTATATTAAAAAAACTCAAATAATTGTTTGTAAAGTTTATGTAAATTATTTTGTAGTAATTCATTTGGAAAGTAATTCATGAAATTTTGAAAATAATTTAACTCAAATGGCCTCCACCCTCGGTGACACATGTGCGATAACTTTTAAAAGTTATTCATTACTGCCTGCAGTGTTGCAGCTGAAATTTCCTCAATTGCCGTTCAAATGAATTGCTCTAAATCATCCAAATTTGTTGGGTTTCTTTTGTAAACTTCTTCTTTGTAATAAACCCGCAAAAAAAAATCAGGTGCAGTGAAGTTAGGAGACCTGGCAGGCCAACGGAATGTGGAGTTTCTTGAAATCAGTTTATTGGGGAATTTTTGCCTCAATACTGTCATAACACGCGTGGCTATATGGCAAGTTGCTCCATCTTGGTGAAACGGATTCTCTTACGGCATAATTCTGGAAAGAAAAATTCTTTCAACTTCTTTAAGTAACGGTCTCCATTGACCGTAGCAGTAAAACTGTTTTCTTCGAAAAAATAAGGTCTGAGAATGAACCTTGAAGAAATTGCACACCTTACTGCGATGTGAAGTAGATGTAATTGCATCTGATGGAGTATCTGTTGGTTTAGAATTGCTCCATATTCGACAATTTTGTTTGTTAACATTGCCGTTTAAATCAAAATGCAGTTCAAGACATTTTCAGTCTCTGACGATATTTGAATGATCTTCTCACAAAATTCCAATCGGGAAGTATCTTGGGTTCAGTTTATTTGTTCAATGAATCTTGTGTGGAAATAAGTTTAAATCATGGTGCAAAATTGTCTGCAGTGACTGGCTGCTGAGACCCATTTGAGCAGAGAAGCTTTTTGTCGCAACTCGAGGATTGGATTGTATGGCAGCAGCTACAGCAGCGATAGTTTCTTGCGTCCTAACTGAGGGATCTAAGGGATAAGGCCTTTTGCCATTGTGCCACGCTCGGCAAAATTCTTCACGAGCCTCATTACAATCCATCTGCTAGTAGAAGTGCCACCAAACGTGCGCCTATATTATCTTTGGACGAAAACTACGGACTCTAAAGTGTGAAAGCGTTGCACTATACATATTCTTGTTTCATTGTCCCATTTCTCCATTTTAGATAAGTTTAAAGATCAATCTATAAAATAATAATAGAACAGGTTGGTTACACAGAAAATAAGTAATAACGCTTTTTTGGTAGCGGCTTTCATCAGCCAGCCTGTAGATAGAATTCTTCTAAAACTTTTAGCCGACCAAACATATCAGCAGTTTTAAGTTAAGTTTTCATTGTTATTCTGTTCAAACACACCACACTTTTTAGTGGTGTAACTTTTTTAGCTAAGGCATAATGTAGCAATGTTAACATACAAGGTTTTGCTTAATATTATGTGCCTAACAATATTTTTACATGTGATTAAGAAGACTATGACATGTTTCTGATATTGCAGCGGGCAGCACTTAACAGGCCATGTTCAAAATGTGTGGAGATAAAATAATAATAAATAATAACTAATAAAAATAATGAATAATAAAAAATAATGCTTTAAGACCGGTTTTGCATTTTTAGAACATCGTAGAATGAACAAAAGATTAGCCTCCCTCCTTTCACACTCAGTATCCTATTCTATATTTCAGTTTAAGGGTCTTTTCCAATTTTCTTTTTGCTTCACCTGGCTCCGGCCAATATAGCAAAGTATAGAGATCCATTTAAACTCGGAAAGGGCTTTTGATTGATAGTAAAAATTATCCGTTTGCTTCATTTTTACCTTCATTATTGCAAAATGACTTCTCTCAATGCTCGACTTAATTTAATCATATGTTTTTTCAGTTTTCTACCAAATTAATTTAACAACCCTGTTTTTAATATTAAGACTAGTGCTCTATCCACCATAATCTAGCAAAGAAAAAACTATATAATGTTGTTTAACAAAACTACTTGGTATCAGAAATGTTATAAAGGGAAAAAAATGGTGAAAGAATATCCATAATGATGGCAATTTCCTAAAGTACACAGTTTTATTAACATTTGTTTCGAATAGATTTTCACAGCAATACATTGATTTCGTTTTACTACTTTGAACTGAATATTCTTTCACTCTTATATAAACACCATTATACCCAGTAGGAAATTTTAAAACGAATGGTAAAAATCAAAACATTTATTTTTTCTGCCAGATTCATTAAGAATATGTCAAGAAGAAAAGTAATAAAAGGAAATTCAGAAACTTTTGTTTATAATTTTGAGAAACGCCAAAACAATATAAATATTTCCTGCTTAAAGGTTAAAACAATTTCCAACAGACATATCCTGGAATTTATATATGGATGTTGCCTGCAACTGAAACAACATAACGTTTAAAGTTTCTGTTTCAAATATAATCGAACGTTAAAGAAAAAAGAAAAACGTTTATTTATTTGAGCATCATTTCATTTTGCACTATAATGATTTCGAAATTATACGCTTTTTTATACGCATAAAGATAGTGAGTGGTGAACTGTCAAACAAACACTGTATCAGTTTAAAGTGTGAAAGAAGTTGTTAAGAACAGGATGGGACAAAAATACAAAAAGTACGAAAAACAATTGACATTATTACTATTCTTGGCATTGTAATTACGATAATGGACAGGCCATATATTTAAAGTCAACATGTTGTAAAAAATGTTATTGGAGATATTAACGAAGCTCAAAGTAATAGAAATTATACTAAATATTATAAAATAAAATATAATCAGTGGCATGGTTAAATGGGGCAGAAAATCTATTGGTTGTTTTTATATTTATTTCGAAAATTCAGTAGGAGAGATCGCACCTTAGTTTACAACCTCCAGCTGTTTAACCAATTTTGATTTTTTTCTCTGATAAAAGACTGAGCTGAATTAATAGTTAAACCACCAAGTTATTAATTCCACCTCGAGCTGTAGTTGCGGTGAAAGTATTGTTTGTCTTTTGTAAACAAAAAATTTACGGGTCACGGGTTTAACAGCCATCAACAGCATGTTTAAGAAAACATTGTATTTATTGAGTAGCCATATAGTATTTCGTGAATGGTAACACTTAGCTCATGTTTGATTTGACCGATAATTAGTTTTATCCTTCCGCTTGAAAAACGCTGGAAAATATTTCGACTTTACTTTGAAAATCATGGTAATGTTGCAGAATGTGGGCAACAATTGCGTACGGATTTTGGAAGAAGAGAACCGCCGTCAGCTCAGTATGTTCGTTATCTTTTGAAAAAAGTGAAAGAAACTGGCTCCTCATCGATAAACCAAAGTGTGAAAAGCCAAAAATAGTGCGTTTACCCGAGAATGTTGCTGCTGTGGCAGAAAGTGTGCGTGAAGCGCCATCAACATTAATTCACCGTCGTGATCTTGGCGGGTATGTAAACAAGCAAAATTGTCTCATTTGGGGCACAGAAAACCCGCACGCCTACATTGAAATGCCGACGCACCCAAAACGAGTAACTGTTTGGTGCGGATTTTCGTCCAGAGGCATAATTGGGACATTTTTCTTCGAAAATGAGCAAAGAGTGGCCGTTACAGTCAATGGCGATCGTTATCGGGCCATGTTGAACGAATTTTTGTTCACAAAAATTATAGAGAAGGATATTGGCAACATTTGGTTTCAACAGGACGGCGCTACGTGCCACACAGCCGAAGCTACACTCGATGTTTCGCGCCCTATTTTTGAAGATCACATTATCAGCCGCAGAGCTGATGTCGTTTGGCCACCTCGGAGCTACGATTTGACACCGTTGAACTATTATTTGTGGGGTGCTGTCAGTGATAAGTGTTACGCCGACAAGCCAGAAACAATTGACGCTTTAAAGGACAATATTCGTGAAGCCATAGGAGAAATACAGCTGCACACAATCAATAATGTGCTTAAAAATTGGACCGATTGTGTAGGCTTCTCTATGGCCAGCCGAGGCAGCCATTTGAATGACATTATTTTATTATTATTATTATTATAATTAACCGGAAGGATTGTACTTTTAAATAAAAAAAGAAATTTGAAAAACTATTCAGTTGTTTTGTTTATGGCATTTAAAACAAAAAAAAAAGTTATTTGGCGGACCCTTTAGTTGTCTATAACGCAAAAACGGAAAATAATAGCATTTAAGGCCTCTAGAAGTTTTGTTTGCAAGTTCGTAAAATGCATTGAACGAAAGCTATCTTTAACCTCTAGCATCGAAGACATCCTATAAATAATCTACCATCATTCACATGTTTAAATTTGTTTTATTTTGCCAGCTTTCACGTTATTTACAAAGATGCCTCTACCAGTAATGCAAATAAACACATTTTCGCAGGTCTTCACACAGCGAAATAAATTTGTGTTTATCATATAGTTTAGACGATGTCTTCGAATTTCGAAGAATTAGTTTTGCTGATTATTAAATAGTTATTCTTTTCACACGATTTGATTAGGTTTTACAACTATAGTTTATATAGTTTATTATTAAATTTATTTTTATTCCTGATAAATTATTCAAGTTCTAACCAGATTAAATTAAATTCGAAATTGAGCAACTACGTCTTGATGGATTCTTTCCTATTTTAAAGTGTTGGACTTGATTTCAGCGGATTAAAATATATTATGCTTTCATCAATGCTGCTATTGAATCGAAATAAAAATTATAATTTTCTTGTGCACATATTTAAAAATTTCGAAGATTTATTAACATTTTAACTTCATTCCGTTTTGTTGGAGAATATTTATGTCATTTTGACAATTTTGAAATTATAATCGAAAATTAAATATTTTTTATAATTTTTATAATTTTTACACTTTTTTCTTGCTTAAAATGGGTTATGTTGTATAATTCTGTTAACTTTATAAATCTTCGATAATTTCTTTTAGTTGTTTTATTTTGCAATCTATTTACAATAAAAATATTAAGCAAAATTTATAAATAATTAAAAAATAACTTATTTTATTCAATTCCAGTGAACTTAACAAAAGTTACAAAATAGTAAGTGCGTAAATTTAACTATATTCTGAAGGGTAAGTCAAGAACATGTACTCTTTTCAGTCTTCGTATCTCCTCACTATCATCCAGAAGTGAAATAGCTAATAAGTTAGAGTGGTTGCTTAATCTATTCAAATATTTTTCACTGAAATTATTGATACCTTCCTTTATTGTGGGTATTTTCAGATCATTGTGTAAGCAGTTGTTTCTTAAAAGCCAAGGAGAATTTGTCAATAACTGTAACGTTTTTGATTGATATCTCTGAAGTATTTCAACATTAGAATTATTTCTTGTGCCCCAGAGTTGAAGGCCATAAGTCCAAACTGGCTTTAAAATCGTTTTGTATAAATTTATTTTATTTTGCAGACTCAGTTCTGATCTTGATTTCAAGAGCCAATGCATTTTTCTTACTTTAATATCTAAGGACTCTCTTTTAGCTTTGACATGATCCTTCCATGTTAGTCTTCTATCTAAATGGAGGCCTAAGTACTTTACCTTATTTAATTTTGGAATAGTATTTCCATAGAACGAAAGTGATGGACAATCACCTTTTCTTAGCGTGAAAGTCACATGAGATGATTTCTGGGTATTTATTTTAATATTCCGTTTTAGTAATCAGAGTTAACTGCCTTTGCACCATTGCAGAGACTTTTTCATTCACATACAAAATAGCTGTGCCATCGGCATAAGCGGCAATGGTTAAAATATAATTTATGGGCATATCTGACGTGTAAATGTGTAAATCGTATATAGGACTAGACCCAGAACACTTCCTTGTGGTACTCCTGATAAAATGGTTCCAAATTCGGAATCGTCCCCATTAACATGAACATAGAATCGTCTATTATGTAAATACGATTTAAAAAGCAAATAAAATGGAGCGGAAAGTAGATGTTTGAGTTTATATAGGAAACCACAATGCCATACTCTGTCAAACGCTTGACTGACGTCCAAAAACACCGCTGAACAATATTGACATGATGATGACACTGTTCAGCAGTACCATGCTGATGTCTAAAGCCGAATTATTGGAAATCGAGGATTGACAGAAGTCTCTTTAACAGAAGCCTCTTAAATATTTTAGAGAAAATTGGCAATAAACCTATTGGCCTGTAAGAGGATACTTCACCTTCCCTCGTATTTGGCTTAAGTAACATTATGATCTTCACATATTTCCATTGAGACGGATAATAATTCAGTTTCAATATTACATTAAAAATGGTTGCCAAAAATATCATACCCTTTTTTTGATAGTAATTTTAATGCTCTTGCATTCATAAAGTCATATCCTAGACTTTTAGATTTATTAAGTTTTTCTACCTCAGCCACAACTTTCGATTGAGAAATACTTCTGATAGGGAAATCCATTTGGCAAGCAATATCAAGAAAGTTCATAATTTCATTCTCTTCAGAAGTACTATACATATTAAAAGCAGCAAATGTTTTCTCTAAATAATGTTTAAATCCATTTGCCTTATTAGCATTAGATCTGCACCATTCACCATATTCCTTTCTAATTGGAGTGTTTTGTATTACCTTCGATAATTCGAAATTAAAATAAAGTAATAAAATTAACAAATATAGTTTATTTTTTGTAAGAAAAAATTTATTATTTCATATTTTTATATATTTTCAAAAATTCGAAATTAAATACGAAAATATTTAAAGCTTGGAAAGCGCAATGAAAACATGTTAAAGCCAATGGATTGAAAAAGAAAGTAATTAAAAAATTATTCAATTTTAGCTTTAAATATCTTAATTCTCGTTTAGTTGGTAATGAAACAGAATGTTGTAAATTTGCATTACATATCAACAGCTTAGATGTTTTTTTTTTTAAATTATATATAAAAAATATGTATGTCTTACCACGGAGTGTAGGAAAATGCCCATCCTCGCTTTTAGGCGGATACACGCTTTAGTAGCTTGTTGCATGCGCAAGGTACGACATTGAATGGTAAACCTGCGTTAACATCTTTTCGAAGGCTTTCTAAAAGCAACTGATTAAACCAATAGCCAACACGTTAGTTCTCAATCAATAAACAGAACAGAACCGTAGGCGCTGGGGGCAAATAATTCCCGTGGTACCAGTGTGTATGCTAACACACTGTTAGGACTCCGCGAATCCTGTGTCTCTTCCAGTTTGGGACTCCTGCTAGCCCAGGCGACTGGTGCCGCCTTTTACCCCCGAAAGTACATGTCAAGATGGGGAAGAGATCCATCTAGACTGCATGCCCTCTTGCGGGATATATAAAATATGCTTAAATTTCCTTAAAGAGAATATCGTACATTTCAACTTTTTCTAACAATGAATCTAGCTGAACCAGTTATCTTGTCATAACGATAATCTCTTAATCAAAATCTTATTCAACAACTAATAGTTGGTTAATGAATATGAAAATTTGTTACTCTACCAAAAGAAAGAAGAAAAAATGAAAAATGAAAAATAGGAAAATCGTCTAAAAAGTTAAAAAAAACAAAATTTATAAACACAACTGCGAAAACAGACTTCGCATTAGATTTCTTCTTATTTAACAACAAAAGTAAGAACTTCTCATAATGTAATTAAAAAGCAAAAAAATGATAAATGAATTGAACAAACCTGAATGTTAAAAGAAAGTGGAAATAAAAACAATTCAAATATATTAAAGTGGCTGTTGTATATTTAAGCACGCCTTCTTAATTTATAACATTTGCTACCACGCTCAGGCTGCCAAGAGACGTGTAATAAAACTAGGAAAACTGAAAAGAAAATACTAAATTAAAGAAAAAATCATAAATTTAAACAGCAATTGCTACAAACCTAATCTTAATTATAAATCTAAAGCAGAAAACAACTACACGAATTACATTGGCCCACACACTCACACAGACACCTCAAATGAAAAGGAAAATTTCAAAAAACGAAAAAAATATAAATATGACGTTAGCGAATTAAAAAATATTTATATAGAAAATTCCTCCACAAGAATATGATTTAATACAGTATTTTTTTTTTGTTATCCAAATGCAAGCAGCTCTAATACCGCATAAATGATTTTTTCCTTTAACGTTATTGTTGTACGTTGCGCTGGCCACACAAAGCACAAGTCAAAAAGAACAAAAAAAAAAAACAGAAGTTCTGGGAAGTTCCACAATATATTCGCTGACATAGCATCACAGCAGACTACTACTACCACTACTGCTTACGATGAGTACTCGCCTTAATATATCTATTATTTGAGAAAAAAATTAAAGAGAAAAAATATTAAAATATAGAAATAGAGAAAAAAAGGAGAAATAAAATTTTAAAAACTTTTCAAAGCAGAAGTTTCAAGGACTTCCAACTACTGTAGGTCAACTGAAAAATTTTTTTATCTTTAACAAGTGTGCTTAAGCTAAGTCCAGATCGCTGTTAAAATTGCAGTGGACAACTTAACACCGAATGATTACTTATGCATGTGATAGGCTTTACATCAGCACCGAGCTATGGGGCGATAATTTGATCGAAGTCTTACCATGAGGTGTAGGAAAGCAATTACGGATGCTCTAAGAAGCATATACACTAGGTGCATATACGCCTTAATAGCAATTTTCAAGTGCACGGTAGTAAGGTCTTGCCCCCACTTTTTACTAATGAGTTGGACACTATTCACCTCCTACTTCTGTTACAAGCGCAACTAGGACATTAATTTGGATGTTAAACTTATGTTTTCGTTAACACCTCTTCGGAATTGTATTCAAAACCCGATTAACCACAGCCACCCCGTTGCCCCCCCTACGGGCAACTGGTTCCCGTGATCCAGTGTTTGTATAATAAGTCAATGGTTGGATTTTGAGAGTCTTATGTCTCTCTCAGTGTCGGGCTCCTGTTAACCCAGACGACTGGTGCAGCCTTTTACCCCCGAAGACACATGTCAAGATGGTGGAAGACGTCCATTTAGATTGCGTTCCCCCGGGGAGAATGAAAGATTTTTTATATGATACTAAGTTGAACATGAGTGCATGCCACACTACAGCTGAATAACCCTTCAAAATTATGCAAATTGAGCCCTAAATAAGACGGCCACTAACCCCAATTTCCATAAGAGAATTTTATTTAGCAATGAAGTTCATATTTGATTGAATGCATACGTCAATAAACAAAACATGAGAAAATGTTGAGACACCGTTTGGTGTGCTTTATGGGGTGGTAGAATCATTGGACCGTACTTTTTCAAAAACTATACTTTTCAGAATATTACAGTCATTGCTAAAGTCAAAATCGCTGTCGAAGTTGTAGTGGTCAACTTAACACCTAATGTTTTCTTATATGGATCTAAGTTAAACATAAGATGAAATCCTCCAGTAAATGCTAAGCCATGCCTAAACAACAATTCCAAATTATGCAAATTGGGTCCAAAATAAGACAGCTGTTGATGCCAATTTCCAAAAACGAATTTTGTTTAGTGATGAAACTAACATTTGGCTGAATGGATATTTTAATAAACAAAAGGGAATGTTTAGACGCCGCACATTGCGGATTTTTGTATGGAGGTGAGGAAAAAAATATATTTGTCGAAAAATGTAGTGATTTCATCACAAATTTAGTTTTATTTATATAAGAATACATAAAAGTAATCAAAATAAAAAAAGTTAGAGAAATCTCGATCGTTATTTGCAATGTAAAAAGCCATAACTAAATGATTTTATTTTTAACTTTTAATTTATTATTCTAAAAGAGCCTTAACTTCACTTATAACACTATGCTTTTTCTGGCTAAATGAAGGCGTCAAATGTGAAATCATGGGATCTGATGTTACCATCATTTGGTGCATAATTTCTTCGTTCGTGGCAATTCGACTGCATTTCTGGAAAGTCTAAGGCGATATTTTTTATAGTCTTTGTTACGACTTTCCTGAGCCTCTTCAGAGGATAGTAGACCTACAGCAAAAATACACTTTTCAATTATATCTTTTCCATATATCAGAATTTTGTAAAGTGTAGGTGACATATTGTACCACTCGTACAGTACAACAAGCTCTTTTGCCGTCTCCAAACAAAAATCACCAATTTTTTTGGATCTACTACCTCAGTGATTGGTATAGCTTCGAGAATTATTGAAAACTCTTGATTATGTTTTCATCTAGACCCGTTATTTCGGAAATCAAAACAGGATTAGCAAAGAATCTTCGTGACGTATTTACTGAATTTGTCGTACCAGAGCCTTGCTTAACAGTATCAGTAACGTGTATTCCAATTTTCTCTTTAAGTTCACGCTTTATCAAACATTTTCGGGCTTCTATTATTGGACGAGTATTTGAGTCGACTCTCCCACGTTTAAATTCAATATTATAAGCAAAAGAAACTCAATCCGCTTAATACGCGCATGAGGTAGTGACATACGGGCATAGCTTGAACTTCTTCGATTTTATTCATCTTGGATGTTGTGGCTCCACAAATAAAACAAGATGCTGCTGGTATTTCTATTACTGATTGCGCTGTATTTCCGTCAATCATTGTAAAATATAATTAATGTTTTACTTTAAGTTACGATTATTTACTCTTAACTCAAATTCTTTTAGTTAAGATATCTCCTCATTACCTCTTCTTTTCTTCTCGTATAACTTGAGGTGTCTCTTTAACGTATGCAAAAGCTGTAGTGTTCTACAATACTGTGTGGAAGAAGGTTTATTATTGTTCTTTATGTCATCGCCTAATGATAATTTAAGTGATACAACTGATGTCATGTATAAATAAGAGTCAGAAATTTGTGCATATCTCGAGCAAATTTTTTAAATTCATAATTAATTGTGCATAAAAGCAAAACGCGTTCATCAATTTTCATGAGTTATCTCTCATTTTGTTCATAGGTTATACGATTTTACGTGAAAGTAATAGGACTTGACACTTTTTATACTGTTTTGGATTTTTTATGAATTAAAAAAAACACATTAACGTTTTAGGCAAAAAATATTTTTTTTTCTTCATACATTTATTTATTACTTCGAAACTGTTGGTTATGTAGCGAAACGTCATACAAACAGATAAAAGTACTAGTAATTCTTGATTTTTCTAAATTTATTTAAGTAAAATCCGACTAATGGTTCTTGAGTTATGTTAAACAAAAGGGCCTTATCGGAATTGAGTCGCGAATCAATCAGCTGCAAAATGTTGTACTGTGTAATGCTACAAATTGAGGGGTGGCACCTGGTGGCACTTGAAATTGATTAAAAATGTAAAAACAGATATGAGACAATATATTAGCGGTGATTTCCAACTGTAGGAAAGTAAAGCTAAAATTTCAGGTCCAAATGTTTGGAGAAAAAAGGGATTTTTTTATATCTTCATAAAAATAAGCAAACAAACAAACTTTAGTCTCTGCAGAGTTTATTTTTTAAATTTTGGTATACTGAAATATCCCACTTTAAAAAAAATTAAAAAGAAAAACGTTAGCTCACATAATAAAATTATATTGGTTTTCAAATTCTTAGGTTTAAATTAAGTAGGATCAGTAAAACATACAAGTACTGAGTTGAGACGGCTATAAAAAAACTAGCAGTTAGATCGGAGTAATTCTTTTTGATTTGATTGTACCATTTAGTCTAAAATTTCAAAATATCATTGCATATTGCATGAAGAGTGTTGACAATTTGACTTTTTCCCGCGAAATCCTCAGTGTGCGCCGTTATATTCCGAAAAACTTACTGTATGGTGTGGAATTATTAGTCCGTACTTCTTTAAAAACGGTGCTAGTTTGAATGTCACAGTCATTGCTACAGTCAAAATAAGTAATCATTAATACCTAATGGTTACTTATATTGAGCAAACATAAATTACTCGAGTACATACATCTGAACAACGCTTCCAAAGTATGCATAAGTGAATTTGGTTAGCTATGAAGCTAAAATTTGATTTAATGGATACGTTAATACCGTATTGGTAGTAGTGATAATCCTTAAGAAAAACTGAGAATTTGGTGTGCTTTATGAGGTGGTGAAATCATTGCTCTGTACTGTGGCCAGAATTTTCAGTTATTTGTGACTGCTATAAAGCCGTGATTACGGACTTTTTAAATTATCAAGTGAAGAAGAGACGGCGCAACGTGTCAAACAGCCTGTGCTACAATTGCTTTATTAAAGAACGCGTTTCGTAACTGCATAGTTTTATGTTTCTAGTTCGTGAATTGGCATCCAAGATCGTACGATTCAACGACGCTAGGCTATTTTTTGTGGGGATATGTGAAGTCGTTAGTCTGTATGTGATAAGGTTAACGTCACCATCTGGCCTTGGTGATCGTATTCTGATGGTGGTCTCACCACTGGGTGTAGACAAATCAACGCATATACGCCTTGATCGCAATTTTTTTTTTTTTAAGAGAAGTAGCACTTCAGGCAACAATGCCTATTTAGTCAAGTACCCTGCTACATTCTTTAGGAAAGGGATAGAGAAGAGATGATACAGGTGGTGAAAGTAGAAGAATAGTTATAGGATATAAATTGACTTTTGTATAAGACCGCACAGCGACCAGTAACCATGCCTTCATCATTGAGCAGCCCCACCGACAGTCAATTTTTATTTGTAATGCAAAAACCAAGGTCTTTGTTGGGAATCGAACCTACAACTCCTAAGTCATATAAGCTAGCCTACAGGGACAATCGCAATTTTTGAGTGCCCGCTAGCGAGGTCGTGCCTCCACTCCTTGCTAAAAAGTTGGAGTTTATCCAACTCCTTGTCATGTTGCATGCGCAAGCTAGGACATTTTCGGAACTTTCTTAAAAAACCAATTAAACCACAGACACCATGTTGTTTCTCAACCTTTTTACCCCCAAAAACACATGTCAAAATGAGGAAGATATCCATCAAGACTGCTGTTCCCAGGGGAAGTCGCTAGTCTATGCCGATAAGCCCGAAACGATTAAGCACTTGAGGTTATTGCCGATATATGGCCACATATGTTGAAAAAAGTCATCGAAATTTGGATCTCCAGGTAAGAATACGGCTAAGCGAGCCGTGGCGGTCATAGATCAGAAGTCATATTATTACTCTAGAAAAATTTCGTACGAAGAAAGTAAAATTCATGTCCGAAAATGAAATATGAAATGCCCTACAAGTCGGTAATAAGAGCTTACCGTTCGTTCGTTCTTAAATTATATTCCTCAGCGCTGTGAATTAATCTGAGAACGAATTGCTCACGAATTTTTTGTGTATAATCGGTTCCGCGCCTGTGATGGAAGCATACGACTGTTAGTCTTATAGGCATTAGAATCGAGTTTGTTCGCAAGATTTTATATAATAATGAATATTAATAGCTACGGCTGCTTCTCAAAAGAATCAGCGAAAGGGCTTATAAAATTATTTATAGTGCAATTGAACGATACTTTAAGCTGCTATATTATATACAGTGAAAACTTTTTGGTCGACCAAGTTACCTTCGTGGAAGGAAATGTACCCTTTGGAAAAAGGGTAGTAAGTCAACGAGCTTTGTTATGCAACTAAATTGGAATTGCTAGTAAGCTATAGTGGCATAAGTGGGGTAATTAGTTTTTATTTTATACTTTCTCCTTTACCATAGAGCGCCAATATTAATGTTGCCTGAGACATTGCTCACCTCACAGCATTTTTAAATGGAAGCAGCAAGTCAACGATTTGTGAATATTAATATTAAGGCACTTAGAAGCGCTTCTGATAAACATGTTACTTAAAATAGAATAAATAACCTATCGCATTGGCAGATGTGTAAACTGCAAACTTCCACCTAACTAACCATGAGCCTCTAGAATCAGTATAACTTCACGCAGTTTACTCATTTAAAAGATTACTGTAGCCTTTGGGTATAACCAAAATTAGTTTAGACATCTTCGATATAACATTTCATTCCTTTAAATAATACAATAGCTGGCTAGAAAACATCTATCAAGTAACCAACATGTGGCATAATTGTAACACATACAAATAAAATAGAGAAGAAGAAAGAAATTGTGACAGTCTCAAGCCTTGGGATATTTTAACCCATAGAAAAAATATTGTTACCAGCTTAAAATTTTTTTCTGCCAGCTTTCAAAAGCTACCAACTTTTGCAAAACGGTTTTGAATGAATATACAGCGCATTCATTTTCTTCTTGTTTTTATTTTATTTTTTCATGCTACATTTTCTATTGCAAGTAGTACTGCCAGGACTAGAAGTAAATTATGACATTTTACTGCAAAGTTTATGTTCATGCAACATCTCGTTATGGTATTAAGTTATTAAAGTTTTTTCTTCTTCTTCTTCTTTTTTTTTTTGTTTTTTGCAGCAACATGGCTACTGATGCTGCTGTTATTCATGCTGCAGATGTTGATGTTGTAGTTGCAACATTCATGTACCATTTAAATGCTAATTGCTCAATGATAACAGCTTTAAGGAATAAAAATTATTATCGAGGAAAAACAGAAAGGGAAACTCCCTTTTAATTCTCAAGCAACTATTTATGAAGGCCAGTGAATATATGAATCAGTAAGACAGAAAGAGAGAGAGAAAGATGGAGAACAAAAGTTTTCTTGAAATTATTATTGTTTGTTATTAACTGTAAATAATCTATGGATTTTCCACTTTTAATCGTAGTACTTTCCTACTTTTAGAGTTTAGTTTTCTAGCAACAAACAACTTTTGTTGTAGGAAAAATCTTTTGTTTTTAGTTTGACAATTGCATTAAAAGTTTACAATTCTTTTTTTTTTTTTTTGCTTAGTTTCTCTAATTTATTATCGAAACGTGTCAAATTATTCAAATTGTTAGATTGGAATAAAAAGTAAACCTAGCGGAATTATAATTATGTAAAGAAGTTTGGCAAGACAATAAAGATTTATAAGGAAACGATTGTGTTTGAAACAAAAAATAATTACGAAAACTATTAATTTCGATATTGAACCGATGCGTACTACATATAAAAATTCCATCTTTATTTATTATGTGTAACTTATATCTAAAGGAAAGGCAGATTTATAGCATTTCACATAAATATACCTATAGACGTAAGGACATTCATATGTGGGCAGAATTATACAGTGCCAAATAAATAAATGAATATGAAAATAGTCCTACACGTAGTTATGGACCCAGAAATAAAACTAGAGAAAAAAAATACATAGACAGATATTTAAACATAGATGTCGTAAACACATAATCATACGTAAGTTAAAAGAAAGTTGTGTGTGGGCAAATTTGAGGTTAGGAAGAAAATTGGCTTAAAACACCTTTAACTTCAACTTCAACTTTAGGTTTTTTGTTACCAGTGTAAAGTGCAAGTATGGGTTTTAGTAGTAGAATATGATGTTGAACAAATGCCAACTGTAGTACGTTGGCAGATGGCCGCTAAGTAAAAATTAAGTTATACTACAACGCCAAAAGTCCAATGTTGTCCTTGCAAAACAAACGACTGATTATCGGCAGAACATACTCCTATGAATTTCTGCTTTGTGTCTATATCGGTATCTTTTATATGAATCTTATTTCATTTAGAATAATTAATATTTCTATTTTAAGATAATAATGTACTTATTGTTATATGAATTGAAATTTTGTTTATAATAATTATAAGTATTCTTAAATTTTAATTTTCAATTCTGTATTTAACGGCAGCTTGGTGAGCAACGCCATCTGGCATAATGGTGTAACTAGCGGCTGGTGGTAAAATAGGCAACAGCTGTTTTAGCCAACAGCTGACGGTTGGTGGTGAATACAGTCATCGGTTGTTGTGTACATCGACTGCCCTGATAGCGTCTGTGTTTGTTGGCAGAATAGGTATAAAAGGCGAATATCATGCGATTGGTGTGCGGCCAGTGGCAGTACAACAGTACAATATTACTTTAATATTTCGGACTGCTAGGTATGATAGCCTGGCTACCAACAAACCGAGTTTATACCCTGAGACACTACTTGGATCGACCAGGTCATTGTACAGTTAAGCGGGGGTCTTAACCCAACTTACAGTTTTTGTTATTTCCATTCAACACGGTTTACTAATTGTGGTGCTTTCACAAGCGAAGCGGAGGTTTTAACCCAGCCGAGATTGTGTCCACCCTCACCACTGAGGGTGAAACAAAGCATTGGATAATTGAGCGGAAGTCTTAACCCAACCCAGCTTATAGTGTTTTGCTTATTTTTATTGGGCACGGTCTACTAAATGTGGTGCAGTTACAAACGAAGCGAGGGTTTTACCCAGCCGAGTTTGTGTCCACCGTCGCCATTGTGCGTGACCCAAGCAGTGGACGGTTGAGCGGAGGTTTTAATCCGGCCCAACTTACATTCTTTTGGATATTTCCCTTGGACACTGACCGGGATACGTAGGACCTAGACGACGGAAACCGTCACACACACACACACCAGTGCACAATAGACGGAGCCAAGAAGCGAGCTGCCGTCAAATGGAGAATTAGTGGCAAATAAAGGCTAAGTTATAAACGAATCAACCGAAGCCTTTTATTTATCCCATTGACACTACAAGACCCTGGACGCCGCAGCAGCCAGGGAAAACGTGTCGTTACAATACATATGAGTAAAGGATGAACAAATTAGAGGGTGGGAAGTAAATTGGCTAAAAACATAAAAACGTTTTTTTGAAATCCTTTGTTTTATTGTTACCATTATAAACTTCATTTATAAAAATTAATAACGTATTATGGTATCGGGCAAATGTCTGCCTTTAACAGGTCGGCAAACGTCCGCTCTTTTCACATTTTACAACAAAACTTTGCTTATCTCGTTAATGCAGCACCAAATTTTATTTTTCAAAACGTCAGTTATTTGTGGGTTGTTCATGTAAGTTCGGCCCCCGTAGAAAATAATCCAGCGAAGTTAAATCAAAAGAACGTAATGACTAACTGACATCGACAAATCGATAAATTACTTTACCGGGAAATTTTTCATGTAATAATTGAATTATTTGGTTGGCTTGTGGTGTTGTCTTGCTGAAACTGAAGCTCACTGAAATCAAAAAAAATTCTTTGCTCATTATCAAAAAAATACTGACTGTTGAAGCAGCCTAACCACAAACCACACCATACATACATACATCTTTGGATGTAATGGTTTTTCGGCTACTATTTGCGAATTTTTGAAACCGGATATTTTTTTTACATGAGCGCCTAATTGAAAATGAGCCTCATCACAAAAGATCGGCTTTAATTCTTGAATGAGTTGAGCTTTCTAAGCGTGAAGTGAAGTTATAAAAGCGAAGTGAAGCACCGTGTCTCCAATGCTGCCCAATTGTTGCAAAGAAGATGAATTGATGTTCCAGGCATTCTCAACATAAAGCTGTACAGAGGTTATATTTGTATTATTAGGGCCAGTACGAGCACATTGTATTGGTTTGGTTTTGTTTGTGATGAGCCAAGTATTAAGCATATAACTTATGCATAGCGGTCTTAGCAGCAGCTTAGTAACGAGGAAAAGCTACTCGAATTTTACCAAGTTATACAGTGAAATTTTCACCATTTTAATTAACGCGTGTTCAGCCGGGTAGTTGTACTGAAAACATTGCAGTCGTAAGCCACAGTGTTAAAGCAGATCCAAATTTGTCAATTCCTCGACGTTCCCAAAAATTGGGGTTATCTAAAACCATTAAATGGTGAATTTTGCGTAAGGATTTGATTTTAAAGCCTTAATATTTTACTTAGGAGCAACCTGCTGGTTTTTCTAAAAAAATCATTTTTTCAAACGAAGTCCATTTCCACTTGTCAGGGTATGTGAACAAGCAAAATTAGCGCATTTGAGCTTCTGAAATTCCCAAAGCGATTGCTTAGAAGCCTCTGCATGCTCAACGTGTCACTGTATGGCCCGTTATAGGGTCTGGCGTGACTGGGCCGTTTTTTCTTTTGAGAATGAGGCTGGAAATGCAGTAACAGTCAATGGATCATGTTATTGCGTGATGCTTACAACTCAGTTTTGGCCTATTTTTGACGACGTGGGTATCACTGTTGTGTGGCTTTAACAGAATGGTGTCACATGTAAGGCAGCCAATGAAGCGAGCAATTTATTGCAAACTAAAATTACGACAATCAGCAATTGAGTGGTCAGCCAGATTGTGAATTTAAGGACAGAGTCTATACAGAGCCAGACGAATCGACACCAGCCTTAAAACTCAAAATCCGTGATGTGAGTAACGAAATAGGAATGCCATTTCGCCAAAAAGTTTTTAAAAACTTTGGTGAAAGAATTAACATCTGTCAGCGTGGTTATGGTGGACTGTTCTATTTAATTAATTTAATTTTTTTTATTAAACGATCGGCCGCTTTTGGTCCGATTGTTCTTACTGTTCTTTTTTAACTAATTTTACTTATAAATCTAAAATTCTTACAAGTTAACTTACATACTAATACATTGAGATTCCCCCCCGGAAGCACATTTATCAGTCTTTATGGATTATTTGATCATCTAGACTTGTGCTGCTGGGGGTATGACGTGATAAGATTTACATCTGCGCCTGGCCGCAAGCCGTAATCAGATGGTGGATCATTACCACTGTGGATGAAATGTAGCGTCATCCTCGCCCTAGAAGGCCTTCGGATACGTATATCCTCCAGTCACTTCCTCCTTCAAGCCTCCATAAATCTTTAGCAACATATAACTCAGTTGGAGTTGTGGTTAAAGTTATGGAGAATTAAAGTGAACGTTCAAAAGTGCATTCATGTGACCTTCACCTTGCGAAGAGATAATTTTTCACCCGTTCGAATCAATAATCACATTTTTCCTTACCATAGTTATGTGAGATATCTTGGTATACATCTTGATCGTCGCCTTACATGGAAACATCATATTGACTCAAAGCTAACACAAATGAAACTTAAGCTAACACAATTACATTGGCTCATTGGTAGGAACTCGAAACTTAGCCTAGATTGTAAACTTCTAATTTACAAGAGTATTTTGAAACCAATATGGTATTACGGAATCCAACTTTGGGGCACTGCCTCAGCTTCAAATGTGGATAGTATTCAACGTGGATAGAATAAAATTTTATGGTTAATAACTTCCGCTCCATGGTACATCAGAAATTCAAACATATATTGTGATTTAGACATACCGCTGGTGACTACAAAAATCGTCAAATACGCAGGCAAATACTTAATGAAGCTTGAAGACCATCCTAATCCCCTTGCTCGCAATATCTTGGATTATAGTAGACATAGCCGATTAAAAAAGAGGGATACCGCAGCTTTAATCCTCAATGCTACAGATGACACATCTTAGAAATATTTGTTTTGTTTTTTTTAATGTCAATTTTTTTTACCCAAAAGGTTAGTTCTGACATGGTCGGAACTAATGTAACTTTTTTTTAGAATTTAAGATTTTAAAACTTATTGTTAGTTCAGTTTTTTGAAGATACAATAAATAATTATTGGAAAAAAAAACAAAAAAAAACTTCTAGTTGTAACTTTAAAAGCCCGAAGCAGCCTTCACTCCTTGCTGACGAGTTGGAGACTATCCAACTCCTGGTCCAGAACGCACGAAGCTTAATATAATTAAGAACACGACGGCATTCACACTCACTGGACCTGGACCATTCATTGTGTTCATTGTGAATAATCCGACCCATAAACTCAAACGAGGGTCTCGAAACAAACAGCCACCACGATACTCGCGAAGGGCCAACCTCAATAATCAGTCAGAGAATAGCTAAATGCCTAAAGAGACAAATAGCGGAACTCTGGGGCATTACTGATTCCCGTGGAAATATAGTGGACCTGGCTGTGGGCCTTAATCAGGTGGTGGTCAAACCACTGTAAATGAAAAGTAACGTCATTCACGTCCTTGGAAGCCGAAGACTAATTCTCGCCACAGGTCATTCCTAGTTGCAATTTCAGCGGTTCCAGAGCAGGGCTGCAAACCACTACTCCTTGCTGAAGAGCTGGAGACTATCCAACTTCTCTCCATAACACATGACTAGCATGCTCAGTGGATCTGGATCATTTATCCGTAGGTGTGATTAAAGGCGAGATGATCCTAGCCCCCAAATCAAATCTATGCGAGGGCCGCAAAATCACAACCACCACGATACTCCCGAAGTGCCAACCTCAATAATCAGTCAGAGAGTCAGAGAAACTGCTAAAAGTCTAACGAGACAATTAGCGGAAGCTCTGGGGCTTACTGGTTCCCGTGGAAATAAAGTGGAGCTTCCAGTTGTCCCCTGCTGACTTCAGGGGACTGGGCTCTCTTATATACAAACGTTGCATATTCCCACACATGAGTTAGATTTCGTGCATGCAATGACGGCACAGTCAAACACACTACAGGAAATTTGCCAGATATCAATTTTCAATTATAATTGCAGAACTTTTCTCTTCGTAATACAATCAAATTTTGAATCATCTTAATCAAAATTTTTTGTTTTATTTTGTTTAAGAAAACAAACTTCTTCTTAAAAAACCCTGTACTACAGCTAACATTGATATAGACAACGATAGAATAAACTTTTCATTTAAAAATTATATTTTTATAAAATTCTTTAAAACATTCTTTCAAACATGTACAGGCTTTCGTCAGCGGAACAAACTTTTGTAGAAATATATAAAACACTATTACTATATCTATTGCATATTATTACAATGTTATTGTTATTTGCTCAAAATAAATTTGGATGCTTGTTATAAGAAAAAGGAATTAACATTAACATTTTTTTTTCTTTAAAAAGAAATAAATTGCAAAATCTCTTTTAACTTTCAACTTTTATCAACTTCTGTCAAAATCTTAAAAAATGCTTAAAAACGAGTTACGAAAACTTAAATAATCTTAAGAATTGTTTATGTGTTTGTGCTGTTAAAAGTATTAACTTTAGGCAGCAAGAACAAAAATAGAAGAAATAAAAACAACATGAGCCTGCTGTGAAAAGCTAAACTTTTATCATGCACCACACCAAGCAAAATAGAAAAAGAAGAAAATTATTGAAAAACTTGAGTGAAAAAAGAGTTGTGATAATATTTGCAAAACTATTTACATTTGAGTGGTTGCAGTGGTGCCCCCACCCTCGGCTTGCTCATAAGTAAACAACACAATACACGAATACAAATAGCAAACAAACAAACAAATAATCCTAAAAGCAGGCTACAAATTTTAGTTACGCTACCAACCAAGTATCATGTGAATTTATATTGGATTTTTCCTTGCGTTTTTTTTTTTTTGGCTGAATGTTCATTCGTTTATACAAATCGACAGATTGTATGCGTTTTTATGCATTTTATATGCACGTTTTAACAAAGTTTTATTTACGCGAAATAACAAAAGTTTTCCCCAACGTTTTTTTATTTAACTTTTTTTCTCAAATTTTCTATTCTATATTTTATTTTAACTTGTACATTTTGTTAAGTGAGTTTGGCTAACTTAAATAATATTAAACTTTATAAATTAATATTATTTTTTCGTAATATTAAATGCACATACATATCTCTGCGATAGTAAAATTTATAGCATAATCTCGTATTTTAAAAATCGTTATTTTGATTGTGTTTATGTCATTTTGCTGACAGTTAATTTTAATTCAATAAAACTTTTATTGCTAACGCACACCCATTTAATTATGCGCTAATCAAAACCAAAAAAAAAACCAAAAGTTACCACAAATTAATGGCATAATAATGAAACAAAGGAAAAACGATGAAGAAGAAGATGATGAATAAAAAACAGTGACTGTTAAATATTGCACATCCTACAAGAGGATTTTTGTAATGAAGTTCTGACATCTGCAACTTACATTTGAAAGTATATAAAAGATTTTTAAAAATTTAGTACTTTTACAAAAATCTTCATTTGAAATGTGTAACTTCTAAAAAGTTAGAAAAAAACGTATTTGTGCAGAGATGATAAATTAAAAAAAGGGCTAAATAAAAATTTTTACAAAAAAAGTACCATTTTAAAAATTTTATAAAACGTAACTTTAAAAAAATAATTTTTTATAAAAAAATAACTATTAGAAAAAAAGTATTTTTGAAGAGAAAAATAATTTTAAAAGTACTAAATAAAAGTTTGTACCAAAAAGTACCTTTTCAAAAAATCCTTAAAAAATATAAGTTTTAAAAAATGAAACTTTATAAGGAAATGACTATGAGAAAAAACATATTTAAAAAAAGTACTAAATAAAAGTTTGAAAAAGTAACTTTTAAAAATTAAAGCTTTATAAAGAAGTAGCTATTAGAAAAAACGTATTTTTGAAGAGAAAATAAATTTTAAAAAGTACTAAATAAAAGTTTGTACCAAAAAGAACCCTTCCAAAAAACTTTATAAAATAGAACTTTTAAAAAATAAAGCTTTATAAAAAAATAACTATTAGAAAAAAAGTATTTTTGAAGAGAAAATAAATTTAAAAAAATACTAAATAAAAATTTTTACTAAAAAGTACCTTTTCAAAATAACTTTAGGAAAAGTAACTTTTAAAAATTAAAGCCTTATGAAGAAGTAGCTATTAGAAAAAATGTATTTTTGAAGAAAAAATAAATTTTAAAAAATACTAAATAAAAATACCTACCAAAAAGTACCCTTCTAAAGAAACTTTCAAAAATTACAATTTTTAAAAAATGAAGCTTTATAAAGAAATAACTATTAGAAAAAACGTATTTCAAAAAAGTACTAAATAAAAATTTTTACTACAACAGTACCCTTTCAAGAAACTTTATAAAATGTAACTTTTAGCTTTGTAAAGAAATAACCATTAAAAAAAAGTATTTTTGAAGAGAAAAAAAATTTAAAAAAGTACTAAATAATAATTTTTACTAAAAAGTACCCTTTCAAAAAATCTTTAAAAACAGTAACTTTTAAAAAATTAAGCTTTATGAAGCCTTAGAAAAAATGTGTTTTTGAAGCGATGATACATTAAAAAAAAGTACTAAATAAAAATTTGTACTACAGAAGTACCCATTCACACTTTTAAAAGCACCACATTAGAAATAGAAGTCCAAATTTTAAAATTTTCTTCTGTAAATGGCAGCTCTCAGCAAATTAGTTTTTAATTAAAATTTCTTATTAAAAGGTTCTTCAACTAATGAAAGTTTTCTTTCAAAAATTCATACTTTTAAAGGTTCCACGTAGAACCAAAAGCTACTTCAACTAATGAAAGTACCCTTTCAAAAATTCAAACTTGAAAACAGGAATCAAAATTTTTAAACTTTCTTCTCAAAATGCCAGCTTTTAATAAACATTTTTTTAACTAAAATTTCTTACCAAAAGTTATGTTCATATAATTTTAATAAGATTTTAAAAGTACTTTTATAAAAAATCTTTCCTACAAAATAACCTTTGAAAAGGTATAACATTTATTAAATATAGTTCTCTTAATGCTTATCAAAAAATAATTTTCTTTAAACATTTTTCTACAAAAATTTCCTTTAAAAATTAAATTAAAAAAAGTAATAAAATATACATAAAAGGTACATTACTTAAAAAAGCATCTTTAAAGAAAAACATGTTTAAAAGAAGTACATTAATTAAAAAAATACTTTATTTTTTAAATCACCTTCTGAAACGCATTCTTTATATATTTTTTAATTACAAAACTTCTTTTAAAAAAATTAAAATTAAAATAAGAAGCTTTTGTTAATAAAACCAACTTCATTTGAAAAGGTACCCTGCTAACAAAAGTCATATTTAAAGAAAAATATATCAATAACAAATAAGTATTAGTAAAACAAAAAATATATCAAGTTTATAGATAAGAGTATTCAAATATGTAAGAAAAATGTATTTGGAAATTCTTCAAAATCAGGTACTTTTTGAATCAAGTATAAAAAACTTCCTTTTTTCTTTAAAAGAAAATCACCTTAATAAAAAAGTTACTTAAGACACCAATTTAAAAAGTATTATTTATAAAACGTATTTGATAAGAGTACTTTTTAAAGTACCTTTTCCAAAAAGTACTTTTTAAGTACCTTTTCAAAAAAGTACTTTTTCAGAAAATTTTTCTAAAAACGCGGCATTAAAAAGATGTATTTTCTTATAATACTACTTTCTAAAAAGTTTCTTATTTTCCGACTATAATTTTATTTTTTTAGTGTCAATATGTGCAAATCCTTTACGAAACTTTTCCTTTGATTGATAAAATAGGAAAGAATGAGGAGCATCGTTTTAATTTAAAAACACATTGTACTCTTAATTAAACTAATTAAAATTTACTTTTGATATCTTTGATTTGCTTTTAAAGCCATTAAGTTTATAAATCGAGTATCAACAACACATCACCCCAGACGCTATATCGAAAATAACAACTTCAACACACTTCTTACTAATTTTATGTGTTAGTGTATGAATGAATCTGTGTGTTATAAACAACTCCATCGCATGTTGTAAAATAGTATAGAAGATAAAATAATTGTTGTTTTTTATCATTCGAACTAAAAAAAGGGGTTGAGGAGGGCAAATGGGGGATCAACAATATTGTTGTTATAAATTAATTGTTGTTCATTGGTTCGTTTAAAATGCTGACTCAGTATTCATCATTATTGAAGATTAATATACCGTTACATTGTTTGTGACAGCCATTCAATATACACAGATTGTATGCCGTTCATAAGTGTGTTTTGTCAGCAATATCATCAATTAGCGCAACAACATCTTTATCAGCGACATGACCATCATTTTTACTGTTGGAATGGATAACAGCATTAGCCAAGCAGCCCATAACATTTGATGACCTTTTTTGAAAATTGTCATTAAACTCAATACAAAATATCAGTATCGTCATCATCATCATCAACAGCCAGTCAAATAAATAGAAGAGACATTTAAAATTATGATTATTTGTTTCAGGTGAAAATTTATAAAGGCACCTTTAATTGGATACAGTGAGTGAGTTTGTAAAAAACAAGGACATATGTAAATGGCATTTGGTGGGCACCCAGAAATTGTTGTACTATTTGAACGTGGTTAGAAACATAAATAGATTTTAATCATGTATCGAGACGAATAAAATTCATCTTTACTAAACAAAACAAATTTACAGAAAATAATCAGGGTGATATTTTTCTATCACAATAAAAATCGTTACCTATGATTACTTTCTATTTTATCACAGCTATTAATATAGCGATGTGGAAGTTGGCTACTGCCTTATTTAGATCCCTTTTCAACAAACTACCTTCCACAGTGACAAGCAAAAATCAAAATTAAGTATCTTCAACTCCCTCGTAGTCCAATCTCCAATCTCTGATAGTTGTCGTGGTACGGCCATGTCACCGCAAACAGAGATACAAAATTTTAGACAACCATTTTGAAACTAAGCCGCAAGAATCTTCTGCACAAAAATACATAACAAAAAACTCAAATTACAAATTTAAATAAATCAAAAAATCTTAGAACTATCACTGTGATATATTATTACTAAAACTAGCAGTAATTCTGTCTCTAGAATTTTATCAAAGTAAAAATTTTTCTACATCAAATTTTCGGTATTCGATTTAAAAACTTGATTTGTAGATAATTTAACAAGCGAAATTTTTCTTTCAAAAACTATGAAATTTTAAAGAGAATCCGACAGATTAAACTTTTATTGGGGAAAACAAAAAGGAAATATTTTAGGTAGATATTATAGCAGCGATATTTTTATTACACATTAGAGTGACATTTCTCCTTTATCAGAATGAGAATAAGATGGTATTTATCTTTTCTTTATGAAATTATAATAATGATAATTTTTTCTATAAAATTTTTTTCTATAAAAAATTATCACAGTGATCAATTTTGCTGTAGAAGATTATGACATGATGATTTTTACTTCACAAATTTATTACAGTGATAACTTTTTCTTTAAAAAAATGTTGCTTTTATAATGTTTTATTTTTTGAAAATATTCACAAGATGATATTTTAGAAAAATTATCACAGTTAAAATGTTTTCTGCAAAAAATCATTGCAAAGATAATTTTTTCTTTACCATTTTACTACAGGAAAGATTTATTCTTTTAAATCTTATCACAACAATATTTTTTTTTTTTTTTTTAAATTTCCTCATTGATAATTCTTAAGTAAGTTTCACATGAAAATTATTACAGTGTAATTTTGTTTACAAAATTATTATAGATATTTTTTTTCCTTAGAAAATTATTATTAGTGATAATCTTTTACTTTAGAAATTATAAATGTAACAACTTTTTTCTTTAGGAAATTTTTACAGTGATAATATTGCAGTGATGTTTTCCCCATTTAACAAATTATTACATGGTTAATTTTTTTCTTTTGAAAATTATTACAACAATAAACTAAAATAAAATAATAAATATAAATATATAAATAAATTATCACAGTGTTAATTTTTTTTTTAAATATCCATAATAATTCTTAAGAAAATTTCATATGATAATTTTTTAAAAAATTTTTACAGTGTAATTTTTCTTTAGAAAATAATCGCATTCCAATTTTTTTAGAAAATTATCACAGATAATTTATTTCGTTAGAAAAGAAAATTTTTACTTTAGAAAATTATAATAGTGATAATTGTTTTCTTTAGAAAATTATTACATTGATAATTTTGTTCAGAAAATTATCACAGTGTTGAAGTTTTTTTAGAAAATTATCGCTGCAGTATTTTTTAGTATATTTCTTTATTTAGAAAATTATCACAGATGATCCTTTTCGTTAAAAAATTATGACAGATAATTTATTTCGTTAGAAAATTATCACGGAAAATTTTTACGTTTAAAAATTGTGATAGTGACAATTTTTTTTCTTTAGGGAATTATTACATTGATATTTTTTTTTTGCAGAAAATTATCACAGCGTTGAAGTTTTTTTTAGAATATTATCACTGTGATAGTTTTTTACTTGACAATAATTGTGCAGTTTTAATATTTTTTAAAAAAATACCACAATATTCAGACACTTATCACATGGATAATTATTTTCTTTAGAGAATTCGAACAATATATTACTTGTTTGTTTAATAAAATTAATACAACGATTGTGTAAAATTATTTGTGAAAATTTTCCCTCTTCACTTAACACAGAACTATAATCACAGAGATATGGATACGTTCATAGTCAAGTTTTATAACAATAGAAAGTTTATTTTTTATTAACAAGGAATATTAATAGAATCTTCATCACAATATATAAATGCAGGGTGTCCGCCGGGTATAGTGCTTTGTATACTACTTTGTTTGTTTATAATTTTTGATTACATGAAAGGGAATCTATCTGATATTGATAAAGGTTTATTTATTTAATGTTGCTAATTATGTATGAAATAAAATTCCAGATAAATGTCCGCCTGTGTTAGCCTAACAAATGCGAGCTCTTCATAACACACTTTTTATTCCATTCTCACACATTTTACGCGTTATTTTATTAATTTTATTACGAATATTTCGTTTGAATTGCTCAATCGTATCTAGTTTGTTTACATAAGGGTTGCTTTTCATATATGCCCACAAAATGATGTAGGGAGCAGTCAAATCAGGTGACCGTGAAGGCCAATTAACATCACCATTTCTTGAAATAACTTGTTGCGAAAAGAGGTCTCGTAGTAATCCCATTGTAATTCTGGTTGTATGCGATGTTGCACCGTCTGGTTGTTACCACATGCTAATTAAGCCCAAAGCAAGCAGTTGGGGTGTTAAAAAGTTTTCAATCGTATCACGATATCGCTAATAATTCACAATTACCGTTACGCCATTTTGATTTTCAAAGAAATAAGATCCAATGATCTATCACATTTAATGGATGCAAAGTCGACTGTTGATTAATTTGAGAGTTTCTCATTCCCCAGAAGCGACTATTCTGTTTATTCACATATCCATTCAAATAAAAATGTGTCTAGTCACTCAGTATAATTTTGTTCATGAAAATCGGGCTTGTCATGGGCGAGCAGCAACATTCTGTAGCTGGCGTAATTGATCAGGTGGTAGAAGCTCTTGTGTCAACTGAATCTTATATGGAAACGAATGCAAATCCTAAATTTTACACGTGTCCACTTCACGACTGCCAACCCCCCGGGGGAACATTATCGGTCTTTATGGAGAGTAACTATTTAGACCTGTGTAACTGGGGGAAAAAGGGAGCCCAGTCCCCTGAAGTGAGCAGGGGTACAACTGGAAGCTCCACCTTATTTCGACGGAAATCAGTAAGCCCCAGAATTCCATTATTTGTCTCTTTAGACATTTAACTGTTCTCGCTGATTATTGAGGTTGGCCCCTATATTGGAGTATCGTGGTGGTTGTGGTTTCGCGGCCCCATAACAGACAGGTCAGTTTTTATATGGTGGCCGAGTTCATTTCACCTTTAATAACACCTACCTGGTGAAATGTTCCCAGATCCAGTGAGCATGCTAGACATGTGTTCTGGACAGGAGTTGGATAGTCTCCAACTCTTCAGCAAGGAGTGATGATTTGCAGTCCCGCTCTGGAATCATTAAAGTTGCAACTAGGAAAGACCTGTTGCTAGAATTAGTCTTGGGCTTCCTAGGACGAGCATAACGTCCCTATTTATGCATAGTGGTTCGACCACCATCTGATTAAGGCTCCATAGCCAGGCGCAAATGTAAATCTTATCACGTAGTTCACGACTGCCAAATATGAACTGTCAAGACTAATGCTTACCAAAATGGCGGCACAACAAAATAATATACTTCCCCGGTGGACACCCTGTATCTTAGATAAAGTAAAACTGGCTAAACAGCGTTTAGGTCATACGAAACTCACCTTTTATTCTATAAATATTCCGAATTTTACATTTTTCTTGTGCCTGTAACCTGTCCTTTCCATCCAAACCCTATTATTTGCTACTACAAAATTACAAGCCAATAGAACTTTTATCAAAACCCACTCAATCCAACAAATCACGTTAACTCAAATTTCTTAATACAAACAAATATAACTGATACTGAGTCAAAAAAGTATTATATACAAATCATACGCATGTAAATATTGTTACGAAGATGATTTATTAAGTTTTCAAAGAAAATAATTAACAGTAAAAGAAAAGTACACACAAGACAACAACAACTTGCTTATTAGAAATTCTATCAAATAAGTAAACAAAAGAAAGCCAAAACAACTAATACAGAACAAAACACGCAGCCAAGCAGGCGTCTAAATTGAATGATAAAACAACAACATGCTTATGTGAAATTCTACCAATTAGGTAAACAAATGGAAAAAGAAGCAACTAATACAGAAAAAAACAAAACACAGCCAAGCAGGAGCGTAAATTAAATGATAACAACAAGAACAACAACAACAATATGGGATTATGTTAAAGTAGAATATTGTTGTGTATGCGAGAAATGCTTGAAACAACCATATTGGTACCACTTGCTGGACAAATGAATTAATTCAAGTCGGGTGATCAGTAAGTAAAGACAACAAAGTTGCCAGCGTGTTGCTTTATTTTGTTATTGATAATTAAAAAATAATTTAACTTAATTAAAACTCTAAAATATTGTGTTATTATTTTACAATAAAAGAACTCAAAGTAACATAACGTTTAGTGAAAAGAATAAACGTAAAAATATTAAGCGGAAGGACCTCACTGTCATTTCCTCAAGAATAATTAGTTTATAATTTTTAATTATAAACTAATTATAGCTAAAATTAATAAATAAATACAACAACAATGTGACACTGAAACTGGTGGACACACTGAAAAAAAAACATATAGACAATAATTAAAAAATGTTGTTAATTTTCTTTTCATGCATAGATAACAAATAAAAATCTCATATTATCATTGCAATATTAATGGGAAAATTTATTTTTATATTAAAAAAGATTTAAAGGAAAAACAGCATATTTGTGAAATTATCCTGAATCCTGTTATTGAACAACGAAGCTGACAAATGGGGAATATGCGATTTTTAAAACACTGAGTGTACTTTTTTCGGTTTAGGTGTGTTCCGGTTTTTTACTCCTATTCAATATCTACAACCTTGCTTTAAATTGAAAAGAGATATTTCCAATGATATACCGAGATATGATCGTGGTAAAATATAGAAAATATAGAGCAAAAAAAACAAAAAATGGGAAGGTCCTAAAATTATTAATGCAGCCAACTTCGCAAAACGAATAATGGAGAAGTATTTAGGTTTGGGGATACTTTCACGTGCAATTCTCAGAACTGATTGCCAAAATCATTTGTTTTACTGTTCAAGGACATTATTTTTATAGCGAATGTAAACAAACATTTCCATCTTTAAACTTGATTTATTTTTCTGTCTTTGTAACGCATTTTTAACCTGCGGTATAGTCTAAGTTCGAAATCATGATCTGTTGTCGTCTTCAATAAATCCATCTATGATTGCCTCACATAATTATGAGTATATTACGCTCTTCCCTTTTCACATTCTCTTGTTTGCTAAATGTTTAGCTTAACCAAGCAAGTCATACTGAATATGTATGCAATTAATAGTTTGCACTCAGTGACTTTGGTGAGATTCGAAATCGTAACTTTATTCTTGATTCTTAACAGACGACATAAACACCTCAGCCAAAACTTTCACACGCTCGGTAGCTTTGGCGAGACTTGGAGTGACAACTAAATGCTTGGTTCAACAAATGAATCATACTGAATATGTCCACAATTGATAGTTTTCATTCGGTGGCTTTGGCGCGATTCCAAGTCACAACTTCTTTCTGTTTCTGTAACAAATGGTTTTAACAACACAGTCTAAACTTTGACACCCTCGTTGGTTTTGGCGAGATTCACAGTCACAACTTTTTTCTTGTTTCTATAACAAACGCTATAAGCACCTCAGCTGAAAATTAGATACGCTTGGTGGCTTTGGCGAAATTCGAAGTTATAACTTCTTTCTTGTTTCTATAACAAACGTCATAGACATCTTAGTCAAAACTTTGACATGCTCGCTAGCTTTGGCGAGAATTAAAGTCACATCTAAATGTTTGGTTCAACCAATCAAATCACACTGAATATGTCTACAATTGATAGCTTCCTCTCGGTGGCTTTGGCGAGATTCCAAGTCACAACGTCTTTCTGTTTCTATAACAAATGGTTTTAACAACACAGTCGAAACTTTGACACCCTCGTTGGTTTTGGAGAGATTCACAGTCCCAACTTTTATTTTGTTTCTATAACAAACGCCTTAATCAACTCATGCTGTTTTTAGTCGCTTAAACACTGGCCAGATTTTAATAATTTTAATTTGTGAAAATTATATTCACCCTTATTCTGTTTGACGACAGCAATACAAGACGACGTCGTTTTTTATCGTTTGTTGTAAATCCGTAATCTCGTTGACATTTATAGATGACTGGTAATACATATTTGGTATTCTGTAAAACAATTTGACGTTGATAATGCCTTAAATTGCCGTTGATATTGTCGTCTGTGATTTTGGTGTCGTGCTGTTATAAACAAAAATTTTAAAAGATTGAAAAAACTAAATAAATAACTAAATAAAATATAAAAAAGTACAAATAAAATAGAAAATGAAAAAAATTAAAATTAATGAAAAATTAGTGGAAGCATTTTACAGATTTGTCGCGTTTTCAGATTTAAAGTAAAAAAAAGATGGTAAAAAACAAAATGGAATGCAAAGCTACTGGAGACGGTATATTTAATCAATTCATACTGAGCTCCTTGGAAGAAGTAGTGGCAAATCTGCTGCAATTCCAAAAACAAATAAACCCTGAAGGTATGGCACAGGGAGTCACAGGTGAATGGGAACTTGAAGAAGTCATAGACAACGCTGATTTGAACGTGCTTAACTCATTTAAAATCCTAAGACATACTTGCACTCACTGATATTTTGTTATTTACATATTTGTGGTTAAGAAAAAAACCCAAATACGTTTGTAATTGAAGGAAAACCCCAAATGTGTTATGGATCATATTTGGGAAAATAAATTAATTAACAGAAGAGAACATAGCGTTAAGAAAATATAGGTTAAGAAATTAGTATGACAACTTCGAAAATTGCAACTGCGGTCACACCACCAGAAAAATATAAATTGCACTTCAATATCACTGTTCGGGATATTTTCTGCATCCTGATATGCAATATCTATGCAATAATCAATGCATATATTATGAAGTGCAGCACAAACATTAACAATTTTAGTTGCTTTTAGAGGTGTATAGTGCTGTTGACGTGCTCCAAGTAGACAGCAAAATCTGTTTTTCAATCCGCTCTACCACATTTCCGCCTTGGCATGCCTTGTATTGAAAATTTCAGGCGAGCGATAGGGCGTCATCAAATATGGTTAAAGTAGTTAGCCTGCATCACCTGAGGAAAAAAGTAAAATTAATTAAAGAAATTTAAATAACTATTTAAATATTACCTAACAGCCACGAACTACGATCATCTTCGTTGCAACGAGTGAAGAATGGCAAACGGCATAGTTGGTAAAGAACAATGTGCTGAACATTTTGATTTTAATTTATTTTGACTTTTAAATTATTTTAGGTTCATTTTCATACAGATTTAATTTTTTTTTTCACGCAGTTTTTATTTTTTTCACATCAATTTTATCAAAAATAGTACACAAATGAACCGGCTGACTCAAATATTAGATATGTGTGTTATATTTTATTAAAATGATCGATAAGCAGGCAACGTCATCATAAGATTTTTGATGTATTAAAGTGATATTTCCTCAAAATCGACCACGATGTTGGCGTCGCCAAACAGAATAAGGGTATTTAACAAATTTGTTAAAATTGTTTTTCTCTATAGAAAGCCATTATTTTCAAAGAAAATATTGGGAAAAAAACTACATTTGTTTATTTTTAAATAGACCTTATTCAATGACCGGTCACTGTAATTTTGAAAACTACATATATAAAATTAGCAGACCTTCCCCTTTCAAACAATATTCGTTGTGTTTTAAGATAATCATATGCGGAAGTTGCACAATTTGTTACATCACACAGATATAGAATTGAAAATAAAAGAAGCAAAGAAGTTTCTTTTTCAGAATGCTGATTCTTTAAAAAAAAAAAAGAATTCTACAACAGAAAAAAATCACTTGTTAGTTTAAATTACAAAAAAAAGCTAAATTTCTGCTGTTTTACAGTGTTCAACAAAAAAATATAAAAAAGATTTCCTTCACAGGAAATATAAAAGAAGTGTAAAAATTTGTCTTTTAGTTTTGAATGAGTAGAAGTCTATAAAATGCAAAGTTACCACAACCGAGAAATGTTAAAAGACTGAAAGGACTAAAATGATGATGAAGATGATGTTGGAATAATGAAGAGACAAAACTTTTCTGAAGGCTTGTAATTTTTTTTAGTAGATTTTTTTTTGTTAATATTATATTTTTTGGAAAACAAAAGGCGACAGCTTGGTGGTTTTAAAAGAAAAGAAAACGACAAGACAAAATAGACAGCCAGCAAAAGTTATTTAAAAAGTTAGTCTTATTATAACAATATGTTTTATTTTTATATTTTATTCCTTTTCGTTTATTGTAACAAATTAAATCTTAAAAAAAAAAATTTGCTGCTTAAAACACAAAAAGGATTTGAAAATTTGGTAACATCGAAAAAACTTGAATAAAAATCAAGAAAATTTCCTGCACATCAATTTTTAGGCTGAGTGGCTTTAGAATTTGGAGTTTTTTTTCCATTGTTGTAAAATAAAGCAACAAATTTGGTGGGTTCAATGAACATGGTCAGTGAAACTTTAACCTTTTGCCAGTACATACAAGTTAAGCAACAAATGTGTTTCAGTAATTGTTGT
The DNA here is from genome assembly GCA_030448955.1 of Trichopoda pennipes. Lineage (NCBI taxonomy): Eukaryota > Metazoa > Arthropoda > Insecta > Diptera > Tachinidae > Trichopoda > Trichopoda pennipes. The sequence continues at coordinate 218,951 of JASKUP010000068.1, read as the reverse complement.
TCAAATCTACTGCCTTTAATGATGCCAATATGTTGGGTAGCAGCGTTCAAATGGTTACAAACAGCTTAAATGGGTGGGTGTCTAGAAAACTGTATGACGAGATCTAGCCTTTTGCTGCTATAAAAAATTACCACATTTAACGTTATAAATGTTAACAATGCCTGAATTGATTGGCCAATTATAAAACGTGATTATGTCGTGTTGTTACACTTATTTTTTTCTTTTGGTCTACGTAATACGCTTCGTTAATTTTTTACAATTAAATACACGCGTTATTCTTGAGGGAGAGGGGGTGTAACAAAATAAACAAAAAGATAACTTTTTCTAAATAGTGACCGTTCATAATTTTACCGTAGTTTTATTGGACAAATATTTTTTTAAAAATGAAACGGCAGCAAAAAATATTTTGTGTCTTTAAGCGCAGTGAGGAAATTTTATTTATACGAATTATCATTACGATATTTCTTTAATTTAACATAGTGACAATATTTCTATAGGAAAATCATCACTGTAAGAAATTTTGTAAAGATATTATCACAATTTAGTAAAGCTTTTTTTGTATTTTTCATAGTAGTGTTAAGAGAAAAGAAAAAATATACAAAATTGTAAAAACTACTTTACAGCTCTTTAGTGTGATTTTAATTAATTTCTCCTCATGTTTCCAGTTGAGGAACAAACTGGCCAAAATTTTATTCACATTTTTCTCTAAATTAATAATTTTATTATAATTTTTATCTTTAAATTAAAATTTTCTATTAATAAAATTTGCTTTATTTCATTTGAGGTTAGGAAATAAATTGGCTTAAAACACACGAAATTTTTTTAAAAACGTCAGTTTCATTGATACCGACGAAAAGTAGAAATATGGGAATTAATAATAATGTAAATAATATGAGAATTAAATATGGAATATCACAAATTTTTTTAAGCACAAATTGTAACGAAACTGCATCTCAATAAAGTGCCGAATTTCAGCTTTCACAGCGTCAGTTGTTTATGGGTTGTTTAGATGTGCTACAGATTAACGTTAGTGCCTGGCCATTTGGCCCTAATCTGGCGGTGGTTTTACCACTGGATGAAAAAAATGGGTCTGCCAATGCCCCTAAGCTAAGAGGTCAGCGAGAGAGACCGTGTTCCCACTTCATGCTCGAGAGCCGGAGACTATCTAAACTTTTTGTCACCCCTGTTAAGTGACAGGCTGTTGCATGTGTAATAGCTCTTTGGCTGCAAAAAGCCGTAGCACCTCAATCAATAATCCAGCGACGTTAAATCACAAGAACCTCTCATTCTAATTGATATTTCCAAACAAAGAAATATCTCTGCGTAATAACGCAACCGAAAGATTTCTTATGTAATAACTGAATTGTTATGCAGGTTGTGTGGCTGGTGAAGCCACTTTGCTAAAACCAAAGGTCACTGGTGGCAACAATAGCAATCGCGTCCACAACAAATTGATTATCATGGTTTGGTAACGCAAAGACTTCACTTTACAAAAATAGCCCTAAACTATAGATTTTTTTTTTTAATTTTATAACGGTGATATTTTCTATGAAGAAACTTTATTATAGTGATATATTTTTAAATTATTTTGCATTATTATTTTTTTAATACGAAATGAGAATTTTGGCACACAATTTTTAACAGTGATATTCTTCAAACCAATGATATTTTGCGAAAGAGAACCTATATAGTTTAGCTTTATAATTGTATTGGATTATTTAACAAGAAGTTTGTTTTTCAATTGTGGCAACACCAACAACATAATTTTGACATTTAGTTTTTTGACGTAATCGTAGTTGCTGCATTGGCAATTGTTACAATGAATTCAATTTTCCATGAAAATCCCATTAAAATAATTAAAATTCACTATGAAAATGTTGGTGTTGTTAAAGTTACATTTCGTAAAATTCATGATATTTTCGTTCAACATAATCGTCCTTCTGTGACCGCTATTAAGAATGTGATCATTAAATTTGAGTCGACAGGCTCGATACAAAAGAAGCGAACACCAACGTCACAGTGTTAAAGCAGATTCAAATTTATCAATTTCTCGGCACTATCAACAATTGGGGTTATCCAAAACCCCCACATGGCGAATTTCGAGTAAGGATTTGTCTTCGAAACCTTACAAGGTTCAACTTGTACAGGAATTTTAGCCGACCGACTATTCCACATTGCCTTAGACTTGCTGAAGTCATTTAAGAACAATCGGCTGGTGTTTCTGAAAAAATCTTTTTGTCAAAGTCAAGGCCATTTTCATTTTTCAGGGGGTATTGACAAGCAAAATTGATACATTTGGACTTCTAAAAAGTCTAGAACGATTATTGAGAAGGTTTTGCATGCTCAACGTATCACTGTATGAGGCGTTACGTTATTCGAAGATGTGTCTGGAAGTGGAGTAGCGGTCAATAGATCACGCTATCGCAAGATGCTAAAAACTCAATTTTGACCACGTGGATATCACTGTCATATGGTTTCAACAGGATGTTGCCACATGTCACACAGCCAATGAAACGATCAATTTATTGCAAACCAAATGTCCCTGTAGGCTAGTAGGTAGTGTACTAGTTTGTCGGTATGGGGGTTGTGGGTTCTATTCCCAACGAAGACCTTTATTTTTTTCACTACAAAAATAAAAATTGACTGTCGGTTGAGCTGCTCAGCGATGAAGGCATAGTCGCTGTTGCTGTCTTTATACGGCAGTTAATTTCCGACTATCCTTCTGTTTCATCTATTCTCTATCCCTTTCCTAAAGAATGTAGCACGGTACTTAACTAAATAGGCATTGTTGCCTGAAGTGCTACTTCTCTTTAAAAAAAAAATAATAATATTCTGATCGCATAATTTCACGACAATCAGCAGCTAAGTGGCCAGGCAGATTGGATTGTGGGATTATTTTATATTAAAGTCTATTGGGAGCCAATCGAATTGATTTCAGCATTAAAACTAAGTTATTAAAAATTTTGATGAAAGAATCCAGAAAAACATCTGGAGGCGTGCTCGTAGTCGACATTTACCAGATATACTTTTTCATTCGTAATTGCCGAACGTTTCTTTTTATAATACCATAAACATTTGAATCATCCTAATCTAAATTTGTTGCTTTAGAAAACAAACTTATTGTTAAAAAACCCTTTTGTAAAACTTATAAACTTTTTAAGAGATTCTAGATTAACGCCCGTTGTCCTACAGGACGTTTATATATTTTTCGAATAGAAATCGACCTGTTGGTTAGACAAATATTTCTATTTTCTAAAGAAAATTAATCACAATAAAGATTATTTTAACGAAAATTAATTACAGACATAATTTTTCTATAGAAAATAATTCACAGAGATAAAAGAAAATTGAGCATAGTGATAATTCTGCTAAAAAAATCAATCATAGTGAAAATGGTTCTAAAGAAAATTAGGGATAAGAAGATTGAACAGATCGATAATGTGGGAACAAAAACATGATCATAATGCATGCTGAGTGTTCTCAATAAAATATTCGAAAAAATGATATTGAGTAGATTGCAAGACTTCACTGAAAGACACGACATTTTAAATATTGAGCAATTTTGGTTTTAGGAAAGAGCACTCAACAATTCATTAGATCAGAAGAGTTGAAAATATAATTATTAGAAACAAGATTTTCCGAAAGAGTACCGGGATAATTTTATAATTTTCTTAGATATTGAAAAAGCTTTTGGTTTCATCTGGCATGGCGGTTTAATATATAAGCTAAATAAATTAAATTACTCCATATATCTACAAAAAATTATAAGAAACTTTCTATCTGACAGATTATTTGCAGTTCGAGTGGAAGGAAAAGTCTCTACCCAAAGAAATATTTCGGTTGGTGTACCGCAAGGCTCAATATTACCAACCACATTATTTTTCACGTTGCATTTAACGCTGATGACTCTGCAATTATTGCCTCTGGAAAAGTGTCTAGTGCCATTATAAAAAAGATGAATATAGGATTATTGAGTTCACAGAAGTATTTCAGCAAATAGAAAATAAAAATTCTGTTTCAATTTTCCCTGTATAGCTCTTACTGCTGAAGGAAACATTATCCCGTTACAAGACTCCGTTAAATACCTAGGTGTCATATTGGATATAAAATTAACATTTAAAAAGGCATAACTTTAGTACATGCGACAAGGTCTTAAAATGCGGTAGAGCATTGTTGCCGCTTCTAAACAGAAACCCAAACCTCGATTCTAAAAACAAACTACTATTTTATAAAATGTATATTCTTCCCATAATGACATACGGATGTAAGGTTTGGTATCATAAGAGTGCCAAAACCTATATTAAGAAACTTCAAACCATTCAAAATAAGAATTTGAAAGCCGTTTTTTAACTACCTAGCAGAAATTTCCACGAACCGTCTACACAGAGAGTTTAAGAACAAAATTCTGAATGACGTTTTTAGTACAAAAACAATAAGATTCGAAGATAGGTGCAGATCCTCAAGTTTTGCAGTAATAAGAAATTTGATTAATTAAGGCTTCCTCACAACCTCTGTGAAGAGGTTTCTGAAGAGGGTGAAACAAAAAAATTCTTTAAAACACCAAAAGTGTGTTCTACCTTTTCTACCTTTTTTACCTTGTATTGTTTAATTTTATTTGTTGTAATACATTATGTAGAATCTCAAATTTATGTGCATTAAAATTAAGAATAATTTTAAACTGATTTTTTGGTAGTCAATAAATAAAAATAAAAAAAAACATAATTGCAGTAACAATTTTTCTGAAGAAAGTTGGCCACAATTATAACTATTCCACAGAGAGTTTGCAATAATAACAAAATTATCACATTGGAAATTTTATTACAGGATATTCATCACAGTGACCATGTTCTTCGCAATGTTAATGTTTTTTCTTCATCACAGAAATAACGCTAAGATTGACCATGGCGCTTATCTGATTAACACACTGATCATTATTTAATCACAAAACTATAATTTTATTTTCTTTATTTTTGTCCTTATTAGATTATCTTTTATATTTATTTTGAAATAAATAATTATAGTTAGTTATTTTTTTTTTTTAATATTTAATAAATAATTTTTCTTCAAGTACAAGCGCTTTACCTAAAATTTAAATAAATTTTTTTTTTTTGTTTTTGATATTTCACCACACCATTGGGTGGCATCGTCAGAAAAAAAACCCTAACTTTTATATAAGGACCTTGTGCTTGAAGAAAAATTATTTAAAGTTAATTTTAGAAATTTATTTTTTCAATAAATGAATATAAAAATTTTTTTAATAATCAAAGTGAATGGCTCTTATTTTAATTTCAAAATTTAAATTATCTTTAACTCAAAATCGCTATATAACTCAATTACATAATAGCACTTAGCTGATGGTTCGATTAGAACAAAATTGCTAAACGATTAATATTTAATTTATTTGTATTAAAATTCATTGTTAAAAACATAAAATTACAATTTATTTAACATTCACAAATGAAAGAATAATAACATGGCAAATTACAAGTTTTATTTAAAAATATTAACAATAGTTATATTAACTAAACCACATTTTCCTACAGAGGTTTGATATTTATTTTTTTCGATTATTCGCATCCTTTTAGCAAAATATTTCTATTTACAGGCCCGAAGTTTAAAGTTAATTGCAGGAAACAGCAGTTTTAACTCCAAATATTTTAAGAACTTTACGATTTATATTTGCAACAATCAACTGTTTTTGCAGGCAGATCTCATAAAGGTTGTAGTATCTGGTATCAAAGCCAACATTATCTTTCAAATACGTTTGGCCAACTCCAAAAACTATCAAACTCTATTCGGCTACAATTTTGATGTGTGTAATATGGCAATTTCTTATAAGGACACCCTGTATAAGAGATGGCTTAATAGTCTACTGAAACATGGAAATTTTGTGCAAAGTTGTCCAATTAATGAAGGTCATTATTATTTAAATGCGTGGCATGTGGAACCTTTACTGATACCAAAGTTTTTGTATCCAGGTGACTATCGAGCAAACAGTTATTTTTATGCTGGCAAACCCAATAATAGAAGGAAAGATTTTATTTTTAATATTTCTATAGATGCAACAATAATAGATGATTAATTTTGTTTACTTTCTTTTTACTATTGAAATACAAAAAAAATATATTAAATTACACAACTAATAAAATCTACACAACTAATGACCTTAACAGTCAACCAAATGCCTTTAACAGGCAAGACCAAGTTTTTTAAGGCCAGTAAAAATTTAAATTGTAAGAAAAATTGTAAAATTTCTAAACTATTTTGGGCATGTTTTGCCACCGTGAATATTTTTGCCGAACCCCATTTAAAAAGTCCACTTTTGTATCACTTTTTCAAGCATTGCTAGTTACTGTTGAACTTCATATATTTTTACTAAAATAAATAACCCACTGCCAGAATTTTTCTAAAGAAAATTCATAAAAAAAAAAAAATTTCTTAAAACAAATTAATAAATTTGTGAAAACAAATTTCCCAGTAAGAATTTCGCTAAACGAATTTTATCACAGTGAGAATTTAACGAAGTATAAATCATTAATTTTTCGTAAGAATATTTATAAAAATAAAGATTTAAAAAAAAAAATGAAACAGAGTGGTTTCTCTGGAGAAAATTTATCCCAGAAAGAATTTTTATAAAGAAAATGAATCACAGTAATAATTTGTCTGACGGAAATTTCTTATGATGTGAGAACAAGAAAACCACTCACGGTGTGAAACTTTCTAGAGAATATTGATCTCATTGTAAATTTTTCCAAAGGTAATTGTTCACGGTGACAAGTTTTATAAGGAAACTTAATCAGGGTGGGAAGTTATATAAAGAAAATTTTTTACGGTGAGATATTTTCTAAAGAAAATAAATCAAAGTGAACATTTCTCAAACAACAATTGTTTTTCTAAAGAAAATGTTTCCTAAAGAAAATTAATCACAGTATGACCTTATGTAAAAAAAAAGAATTTTGCTAAATCAAATTGTGTCACATTTCTAAGAATTTAACTAAGTAAAGAAATGAAAATTTCTCTTGAGGAAATGAAAAAATTCTGACAGGAATTTTTGCTAAAGAAAATTTATCACAATAATAATGTTTTTAACGTAAAATTTATTAAAGCGAGAATTTTTGTACAAATTTCACTAACAAATTTCTAACAATGATAATTTTAATAAAGAACTTTTGTAAACGTAATTGTTCACTGTTAGAATTTTTTGTTGAAGAAAATTAATCACGATGAGAATTGTTCTAAATAAAATTGATTACGGTGATATTTTTTTTAAAGAAAATTCATCACTGTGAAAATATTGCTAAATAAAATTAATTATAATGAGATTTTTTCTAAATAAAACTGATTAAGGAGATTTACATCTGTACCTACCTGTGTAAGCCAGAACCAGATGGTGGATCACAAAACCACTGTGTATGAAATGTAGCGTCATCCTCATCCTGGAAGGCCTTCAGATACGTATATCCTCCGGTCACTCCTAGTTGGAACTTTTAGAGCACGGAGCAGGCCGCAACTCCTGGTCCAGAATGCATGAAGCGTAATAAAATTTAAGAACACAACGTCCATCATGCTCACTGGACCTAGACCATTCATTGTGTTCATTGTGAATGATTCGACCCACACAACTCAAACGAGGGCCTCGAAACTTCAACCACCACGATACTACTAAAGGGCCAACTTCAATAATCAGTCGGAGAACAGCTAAAAGGCTAAAAAGACAAATAGCTGCACTCTGGGGCTTTACTGATTCCCGTGGAAATTTATTGGATTGTCCAATTGGCTCCTGCTAGCCTTGATGGGGACTGGGCTCCATTTTACTTCCGAAGACACATGTAATGACGGTGGGATTTCGTCAAAATTTATAAATGTACGCCGGGGCGGAATGATTAAAGAAAATTGATCGCGGTGACAATTTTTTTAAAGAAAATTGATGACGGTGACAATTTTTCTAAAGAAAATTGATCACGGTTATAATTTTTCTAAAGATGATTTATCACGGTGACAATTTTTTAAAGAAAACTGATCACGGTGAGAATTTTTCTAAAGAAAATTGATCACGGTGAGAATTTTTCTAAAGAAAATTGATCATGGTGAATATTTTTCTAAAGAAAATTAATCGCGGTGACTATCTCTCCAAAGAATATTGATCACGATGAAAATTTTTCTAAAGAAAATTGATCACGATAACATTTTTTCTAAAGAAAATTAATTACCATGACAAAATTTTTCTAATCAAAATTGATCAAAGTGAAATTCCACAAGAAAACGTAATTGTAAATTGTGATTATTTGTTTTGTTTCGAAAAGAAAATTTATCACAGTAATAACATATCCATTACAAAAAAAACTATTTGTTTGAAAAAAAATTAATTTTAGTGAAATATTATCTACAGAGTCTTTATCACGGTGACACATTGGAAAAGAAAATTCTTTACTATCAAAATATATTATAGGTGTTATTAAATACTTAATAAACAATTAAAATTGTTCTCTATGATAAATTTTCCTAAGCAACACTAATCAAAAACATTTGTTTTGCAAAGGGAACCCTATAGTAAATTTTTATTCTTAAAATTTCTACTCTATATGTTTCTGTCAATAATGCTTTTTAATTTAAGAAAGATTTTAATTTTTAACTCTTCTCAAAAATTTAATAAAACTGGCCTAAACTTAATCTTTTTAGTTTAGTCAGATGCTAAAAGTAACAGCTATTAAAATCTTGACATTCTTGAATAGAATTCAAAAGTAGAAAATCGTGTGATTACATGCATTCGATTGCGTATGCAAACACGTAAATACAGAAATAAAAATTTCCAAGTAAATAAAGAACATTTACGAACATGTGGTAATAGAACAAGGCAAAAGACTATGATGATGTGCATCTTCAGCAGTAGCAGCAACATTATTTGCAATTGTCTCATCTGCATGCAGTCGAAGTGTCTATGTTTACGTTACACTACTTTAACATTTTGCGAGAAAACAATAGCTTAAAATTTTTTCCAACTTTTACACAGTGGTCTTAAAAGAGTAAAGAAATTTTAGGAAATTCAGCCATTAAAATTGCACTACGACTATTAACTATTACAAAACTGCGTTCAACTATTTGCAGTTTTTATTTGGTGAAGAAGATTTCAAATAATAAATTTTCTTCAAATAAATTATCACAGCAATGATTTTACTTTAAAGTTTTTTCAAATACTCTTGTTATTTATGTTCAAACTGTCTAACATAAAGTTTTAAATTTTTATCGAAAAGTATTTAGTTTTTCATTATCCGTTAAAAGTTTATCTTAATGATCTTTTATCACAGAGATTGTTATTTCAACGAGTTTACCACATAATATTTATCACAAAGCTTATTATTTGTTCAAAAAGTGATTGCTGTTTCTTCGGAAAAAAATATTTCTTTTCTAAAAATTCTCGCTAATAAATTTTAGGCTAATTATGAAATAGAAATAAATATCTAACTGTGATATTTTTTTTTACAAAATTTAACAACACTTACTACTTCTAAGGAAAAAAAATTATCATAAAGTTATATCAGATGGCAATTTTTATGAATAATATATCACACCAATTTATTTCGTAAAGAAAATTGCTTAGTATGATAACTTTTATTAAGAACACCTTTTTCCGGTAATAAATTCAATAAAAAAAATTTTAATGTAATAATTTGTGTAAGAAAATTCACAGTGATTAATTTGAGAAGCGAAATTCTTCACCGTAATAATTTTTACTGAAAAAAATTACAACAGCCGTAATTTATCTCTGCGAAATTTATCACAGTTATAACTTTCATTAGAAAAATTTGTCATAGCAATGCTCCTCAATTGTTTACTTCGTTTCTTGTTCGAAGCACTGCAGTTAATATTTTTGTCAGAATAAATTATCGCAGTGATGATTTCTATTAAAAAAAATATATACAGTGATAATATTTCTAATACAATTCATTACAGCGAATGTTGTCGAAGTAATTTTTATAAGGTAAGATTATCACAGTGATGATTTTTTAGCCTTATATATCACAGTAATAGGAAAATATATCACTTGTGATCTACCCCGGGGGCACATTATAGTCTTTTAGGAACCTACTATTCCATTTAGATTTTTGTCTTGCGGGGTAAAAGGGAGCCCAGGCCCCTCAAAGGCTAGTAGGAGTCAACTGGACAATCCACATATTTCCACGGGAATCAGTAAGTTCGCAGAGTGCACTATTTGTAATTTTAAGGCAAAGATGTACTCTGTACTGATTATTGAGGTTGGCCCCTATATGGGAGTATCGTGGTGGTTGTGGTTTCGGACCCTCGTGAGAGTTTGTGGGTCGGATCATTCAAATGAACACAATGAATGGTTCAGGTTCAGTGAGTATGAATGCTGTCGTGTTCTTGAGAAATAAGAGCTTCATGCGTGCTGGACCAGGAGTTGGAAAGTCTCCAACTCCTCAGCAAGGAGTGAGGGCACGGCCTACTCCGGACTTTCTAAATTGCTACTAGGAGTGACTGGAGGATATACGTATCTGAAGTCCTTCTAGGGCGTAGTTGGTGTCCAATCAACTAAGTGGTTTGACCACCATCTGATTATGACTATATAGTCGGTGCAGATGTAAATCAAATCACGCATCACTTGTGATCCACCCCCCCGGGAGCACATATATCGGTCTTTATAGAATACTGGACTATCTAGACCTGTGCAACTGGGGGAAAAAGGGAGTCCAGTCCCCTGAAGGCAGCAGGGATCAACTGGGAACTCCACATTATTTCCATGGGAATCAGTAGCCCGCAGAGTTTCCGCTATTTGTCTCTTTATGCATTTAGCTGTTTCTCTGGCTGATTATTGAGGTTGGCCCTTCGGGAGTATCGTGTTGGTTGTGGTTTCGCAGCCCCATAACAGACAGGTCAGTTTTAAATTGGTGGCCTTTAATAACACCTACCTGGTGGAATGTTCCTAGATCTAGTCAGCATGCTAGACATGTGTTCTGGACAGGAGTTGGAAAGTCTCCAGCTCTTCAGCAAGGAGTGGTGGTTTGCAGCCCTGCTCTGGAATCATCAAAGTTGAAACTAGGAAAGACCTGTTACTAAAATTAGTCCTCGGCTTCCTAGGGCGTGAATGACGTTGCTTTTCATTCCCAGTGGTATGACTACCATCTGATTAAGGCTCACTGCCAGGCGCAGATGTAAATCTTATCACGTAATCACTTGCGATCCCCCCGGGCACATTGATATGTTTTGACGTAATTTCACATGTGTATTCGGGGGTAAAATTGAGCCCAGTCTCCTTCAAGGCTAGCAGGAGCCAACTGGGCAATCCACTATATTTCCACGGTAATCAGTAAATCCCCAGAGTTCAGCTATATGTCTTTTTAGCCTTTTAGCTGTTCTCTGATTGATTGTTGAGGTTGGCCCTTTGAGTTGTGTGGGTCGGATCATTCACAGTGAACACAATGTGTATATATCTAGGTCAAATGGGTATGATGGCGGTTGTCTCCTTAAGTTTTATTAAGCTTCATGCGTTCTGAACCAGGAGTTGGATGGTCTCCAACTCTTCAGCAAGCAGTGAAGGCTGCGGCCTGCTCCGGGCTTTTGAAGTTGCAACTTGGAGTGACGTATCTGAAGACCTTCTAGGTCGAGGCTTACACGGCTAGGTACAGATGTAAATCTTATCACGCATCATTTGAATAAATTTGACTAAAGAAACTAGAATATTCAATTATTATTATTTAATCTTCTTATTTTTAGAAAAATTTATTATATCGGTTGATAATTTTATAACAGTGATAATTTTTACTATAAAAAGGAGAAATTTTTATTTGCAATATTTATCACAGTGACACCTTGTATTGATCATGCTTAATATAGCAATACTCTGTATAATAAATTTGCTGTTTATGCTATTTGTGAATAAAATGTAATAAATTATTCAAGTGATACGATATGAAATTTGTAAAAAAGGAAAATAAAATCTTTTATCGTAGTGACATCTTGTATTGATCAATGTTTACATAGCAATGTTATGTACAACAAATTTACTATTTGTGCTATTTTTTAATGCAATGCAATAAGTTATGGAAGTGATATCTATATGGAATTTATATAACAGTGATATATTTTAGCGTTTTTTTTATAACAATGATAGAATCTGCTAGAGAATCTCTTATTTGATAACATTTTAATTACGAATGTTTATTACGGTGATATTATTTTTTAGTTGTAATTATCACAGTGATAGTTTTTAATTCTAATTAGGAAAATTTATCAAAAAGATGGATTTGAGTAAGAAAGCTTCAGATATTTTTCGTAAAAAGAATTTATCACTGTTATTATATTATGAGAAATTTCAAAGCAGTGATAATTGATTTCAAAGATCATAGCGAGAATATGTATCTGATAAGTTTATGTAAACTATAATTTTTTAATAGCAAAACATAACTTTGTTATTTATGTGAGGAAAACTAATCACAATGATAAATTATTATAGACATACTCCTGTCGTAATTTTGCTACGAAATTTTAACTTATTGGTCATTTTTGAGTGACAAAATTTTCGCCGCAGTGATATTTTTTGTTACAATAGATTGATTAATTATCTAAAGCAATTTTTGCAAGGGGAGTTTATTTAAAGAAAAACATTTAAGCAAACATTTTCCGAAAAAGAAAAAAATGTCAACGTAATATATCCTCTGGTAGCACTGTATGGCTTTGAATATTTACAGCGATAATGTTTTTATATGGAGTTATAAACAATGCATTCACAAACACAAATTTGTGCAGTTAAGCTCTACAGTGGGTTTAATGCTTTTGGACAATTTTAAGGGGCTTTAAAATATTGCTTTAGTATTCAATTCAAAGGCACTTTAAACATTAACATAACAACAACTACTTTAAAAATGACAAAACAAGTGAAGGTACCTACTTCATGCAACTAGAAAACTCACTTAGAATTAACATTTTGTTTGTGTAAAGGTACGCGCAAGAGAAAATATATTACAAATATATGAATGCAGTTTTTAAAATATCTTGAAGTTTTGACAATTTAATTCCTGGTACCTTGTCCTAATGCTTTACGTGTGTGTTGTTGGTTTTTGTGAGACAATTGTATTTAATGCATGTCCTAGCTACATACATTTATGTACATATGTATGTATGAATCACAATCAAATGTTGCCAAATGTCTTCATGCACGACCGACAGTATATAACGGAGCCTAAAGCTTGTACCTTTTTTAAGAAAACAAAATTGCATGTGTTTGATTCCCGAGCCTTACACCCTTTCGACCGTACTGACAGCGTAACATCGTTTGAGCCATGGGTTGTTGTTTTCCCTCATCGTTTTTAACATGTTTAGAACTGAATTTTGTTTTCTGCTGTGTGTGCCAATTTTGTTTTTGTCACTAGACCTAATTTTTTGCTGACTTTAAAAAACTGTAGGCTTTCTGACTTTTGAATTCATTTAATTTTTTGTGCGGTTTTTTAGCATTTATCTTTACACGTATTTTATGGTTTAATTTTTTATGAATTAAGGCTGCCAGATCTTTGAAATAATTTTAATTTTATCTCATCCTGTGAAATTTTCTTTAGAAAAATTTTTTCTAGCATAAATTTTTTAAGTTTACTTTAGAAAAATGTTCACTGTGATAAACTATATTTTCTATAAAGAGATAATTTTTATTTACAAATCTCACTAAGTTATCTGTAATATTTTTTTTTTTTTTGGAAAAACATCATTGCGATAATTTTTAAATAAAAATTTTTTGTAGCAAAATTCTCCCCTAGATACATTTTCTTATAAAAATTTTCAATGTGATAAAGTTTCTTTAGAAATATTATCCTGTGATGAATTTTCTTTAGAAATATTCTCACTGTGATACATTTTCTTTAGAACTATTCTCATTGTGATATATTTTCTTTAAAAAAATTCTCACTGTGATATATTTCTTGAAAAAAACTCACTGTAATAATCTTTATTAAAAAAAAAACAATAAATTTTGTCATATTTTTTCTTAAAAAAATCATGCGATAAGTTTTCCTTGGAAAAGTTTTTACTTTTTTATAAAAATTATCACTGCAATAAAATTTTTTAGCAAAATATCACAGTGGTAAATATTTTTTTAATTCTTACTGTGTTAAATTTTCTAGGAAAAAATTCTTTATTCTAGAACGATTCTTAGTGTGAAATAATTTCCTTACAAAATATTTTCACCGAAAAATTATTTTTAAAGAAAAAATTCTTACTTTGATACATCTTTGATTTTGTATAAAAATACGCATCGTGATAAATTTTCTTTAGAAAATAATTCGAACTCTAATAAATTTTTTTTCAGAAGAAGTCCTTAGGGCAATAAAGTTGTTTTAGAAAAAATATTCATTCTGATAAATTTTTTATTAAATATTATTTCGAAAAATTCTCGTAGTGATATTTTTTCTAGAGAAAAATTTTAATTTAGTTTCTCAAAAAATTCTCATTGTATTTTTGTTAAAATTTTCTTTTGAAAATTTTCTTTTAAAAGTTTTGCGTGCGATAAGCTTTCCGTAGAAAATTTCTTAGATTTTTTTAAAAATAATAATTAAGATTATTTTTTTAAGAGAAAAATTCTAACTATGCTATAATTCCTCTAGAAAGAACTCTCACTGTAAGCATTTTTTTTTTAGAAAATAATCCCCACTGTAAAAGGAGGGCTTTAGAAAAATAGACATCGGGATAAATATCTTTTAGAAGAAAATTCGAAGTGGAAAAAAATAGGAAATCCGTAGAGCGTTTAATTTTCTTAAGAACAAATTTTCTTTAGAACACATTTGCGCTGTGATAAATTTGATAAATTTCCTTCAGAAAACATTTTCACTGTCATACATTTCCTTTAGAAAACATTTTCACTGTCATAAAAATTCTTTAGAAAACTTTTTCACTATGATAAATTTTCTTTAGTAAAACTCTCACCATGAAAAGTTCTTTTTAGAAAAATTCTCATCGTGATAATCGCTAGAATAATTTCTAACTTTATATTCTTTAAAGAAATAATTATCGCTACATATTTTTTAGAAGAAATTTTTACTGTGAAATTTTCTTTAGAAAGAATTTCTCATTGTGATAAATTTTCTGTGGAAAAAATGTTGTAGTAAACAAATTTTTTATAGAATATAAAGTTTTTTTAGAAAAAATTCTTATCATTTTTCTAAGGAAAATTTATTACATAGAAAAATAGAAAATTTGGTATTTCTTTTCCTGTCCCTCTAACAGAATGACTGGTAACTCTACTATTTTCAACTCGTAGCCGTTGCTGAAATTTCATTTTAAAAGTTGTTGCAGTCAGGTAGATATTCACATATTTACTCTTAATGTTACGTGTTTCGTTGGCGATAAGTAAATAGAAAAGATTTGTCAACTTTTAACTCGGCTAGCATTTACAACCAAACATATATTTAATGTTACCATGTTTGGTTTTTTTTTTTGTTTTTAATTCTTCATATGAGGGGAGATTTCAAATTCATTTCTGCAACAAAATTCATTTATTTAATCTTGTTTTGTTTAAAAAATTAAGGTCTGCGTTTTTTGCGAGTCTTTAGAATTTTAAATCTTTTAAAGTTATTTAGTTGTACATATAAAAATTTAATAAAATAAGATCTGGACTAAAAATGAAGTCACTAATAATTGAAAGGGAAATTGTTAAAAAATGAATTTGAATCAGGTAGACAAAGTAGGTACGAATTTAGGTCTTTTTAATTTTTGAATTATTTTATTTAATTACTTACCATAAAAAATTGTTTAAAAAAGAAATAGAATAGAATATGAGTGTTATGTTTGATTTAAAAGTACTAAATTTGAAAATTTTATTTGTCGTATTCACAAATATTCTCAAAAAGCCGTGGTTTTAATTTCCACATAACTTAATAGGTATAATAAAACTTTAACTAAATAATAAAATTAACACATGTTTTAATTGTGTAAGATACCCACACCTGTAAATAAATGATGTAAAATAAGTTCACTGTAGAACTAGCATTTTAAATTTATTTTTAATGGGCCCAACCATTGGATCGAGCCTCGACAAAAATTAATTTTAAACTCATTTGAGTGCTCCTCTCCACGGAAATCTTTAGTAAAAGGCGAAAGATTTATTCGACAACTGAAGAGAAGCCAGAGTATAACAAACAATCCCAAATTTGCTATCTTATAAGAAAAATATTTTAATCTAAATGAGAATTATTATATTCAACACATCTTCTGCATTGAATATTTAATAATAAACAAACCCAAATAACACACGCCAATAATTTTTACACAAACAAATGCATACAACAAAAAGAAGTAAACAAAAACGAATTGAAAAAACGTTTATAACAACAAAGCATATAAACCCTCTGGCTGCAGGTAGTAAACGTTTAGTATACAGACTTGGAAAGCGTGGAATACCAGTATTTTATATAGATAAAAAAAATTTTATTTAATAGGATTTCATTAATTAATTGAATATTCAATATCTTCTTCCCTAGCAAATTAGGATTTTGAGCGAAAGAAGGAAGACATTCTTATTTTAAACGGAAATAAATTTTGTTTTCAATTATTCATTTATTTGTGTGAATATGTTATTTTGTTATTTTAAATAAACAAAAATATTGAATAACTAAATACAATATAGGCTCTCAGGTATAATAGATAAAAGTATTTGACTACAGATATTAATTCTAGTTGTAAAGGAAAATATGAAAGAGAAGCCTTTACTTTATTAACCGATTAGCGCCCGCTGTGACAATTTGGGAACACTTGATTATTAGCGACATTTAAGAAATCTTTTTACATTATTCATTTAGTTTTTGCGTTATTATTTAGCTGCAAGCTCAAACATTATATATAATACCAAACAATTTTATTCATTACACGATTTTGTAGACAAACTCTCTTCAGTTTGACTTTAAAGTATCCTTTGGAGGTTATATAGTTGCCAAACTATTATTTTTATGCTAAATTAGCATTGCCATAAATAACTTTCGTTTTAATAAAGTTTCATTAATAACAAAACATTTAAAAGTCTTTTAGATATAATAAAATAAATTTGTATGGCTTTACAGCACTTGAAATATTGCTATGCCAATTTGGGTACAATGGCCATAAGTGTGCTAAATATGTATTAGAATTATACACTGAAAAATAACAAGTATGAACTCTTCAGAACCTGAAATTATTGGTATTGCACGAAAGAAGCACGCATTAAATGTTCCAGCTTGACGAAAATGCGACCCAATTTATTCAAAAAATTATGAAAAATCTGCGGATCGATTACAGAATGAAATTCGTATGAAAGAAGCTTGAAAAAATATCTCATTCCTGTTCAAGTATTTGAAAGATTTATTTATAGAGAAGTCCTATATATTATAGTCAATTAGAGTCAGGTGTATGCATGTCAAAATAATAGACAAAATTTCAGTCTCGGATATTAATACCATCAGGTTATCACAAACTACCACGCGAAAGAATGTATTGGTCTCTGGATGCAGATATTAGAGTTGAAGCTGTTTCAGGAGCTATGGCGAAAAGTATATTTCAAGAAATAAAATGAAATTTGCATCCTGTGGACAACAATTGCCATGAAGGCACCACCGACAAATTATTTAAAGTTAAGTTATTTAACCAATGGAACGTTTTTCATAATATATATCATGGTAAAATATTTATATCGGTCATCATTCTGCAAAGCAATTTATTCGAGAAAAACCTGTACGCTTCGGCTACAAAAATTTAGTTGCGGTAAATTCGTCCGGATATTGTTATGCTTTGATATAAATCAAAAGAGAATTCAAATGAGCCACGAGGTACCAAAGTTGTAAAAATACTATTGAACAAATTGGACACAAATCCTGCAACTTACTAAATATTTTTCGACAACTTTTTCACGAGTTATGACCTTACGCAACTTGGGATATCGTGCCACTGGAACTATACGTGACAACCGCACGAAAAGTGTCTGTAAAGGAGATGATGAAAAAATTTAGAGCCGAGTTTGGTTCAACAAAAAAAGTGAGATATTACTGGTGTGCTGGAACGACAGAAATAATCTTTGCACAATGGCAACAAATTACGATTCCTATGATCCTGTAGGAACTGTGAAAAGATGGAATTCAGAAAAAAAGCAAAAGACTGAAATGAAAACTCCATATTTATTTCAAAACTACAACAAAGCCATAGGAGGAGTCGATGAGATGGACCAATCGATTTCACTATATAGAATTGCAATATATGAAAACAAAATGGTGG
This sequence comes from Trichopoda pennipes, assembly GCA_030448955.1. Classification (NCBI taxonomy): domain Eukaryota; kingdom Metazoa; phylum Arthropoda; class Insecta; order Diptera; family Tachinidae; genus Trichopoda; species Trichopoda pennipes. The sequence continues at coordinate 200,714 of JASKUP010000068.1, read as the reverse complement.
TGGTTAAGCACCGACATGCTTGATATGGCTATATCAAATGCATGGCGACTGCATGTAATTTCTAGAGAGGACGGACGGGATCAATTACTATTTAGAAGAAATATAGCTACGTTTTTATCTAAGGCAAGTGCCACAAAAATACTCTGCTCGCCCATCGTCATCAAGTACTGAGTGGTTACGACTAGACGGCAATTACCACGTACCTGAGAAGCTGTCAAATCGCGTTCGATGTGTTATTTGCCGCAACAGAAGCAAAAAAACTCTCTGCATTGATAAATGTTGTTTTTCAAAATTTCACACATAAGTGCCCATTGTGCCAATTTGGGTACACCCCATTAATTCCTCCAAAACTATTTTTATTTTATTTATTTCTGACTTATTTGTTTATTTATATTGAATTTGGTAATAAAATATAAACATTTTGAATTTTATCACGGTAGTTTTTGTTTGGGTCCAAATGGGTTAAGAAAAAGACAAAAGTGGGCGATTGGCGGACTTATTAAAATCTAGTCGTAGTGGTTCGTCATTTGCCTTGCCTAGAATTACTGAATCTATAAAAGAGAACTAATCCTAATCTCATTAGATTTATCCAAAGGTTTTGATGGAGTTAACCACGTAAAAATGTTGGCGAAACTTAATAATGAATTTAGGTTTTCAAACAAATTTGTACCTGTCAGAACGAAGACAATTTGCAAATTGTATAGTGTTGTATTGAATTGTATTGTATTGTATATTGTGTGGTAGAGAATCACATGTAAAGCCCAATGAGGGTCCATTATATTTTCTATATACTTAAATTACTTTTTCATTGTGCTTGAGTTAGAGAGAGACATGCTCAGTATATGCATTTGTATACGACATTCAATTATTATTTCATCGCACTGTCTTAACAGACTTATTTCAGATAATAATTAATGAAACGTTAAGGCAATTTTTTTTACTCTTGAATACTTTGAAATCTCAAATTTTGTGCTTTAGTTCTATAAATTCTACCGATTTAAAAAATCATATACGAAAAAGTGAGCTAGAATTAGCAGATAGCTAAAAATGTTGGGCATCATTATAGATCGGAGTTTTGTTCATATCATATTGATAATAAATATTCCAAGTTCTATTATACCCTTCGAAGATTATATTGCTTTAATATGTAACTGCCTTAGAATATACGATATAAAGTAACCCACGCATTAATGATATCTCAGATATTCTATTATATCGAAGTATATCTCTGTTCGATGGCTAGTAACATTAATAAAATAAAACTTCTATTTAATATAGTTGTAAGGCTTGTGTTTGATATAAACTATCGAGATCCAGTTTATGACCAATAAGAAAATGGGCATTATAACCACATATCGCCTTATGATTTTTGAACTATTCTTTTGCTTACTTTTAAACCATAAGATGTCTTCTGAATTTTCAGTAATATTATCAAAATTGGCGCTCCACAGTTTCTAGCACAGAAGCTTAACTTCTTGCACTCTACTAGGAATTTAACTAATAGTTCGGCCTTTTACAAAACGATTCTGATTACGTTTACTCTTTTATGGAATTTTATTGACCTATGTATAACATGCAACTTGATTAATTACCAATATAATAATTGAATTTTAATTTTTTATCATAGTTATATTTCTGCGAATATTATAGTTCGTTAATGTGAACAAATTATTTATTAATTAATTTTATCTTAGAAATTTCTGTATAAGATGTAGTTTGTAATACACAGCACACATTATACATTCCATTTTAATTTTCAAGCCTTTGAAAAAGGTGTATTCACATTTCGATTACTTTTCAAGTTCCTTGTGAGTACAAAATAAGCAAAAAGGCCAGGTAGCAATTAACACAAGAAGACTAACTCCACCTCAAGCAAATAGAAGCAAACGCATCCCTAATTTTTAATTATTGCTGCTAGTATCTGTCTAAATAAGGGTTGGTTAGCAGTAGGAATTTGATGTTCTTTTCGTTATACTTACACATAATTAAATAGTATAATATCCTAGCTTTAAAATTCTTATTTAGTTAATTTTGTATTGTATTGATATACTTAGAAGTTGCAGTTAATAGTTTATCGCTTCTCGGCCTTATGGCTAAGATCAAAGTGTAGTATCTGTTCTTATCAGCTTAACATCTGATAGATCCTCCATCGGAGGACAACAAATGTTAAACTGATTTTTGGAAATAGACGGAATGTTTAGGGGCTTGCTCCACTTCTGTCACGGGTTGGCCCGGTATTGCAGTACCACCGGGATTTTGGCCCAATATACAAATAAATTTCAAATTAAAAAGGAGAAATAATATTATAGGTATAAGCGAATTTTTGTTTATTAAAAATAAAGTAATATAGACTATACCACACCGAAAAAGATATTTCGTCGAACGGTATTATGTTTTATTTTATTATATTAATATTATATATTACCACAACATTTTTATAGCCCCAAAATGAGCTTCAAGATGCTCTTTAAATATTAAAACCAAATTATGAGAATATGTATTGTTTGTAGTTAATGTCACATTACCATTACAGTTTTATAGCCCCTATAAGCTATAAGATACTAAAATTTATAATAATTTTATTATTAAAGTTTGTATATGGTAGCCAAAATATTTGGTCTGCCAAATAACTTATTTTGTGTAAATGCTATAAATAAAACTACACAGCTTCGGCTGTGTGGCAAGTAGCGCCGTCCTCTTGAAACCGAATGTTGCCAATATCCTCCTCTTAAATTTTTGTGAACGAAAGTTCATTCAACATGGCCCGACAACGACCGCCATTAATTGTAACGGCCACTCCTGAAAAATGGCCCAATTATGCCTCTGAACCAAAATCCGCACCAAACATTGACTCGTTTTGGGTGCGTCGACTTTCCAATGTATGCGTGCGGGATTTCTGTGCCCCAAATGAGAAAATTTTGCTTCTTTACACACTCGCCAAGATCAATGAGCTTTATCTGAAAAGATGTTTATTTTTTGCAAAATCGGCATCTTCTGTAAGTCGGTCATTCAGCGGAAGGATAAAACTAATTATCTGTCAAATCAAACATGAGCTAAGTGTTATCATTCATGAAATAAACGCTAGATGGCGGAACCTTTAGTATTTAATAGAAAATATTTACTTTATAGTTTTGTATTTTTTTAAAATGTTAAGGTCGGTATTAGCTTTTTAATGAAATTATAATTTTTTTTGCTTCCAAATAGTAGTAACCGTTGGATATATAAACTAAATAATGAGAAAATAATTATTCTGCAAACGCAATGACTTTACAGTAAACAATTTTATAATTTGGAATCATTTAAGTCAATGTATGTACTTATGTCATAATTGTACTACATTCCCTTAAACATAAATATACTTATAGTGGATATTCTCATAAAATATTGTTACCTTTATACCTTTTATAAACGTTTTTTTGTGAGTTCATTATTGCAAAATAACTAACACCAGATTTTAGAGTTTTTAAATTAATTATAAGTTTATTTACTTTAACTACACACAAAGTTGATACTACAGAACAATTTACTTAAGATGCACGTCTTTACCTCACCAGGATAATTTTTCGACTGGTAACGTAACATTCTTTACCTCACCAGGTTAATTTTTCAACTAATTAACTATCCACTTAGATGCTGCCTTTTATATTTGTCCACTAGAGGTCTAGAAAAATTAAAAATCTTCTACTCCCTTTATATTACATGTTGTTGTTGTTGTTATGTTATTCATTCAATGTATAGGCGCCTACAGGTCTGTGTATTTTTGTTTTTATGCTGATAAAGTTTCTTCCCGATTGTTGTTTTGCGTGTTTAAAATTTCAACGAAGTTTATTATATTATTTTATATTTTATATATTAATATTTTTTATATTTATATATTTATTACTTTATACTTAATTATTTTGTTTTAAAACTTAAGCATGTATTATTTAAAATTTTTTTTAATGTATGGAAAATGTGGGAGAAAGGTTATCAGTATGGGAATTTCACTACTGCTCAAATATGGATGATTTCCTAAACGTATGTTGCTTTGTAGTAATGCATTACATTATGTTCGTCAATGAAACTGTGTACATTATGACAAAGTATTTTGTTCCTATTTGGAACCCTATTGTATTTAATACGCAAGAAAAAGCAAGAAAAGCATCCAAAAAAATTTAGATGCAAAATAAATACATACAAATAAACACGCAATACAATGGCGACGCAAAAAGATAAGTAAGCGAATTGTCTTATCTATATTTATATATATATATATATATATATATATATATATATATATATATATATATAAATTAAGCCCAAAATAGGTGTCCGTTGGTTGCCAGTGTTTGACGAGATGTGAGGTCGGAGTTCCAACAAATTTTCACAGTACCTTCGTAATGGTCGTTCGCTGGTTTGTATCTTTGTTTCATGCGTTCACGCACAATAGTGGGTCCACAGTGCGTGTTTGAAACAAGACAAATTTTTCAAAAAAAAATCATGAATTTTTTTCCATTGCATACTTCGCCTCAATGTTTTGTATCTAATAAAAAGTGTGTTTTCGTTTGTACGTCGCTGTGTGTGTGTGATTGCACAGAATGCAACGACAATGCAAATCGAAATATGCTTATGTTCATAGCAAGTGAATGTGCAAACAAATAGAGAATTTTGTTTTCCATATTCTGTAGCATTTTGTGTGTGTGTTTAATTGCGTGTACAATTGCAAAATGATCCATTAGCCGAACGTTTTTCAAGGAAATTGTTAGATATTAGGAATGGCGCATTTCCACCATCAAATGATTACGCTTCCAGATAATTTTTGCCACTTTGCACAATCAAAACAAGAATTGGTCACAAACGTATTTTCCGGTATTGCATAAAATTTTTTTTGGTTGGGAGAAAGAGCTATCTTAGCTGCGAAATATGCAGATGTTTCAGATATCAATGTGACAATTTTTTTTACCTACAAATCGGTTGACCCTATTACAAATCAAGGCGATATTGTAAATTATCCAGTCGAATTTTAAAATTCGCTTGAGTTATCTGGACTGCTTAGAAATATCTGCCAGCCACGACTTTGTAATGGGACACGTTTAGTAGTCAAAACAGTCATGAAAAATGTGAATGAAGCAAACATTTTAAAAGGAAAATGTAAGGGTGAGGATGTGTTGATATCACGCATTCTTATGATTTCTCCAAATTTGCCGTTTGATTTTAAATCGCTTTAGTTCCCCATACATGTTGCTTTTGCAATGCTCTCTGTTTTTCGCACGGTCAATTATATGTATCACGTTCACGTGCTTTGTTTGTCTATACCGCGAACCAAAATCGATTGAAGAATGTCATATATGTAAAAGCATTGCAATAGAATAATACGTATTATAGAATCACTCAAAAATATTAAATTGTGAAAAAGATAAAATTATTAAAAAAAAAAACATAAAAACGAAAAAAAAACGAAATTGTGTTTTTTCTGATTAATTTTCATGAATGATTGGATTTTTTGGCGCACACAAAAAAGAACGCTGCAGAATAAAAACAAACCACAAATGACTTGTAAAGCAGTCACGGGCACGCTAGTACTTTAATATATTTCTATTGTATATTCACTTATTTACCTATTTACAGCAAAAAATGAACGATTAGAAATGGAAAAGGAGTTTCGTGAAAAAAAGATGGATGACACGTTCCCTTTTTCACGAGACGACATTTACAGAAAATTTCTAAATTTTATGGTGACATATAAACGCATTACGAAACGCAACAAAACTTCGGGCGAAGCACCAACTACGTGAGAATTTTATGACAGACTGGACGAAGTATATGGTTGCCGCAGTGATATATATGTACCAGAATGCAATATGGAATCGAGTTTGGACACATTATATGCAGATTTTACCGGTGATAGCAACGAGCCATGCACGTCTCAAGCAGTTTCAACGCAAAATGAAAGCTCACCCCCAGTACGAAAGCGCAGTCGAGTTGATATTATGGAGCTTTTAACAAAAGAAAGATCTCAGAAGCTGTGAAAAAGAAATATTAAATATTCAAAAAGAGAAAGTAGAAGGAATAAGAAAACTACGAGAAGCTTTATTAGCGGCTCGTAAATAATTTTGAATATTTAGAGAAAAAGCTAACTGCAATTATTTTGTAACGAATTGATCTTATTATGAATTTTTTTTTATGTTTTATTTATGTATGTATTTGTTTTTTTTTCCTTTATTATGTATTTAATTATGTTTTAAGTTGGAGACAACCTGTTGAATTAAAAGAGTTTTTAATTTTTGTTTTTATTCTGAATATGAATTTATTTTTGCAAATTATTTAAAATAGACATAAAAACCTAAAAAAATTATTGTTTTATCTAAGCTGAGAGAAAAGCAGTTATAATAGTAATCTCTGATAGTAATACAATGCACATAAATGTTCCTAAAGTTTTTCAGGGTTGCAAACTATTAGTATACAACGTATTAAAAAAGTAAGTATACAAGGTATCAACTTGGTTTTAATACTGTATTGATATAATGTAAATACACGTTTAGGAAGTCTACCTATCTTTCCTTTCCATTCTGCGTAATATTCTGCTTATTTTCCACAGCCACTCAAATAATTTTCACGTGTACATATGTATGTAGATAGTACCTGCAAACAAAAAGCAAATTGTGTTATTAAGAAAATGCTGAAAGCTGCAGCTAATATTTACCAGGTTGTGTCCAGTTGTGCCCTTAAAAATGTAAATTGTGTTTGTATTTTTCAGCCAACAATGATTTCATTACCAGCAGCCGAAGCCCACCAATTGCTCTATAATTATTTATTAATAGTGTAATTAATTTTAGATTTTACAATTTTTTAATAAAACTTTCAAAATTTTCCAAATTTGACAACAAACAATTTTCGTTTACTTTGTGGCCGTCATATACCTTTGTATGTTTTTATTTACCTGTAAGAATTGTGTGCTTAACTGGTTGCTTTTTCGCATTGTGTTTACTTTACTTTCTTTTTCCCGTAGAGAGGTTCATTGCTTATGATAACTCAATTTTTAAGTCATGCTTGAAGAATCTCATTATACCCATGGCAGTAGGGTGGTCACAAAAACTAAATTTTGTATTTTCCACCGGTCTAAAGTTTGCCAATTGACTAGAACATCAGATTGGCAAAGTTTTCGCTCAATCTGATAATATTAACATGTGCTGCGTTGAGATAAGATAAACAGCGATTTTTGCAAAAAAGTCTTAGTTTTTCATCCTTAAAAATCGAAAATATTTTTTTAAGAATATAACTTTAGTCTTATTTGATAGGAAATTTAATAATTATTAATTTTAAATTTAATATTTATTTTGCTAAAATTGATAATTTTAGGGGCATTTAGCGAAAGATTAGATTACTTTTTTTATCTCATATACTAAGCAACCACCCTATTGTGGCAGTGTTTTTTGCCTGTGTATAAAAAGAAAACAATAACATTTTTACCATCAAACCCTTATTAGTGCAAAACAAACAAACAAACACATGAATAAGCATTTAGTACATGTGTGTAATTTATGTTTTTTATTTCGAACTGTAGTACTAACTAAACATTAAGTATATAAATAAATTTCGCTTCACAATTCTCATTCAGTAGATTTTAAAATCCTTTGAAATAGATAAGTTTAACCAAAGTTAAAGTATCGCTTCTCGGCCTTATGGCTAAGATCAAAGTGTAGTATCTGTTCTTATCAGCTTAACATCTGATAGATCCTCCATCGGAGGACAACAAATGTTAAACTGATTTTTGGAAATAGACGGAATGTTTAGGGGCTTGCTCCGCTTCTGTCACGGGTTGGCCCGGTATTGCAGTACCGCTGGGATTTCGGCCCAATAATTATATACATTTCAATATCAAGTAGAAATCTTCTTAATTTAAAGTAGTTTAAGTGTTTGGAAATGGCTTTTTCGTTTTTTTAGATTATTAATATACGTTTTTAATAATGGAATAAGCGAGTCACCGTGTCTATATTAACCATCTGGTAATTGGTCCTTTTTATTTTAACTTCAAAAATGGTGACGTATTCGTTAAATAACACCGTTTTTTATTCTTGGTATTTTTTTTAAATTTTAAAAATGATAAGAATGGGAATGAAATCCATAAGATTCTTTAGTAACATTGGGTGTGCAAACGTGAGGTTAGACTACAATCTAGAGGCAGAACTTCATTTTTTTATACCAATGTAAAGCCAAAGGTCCACCTCCAACAATTTGGCACACATCCGCAATTTTCTTAAAATTTTGAACAAAGCTTTATTTTGCAACAAAGATTCGCTTATCTCGTGTATGCAGCGCCGAATTTAATCTTTCAGAGAGTCAGTTATTTGTCGGTTGTTAACGTAAGCCTAGTTTTTTAATGACTTTAGAAAAAATAGTCATTGGTGTTTCAAGACCCATAAACATCTATAGAAAATGAGCCTCCTCATTTTAATAATTAAATAAATCTCACTTGCAAATAAAAAGGTGTTGGGCTGGCTCTATAAAACTTTAAGTTGGCAGCACTCTCTCAACTGACGTTATGTTGAGTTTGTTTTGGCATTTCAACGTAACTGAAGTTAACGCCTAAACAACGCTTCCATATTGTGCAAATTGGTCGTCAAGAAAAAAATTTTTTTTTCTTTTTTAAAAAGAGAAGTAGCACTTCAGGCAACAATGCCTATTTAGTCAAATACCGTGCTACATTCTTTAGGAAAGGGATAGAGAATAGATGAAACAGAAGGATAGTCGGAAATTAGCTGCCGTATAAAGACAGCACAGCGACCAGTGACTATGCCTTCATCGCTGAGCAGCTCCACCGATAGTCAATTTTTATTTTTGTAGTGAAAAAACCAAGGTCTTCGTTGGGAATCGAACCCACAACCCCCATATTTACAAGCTAGTACACTACCCACTAGCCTACAGGGGCACCTTGCCATTGCCATTGATACCGATTTTCATAAGCGAATTTTATTTAGTGATGAAGTTCACTTAATGGATCCTCAAGTGTATGTTGGGACACCGGTAAATCCGGGAAAACTATCTGTTTGTGCTTTATCGGTTAGTGAAATCACTGATCTGTACTTTTTTAAAAATAATGTTGATGAGAATGTTTCAGCCAATGGTGGCCGCTATAGAGTCATTATTGCACAACCTTGTTGCGCAAGAGCTATGGCCTTAACAAGGCATCGGAATTCCTCACACAACTCGTGCCCCCGGCAACAACTCGCTTGTCGTATGCTCGAAGTCGTTTTTAAATATTAATGCCATGCGGTAATCTTTCGAATAAAACTATTGTCTATTTCTTATTCGTATAATTTTTGTAAATATATTATTACCAACTTTCCCTTGAATTGATTAACTCACATTTTTTAAATTTCACATTTATAGAAAACCAACTTCTACAGACACTACATTAGGTTGAACCATCCCACTTAACATAAACTAGCAGCATTTAGACATATTATACATAGACTTAAGATAATCCCACTTACTCCACATAAGTACATCAAAAAGCTCGCACAATTTACACTATAACTAAAAATAACTGCTACAAACCCACTACTATTGACAAATATCTTATACTATATAACACTAAAAGCAGAAATAAAAACGACAAAGAGACAATTGATGCAATACAACGACACAGTTTTATATAAAGGACCATATATGTATAGATTAACTAACCTTTTTCACAAAGGATTAAAAAACAAGCAACACTCAGAAACATAATTTCAGGTCAGCGACAGAAACTACTGAGTGTACAGCCGAGTGTACAGACTTAATTGTACCTGTAAACATACTTATATAGGACAAACTGGACGAACAGTAAAAACGCTCGTACAAACGAAAAACAAAAGACTCTAATTTTGCATTACATCTGAACACTCACAGACAGACACCAAGGGAAATAGATGAACGTATGACAACACTACATCCTAGCAAAAAAGGATATTTACAAAACAAAAACTTTTAACAGTGATATTCTAAAAGAAAAATAACAAACGACCAACAGAGACAATTTTTACACTAGTAAAACTACTCATACACTTGAAGAAACGAAAAACACCCTCAGACGGACATACGTACCTGGATAATTATAGAAAAAGGAAATATTAAAAATTAAGATTTACGTCAGTACCTATCTGTGCAAGCCGTAACAAGACGGTGGATCATACCACTGTGTATGAAATGTAGCGTCACGCTCGCCCTAGAAGGCTTTCAGATACGTATATCCTCCAGTCGCTCCTAGTTGCAACTTAAAGAGCTCGGAGCAGGCCAACGCGCCCACTTCTTGCTGAAGAGTTGGAGACTATCCAACTCCTGGTCCAGAACGCATGAAGCTTAACAAGATTTTAGAATACAACCGCAATCGTGCTCACTAGACCTGGACCATTCATTATGTTCATTGTGAATGACTAACAGAACTCAAACGAGGGCCTCGACACTACAACCACCACGATACTCCCGATGGGCCAACCTCAATAATCAGTCAGAGAACAGCTAAAATGCTAAAAATACAAATTGCTGAACTCTGCGGCTTTACAGATTCCCGTGGAAATGTAGTGGAATTATCCAGTTGGCTCCTGCTAGCCTTGGAGGGGACTGGGCTCCCTTTTACCCCGTTGACACACGTAATAATGATGAGATTCCGTCAAAACCTATCAATGTGCCCCCAGGGCGGAAACGACCTTAATGAAAGAAGTGCCTACATCTAATACTGACTCACCAGTACAATTTGAAACACGTTTTGAGAATGATGTCATCAGATCGAAAGCGCTCGCCGTTCATATTGAATAAACAGCCATCAAAGAAGGAATGGAATGTCAACAGTATTTAAATGTACATTTTACGCGATTTAAATTTAAAATAATGCCGAATGTAAAGAAGAATTTTTAAACGAATGTTGAATTTTTATGGTCCAATCTATATTTTCCCTAAGGTGAGGAGGTGTTCGGTTATTATCTATGTCCACAATTGATACGATTTTAAAATGTTAGAGGGAAGAGAATATCACATGTGCTTTACTAATCACTGTATGTAAGTTCTCTTAACCATTTCTAATGGAGGCTGAAAATTCTTGCTTTGCAAAAAAAAAATCTTTCTTCCTTTTTATGTTATTTAATCCTTTTTAATCTGAACTCGTTTAAAAGTTTTATTAAAAAATTAAATATTTCTTTTGAAACAAGACTAAATATTTAATTTTTCTAAAACCATAATCTCGTAACTTTAATCTAGGTTCTCATGACTTTAGTAATTTCTAAACCTTAAATTTATTTTCGAAAAAAAAATTCCCATTTTAGAAAAGACTTACTTATGTCACTAGAAAAAAGTCAATGAACTACGGTTAGAACCAACAGGAGAACAAAACAAAATGCCTAAGAAACACATAAGACACAGCCAGAAAAAAATAACTACTTGTTTTTTAATCTACTTTAAGGCACTACAACAAAAGTCATTGCAATGCATATGCGTTAGGCATTGAAATGAAATAAAATCAAATAAAATGAAGTGAAATATAAAAAAATAACAGTTTAAATAAAACATATTTGTCACCTTATTTTCTTGCCTACATTTGGCAAATGATGAGCAAATACCAGTGCAAACGATGACTTAACAGAAGGGTAAGTGTGAATGCATTCATATGAGTAAATTGAATACAACAAAATACAAGAACAGTATAAATGTTTGCATATAATTCCATGTACATGTGTATGTGCAAATATATGCAATATTAAGTATAACATACACTAGGGCGTCTACATTAAAGTAAATACTATGCGCACTTGTTTCTATATATAAAAATCACACAACAAAAATGAAACTTTTGATATACAAAATAAAAACGAAAATATAAATAAACCAAAACTGCATATACACAACATGCCGTAAATTGCAAAAATAATGCTCACACATGCGAGTACCTGCATGTGCAAAGCAAATGCAAAAAAAAGGGTGTTATTATGGAACAGAGCAGTTGATGGAATGCGTACTCGTTGACTGCACTTACTCAATTTATGACCATTCCAAGCTCTTTTCCCTTATTCACCTAGAAAAATTGAGTCATAAATCTAGGTCTATTGTTTAATTTTGGAAAATTTATGCTCGCTAGTGCAAAAAATGCATATCTCCCCAGCTCAGAAATTTCCCTTATTTTAGTCGCCTGGAAATATGCAACCATTTTATTGGCCCTCTAGAAGAGAAATTTACTACGTTTAACATTTATGTGATTGGTTAATAATTCTGGGGGAGCTTTTTCTGCGCATGTGAAAATCCATTAAATATTTAATGGGAGAATTTTATAGTCTTCTCCAAGCGCATTACTAATTTGCAGTGTTTTGAAGCTCCCTATAGATTTGTAGGGAATTTACTGTAATCCCACTATCATCTTAAGCTATGTTATAAATTTGTGGTGGTTTTAAGTTGGTGGTAGTATGTGTGGCAGGTTTTTTGATTTGTTTTGGAGAAATTTACTCATATGTTTTGTTTTTGTTTTTGTTTTTGTTCTTGTTGCTGTATGGCAACAGATATGGGAGTAAAAGAGAAAAAGCCGGCTTTTAAGTAAATGCTATCTATGGCAGTCAATTTAACATGTGCACAAATCTATGCAAACTAAAGATAATAGGTGTGTGTGTGTGTGTGTATGTAAATATTTGTTGACATTGATGCACAATAAATTTGTTTTATTAGGGCAATAGCAGGAGCGCCTCTAGATATGTTAGCAAAATGGGACAAAAAATTTTTGCTCTTCCAACAACAAATAATTTTCAATTAAAATATACAAAAACACATGGCTTTTAAAAACATCTAATTTGCAAAATGTTAATTTTGCAAAATGTTAATTTCTATTAAAAAAAAATAATATTTCAAGTAAATCAATCAATTTTATTTTCTTGAAAAATAGAATCCTCAGAAAATGTTTTTTTAAAAAAATTAATAAATATAAATTTTTGGTAAAAAATTTATTTTGAATAAAAATTTTATTTTTATGAAAAAAGCCGCTTGTTATTAAAAATTTTACGCTATTTAAACAAAAGTTATTTCGTAGAAAAAATATTTGAAAAAGAAGTATTTTGTAAAAAAAATGAATTCTCCCAAAAAAAGATATAATACAAAAATTTTGCAAAAACATTCACACTAAGGCACTTCTTGTTGTTGTTATTAAAAAAAAAACATTTGGCGTTTTTTTTTAATTTATTCAAATAAGTGTCTTAAGGCCCAACTATATAATGCATATGCTGGCTTAAGGCAACTTAAGCATCTGTGCAAATACCTAATAATCATAAGTGGCAAACTATAACGTACTTAACAAAACTTTTCGTCAAGTTACGCCAAATTTCGTTTGCCTAAGCAAAGTACGAAAGTGGTCGCACATTCCGTACGGAAACAGCTGATTTTGCATTGTATTATAGATACATTAGTAAACAAATTCCAATGGAGGGTGAAAGCAAAAAAATATTTTATCTGAATTTAATAGAAAATGTAGAAAGAAAAAATTGCTTATATGATAAAAGAGACGCATTTTATTGTAACGGCAATTCAAAGGAAGGAGCATGGAAAGAAGGAGCAGAAAAATTCAGTAAAAGTGCTAAATAATACCTTGAAAAATTTTGTTTGCGTTATTCATTTTCATATTGGTATAATTCATATAAAGTTGCAGAGTGAAAACACAGATGGAAGTTACTACTAAAAGAAAGAAAAGAACACTGAAGATGGCAAACGACCGAAACCGGTTTGTTCACAAACCAAATTTGACTAGGGTCGACGGAAAACCGTACCCAAATAAGAGTTACAATGGAAACGCTTCTGAAAGGAAATGAAGAGGATGGAAGCTCCATCAGGCAGTGGAATGGGCTATATTGAGGAATGGGCACTATTGCAGCTTATGATGTTTTTGAAAAGCTTTCTCTCACCCCGTCGGTATAAGCATTTATATTAATTATTTTTTATTTTTTTACAATGTAAATCTTTATTTCGTAGTACTTGTGATAACGTTGAAAAACTAGACGCAACCTTGGAGTTTAATAACTTAAGGGCCTTTAAACATTTTAATTTCTTTCCATTTTTTAATCCACAATTTGCAACAAAACTTTTTTTATTGTTTTAAATTCAATGATGCACACATTTACATATTTTTAGTACTTTTGGCCCAAATAATACAAACAGCGATAAATGTGTAATTTTTCTTTCGTAATTTTCTTAAAACTTTTAAGAATATTATAAATTTTTATACAAAATATGATTATTAAACGCCTTTTAGTTAATAAATTTCATTTATTTACAAAGAAATTATTTTTTTTTGCAAAAGTAAGAATAAAACAAATGTGCAACTGTGTATAATAATTTATATATTCATGTAAGTACAATATAGCCACCTAAAAGTCTTCAATGATTTGCTTAAGCATTTGACATACTTTTCGTTCAATTTTTGATATTACCTTAAGCCAGCTTATGCATATTATAGTTGGGCCTTTAAAGAAGGCATCATGCATTTCTCTGCATCTCTTCATGAAACAAAAAACAGTGTTGCCAGGTTAGAAGAGGTTTAATTTTTTTGGAAATGATGATAAAAAATATGGCTTGGGAAATGTGAATTTTTGGGTAAATTTTAAATATTATTTTTGGCATTTTTCGAAGATTTTCATTTTAAATTATTTTTACTAGTATTGCAACATGGCTATTATTCCAGCTATTTGTTATTATAAATCTTTTAATATGGCAACAAAAATAGATAATAAGTTTTGAATTAAATTTATATTGCTCGTTCTCTGTTTTAGGACGAGAGGATTGCTATTGTCTTTGTAGAGAAAATTTTAAATGTTTCCCAGCGGTTAACATTTTATTAAAAACATATTCCAAAACAAACAAGTTTATTTTTACCAAAAAATTACACAAAAATGAGATTAAAATTATTGTGGACTTTGTGTAATTATGAGTAATGCAGAGCACCTAAATAAGGAATAAATTTAGAATTACATGGTAATGTGATTTTATAAATCAAAGTAGAAATCATTTTTAATCTAAGGAGACAGTATTTTTTTTGGGAATTTTAGGGGGTGGGGATTGGTAAATTGGTTGCTGGGTAGTTCTAAAGATAACAATTTAGAATAACGACTCGAAAAAATTTGCGAATTTTGGCTACAGAAAAAATATACAAAAAAGATTTACTATCAAAGAAAATTAATACTGATTCATCGCATGCATAATTAAAATGTTGCTCAGCAAGGTTACCGAAAACAAGCAGGACATTAAATGTAATGAGTATAAAAGTTTTGATTCAATAATTACTGTATTCTTAAGTATTTATAAAAATATTTTAGCATAATATTTGGATATCGGTATTTAAGCTGTGGTTGCCATCTGTTTTTATTATTTATTTCCATATATTTATTATTAAGATTTTTGTTTAATATTTTTATTTTATTTTTTATTCTCATTATTTTAAAAATTAACATCACTGCTCTTTATATGACAAAGAAGGTCAAGTAACAACACTTTTACTTCTACATTATTTGTTTTGATAAAATAAAAATGTGTCTATAACTGTTATTGCATATTGTTATATATTGCCGATAAAAATCGACAATAGGCAAAGGCACCAACCAAAGTCTGGCAAAAATATTTCCAACAAGTATACATTCAGCAATAATAAATTATTTGATTTTAATACTTTTAAAAGACGTTTAATAGTGTTCTATAAACTGTACTCTTCTAACAATTTTCTTCCCAACTATCGATACAATTTAGATTAAAATTCGATATAGTGAATTTTCAGATAGAAAATATCTGTAGCTTATGGAACCATATTTTTTTAACCATGTCCTCAAGATTTAAGGTGATATTGAAATTTTGTTTATTTTCATAGCTTTGTACATTCCAATTAAAATAAGGCTTATTAGTTTTGAAACATTGAAAAATTTTATTACACTTGTGTTAAAGGTCTAGTTACACTCATCAGTTCCGTATAAGCTTTCTTTGTAATACTTGAAAAATAATAATAAATCTTTACTGATGGACAGTGATGCCAATCTTTTATTGCAAGTTTAATTATTTTTAAAATATTTTTTATTTGCATTTCGAGTGCACGTCAAAAATATTGATCGATTTCTTGTTTAATGCTATAAATTCTCCTGCATTTTTTTCTGTTCCGATTTTAATAGATTGACTTTTTTTCTTGACTGAACCTGTGATAATATCTGCCGATTCATTATCCGTATTATAAGTTCTTTTGATTCATTTAAATAACCGGACGTTTAAAGTGTAAGTGCAATTTAGCATCCAATTTTTGCTGCTACTAAATGGATACCGTCCTGATATGGCTCTAATATGAAAAGAATGGATGAGTGTAATTAGGTCTTAATAAAAACTCATTTTAAAAAATTTATATTTTTTCTTTAAAATTAAACGTTTTTTTTTAAATTGTATTTAAAAGTCATTATAAACATTAAAATACTTAAATAAGTTATATTCGCGAGTCTTACTCCTAGATAGGAAAGAAAAGTAGAGTTTTGATATGCTTCTTCTATGCCTGACTCTAATAATAATATTAATCTTAAAAATCCTCTCCTGGAGTTCGGCGCCACCTAGGAAGCACTTGCATATTACTCTAAGGTGGATCGATTAATTGTTGTTAAAATGAACACATTAGTTAAGTGCCTATATGTGGGCACCACTTTAAGCTATTTGGTAATAATGTCCATTTTAATTTGCTTCTTGCAGTTTCCTAATTTTATGACTTTGTGCTATGTATGACGAACAGGCATCACTTCTTCAAGTTTTTTGCGTCGATCGAACGTTTATAATTGAAAAAATTATGTAGAGAGTTATCCAATAATTATCTTCTTCCTCTATGAAATAATGAGAACTAGATTTCCCCATACGTTGGTAAGACCTCCTACCAACGAATGTCATTTGGTTAGCATAAGAGTATACCACACATTTGTACTCCTATGTATATCAACATGTATGTCCATCTGTTCCGTCTTCCATCTTGCTACTTGAGCTGCCATATTTCTAAAATTTTTTGTCGAATAATCGCTTTATGTTGTGGTTCAGCCAAATTTTGCTGCTTGGTGATGAAAATAATATCTTGTGACCTTTCACCGCCGGAAGTTCTATGGAGATTATTAAGATGCCTATCACGGATACCATGCAGAATGCTGACTTTAGTTGCAGTACTGCTCTTATCTGTTCTACTCCTGGCGCCTGTATGTCCTATGTCTTGTAAAATCTATTGTTTTCTTGCATAACTATTCTTATTCTGTTTAGTATATGAACGCCGAAGTTTGCGATCGGCTTAAATGTTATTTTTGCTGTTATCGTTTAGGACATATGGGAATATGTCACTTTTGCAAACTCTTTATCGATTTTTGTAAGTAAACGAATATTTTTAATTGCATGAAAAATGGAGTATCGTCATAAAATGGCACAATAAAGTCATTCTTAAAATAATCGTTACAGAGATGTTAACTCTGTACCGTTGGCAAAACTTAATGCATTTCATAATTCTCATTCCATAGCACCTCTTCTTTAAAATAAACACTAAGAATGATTCTTTATAAATTACGCTGCGCTATTGTACCTTTAAGCATTAATGATTTTAGCAGTTATTTAGTGATTATTTTTATGGCCTTAGTTAGGTTAAGTAGACATTTTTTATATCCTAATAATAAAAGTTATCCCTTTTTCAACAATTTATTGTTATTTATATTTTTTTAGTAGATTATGTTAGATCCAACTGACCTAGACTTTTAATTTTTAGAATCTTATAATCTGTAGGGATTAATTTCGCAGTTGTTAAGAAAAAAATTTTGAAGGTAAACAATTTTTGAAACCCTCCTCGTTATTTATAGACATTCTTAAGATAAAAATATTGAATTTGTTGTTTAATTTTCTAAAGCTGGAATTTATATAAAAACGTAAAAAAAACTTTAAATACTGAATTTATAATAATTTAGTTAATGAAATTAAAAGTTCAAGACAAAACAATAGTTTATTTGGTAATTTTTTTTACAACGACTATAATCATGGCCAGAGTGTTATAAGTTACTGAACTGTTAGCCGACACCCCAAATCAAACCACATGTTTTGAATACAGGATGTTACAAAAAAGGGGAGGTGTTTTTTAAATGGAACAAAAATACAAACAGCAAACAGATAAGCTTTTTGCTTTTTACCCACAAACACAAAGTGGAGACTTTTTCTCTTAAATCTACTCTTAGTAGATGAGAAATCCTTAAAGAGCGAAGTTTTACAAATTCGCCTTTAGAAGTAAGGCAAGCTTTTTTTTTGTAAAACGAAAGCTTTTTATATAAATATTTATTAGGAAATATTAAATAATGCTAGATTAAATTTGAAATAAGGTTATTTGTTATTTCAAATTTTGATTATTTAAAAGAATTTTGTAAAATTTGAATATGAAAAATAATTTTAAAATAATTTTATTTGTTTCCCCAAGCTTAAATAGAACTGCGGCAAATTGAAAGCAACATGTTGGTTATAAAATGTTAGACTTTTTGTTTAGGTGACTTTAGTTGTTAAAGAGTAAAGCATAACTTAAGGCGTTTAAGCAAAACTTTTAAAATATCCGAAAAGTAACGAAAGTATTTTAAAAATAATGTTTTTGTTAAATTAAATTAGAATTTTCTTTTGCTGCTTAAAAATTTGCAGAACTTTGCAATCAGCGAGCAAGTATGCAATAGTTTCATGCAGGTTTCTTCAAACTTGTTAAGTTTCGTTGTACCAAGCCATGTTGCATTTTATAACGAAACGTTTATATGAGAAAAATACTTTTAAATAAATTGAAACGGCAATAACGGCAAAGCCAGAACTTGGTCATACGTACAGAAGTAACTGGTTAAAAAATACACGATAAAAGAAATAGTCAATTTTTTGCACTCAGCTTCGGTTTTATGAAATTACAAAAACAATAATAAAAATGTTTAATTGTATCCTTTGTGTCTGCCTTACAAGCCATTACTAAACGATTCGTATTTTTTTAACGATTTTTTATGCATTTGAGCCAGCCAGCCAGCCAAACCACGACATAGGTAGACAGACAGACAGACGGTTAGGCATACATGTTCGTTACCTAAGACTATGTTGTCGTCGTTTTAACGTGGCCATCGGTTAAACAACATAGTATCGTTTTTGTGCTACAAAGTCAAACAAAACAGCCTCGTGTGGATTTTTCATCCTTTTTAACTTTGGATGCATTTCGTTTAGTAAAACTGTGTGCTTTCTGCTTTTGCTATTCTTTTTTCGTTTAAATTTTGGTTTGCAAAAGACAACAAAATTGTTGTTGCTGCTGTTGTTTTTCTTAGTTTGCAAAAAAGGGCCAATGCGCTTTTAAACGAATTGTAAGGATCAGTTTAACGCGAATTACGGTTACGAAAGGATGCCAATGCATAGAACGTAATAAACGTGGTTTTTTGTTAAAGTGTATATTGTTTTTAATTTCTCATATAACAACAAAACAAAAAAACCTTAAAGAAAAATTGAATAATAAAAACTTAATTTACAAAAAAAATTATTGAGACTTAATTAAAAATTAAATTTATTTCAAATTAAAATCAATTAAAAATTAATTTTAAATATAAAAAGAATATCATATCAAATTGTCAAATTTTTAAAGCAAAAAATATATAAAAACAACAACAACAATATTAAAGATTTCCAAAAATAACTAAAGGAATTTGTGTAAACTGACCTATCTTAAGTCTATAACGGTTAGTAAAGTGCTATGTACACAAAAATTTATAGCCTGCCTTAAGGCTGGGGTTGCATTTGTAAAGGAATGTTATTAAAACTTAGAATAAACAATTTTAAATACAATGAAAAGCATTATTTTAATTTCTGTTTTAGGCTGGAAATATTTCCAATAGAATTTTAAAAATTTTAATTTAATTTGTTTACTCCTTAATGTAGACTTCAATATTGAAGTTATTGCAATCGATTTTTAAGATTGCAAGAATTATGCTTAAGTTTATTATATCAATAAACCAATTTTAATGTAATAAAAATCAATTTCAAATCAATTTATTTTATTAAAAAATTTTTTTTATTAAAATAATTACCTTTTCTTTTTTTAGAATTTGTTTTATATTTTGAAAAGCTTGTTTAAATTATTGTTAAATTTTTAAATTGTTTTTATAAGATCATAAAATAGAAATTTTTCCAAATATTTAACCAAAATAAGTTTAAAGCTTACAAGTGTATATTTTTGAGTTAAAACAATTTCTTTTTAAGTTAATCTACGGTAATTATATTAGTTACATAAATAAAAATATATATTTGGTGAGAAAATCATATTTATTTTAAAAGCAATCTAACGCAATTAACAAAGATTAAGTTAAAAATAATTCTAAATAATAAATTTATTAATTTTAAAATCATTTTATTAAAAGTAATTTTCAAAGATTTTTTTGTTTTCGCCTAAATGTAGAGTCAGAAATAGGGATAGTTCATCAAGTGAATCTCATCAGAATCATTTTTTACTTCAGTAAAAAATGATTCTTATACCATGTTGAAAAATATTAATATCTAATAATAACAAGTAAATAAATATTAAATTGTTAAATTTTAGTTAAGCATTTTGATTTAAAATAATTTATTACCGAATTTTGAAAGTATATAAATAAATAAATTTTAAATTATTCATTAATTATAATATAGAAAAATAATTAATTTTTGGTGGATTAATCACATAAAAAATTTCTAGCTAACGTAACTTAGGCTAAAATATAGTAACATAATTAAAAAAATTAAAAATAAAGTTTTAGCTCCAAATCCTATAAATATGCTACACAAATCGAAATATTTGTTTATATAAAAAACCTTGTAAATGTTTACATATCCTAAAAATAAATTTTATTTTTATTGTTTCGGTTTTTTTTTACTTTCTAATGTTTTGTAGTTTAGTAGTGTGTAAATTAAATAATTATTTAATTTATTTTTTATAGTGGGGCATTTTTTTTATATAGTGCTAAACCAATTGAATTTAGGAAGCACCTTTCACAAATTATTTAAATTTTGGAGTATAAAATAAACTCCTAAAAATAGGCTTTGTTAAATAACCATAAACTTATTTTATTATTATTTATTATTATTTTCGTTTAATATTTAATGTAATTTACCTACTTCGACTTAATTATTTTTTGTTTGCCGGTGTTTTTAAATCTTCTACTTTAGTTTAATATGCTTAGCATAGGCTTCATGCCTTGTTTACTCGGTTGATAAAATTGTTTGCCATATTAATTTTCTTTTCATGAAATGCAAATTTATGATTTATGTTATTAAGGAAGAAGTTTTTCTTAAACGAAAACTCTTGACAATTTAAAAAAAATGTATATGCCTTATGGTAGGATTTGCTTTTTTTTAATTAAATCTTTTTCGTTTTTATTGGTATTTTTAATTTAAAAATTTAGAAAATTATTTAATACATCAAAATTGAATTAATAAAATATAATAATAAAAAACTTTTTTCTAACAACCCTAAATTATGCTTTGGAAAGGAATTGCTGAAAGTCTCTTAATGTCTTTACATTACATTATATTAGTACATTATTGCTTAAAATTTAATATGTGGAAATTTTTTACTCTGAAGAGCCTATAACTTTTTAGAAATACTGAGTCAATATTGTGTGAATAGTGATAAATTAAACTTTTGTGCGAATCTTAAAACACTCCATTTTTATATTTTATTTTATTTGAATTTTAATTGTGTTATTACTTCAAATTTGAAAATAAAATTGCATAACGGAACGTAACAAACTTTAAAGGAGTAATTATTTTTAATGAAATAAAAAAAAATATTTTTAGATTGATTTTTTTATTCGACTTTTTAAATAAATTTAATACGTTTATTTTTTTTTAAATTGTTAATAATTTTTGTTTTCATAAAAATTAATTTCCTGAAGAAGCTTTCCACGGGAAAGGGAAATATTGAAAATAATCTTGTTAAATTTATTTAAAAAGACCATAATTAAGATTAATTCCTATTTATATAATATTTTTATCTAAAAACAAAACCGAACTTGTGTCTAACTAAAAAAATAAGAATGTTTCTTTTACAAATTTTGTAATTAATTTAAATTTTTCATATAAAATTTTTATAAAAATATCTTAATGTGACATTTAGAAAACCATAGAAAATGAAGTCATAATATCAATTTAAAAATTAATTTTTATTCGTAACTTAATGAATGATTTGTTCATTCTTTTCTGATAAATTCAAGATTGTGCTCTCTCTAAGATTTAATTATACTTTCACATGTGAAAGTATAATTTTAGTAATTTTTTTAGTTAGTAGATTATCAAGCTAAGTTGAATTTTTATAATAATTTCATTTGCAGGGAAAAAGGGTTAAAAATGAAATTAATTATTTTTCCGTTTTTAGTCAATATTTTTATTATATCCCGAAGTATAAATTTATGCACCCTTTATAACTCTTTCTAAAAATTTTTATTTTCGAATTTGTTTACAAAGGCATCTATGCATTAAATAGGAAGCTGATTAACAAATTCTAAATCTTTTTCTTTAGGCCTTTAGATCGCGCTATCCGTTCAGTCAGCCAGTCTTTTAAAAAGTACTTTTTTTCGTAAAAACTCGATTTAGATTACTGGAATTGTGTTCTGATTTGTACAATTCTTTCCGTCTAAGAACAGAGCCCGTGGATCACACAGTCCTGGTGAATCCTCTTCCTCCATAGCGCTGTTGCTTCTGTGTTTAAAAGGTGTCACCAATTACCTAAACCAGTAGGGGTCTACAAATACGATTAACAACTTGAAAGGAATCTATTCCTTTAATTACATAAATTCCAGTTTGTAAAATTCTTTAATTTAATTATAAACTTTATTGTATATTGTACCTGTATTGATTACCGGGCTTTTTACTTGAAAGCTATTGATAGGACTTTTAAGAATATTTTTAAACTTTTTAAAATGTTATCATTAATTGGAGTTTCGGAGGTATTCTGAACATATTTTTTTAAAATAATAAATATATTTAATATTTTATAAGGAAATTATTTTAGGCTATAAAACTATAGTTTCCATTACCATTTTAAGTTCTCTTGGGAACACTTTGAGAATATTATAATAATATGTTCAAATAAGGCATTACAGCTGCAAATATTAGTATCTTGAATATTTCACATCTTGGAATATTCATCTTTCGTAATAATGCATTATGTGGCAGTATTACGGAGCTATGCTTACCATTTTAAAAATCTTAGTTCACTGGTATAATCTACAGACATTCCGATTTAGACTTCCCCACAAAAAGATCATATTATATATACAAAATATATGCATAATTTTAGCAGTTGTTATAAAATTTTTAAATAATATAATTTACTTTAAAGAAAAATAATGGCTATTATAATTTAAATACATTTTATCTTTACAGAAAAATTTATAAAAAAAAAATTATGTAACATAAGAACAGTTAAAATCAGTTAAAATAAAAATTAAATATACGCCTAAAACTATACTTAAATGTAAAGTTAAAAATACTATATTACAAAAGCTAGAACTTCCAACAAAAAAAAAAAAAAAAAACAATAAAAGATCAATAAAAACAATTAAGCTGCTGTTTAAGGTCAATAAAAAAAATTTCTCAAGTAAAGCTCCTGTTTGTATGCAATGATTTTTTTTTAAACAATCACTAAAAGAAAAGCTAAGATAGTTAAAGGAAAATCTGAGGAAACTTTGAATGAAATTTAAAAATTTACTGTTTATAGAAATAAAAACATTAGCGAAATTTTCCTTTCAGAAAAGTTCGAGTATAATTCTGTTCTCGAAAGCTCGGCAACGACCAGAAGCTACAGACAATTTTTGACTCCTTTTTATTAAATTAAGAAATCGTGTTATTAAATCAAAAAACTGGTTGAACTTGTTTGCTGAAATTATAATTTTTATTGATCCGTATCTCTTGGCACTAAAATGCATGCAACAAAAATTTGGTTTGTTGAATGAACTATAAATATTTCAAGCTTTTTAAAAAATAAATTAAAATAATTTGAAATTAAAATTAAAATAGTTATTTGTTTTAAAAGTAATTTAAAAATTTTCTAAAAATTAAAAAAAAATAAATAAAAATTTAAAAATAATTACATTTTTATGGCATAAACATTGTAAAAATGAATAATTCATTTAAAGCCGAGGGAAATAATTTCTAAAACGTTTGGAAAAAATGCAAGATTAAAAAAAAAATTATTACCCCTAAGCATATGCTACACTTTTCTAATTTTTCAAAATCAAACCTAAAGCCATAGGAAACATTTCATATCAAGATTTTTGTGGCAAATAAAACGGTGAATAAAATTATTTAAAATTTATTTAATTATTTAAAATTAATTACGAAAAAAAAAAACAACAACAATTTCGGAAAAATTCTAAAAAAAAATTTTTGGAAAAATTTTCATTTTCAAAAATAAATAAAAATAATTAACTGCAAATTAATATTACGCTCGCTTAATGTAGTAACGGTTGTGAACAAAAATTTAATAAATGGAAATTTATAACGTCATGTAAGCATAACGCAACGGTATTTTAAATAAAAACGTAACATAAATCAGGCTTTAAATAACAATAATAATATTTATTAAAACACAAAAAAGAAAAACAAAAATATTGTTTTTAAAACTCTTATCTAACAGCAATCATATCATTATTTAAAAATTTTGCAAACAAAAATACAAATACAACTGACAGAAAAAATAAACCACAAATTTGACCAAAAGTTTTACACACATAAATACACACACACGCAAAAATTATTACAAAAATCTACTCAATTTAACAATTAAATGATAGAGACTTCCTAAAAAACTATAAATATTTATTATACAGTTTTGTTAAAAGCCTTTCAATTTATAATTGAAACTCAAATTTTGTGTAATTTGATTAAAAAAAATAGCAACAACAGCAGCTGTAGAAAAGAAGTCGTCATCACTCAGTGTTTGAAATAAATTTACACCAATTAAATTCATTTAAAACTTATGTTTTTTAAACATTATCTCATATATATAGATATATAAACATTATATAGATATATAAACATTATTCGTATATGTGTTTACAACTCTTTGTGAAATTTTGTGTACTTAATGAAATAAATAAATAAAAAAATAAATATTTTACAAAATAAAAACTAAAAATTTTCAATTATAAAAACACATCGCCCTCAAAAGAACTGCAGGTGTAAAAGTGTTTATATTTATGTATTCTATATTAAGTGTTCGTGCATACATATGTATTTGTGTTAGTGTTTAAACTAAAATTAATATTTTGAATAATTAAATAAATAACATAAAATAAAATAAAAAAGAGAGAAAAAAATTTTTTTTCTGAGCGGTTACAATATAAATTTCAATTATCAGGCTGTTAATTGAATTTTATAGCAGCGGCGATATAGTCAGCATTGTCAATATCTAAATTACTATCAATCAGCAACAACAAATATTTATAAATGACAAAATATAATACGTAAGTATATATAGATATAATATATATATAATATATATAGACATATGATGTAATTAAATAAAATTTTGCAAGTTAAAATAAAAATATTCTAAATATTACAATACTCCCATCTATGCTGAAGATTACTATTTCATAAACCAGGCCAACTGGCCTGAACCAAAATTCATAAATGCTTTAACAAAAGGAAACAAGAAATAAAAATCGAATCCCCTTAACTAAGTGAAATCATATATCATATAGTTTGAATTGTTGAAATTTTAATATTTGCAAAAAAAAGTCCTTGAAGGACTACTTTTTTTAGCTAAAAATGCAAATATTTATAGAGTCCAAGATTTTGTAAAAAGCATGGATTAACGTAAATATTTTGTTCATATCATACCCAAAAATAGCTAATCCCCTTGCTGAGTAAAATCAAATATGATATATAGTTTGGATGGCTTAAATTTTAGTATTTGTAAAAAAAAGTACAAATTCTGCAAAAAGTGCATTTTAAAGATGCAAATTTCTGTTAAAAAATTACTTTTTTTTAGCTAAATATTCAAGTTTTTTATGAAGAGTCCAGTATTTTATATTAAGCTTGGATTACCGAAAATCTTTTGCTCAACAAAGGTTACTTTAAAGTCATGATTTTTTGCACTTTTTTCACTTTAATGCAAAAATCAAAAAGTTTCAGGGGGTTGCTATCAAAATTTTTTAACATATTTTTTAACAAAAAAAAATCTATTAAGAAAAATTTTTATATTCCTTTAAAAATCGTGAACTCGTGAATAAGTGAACTCGTCAATTCTGACTAATAATAAATTGAACTTGCCATTATTAAATGAGTTTGAGATTTTTATCACTATTGTATTGTAAGCTCATATTTGCACCAAAAATGAATTATGGCAAAAAACCAATTGTATTGTCACTTGTTTGAATTTTTGGAAAACAGGAAAATCCATTATTTTTCTGAGTAAAATCATCTACAGTGGACGTTCAATAGTATGCACTTTCGTTCCTCTGAATATCCAATAGTATGAAAGATTTTTTTTTGCATTGCCAGTTCTATAGTGTGAATACAAAATTTTTTTACTACTCCATAATATGAATAACGGTAGTTTTTGAAAGAATGAAATGGCGAAGAACTGCATACAATCAATCATTAAATTAAATTTGCTTAATGAAAATTTTTCACATTCTATCTTTAATAATGATGATCTACAAGATTGGAGTACTGACGATCCAAAAGAAGAAATTGAGCAAGATAATGATAGCGATGATGACCAAATTGGGTTTCCTTCTAAACCTTTGCCAAAAGTTAAACATGAAGATGCGATTAAATGTTTTGGCATATGCCTCTAACGGGCTGTTGACAGTAGAAATGAAACTACAAAACAAAACACGCCAATGCCTGATTTTTTTTTTAACAAATATATTTTATACTTTTAATATCTATTTATATACATACATACATACATATGTATAAATGTATGCTTTCACACTTATTGATTTGCCATGAATTTGCATATTTTTTAAGGTTTTTTTACCTTGTTTTGTTTCAAATAAAAAACTAATTTCAATTAAACTATTTTAATATGTTTTATTTGATACAAAATTGGTTTAAATTTTTTTCTTTATTATATAATTCGTACTACTGGGCTGCCACTGTATATTATTGTTAAAATTTTAATATTTGCAAAAAGTGCAAGGGTTTTTTTTTAAAAAACCAAAATTTGTAAATTTTTCAACAAACAGAAACATGAAATAAAAAGCCAGTCCCTTCCCTGAGTGAAATTATATATCATAAAGTTTTAATTGTTGAAATTTTAATATTAGCAAAAAAAAAGTGCAACATTCTGGAAAAAGTGCAAGTTAAAGATGTAAGTTTCATTTTTGTTTAGCTAAACATGCAAGTTTTTTATAGAGTCCAAGATTTTGTAGAAAGCTTGGAGTAGCTTGGAGAAAAGTTATTGTAGAGACATAATATTTTGCACTCTTTTCACTTTAGTGCAAAATCCAAAAAGTTTCAAATTTTTGTAATTAAAAAATTTTTCTAAACAAGTTTTTAAAAAAAATACACAAACTTTATGAAGAAAATTTTAAACATTTCTTTAAAAATCGTTATTTTGGATTTTAATATAAAATTTTTGTTTAAAAAGTGAGCTCGTCAATTCCACATCTTAATAAGTTAAATGTGCAATTGTATTGCAAATTCATTTTTCCAGCAGAAAAGGAAAAATTTTATTGAAGAAAGAAGTGACATTTTCTTAAAACAGAAGTTTTTGGCGAAAAAGCGTTAATTTTTAAATTCACCTTTTTTGTGAGAAAATCAATTTTTACAAAAAACTAATTTTAATAATGAAATTTTATTAATGAACATTAATGAAAGTGAGTTTTTCGGAAGTATGAAACTTTTGTCAAAAAAACATTAATATTTGGTAATAGGTGAAAGAAATCACCTTTTTGTGTTTTATGGTGAAAACGATATTTTTCGTAACTTTGGTGAAGAATATAATTTTTTATGGCAAAAATAGTGTACTTTTAGCAAAAAAGAAATAAATTTTTGCTAAAACTTAAGAAGAGTGACAAAAATTTAACCAGTGACTTTTTCTAAAATACGAAACTTTTGAGAAAAAAAAACGTTAATTTTTAGTAATAGGTGAACGATGGTAGAGTAATAGGTTTTTGTAATGGTGGAAACGAACTTTTTGGTAACTTTGATGAGGAAAATTATTTTTTTTTTTGGAAAAAATAGTGCACTTTTATTTAAACAAATTAACTTTTGCTAAAAATTGAGAAGAGTGAAAAAATTGAACCAGTGACTTTTTTTTAAAATAGGAAACTTTTGATGAAAAATACTTTAATTTTTGATAATAGGTGAAAGAAATCAACTTCTTTTGTTTTATGGTGAAAACCTGTTTTGTGGTAACTTTGGTGAAGAAAATTATTTTTTTTTTTGCAAAAATGGTGCAGTTTTATTTAAAAAAATAAACTTTTGCTAAAAACTGAGAAGAGTGAAAGAAATTTAATAAAAATGACTTCAGGGTTAATAAAGTAACTTCTTGACGGAAAAAATAAATTTTTGTATAAAAAAGTAATTTTTTGTATAAAAAGATAATTTTCTTCATAAAAAATGCTATTTACCGAAAAATGTAACCTGAACTTTAAATGTGAGAAAAATGTCAGTTTAAAATTTTATTTATTTTTATCTATACATTAATTTTTTTTTAACGAACGACAATAGAAAAACTATAAAGTGACGTTTTTCTCACACATTAGAATTTTGTGTAAAAATTACTTTTTTGTAAATAGAAAATATAGCGCTGTAAAAACTTTTGTCAAAAAAGCAAACATTTAAAATAGTGAAATTTCATTTGTTAACTAATTGTTATGAAAAATGTGAGTTTTCTTTAAAAATATATTGTTTCCGTAAAACTGTAAAAAATAATTAATATTCGTCCGTTGAGTGAATTTAAGGTGGGTTAAAAAACAAATGTTATCAATATTTGTCGCAAGATGTCACTGTTATATATTTCTTCAATATTGAGGTAACTAGAGGCTGTAACTAGTAGTTGCCATTTTCATGATTTTGTATTTATGCAGGTAACGTGTGATTTTAAATATTTTTGTGACCTATCAGCTATGCAATACGTAAAAAAATCTCAGTAGTTAGCTAGACATTTCAAAATTTACAGCAAGATGTCATTTTTAAGTGCAGTAATTATTGTGTTATATTTCTTAAACATTGGGGCGGCTTAGGCTATGGCTTTTAGCTGCTATTTGGATAATATTGTATTCAATCAGATAAAACGTAACTTTAAAATTTTTGTGACATATCATCCTGGCAATAACTGAAACAATCCTACTAATTAGCTTGTTATTTCCTAGTCACTTACTAATTTAATTTGATATTCTAAATCTCCAGCATAGATTAATGAATAAATTTCAAATTACTCTTAAAGCCAGAATGAATACTATGACTTGCCAGTAGAGAGAAGCCCTGTGTACTATTCGCTTTAATTATACGAAAAACATAATTTACATTCAAAGAAACTGATTATTAATCAATTCAAATTATTTTACTAAAATATTGTGTGTAACTTTAGTTTCAATTATTCCATAAACCATTAATTTTTACAACTATTCTGCTTAATTTTAAAACAGAAATGAATAAAAAATGAAAATAAATTATTAACATTATTATCCTATTAAAACACAAGTCGTTTCTATCAATTTCAAACCTCAGTGCTTTAGAAAATGCAATTATTGCAAATTTTTGTTACGTTTTATAATTATTTGACTGCAAAGTTGCCGTAGAAGTGACTCAATGTGCTTAAACATGCATGCAGCATGTAACAGACAGTACAGCAGCAGCAGTAGCACTTGTATATTTAACATACACTACGAAATGCAACAGTAAATTGCAGCTTTTTTATGGTTCATTACATGTAAAGGAAATCAATTAAAATTGCTACATGAATTTTATGTGATAGATATAACTGGGTGAGAAGAACAAGTTAGAGGAGAAGGCTGATCAGAATTTATAAAATATTATTTACTAAAGCCAGCCAGGGAATATTTTTCAAAGACTTAAAAATTATTTTTTGATATTTCTTTAAATTTTGATATGTTCTCAGTACATTCTGACAAGATTTTTGCGGAAAGATTAACCAAAGGAGTTTTATGACATCAAGTGGTACTTTTTTGGAATCACGAACTGCCTTTAAAATTTTTTTTTTTTGTTAAATTTATTTGAAATTGTTTAGAAGGTTGCATTTACCAAAAACCTACTGGCAAAAAATATTTTTGTGCCGAAAGTACCAACAAAAAAGTACTTACTCTTTCGAAAACGTACTTTTAACAAGAAAAGTCGCCTCTACCAAAAAGCTATTGCACAAAAAATTCCTGCATCGAAAGTACTTAAACCTTGTTTTGGTTTTCAAAAAAGTACTCACTCTACCGAAAAAGTACTTTTTACATAAAAGTCGCCTCTACCAAAAAAGCTATTGCAAAAAAAATACCTGCATCGAAAGTACCGAAACATTTTTTGGCTTTAAAAAAAGTAGTCTACCGAAAAAGTACTTTTCAACAAAAAAGTCGTTTCTACCGAAAAGATATCGCCAAAAATAAATTTCCGGTATCGAAAGAGTACTCACCTTTTCGAAAAAAGCAGTTTTAACAAAATAGTCGCCTCTACCAAAAAGATATCGCCAAAAATAAATTTCCGATATCGAAAGTACCAAAACCTTTTTTGGTTTTCAAAAAAGTACTTCCTCTTTCGAAAACGTACTTTTAACAAGAAAAGTCGCCTCCACCAAAAACCTATTCCAAAGTACCGAAAAATTTTTTGGTTTTCAAAAAAGTACCCACTCTACCGAAAAAGTACTTTTTTACAAAGAAGTCGCTTCTACAAAAAGCCATTGCAAAATAAAAATTCCTGCATCGAAAGTACCGAAACATTTCTTGGCTTTCAAAAAAGTACTCTACCGAAAAAGTACCTTTCAACAAAAAAATCGTCTCTACCGAAAAGATATCGCCAAAAATAAATTTCTGGTATCGAAAGTACCAAAACCTTTTTTGGTTTTCAAAAAAAGTACTCACCCTTTCGATAAAAGTAGTTTTAAAAAAAAATTATTTTATGAAAGATATTATATTTTTGTTTATTTTTTATAGAATATAATTTTTAAAAATCAATAAGAATAAAGAAAAATCTTATAAAAAGTACCTTTTTCAAAAAGAACCTTTATGAAAGTACTTTAAAAGTAGTTTTTTTTAGAAAATTATCTTGTAACCAATAGTCTATAAGTTAAGTTTTTGAAAATAATATACCTCTTAAATATAAACACTTTTAAAAAATTGTGGTTTTATAAAAATTTATAAAAATATTTTTTAAATTCGAAGTTTTCTAAAAAAGAGCCATTTAAAAAGCGTTATTTAATAATAATAATAACTACTGTAAATTACATAACCCCTCAAAAAAAGGAGAAACTATAATATAAATCTTAAAGCTACAAAAGAAAACAAGGGACCATTTGGAAAATTTAATTTTCTTAATAGACCCCAGATTAAAAAATAATTTTATATTTAAAAATGCTCTTATACAAAAATAAACAATACGGGTATTCATATCACCAATTGCGAAGGTGAAATAATGGGAAAAAGCAAATTTTTGCACACAAGCTGATGATTTGAGCAACAATAACGGGTACAATAATGAAAAATAACAGAGGCCATATTTAAATCTACCTTCCACTAAAAAAAACGGACCAAACTGTCTTATTTATTTTTGAAAAATGACAAATGAAATTGTTAAAATTAAAGATCAGGTGAATAGGAAAAAGTACTTTTATGTATACTGTTATATAAATCGCTGTTTATTTTTGGTACTTTTTTTAGTTGAAGTGCAAGTTTTTTGTTAATGCAGGCCTTTTTATATGTAGGGTGCAATGCGAAATCGTTATAATGGTTGCAAAAACTTTTACACTTTCACAGTCTACCAAGAGTAAAATTGTGATGTGAATACCTCTATTGAAGCATTACGGTCATAAAGTACTTTATAAATAATTGATTAAAATTAAAAAAACAAATGTTAAAGATTATGTTGTGAAAACCTTAAAAACTAACAAAAAGAAAAGTAAAGCAAGTAGAGAAAGTACGAAGTACTTTTTTAAAAAAGTACTTAGTACCTTTTTAAAAAAATACTAAGTAGTTTTTTGAAAAAGTTTGTTTTTTAAAAGTGTACTTGCTTTTCAAATAATATATTTTTTAATGGTAAATGGTTGGCTTTAAAATGGTTGGCTTAGAAATTTGATTTAAATTTTTATATAAAATTCAAAAGGGTACTTCTTTTTAAAGGGTATATTTTCGTATGAGGTTTACGTTAAAATTTTAATTTTACATATTACCTTTTAAACACTTTCTTTTCAAAAGATATGTATGTGTGTGGGATACTAATTTTATTAAAAGTAACTTTTGAAAAAAGCAGCTCTATAAAAGTAGAGATATTACTTGCACAAAATTGCAACTTTTTTAGTACTTTGGAAGAGACTTTTGTTGTGGACAGGTTTTAATTAATAAGAGTAGATTAGATTAAGCATATATGACAAGATCAGCCGTTGTAAAATACTTAATTGTGAAAACGTAAAAAACTAAAACAGAGACACGTAAAGCAAGTAGAAAATGTACCTTGTTTAAAAAGTGTAGTTTTTTTAAAACAATATATATTTTTTAACGGTAAAGCAACCTTTGAAATAATAAAAAATATTAATATGAATTTTTATGCAAAATTTAAGAAGGTACTTCTTTTTAAAACGTACATTTTTGTATAAATTTTACTTTGAAATTTTAATTTTACATATTATTTTGTAGATACCTTCTTTAGGGAAGAGTAGCTCTATAAATATAGAGGTACTTTTTGCAAAAGTACATTTATAAAAATAATGGTACTATTTTTCTATAAAAATAGAGGTACTTTTTGCAAAAGTACATCTATAAAAATGGAGGTACTTTTTGCAAAAGTACATTTATAAAAATGGAGGTACTTTTTGCAAAAGTACATTTATAAAAATAGAGGTACTTTTTGCAAAAGTACATCTATAAAAATAGAGGTACTTTTTGCAAAAGTACATCTATAAAAATGGAGGTACGTTTTGCAAAAGTACATTTATAAAAATAGAGGTACTTTTTGCAAGAGTACATCTATAAAAATAAACGTATTTTTTGCAAAAGTTACCATTTTAAAAACAGCAACTTCGAAGAAGATGTTGCTTGGGATAAATTACACACTTTTTTGAAAAGCTCAGAAAAATCCTTCCTAACTACTCTTAAGATAAAATTTTATGATAAGCTGGTAAATCACAAAAAACGTACTGTATTGATTTTTGTTGCATAGGAAGTTCTAAAATCGGGAGGTTGTAGAAGGTGCAGATTTGTGGTAAATGCAATTCCCTGCAAAAAAGTATTATGCCATCCTCTTGAACTCTCATTATTTTGTGAATTGTCTTCAGCCAGTCACCTGGTTCTTCAAACTTAAAGTTGGACATAGCAACGTTAAGTCTTTGATAAGTCATTGAACATAAGATTTGCTTTCAAGAGTGCCCACAGCTACTTAAAAATGTAGTGGAAATATAATTAATATCCCAATTAAGGGCCTATGCCTTTATTCGGCCAGCCCACACGTTACCATATAGTTAAAGAAATTCATCTTTCTTTGCTGCGTTTATTGCTAGTTTTATTAATTTAATCAGTATAAAAATTACTAAATGTGATTTTAAATTGAAACATTTTAAGTTTTATTATATTCCATGTGTTATTTGTGTTATTAGAAAAATATGTTGCAAATTGCAATCTGTTGTAGAAATATTTAAAAATACATTTCAACATTTTACAAAACTCTTGTGACTGATGCAATGAGAGTTCAATGAGAAATTCAAATTTCCTACAAAAAACTAAAAAAAATGATTCCATTTTATATGCGATGGAAATAAATAAATAAATAAATAAATAGTAAATATTATACAAAAATAACAATGAAGCCACATATTCAAACGAAAAATTCAATTCGCATTCCAGGCAAAAATCAATGTGAGTGCATTTAATGCCGGACAAATAAGGATATCGTTACAAAAAAAAAAAAAACATATGCAACAACATTTTGTTTTAAAGGACCAAAATTGAAATAAAATAGACAGTAAAACAATACAGTGGAGTTTAAAAATACACAAATTTGGAAAGAGGAGCACATCATTTTGTTCAAAAAGTATCACCCAGCAATCAGTCAACTAAAACAAAATTTCAAATGAAAAATATAAAATAAAAGAAAAACACGTTGTGTGCAATATGTACCAAAAAAAATGAAAAATAAAAGTTTGGAAAAAGACACAAAAAGTTATTGTTGTTTTTACCCACTATTTTTTCAAAGCCTATAAAAAGAATTTGTTTGTGGCAGTGGTGGTAAAACAATTGTTCTGTTTTAAATAAAAATCAAATATCGTTCATTGATTGCTCGTTTCAATTTGAAAAGTTTTACTTTATTTTGCCTGTCTCATCGACATCAATTTTAATTTTCATGTGATATTTTTTTCACAATTGTTTAAGGTCTTAATTTTATCATTCCATTGAAACTTTAACATTTATAAAAATTTGCTTAGAATTGCCATTTTTAATTAATATTTAAATACACAAGTTAATCCTTAACAATTTAAAATGTTTCTTTAAATTATTATTAAGATTTTAAAGAATGATGTGAAGCTCTTTTTTGTTAGAAAGTCAATCCTAATGCAGTCCTCATTGTGTAAATCACACATTTTTGAAAAAGTACTTTTTTGAAATGGTACTTTTTGAATGTGTACTTTTTGATAAGGTACTTTTTTAAAATTATAATTTTTTAAAAAGGTATCTTCCAATAAAAAGTGTAAAAAATAGTAATTAAATTTAATAAAAATGTCAAATTTCAGGTACTTTTTTTACAAAAAGGCGCTTAAAAATACTCTTTTTATAAATGCAAGTTAAAAAAAGCTTTTGCAAATAAAATTTTTATTTGCTTATGTTTTTGTAAATATTAACTACATACTTTTAGTAAAAAATTCCATTATGGACATAAGGTACTTGTGAAAATATTGTATTAAAATATTTTGTTTACGAAATAATTTTTATTGTGAAAGAGTTTTTTTTTTTTGTTTACAAATAAATCTTAATGCAGTAGTCATTATGTAAGCCATAATTTTGATGAAAAGTTAAATTTTTTACTATGTACTTTTTAGAAAAAGTACTTGTAAAAATTATATTTTTTGAAAATGATATCTTTTAGTAAAAGTTGCAAAAAAACATAATTACTTCTTATTAAAAGGTAAATTTGAAGTACTTTTATTTTAAAAGATACCTAAAAATACCCTTAAAAATTTTTTTTTTTAATTAAGTTCTTTTTAAATATAAACAAGTAAACAAGCCCATTTTGAACATAAGGTACTTGTGATAAAGTTGTATTAAAAAAGTACTTTTTAAAGAAATTTTTTTTCCAAATAATTATTGTTGCAAAAGAGTAGTAGTAGTAGTAGTAGTTTTTAATTTATAGTTGGTTGTTAAAAAAAGGTACATTGTGAAAAAGTTTCCTGCCAAATATGGTACATAGCGTATAAGAAACTTTAAAAAAAGTACAAATTAAAAAAAATTTTTATACAAAAGCACTAATGGAACAAAATTAGGATACTTTTTGAAACAACACTTTTATACAAACATATGTTTTCTTAAAAAAAAATATATTAAATCGATAAACGGTTATGTGGAAGAAAAATTTGGAAAAATTAAACAATTTGGCGATATATATTTTTGGCAAAATTATTTTTATTTGAAAAGCATCCTTTTGTATCCTATGCGCCTTATGGATCTAAAATATTTTAAAACAAAAAATCATTAAAGTTAAAAACATAGAACCTTTTTCAAAACAATATTTTTTGTTTTAGAAAGTATTTTGCGAAATATGCATATTTTTCCAAAAGAGTACTTTTTTAAGGTACTCACTTATTTACTTGAAATGTTAACATTTTTTCGAAAAACTATTTCTGAAGAGTAATATTTTTATTACTTTCTTAAAAAAATCGTGTTTCCAAAAGGCACCTTATACATAATTATTTGGACAAACTACTTTTTAAAAAAGAATATATTTTTATATGTTTCTACAACTAGTGAAAGGTACAAATTGGGATTGTTTTTTGGCTATCTATAATTAATATTAAATTATTTATAAACTACTCCTCCTAGTTTTGGATTTAAAATTTAAAAAAGCAAAATAGAAAATTCTTTGAAATCACCTACCAATTTGTAAGGCTTTTGTTACAATTAAAATATCAATAAAATAACAAAGCATACTTTCCGGCTTAAAAAAATGTAATAAAAAATATTATTATTTAAAGCATAATTTTAGTATTCCAGTAAACTTGAAAATGTTGCATACTTTAAACAGTAATTGCAGAAGAAATATATTTTATCTCTTATTTTTAAATAAATATAAATAAATGGCCATAAAATAAAATATATTTAACATGAACTTATAAATAAATGTACATTGTAAATTTACTAACAAATTGAGCACAGCACAAATTGAATGAACAAAAAAATAAAAATCTTTTCCAATATGTAACAATTTATGACAATAACAAATTGTAAAACTACTGGAAATTTTTGCGATTGAACACAAATATGACCAATAAATGAACAAAATATAAAAAAGATATAAACAAAACTTTTACTGACACAACACTTTAGCAAAAAGACAACAACAAAAATATTATGTATAGACTGGCTTGCTGACTGGCCTTATGTCTGTAGGCCAGAAGAACGACACATACACAATATCCATATAAAGAGAGAAATCATATGAACCATATGAAAAAAAAAGTTCATGGCACTGATTGTTAAGATACAATGAAAATTATGAACAATTTAACATTTACAACATAGGACAACGACAGCAGCACAAAAAACAACAACATGAACATAGGGTATGACCAGTAAAACGAACAATTTAGTTGTTACAAAAAAAGAATTTTTTTTTATATTCATTTAAATTCGAACTTAAATGTGAAGAAGGCAAATTCAGAAACAAAAATTTTTAATAAAATTTCAGGGATAAGAGCAGAAATGGGAGCACACTCCATATGGTATAAGAAAAGTTGCTCTCCTAAATAAATTTATGGGATAAGAGAAAATGTCTGTACTTCACGTGATTAAAGCTGTTAATTTTTAAGAAGCTTCTGTAAGGAATTAAATTATTTTTTATTTACAAATATTTTTAACCGAAATATCGAAGTAAGTGCGTTAATAGCAACGCCATCTCTAATTCTGCTCTTGTATTAAATTGTAATAATTGACTGAGAGCGAAAGAGTATAAAAATAAAGAGATGAAAACACTAAATTGTCTGGAAAATAACCAAATTGTTATTATTTTTTAATAATAACAGAAGAAATAAAATAAAACAAAAAAAAATAAGAGTTGACAGTGCGTTATATAAGTTCATTTATACATTTTTTATATAAAGAGTACTCTTTATAGCGGTACATAACTTTAAAACGGAATAAAACAAAGATGAGGTATGTAAATTAATACGAAATGTACTTTATTCGAAAGATAATCCTCTGCCATTATACTATCAATATGACTTCTTTTTTTCCGTTCGGACCAGTACTCCGGGGATGGCCCCTACTCATGCAATGCATTGTAACAGAACAAGGAAATTACGTTATGCGGAGGAGAGAAGAGGGAGTAGTGTTTGTGAACATTCGAAATGAATTTTGCTACATTTAAAGTGACAGGAAAGACCTCTGGAGGGATTTTATTTCACACACGTTCTGTTAAAAAAGGAATTTTCTTTTTAATGCGTAGTGTGATTTACTGGCCAATCGACCACAAATAAATGCGCGCTCAACGAAAATCGAGGCAAATGCAAAAATGTACGAATTTCGGCATCAAGTTTCCAGTTACTATTCTAGTACCTATAAAATAGTGAAATACAACCTACATTGCCTCGATGCTCTAGGGAATCAATAGTATTGGATACCCTATCGTCCGTAATAAACCTCTTGGCCCTCTCTCTTTTTTTTTCTTCCCTTCTGATATATAGCCGCCACAGTTGGCTCGGAAGTAGTCTTTTCTGGAAATCCAACCATTAATGACTTTTTCCATCACATGTGGCCATAAATCGGTAATTTTTTTTTTTTTAAAGAGAAGTAGCACTTCAGGCAACAATGCCTATTTAGTCAAGTACCGTGCTACATTCTTTAGGAAAGGGATAGAGAATAGATGAAACAGGTGGTGAAAGTAGAAGGATAGTCGGAAATTAACTGCCGTATATAAGACAGCCCAGCGACCAGTGACTATGCCTTCATCGCTGAACAGCCCCACCGACAGTCAATTTTCATTTTTGTAGTGAAAAAAACCAAGGTCTTCGTTGGGAATCGAACCCACAACCCCCATATTTACAAGCTAGTACACTACCTACCAGCCTACAGGGGCACCAATTAAGCGGCGAGTGTTGCTCTCCAAGTGGTCAATCATTTTGGGTTTATCGACGCATACTAGCGACTACACATCGTCCTCACAGAAAATAGTCTACCGGCATTAAATCGTACGATCTTGAATTTGATAAGGACGATGTGGTTACCAAATGTTTCCTGTTTCGAGTTTACTGGCAAATACTAGCAACCTCACATATCCCGAGAGAAATGATCCCAGCGACGTTAAATCGCACAATTTTGGAGGCCAATGCATGATTCCGAAATGTGAAACTATGCGGTTATCAAATAAATCACTTGCGGCACGGGCTGCGTGACATGTTACGCAGTCTTGTAGAAACCACAGCTCTTGCACCTTATGGTTGTTCAATTGATGAATCAAAAAGTAAGTAGTATTTTCATCATCATCGCTTTTAAAAAGTACTGGGTAATGATTCCACCAGCCGATCAAGCACACCAAAAAGGGTATTTTTTATGATATCACTCCAAGTATAAAAGTTTTGTTTATTAACATATCCATATCCAAACAAAAGTGAGCTTTATCACTAAACAAAATTCGCATATGAAAATCATGATCAACACTAATCTTGTTTTGGGATCATTTCCCATAATTTGAAAGCGTTGTTTAGGCAACAGTCTATTTATGTTGAAATGCTCAAGCAAACTATAAAAAATAGCCGATATATGGCTTTATTTTTTTTTATAGATATAAAGTGCTTTTTCTGCTAATTTAGGTTTAGGTTTGTAAGAAACTTTGCTAAATATTTATTACCCTTCATAAACTGAATGAGAGTTTTTAAAAGCCACATAAAAGTTTTAAAATATTAATAAACAAATTAAAAGAAATTTTTAAGTTTTCAATTTAATTTATTTTAATTTATTATAATTTAATTTAATATATTCGTTTAGAAGATTTAATATACCAGATTCTTTATATTATTGATCCCTTTTTGACTATCATCTTATCAGAATACATTTTTGTTCCAGATTGAAAATTTAAGGCTAGATAAGTTTTAATGGTGCAGATTCCTTATATTATTGATCCCTTTTTGACCCTCTTCTTTCCCATCATAAATTTTTATTCCGAATTGAAAATTTAAGTCTTTGCTATCGATCTTTGACTTTATAACTTTTGAGCATTACACAGTCTCTCGTAAAATAGCTTCAATTTGCTTAAGATTAAGGTCTCCGGCATTGCATCAACACTAAATAAATATCTGGCAGCAACTGCAAGACTAACCATGTCCAGTGTTAAATATTCACACCAAATTTAGTCAGCTACCCTCAGCTTTTTTCTAACCTTCTTTGATTTTAATTTTTAGACCAAATAATACTTAAAGTTGCTATGATCTGTTATTCACCTTAGGGTAGCTGGATTAAATTCAAGTAGGCCTCTGGATATCTTGACAAGAATTAGGGTAAGGTTTTTTTCCTATTTTTTCTGGGAGTGGCACAATGATAAAACTCATTACCTTTTGGGAGGCATGTTCTTGTAGTCCTAACTAATTTTGAATATCCTTTTTAATTTGAATGACTACAGAATTCACAGGCTCCTAGCAGAGACTATACCTGATAGAAAGTAATACAATTACCAGGATTCATATTTTTGCATTATAGCCTTTTTATTTATCTAAATATTTAGCAATATTTATTTTTGTTATTTTATGTCACATCCATCAGAATTAATTTAAGCTTTAGTTAGTTGAAAATTATCCTGATACTCCGAAATATATAAAATTTTCAAAATTTTAGAATAAATTTTTTAAATTTCTTTTTTCTTTAAATAGTTCTTATGATAAAGAATGCAAATTTAGTTAAATCATGTTAATGCTGAATAATTCGCAGTATTGAAAAACTGTTTTAGAATTGACTTGGTTTTAGAATTACGATTAGCAGCCTTTCACACTATTTTTAGGGATACCAATATCTCCGAATGGAAAGTATCACTTTTTCCAAAATTTCATTTAATTAAAAGTGTTATGAGTATAGAGTTTATTACATGATAAATTAAAATTAAATCAAGACCATCATCACAGACGATTAATGTCACTAATGCTTTAAGTAGCGTATGAAATTTTAAATTTCGTTGAAAAGGAAAATAGCAAATTATTAAGGCTCGTACATATGAATACATTCATTCTACCACGTCTGACAGAGCAGATGTTGCATCACACCAGTCAAATAAAAGAAGCTTTAGCTGTCTGTCTAACACCAGCAAACACCCAATCTACTAGAGTAATTGTCACCTATGGTGATGTGAGAAATTGTGGCCAGAGCCTATATTAAACTGTAAAATCTTTTTGATCCCAACTAGTTTTTTTTGTCATGTGTATTTTTGTCGTTTTGTTGCTTTTGTTTTGGCCGTGCGTGGGCTGATAAAGTTAAATGGTTGGAATTTGAATTTTTTTGTTTTATTTTTGTTAAACAGCAGAAAAAAAGTGATAAAACAATTTTTTCCGATATTGTTTTTTAACCGTTTCCTATCGGTCTTTTGTTAGCGAGCTGCTATCATTTATGGCAAAATCATAACGGACGAATAAAAATTCAAAAGAAATAATACATTGCATACTTTAGGGAATCATGTCACAGCTGTTTGGCTATTTTATGTGTACAAGGTTTGCGCTGCGCTTGTTTTGGCACCACATAAAACACTTTCACATTTTCATAGATTTGCGTTTAATATACCTGCCATTTTCTATTATTTTTTATTCATATTTTATATTTTGTTAATTTGCTTGCTTTCCTTTTTTTTTAGTTTGTTAAATTCAGAGAGTTTGACAGCCAGTAGCCAGAAATAATTAAACTTAATCGGATTTACGAATAAAATGCAACAACCAATTCATGTTTGCCATAACAGCAGGTTAGCTTTACTTCCTTTACTCTTTTTGAAGTATTTTTGAGGGTTATGAGATTTGTTTATTTTAAAAAAATAATAATAATAATAATGATGATAAAGATGACGATGATTGTCATTAA
Organism: Trichopoda pennipes; assembly: GCA_030448955.1. NCBI lineage: Eukaryota > Metazoa > Arthropoda > Insecta > Diptera > Tachinidae > Trichopoda > Trichopoda pennipes. Next base: position 159,285 of record JASKUP010000068.1, on the reverse strand, counting down.
TAATCCTATCGGAATTTGTGATAAAATAAACCTGCTAGAAGCTAACGAAACAAACACTTTAAAATTTTATAAAGTTTAACAAAAACGAAACATTTTTTTAATAAATCTTGCTCTATAAATAAAAATTAATATTTTTAAAGCTGATATTAAAAATTGTAAAAATGGTAGACAGAAAATTACCCTATCAATCTTCAATACTATATTAATAGTAAGAGCCACAGTCATCACAGGGACCAATGACTATTCCTTCATCGCTGAGCAGGCCAACCGACAGTCAATTTTTATTTTTGTAGTGAAAAAAAAACCAAGGTCGTCGTTGCGAATCGAACCCACAACCCCCTGTAACCCCAGAAAAAAAAAATCAGGTGCAGTGAGGTTAGGAGACCTGGGAGGCCGGAGGAATGTGAAGTTTCTTGAAATCAGTTTATTAGGGAATTTTTGCCGCAATTTTGTTATAACAGATGTGGCTATTTGACAAGTTGCTCCATCTTGTTGAAACTAAACAGAGTTGAAAGGAATTCTCTTTCGGCGTAATTCTGGAAAGAAAAATTATTTTAACATCTTTAAGTAACGGTCTCCATTGACCGTAACAGTAAGACCGTTTTCTTCGAAAAAGTAAGGCCCGACAATGAACCTTAAAGAAACTGCACAGCACACTGTGACGCGAAGTGGATATAATTGCATCTGGTGGAGTATCTGTAGGTTAGAATTATTCCATATTCGACAATTTGTTTGGTAACGTTTATATCAAAATGTGCCTCGTCAGACATAAAAAGGCAGTTCAAGACGTTTGCATTTTCTGACACCATTTGAATGGTTTTCTCACAAAATTCCAAGCGAATCGGGTAGTCTCTTGGGTTCAGTTTGTTTGTTAATTGAATCTTATATGGAAATAAGTTTAAATCTTGGTGCAAAATTGTCTGCATTGACTGTCTGCTGACACCCATTTGCACAGCTAAGCTCCTTGTCGAAACTCAAGGATTAGATTGTATGGCAGCAACTACAGTAACCATAGTTTTCTGCGTCCAAACTGAGCGATCTCGATAATAAAGCCTTCATACGATTGTGCCACGCTCCCCAAAATTTTTCACGAGCCTCATTAGAGTTTACCAAATGTGCGTTATATTCTCTTTGGACGGAAACTACGGACTCTAAAGTGTGAAAGCGTTGCATTATCCAAATTCATGTTTCATTGTCCCATTTCTCCATTTTAGTTAAATTTAAAGATCAATCAATAAAACAAAATAAAGATGGAACAAGTTGGTAACACAGAAAATAAGTTATTACGCTTTTTTTGGTAGCAGCTTTTATCAGCCACCCTGTAGTTTGAGACATATAATTATTTTGAATATTATTCGATTTTCCTCGTACTTAACCTCACCGCTATTTTTATCATTCAACACTTGTAAATTTATTGGTATACAATTTTAACTAAACTATATACTTTAGCACAGGAGAACAACATAAGGCGCATAAATCCGTCCCAAGCTAGACAGAGTATCCGTTACTACGCCGAAGGTGTTCTTTCGAGATCGGGCGGTTTAAATGGTTTTATTAAATTTCAACATCACCAAAGTCACCAACTGTAGTCTTGAAATAGTGCATCTGCTAGCAGTTATTTTCAGCACGCCGGTGAATTTCAAAAATGTTCGAAGATTGCGACCGACTGTATGGTTTCCGTAAAAGTGTTCTACAGGTGACTTACCAGCTTTCCTTTCCGGACAATGCTGCAACTGTATACATGAATTCGGAGAAAGTATTTCTAAGGCGTTTAATATAGTGTCGTATGATGCACTTCTATCAAAACTTGTTGCTTTTGGTGTCGGTGATAATTTCTTAAAATTTCTATCGAGTTTTCTTAGGAATCGATTGTTGTAGATGTTCAAGATTAATTCGGGAGTACCGCAAGGCTCCGCCTACCATATTTCTTATTTTTCGAAATGATGTCAATCTTTGAACCCTATATACTCTTTTGCAGATGACAGCACTATTTATCATTCACGTTCGTTTAGTATTAGACCGAATCAATTTGAGCTGGGTTCCAAAAGGCAGATTATGAACAGTACGCTCAATCACGATTTTTCAACAATCTCCAAATGCACATATATGTGTGTTAGGAAATGGTGTTATTATATAAGTATTAAGGAATCGGAAGCTCTTGATGTTCTTAGCATGAGAATCCAGTATAATATTCGATGGACTAAGTGCATTTAAAGGTTTCTAAAGAAGCTTTCAAGTGGCTCGGTTTTCTAAAATGGTGTAAAAATACTTCATTCTATCCGGTATTTGTATTTTTGTATTATTTATACCACCTGTAACCGTTCAAAAATGGAATACAATTCTCATGTATGGGTCGGCGCTCCAAAATCTATTTTAGAGGATTTGCTCGACCTTGTACAAGAGAAGGCCACAAGGCTTCTTCGTTACTACAACGGTACGTGCTCTATTGAAATTAAACGTTACACCAAATGAGTTCATTTATTTGTGATTCATTGGCCAGTGAGCCCCACTTAGCATTACAGGGAAAAGTCGTTTCTTAGCAGAAGAGTTCGTATGTAGAATAAACTGCCTCCAGAGGCCTTTCCTGTCACTTTCAATGTAGGAAAATTTAAATCGAATGTACACAAACACTACTCCCTCTTTCCTCCTCCCCATAACGTAATTTCCTACTTCTAGCGCAATACATTGCACGCATGGTCCGATATTTCATGTGATGGTAAAATATTTTTATTTCGCGTAAAAGCATCGTTGCAAAAACTGAGGAGTATGACTTCCGTCAAAATTGTTGCTAAAAGCAAAAATAGTTTAAAAGAGCGAAACCATGAAAGTATTTTGCCATTCATTTGAAGTTCAGTTGTCGTCTAAAGAAAATTTTATCATTATTTTGTTCACACACCATAAAAAGCTATGATCGATCTATTAGATAAAAATATTGTAGCAGAGCTTTTGGAATTGTTTGAATTTATCGTGTAGAATTCAGAGCTGTTGGAGAGATTAAACAAAACTGCTTGTCCAGTATAGTGTAAACGTGTGCAAGACTAAGAAGCTAAAAAATCGATTACGGACTGTTATTTTGAAACAAAAAATGGACTATTGGAAAAACTATTTTATTTGGAAGACTTTAGAAAAAATTAGAAACAAATTGATTCCAGAATTTATATTGTTCTTTCATGGAGTAAAATAATAGATATTAAGCTACTGAGGTTATGATTTTTATGGTTTGAAAACTATCGATATCTTTGCAAGTAAGGAACCTGTTTTTATTCAGTTACACACTGACACTGCGTTGAAATATTTTCGATAGTCCAGTTTACAGTCCTGAGACCAATCGCTTCTTTCAAGCCCAATGCTCGATTGTGAAAAAATACTTCAGAGAAGTTTAAATAAGAAACTATTTTGAAATAGGATTGAACAGAAAGTTATAGCTTTATATGATTCTAGGAATAACTACTAAGATTCTGCGGGAAGGCTGTTTTGGAGATTATCCAAATGGAGTGGCTGAAACATTAAACTGCATATATTGGCCACGGTCTTTTTAGACCAAATTAATGAAATATGTCTTAATACATCTAAAGTATGTTTGGTTGACGACAACGTTTGCAGCTTTCGCTAAGTTAAGGTGTGGTGTCTCTTCAATCAAGGCAACCTTCCACACCATAGTATACTATTGTAAACAATTTAGCCGTGTAGCATACAAATCTGTGAGGTTGTTATTTCCCTCTCTAACCAAAGCTTAAGGTTAAACATCAAATGACGTAATGTCACTTGATATGCACACTATAAAGTGCAAAACAGGTGTTTTTGAATATAGCATAACATTTAAGAAAATATATTTCTATAATTAATAAAATTAAATTTTATGTTTGGTCTTAAATCGTATGACGTAACACATTACGTAAAATATTAAAACATATGATGTAACGTAATTGATCACGCCACATTAAAAGTAATACAAATTTTGCACATTTATTAATCAGTTCACACATGCGAAGAAAATTGTGATTTCTTTTTAAAGTTTAAAATTAAATTTTATCATATTGTTTTCCTAAAACATTACGTGCAGGAGTTTTAATAAATTTCTGCCATACTTTTTCACAGTAAAATACGCAAGTCTATCTTGATATTGAATTTTTTTTTGGACTCCACGCGAACATGCTTGTTTGCTTGTTCCTGTTATCATTTTTTTTACTATTAGGAAGGCTCAATCATTTTGTGTGATATTATAAAATACAGCCGCTAGCCCCAACTTTATATAATATAAACCTACTACAATGGAATTAAATGCTTATTTTTGAGACTACAGAGGTTAATTTAATTTGTTTACTTTTTCTTTTCAAGTCGCTGCTGGGATTGGAACTCATGACTTGTCTACGTAGCAAATGCTCATGAATCCAAATAACGCTGATCACACATACCTAATTCGATTAGTGATAAAGGTAGTAGCTTTTTCAACTTTTTTTTATATTTACAAACAAGTGGGAGGTTGCCGAATCTTGCTGCACAGAAAAACAGTAATTGACTGAGTTATCTGCCATAACGTAATTGTTAAGTAATTAGAAGAAGGGTATTCCCATAATTTTTTTAAGGCCCAACAAGAAATCGAACGAACGGTAGTGCGGTGTAATATCTAATATACCCTACTGGACCCAAGGTTTTTAGTTTCTCTTGACTTGCAAGGTTTTTTAGACTCATTATTGAAGAACAAACAAAATTAAATTCCCTTACATTAAAAGGGATATATAAGATGATAAGTAAGATTTGATTTGTGCACAAAATTAAAAAAAAAATTGATCGTTTAGCGTTTCAAAATACAATTCAATTTTTCATATCTTTAAATTCTCGGAAAAAGTGTATTATTTATCAATAATTAAAGCAGAAATTTTTCAATAAAATTTCATTTAAGTCTTTAAGCAAGTAATACGCACACTTGCTATCAGCTATTGACAATTAACTCAAAATTACTTTCAGCTATTATCATAATGTTTATACAATTTTGTATGCAATTTTTATATCCAATTGCTTCTTACAATAACCACAAAAATTAGAAGGGTGCCAATTTTTAAAGCTAATTTATTCTCCAGTCAACTAAACGCTATTATATTTATCTCCCCCACTTCTCTTAACTTACAAGAAAAACATTTTTAAGATAAAAGTTACTTTTTACTATTTAACTCTACTCCTACATCACAAAACCCCCTAGCTATTTATATTGAATCATACTTCTACAACAACCAGTGTCCATGTTAAATTAACACATACGTTTACGAGAATCCCAATAGAAATTGTTGCTTGTAATGACAGCTAAATAAGGTTTTCGAAATTATTTAACGTGGCAAGAATAATGCAAACAGTTTTAAAAATGACTTTTTCATTTTTGTCAATATAGTCTGCTACGAATATCATTAAGAAAACGAACACACACACACCACTTCTAAGAGCCACAAAAAATAGTAACTGCTTGCTCTTTACTTTTTAAGTTCTAATTTACAAAGATCTGAAAGGATCAATTCAAATCTTAAGCTGGACTTTCCTTTGAGAAAAATTATGTGTATAAAATCCTTTTATACACATAAAATGTGAAATGTGAAATTCTTTCTATTGTAAAATGCCAAATTGAAAACGTTAAACCGTATATTCGATGAGTATACAGTTTTCGAACTTAAATTCGAGTTTGGAAAATGTAACACCATTTTTAAAGCACATAAAATAGCGTGAATTTTACTATAAAAATCTTATTCGAACACTATAGACCATATACACTGGTTATAAAGTTGTTCGAAGTTAAGTTCGAATTTTGTATTTCACACAAATTTATGAAAATTTAATAAAGAATTTGGCTTCTATAAAAAAGAATTATATAAAGCAGTGAACATGATTTTTCTGTAATTTTTTAAATTTCGAACATAAGTTCAGATTTTCGAAATTAAAAAATTTAACAATTAATACTTCTTTCTGTAAAGAATGACGTTAAAGTTATCAAAAGCTTTTTATTGGTTTAAAGAAAAATTTCGAACTAAATTAAAACTTTCGAAAAAGCAATATTGTTAAATAAAAATGTTATAAAATTTTACAAACTTAGGATCGAATTTTGTATATCACAATAATATATGCATATGCAGTAAAGAATATAAAAGAATTATGTTAAGCACTGAAAGCGATTATTCAGTAATTTTCTAAAATTCGAGCATAAGTTCAAATTTTCGAAATTACTAAAATTAAATAAATGATAATTATTTCTGTAAAGAGTGACTTAAAAGTTATCAAAAGCTTTTCATTGATTTAACAAAAAATTCGAACTAAATTTAAACTTTCGAAAAAGCATAATTGTTAAAAGCACAGTTTTTTTAATTAAATTAGAGATTGGAAAATGAAACACCATTTTTTATATAATTATAAATTAGCGAGGTATTTACTATAACAAGCTTATTCGAACAATATAGATATAGATGTATATTGGTTATAAAATTTTTTTAACTAAAGATCGAATTTCGTATATCACAAATATATTCTGCTCCAAAAGAATTATGTTAAGCACGGAACGCGATTTTCCTGTATATTTTTTTAAATTTCGAGCATAAGTTCGAATTTTCGAAATTACTAAAATTAAATAAATGATAATTATTTTTATAAAGAGTGACTTAAAAATTATCAAAAGCTTTTCATTGATTTAACAAAAAATTTGAAATGAATTAAAACTTTCGAAAAAGCTTAATTGTTAAAAAAAGAGTTTTCAAAATTAAACTGGAGATTGGAAAATGAAACACCATTTTTCAAAGCATATAAATTAGCGAGGTCTTTACTATAACAAGGCTATTCGAAAAATATTGATCATGTATACTTGTTATAAAATTTTTCGAAATTAAGTTAGAATTTTTTATATCACAATAATTTATGAAAATGTATTAAGGAATATATTCTGCTACAAAAGAATTATATTAAAGCGATTTTAAAGCGATTATGTGAGTTCGAATTTTCGAAATTACTAAAGTTAAATAAATGATAAAAAAAAGTGATTTTAAAATTAAAAAAGTGATTTTAAAATTAGCAAAAGCTTTTTTTATAAAAAAATGGTGAACTTAATTTAAAATTAAAAAAAAAATAATAAAATTAAAAAAAAAATATTTTCTTCGCTTTAATTTCCAAGGGGGCTTGTAAAAAGTTATTTTCTAGTATAAAGAAAATATATTATGAAAAATAAAAGAATTGTAAATGAAACATTTTTATAGTGTCATCATGTACGATTAATTGCAGTTCATTAAACTTTATATGTAGCATTATCCTTAAATGCCTAACTGCCTGAATGGTCGAACACAACAACAAAATCAGATTGTACATATGCATGTATGAGTTTTTTTTTATTTTTATTATTTATTTTTTGTTATGGCTGTTGTCTGTGTTCTCCTGCCGCTGTATACATTTTCTTCATGATGATTGAGTTCAAATAGTCAGCAGCCTTAAAACCATTTAACCATTTAATTCTCCAACAATTACACATTTTATGCTCATACACAGTATAGCCAGCAACCAAGATGCAGCTAAAGTCCCAATATTTATCTTAAACTGAATATGAATTTATACGTTTTTTTTTTATTTATTTATTTGAAGTGGGTAAGAGTTTCGAAGAAAACAAGCATAATGAAGAGGAAAATAAATAGGCATGCCCTTTACCTTACTTTGACCAGAAGAAAAGGCATTAAATGTACATATGAAGGCATCTTGTTTGCTGATTGTAGTATATTGTTATGTTTATTGTCTAGTTCGTGTTATTGTTAATCAAGAATAAAGATTGTTTTCTATATTCGATATGATGGTCGGTGTATAAATTATTTTCTTAATTAATTATATTGATTGATTTGATAAAATAAAAAAAAATTATTAAAGCAAGATAGACTTTTATAGATTCTGAAATTTTCGAACTAATTTATATGTTTTTAAAAGATCTAATGAATTTTTTCTATGAGAACTAGAGCTCATTCTAAAGCTTATAAAATTGCGAAAATAAAAAAACAGATATTTGAAAAATAAAGAATTTCATTTAGAGGTTTAACTGAAACCAAGCTTTCAATACAACTTCGAATTTTATATAAATATAACTAGAATTTTATATGTAAAAATAAAAGTGGTTTTCATTAAACAATTTTAGATTTTATAATTCGGAGGATAGCTTCACAGTATTTACAATTTTCGAAATTAAATTCGAATTTCGAAATTAGACGAGAAACTACATTTAAAAACTATTCCAAATATATTATTGATAAAAAGTATTTTCGAAAATGATTTTGTATTCTCGGAATAAATGAATTTTTAAATAGTGTGCGTTGCTCGTCCTTAAATGTAACTTCCCATAACTTTAGTTCTTAAAAATATCTATAGACTACTATAGCTTAGTTAAAATTACAAAAAGTAATGCTGTAAAAGATAAAGCAGTACAGACTCTGCTAACACTATCTAAGGAAATAATATTTAATTTATTAATTCCATTTAGAAAAATTATTGAAAATTTCAAGTGATTTAATCAGTTTAAGTGAATTTCAGAACTTCAGTCAAGTACCCATAAATTTATATTCCTGGATTTTATTATGGATTCTTGTGAGAAAAACTGTAAAACTTTTTTAATTATCAAAATTCAGTAACCTTGTTTTATATTTTAAATGAATTGCAAATCGGAAAGATTATATCAAATTTCATATAAGTTTCGAGCTGCTGGTGATATTTTCGAAATTACTCTACTTTTATATGAAAAACTGTTAACTTTTTTGATCAGTTTTTAATTTAATAATTTGGGGTTTGGTTTGAGAGTATTAACAATGTTCGAAACTAAATTCGAATTTCGAAATTAAATAAGAAACTCATAATTCTCTTGTAACTAAAATTAAAAACCGTCACAAATATATTTTTGATGAGAAACATTTTCGAAATTGATTTCTTCGAAATAAAATAATTTTCAAATACGGTACTTTGCTTGACCAAAAAATAATGCTGTAAAAGATATAACGGTATAGAAACTGCCTGGCAATATCTAATATCAATAATATTAATCCCATTTAGTAAAATAAATATGAACCTGATTGAAAATGATTAATTTTAAATAAATTTCAAGGCTTCAGTCCAGTTCATTAAATTTATTTTCCTGGATTTTTCTTAAAATTGCTTGTGAGGAAAAGTGGCAAATTATTTTAATTTTTAAAATTCAGCATCCTAAAAATTCAGTAAAGATTATGTTGAATAGCAACTCATTTTAGTTTCGAAATGATGGTGGTATTTTCAAAATTACTTTGTTTCTATATGAAGAACTGTAAACTCTTCTTTAAAAAAATATATAATATGAATCCTAATAAAGTTATTAATCGTCGGTTTGTAAAATGACTTTAAAAACCACGTAACTTACCTAAGGCTTACTTTTACGTTATGAGTTTATATGCCTAAAATCTGTTTTATTGAGCAGTTTATTTGCTCTCATGTAGTTTCCTTTGAAAAAAATATAATTTTTTCAAGTGTATACTCCCGCATGCTTGCCATTGTTCATGACTTTATAACCAGACAAATAAATTGTTAATTCAACTTTATTATTTTCATATAAATTATTTTCTCAATCGTTGTTGCTGTTTTTTATTCTCCTTCAAATTTAATGGCCCATTCAATTGTATTGATATCAAATAATATATTTGCAATAAAACGGAAAATAAAATTGAGATTTATTTGTTAAACTCTTAAAAATCTCATTTTTTGTTTTGTTTCTTTTGAAGGTTACAGCTCTTTCAGAACAAGTTTCACCATTTTCTAAAAGTTACCAAATAGATAAAGATCATATTTATATAAATAATAGTACTTTTTAATCAAAAACTGTTTTAAAAGGCTCCAAATTGGTTGAGAAATGAACTGAGAAATATGAAAAACGATGGATTATAAAGTTTAAGAAATTATATTGACAACTTGTTAATAAACAAAATAAACTGATCTTTAATTAAGGCAGCCTAAAAAAACTAAACAAAGCATAACTTTGACATCTTCTTTAAGGTACCGAAGTGTATTTAATACAGAGACAATAATATACTGATTCTTCCTCCTCAAACAGTTTTCTACATCAATGCATGCCTAAAGAAATAAGTAATAAATTCTTGAGGCTACGCAAACCTCTTTGTGTAACACACATCGTGAAAAAAGTTATCATGTAAATTTAGCCTTACAATTTTAAAAGAATTAACAAAAAAAATGTCAAAATTCGATCATTGTGAAAATCGAAATCTCTTTAATTTATTGAAACAAATATATTTAAAATTCTGTGACGGTCCTAAACGACTTAATTTAGTGGTTCCCTTATGACTGTTGAATAAAAACTTCATGATATTGGCGCATTCACAATCGCTGTGGTGGAAGTTTTCCACAGCACTTTTGCAAAAGTTTTGTAAAGCAGCAAAAAACCTTTGACAAGATTGGTTGTCAATCAGTTGACCCTTAAAAAACCCTCCATGATATTGTTTCTCAGCCAATTTTTACCTTCGTAACTATAGAGCACTCGACTAGGAAATGTATTGTCTAAATGGTTTAAATCAGTGTTCGAACAAATTTTATACTATCACGATGTACTGGTTAAAAATAAAACAGCACGCAATCATAGCGTATAGAAAGAAAATCTTTAAAGTATGGTAAAAATAAAATCCGTAATATCAGTATTTAGTGAACTTTTTTGTTTGTGTACTGTAGTGGTTGCGTTGTATTCTTTAAAACAATTTTAGTGTTTGCGTAGTTTTCTTTAGCATACTTTTCAGTGTTTGTGTTGTTTTCTTGAACGTACTTTTTTAATGTATAATTTAAAATACACGACTCAATCACTAAAAGTTCATTACGTTAACTGATAAAGAACAGTACACACACAAAAAAAAAAATTCACTAAAGTACCTTAAAAAAATTAATCATTATTATAGTGTTTGGGTTCATCACCCAATAATCGTTTTGTATGGTATTTTGTTTGAGTTAAAAAAAATTTCAACACTTGTGTTCTTTGAATAGTACGATATGATAGCGTACTGGTTTTTTTTTTAAAGCAGTACATTATGATAGTATACCATTTTTTGGAATACTGATTTAAACCATTTAGACAATACATTTCCTAGTCGAGTACTCTATAGTTATGGCAGTCAAAATTGGCAGGGAAACAATATCATGGAGTTTTTGTTTATGGAGTTATGAGTATTAAAGATCAACAGATTGACAGATTGACAGATCGAGAGCGTACTGTTTTTATCGAATACTGATTTAAAATATTTAAGCAATACATGTCCTAGTCGAGTACTCTATAGTTGTAGTGGTCAAATTTGGCTGGCAAATAGCATCGTGGAGTTTTTGTTCATGGAGTTATGAGTATTAAAGGTCAACAGCTATCGACAACCAATCGCTTGTCGAAGAATAATATTTTTGGCTGTCTTACAATATTCAGAGAAATTTTCACAAAAATCCTGTAGAAAAATTCGACCATAGCGAGTCTGAACATGTTAACATTCCCCAAATAAATGCTAAAAATGTTTGTGCATTTTGTATATACTCGGATAAATGTTTTTGGTGTATTGATTTAAAAATCTACAGTACAAATCACTAACGTAACATACTTTAGCGCTTTTTTCGAACTCTAGCTTTAAGCAGAGAATCAAAGAGAGAGAATCAAAATTTACCAAACAAGAGTTAGTATCATTTTGTAGCTGCTAGAGGCAGTTAAAAATATGGCGTGTGGGGAGGGTATTTATTTAATAAGTTTTAAGAAGATGTGTTAATTTAAAAAGAAATTAAATAAAAAATAATAAATAATTAAGTGAAAGTAAAAATAAATTTGTGAAAAATATTATGCTTACGTTTGTGCAAGAAAGATTATCAATAGAAAAATGATAATTATATTAAAACTCTCTTGGAAACCCAGAATTTATTTTTATATACAATAAATATTAAGCTTTGTAAAAGAATGTCACTCGAAAAAAGACATGGAAACTGTTAATACAAATTTATCATTTCCCTTAAACACACTTTTTCTGGTATGTTCAATTGTTTAAGTGAAAAGAAACATTAATTGAGGAGGCAACTAAGCATATTGATTCCTTTATGATCGAATAATTTTCTCTTACTATTTAAAAATCATGAATATTGCAAAGAGTTTTGTTCTAATAATTTATAATTTAATAAGTTAAGATAATTTGCTCTTACTTACTTTCGCTCTAAGAGTAAAGAGTTTTGTTCTTGTCTGTTTCTCGTTCTAAAATTATTAACGGTTATTTATTATAATCTGAAGTGTATATGGAGTCAGATATGGATAACTAAACTTTCAAAATGATACTTTGAAAAGCTTTGTTTTTATTAAAATAATTTATAAATAAATCCTGCTTGTTGTCTTTGTTTTGGGTGGGAGGAGGGAAACGTTTTTAGAATTGTAATAAAATTAAAGTACATAAATATTTTGATAATTCTTGTCAACCGGAATATAAATAATAATTAAAAAAGTTTAAATAATACAAATTTTAGGCGTTACGTTTAGGGAATACGTTGTCTAAAAATTTGCAACAAATTTGAATTTAATGAATTTGTATAGAATTATCAGTTCAAAAAACAAGAACTTTTCTTTTTTATCAAATACCAGTAGTTATAGGTTCGTACATATATAAATCTCCGCCTTCAATCTTGTATTATTGGTAGAAGGTATTTCACCACATGTGAATTAAGAGGTTGAAAACCCAAAAAACCAGTTGACATCTGAGACTTTAATACAATGAAATCCGAAAGAATCTTGTTTTTGGTTTGTTATTCAACAATATATTTGCATATGGGGCTTAGGAAACCAAATGAATTAGTATAACGCTTAGGGTGGTGTTATTATTGAAAAATAAGACTTTGAAAATATAGCAGTTTATGCCACTTCAAAAGGTTATTTCCGCCTTCATTACGCTTTGAGATCAGCGCAAAAAACATATTTTTTCCGAAGAAATACAAAATGCCCAAACATTTTTTTAGCGTTATTTGGATAATGCTAGCACATTAACACTAGCTTTTGTAGAGTTTTGTAAAGCAGCCAAAAATTTTATGCTTTGGCAAGTGATTGGTTGTTGATCTGTTGTCCTTAATACTCAATAAAAACTCCATGATGTTATTTTACAGACAATTTTGACCGCCATAACTATAGAGTACTCGACTAGGAAATGTATTCTTTAAATGGTTTAAGTCAGTATTCGTACAAATTAGTACGCTATTGTAACATACTGTTCAAAGAACACATACGTGTAACTTGCTTTTAGGGTTTCTGTATGCGTACGCAAACAAAATACCGTTTACATCTGTTCTTGACTAATGAATACAAATTTTAAAATAATGTACATACCGTTTTTTAACGTACGTACTTTTTATGTATGTATACTGATCTTTTACCGTTTACGTAGTGAATTTTAAGTGTTTGAGTTTTGTTTCTTAAAGTATACGGAAAAAAATATGGTTAAGAAAAAAAGCAAACACTAAGAAGTATGGTAAAGGAGACTACGCAAACACTAAAATTATTTTAATGAATATGACACAACCACTACACTACACATACAAAAATGTGCACCAAATACTGATAATACTGGTCTTATTTTTACCACACTTTAATGATTTTTTTCCTATATATACTATTCCTATATATGTATACTATATATCTTTAACAGTTTACGTAGTGATCTTTTAGTGTTTGCGTAGTTTCCTGTAGCGTAATTTGTATTCCTTATTCTAATTTTATCCACTTAAATCGTGGAATACAGTTACTTATTATTGCAAAAATAGAATGTATATATGTACATATGTATTTCAGGAAGCCTTACAATCGGTTAAACTTTTTTAACATTTGAATTTGTTGTTCATAATTAGACTTTTGTGCAGTGTTAAAAAAAATACACTAAACAATTAAAAAAAAAATACACTAAAGTTCGCTGAAAAAAAATCATTACGTTATTTTAGTGTTTGTGTTTATTATCAATCAAGAATCGTTTTGTACGCTAGTTTGTTAGCATACACATAAAGAAACCCTAAAAACAAGTTACACGTTTGTGTTTTGTCAACAGTAAGCTATGATACCGTATCGTTTTTTTTTATTTTTTTAACCAGTACATTATAAGAGTGTTCTGTTCTTTTCGAACTCTGACTGAAACCATTTAAACTCTATATTTATGGCGGACAAAATTGGCTGAAAAACAACGTTAAGGAGTTTTTGTTCATAGAGTTATAAGTATTATGGGTCAACAGATCGACAACCAATCGTTTGTCGAAAGATAATATTTTTGGCTGCCTTACAAAATTTAGAGAAATTTCTACGAAAATTTTGTCATGAATTTCGACCAGCGAGAGTGTAAACGTGTCTATAATATCTGGTTTCTTTTTATTGGTACCCAACTTCTGCGCACCTTTAGCTTCAGTACATACTTTCAAGCTGCAGGTAGAACACTATTTTTTATTTAATTGAAATTTCGTAGCAAGTTAGGAACATTAGAAATAGGAAAATTGTTATTTAAAAATTTCAATTTTCCATGCCTGGTCAATACAAAACCATAGAAAACAAAAAATTGTATAGATTGATCCAGTTCGCATTGGATTAGTTGTGCTGGTCTAACATGGCAGTTTGTCTGCATTTTCGTTGAGGGGGGTAGTTTTTGGTTCGCACAATTTTTCTACCAGCTTCAACGCCGCACAACGAAAACAAAACTAATACACATGCATTTATGAAAACACAGGTCTTGTGTGTTTTTTTTGCAGAGCGATTTTTAGTCTTCAGTTGGCTATTGTAGTGTAAATATGAATATGAATTCAAAAGTAGATAAATAGATTTTATGCTATTTATTATTATCTTTTTTACTATTTTATCTTTTTTATTATTGAATTCAAGCTTTTGTTATAATATTTTTATATTTTACAGAAAATTAAATATGTATGTGTTAATCTTTTAAACGTCTTTTTAATTAAATTTTAACGATATACATATTTTTTCAATATTTCGCTTTCCTATGGAAAGATTCTTTAGAAAAAATTAATTTTTAACAACAAAAATTATTAACAAATTGAAAAGAATTTTTTTTTATTTAATTAAAATAAAAAAGGTCGATTAGGAATAAAAATAATTTTACATAAAATAAAATTAGAAACAAACATTTCATCATCACTTACAGCCATATTTATTTTGTAATGCGTATACTGTGGTGTATACCGAACGAAAAACAAACATGAAATAAATAAAAAACACTAATTCACACAAAGATGTGTATACGTATAGAATTTTGTGCTAAAATAATTAGTCTAGTGTGTTTTGGAAAGAACTAAAGTTGTGCGAAACAAATGTTAATCCAATGTGAACTGGCCCATTAAGATTAAAATATCAAAACGAATATAAAGAAAAAAAATGTATTGTGGTTAAGACGGAGTAAAGGAACACAGTAAAATTTTATTGAATCATAATGATAATGTGTAATAATAGTTTAACAAAACCTGGCTTTAAATGTCGCCAATCTTATTGAAAATAGCTGCCTTAGTGGATCTCGCCTCTTCTATTTTCAACTTTCTGTATCTTTATCACACAGTTTGAAAACTGATGTGTTGCGCCACTTTTTACAGTTTTTAGAAAAGTCGTTCATTAGTTTGTGTTAATTATAATAATGTTTTCTTCTAGGAATGGACCACATTCCAAAGTATTATGAAAGCAGTCTGAATTTGCTGCATTTTTGTCGGACCACTTGTACACGATAGTTTAGAACTTATATTTGAAACTTTTCCTGCAAGCAGGGTTTTCTTAAAAGGTAAATTAATGCACAAATAAAAAACTAAAATAATCCTCTTGAAAGTGATACTCTTTTATTCTGAGTTTTGAAAGTGGCACTTTTTTAAAACTATTATTTCGAAGATGGTTTCGATACAGAATTTTGAAGAATTTTTGTCTCAACTATTTCAATTATATGGGTTTTAGGTACAAAACAAAATTTTTGAAATCTTAAAAATCTTAGAAAATGTTAATATTTTCAAAATAATTAATAATTATTTTAATAATTAATTAATTTGGTTTTTTCTCCGTAAAAAGTTTATTTTAAAAGTAACATATTTAAAGGAAAAATAATTGCTAAAAACATTTCTAAAACTGTACCTTCTCTTAAAAATGTGTCTTTTGTTATAATTATATTTATAATAAATAATTTTTTTTAAATTGCAATTTGGCAAAAAAAAAGTATTTGAAGAAAAGTACCTTAACAAAGTCACCATTTGATAACAAAAATACATATTGAAATATAGCAACTTGCGTTAAAGGTTTGATTATGAATTTTGTTTTGAAATAAAATGTAACTTTTTGAAGATTTAGGATTAATTTAAAATTTAATTTAAAAAAAAGTATAATTTAAACAAAAAGTAATTTTAAAATTAATAAGATCTAAACTCTTTTTATTTTAAACTTTTAGTACCACTTTTTAATTAAAAGTACTTGTTTAAAAAGAAAGATTATAAGATCATATAGATCCAGCTTAAGCATACATAGTACATAAGCTTTTTAGATAGTACACTTTTAATGTATTCAAAAGTATCTATTTTCTAAAAGTTAATTATTAAGCAGGTACCTTGTTTTCCAAAGAAGTGGCTTATTTTTATTAAAAACTTTTTGATTATTACAAAAAAGTACTTAACTTTCGGTAAAATCAGTCATTACTGGTTGTTTTTTGGTACTACTGGCGAGCACTTTCGATGACATCTTTATCAAGCCGTGTTCAAGATAGTACTGAAGAGAGTACTGGAGGTGTTAAAAACAAGGACTATATAAAGTCAATTCTAATTGTGTCTAATTTAGTAGTGGAAATGTGATTTAGTTTTAGTCTTAAAATTTTTATATTTAAAAGCTTTTATAATTGAGAATTTTTGAAAATATTTTTAAAAATATTTACATTCGAGAAAATTTCAGCCGAAATGAAAAAGGTACTTAAAAAATCTTTTTCCGAAAGGCAATTTGTTTTCAAAGTACTTAAAAGGAGCAAAACTTTCAAGAGGTTGTTAGTTTTAAAAAAGGCACTTTTCTAAAAGGTAATTCTTCAAATAAGTAGTACTGGAGAGTTATTAGTAGGTGTTAAAAAAAGTACCAACTCAAATTTAAATGTAATTCAAATTGTTTTTTTTTTAATATTTATATTATAATTGAGATTTTTTTTAAATACTTATCAAGGATTTGACTAAAGTTAAGCTTGAATGAAAAAAGTACTTACAGAAAAAGTTATTGCAGAAAGGCGATTTGTTTTCAAAGTACTTAAAACAAGTAAAACTTTCAAGATAGTTACTCTTCACAATGTTTTTTTAAAGGTAATTTTCTAAAAGATTTTTTCCAAAATAGTACTGTTTTATTTTATGGAAACCTAAAGGCTTAACTCTTTAGAAAAGATAATTTCTTACAATATGCTCTGATTTGCAAGAGGGTGAATTAAAAAAAAAATCAGTTGCAGCTTAATCCAGAAAGGTACTTATTAAACGCAACTTTTTTGTACGAAATACTAAGGAAGAGTAAAACTTTTAAAATAGTTGCCTTTTAGGTGTTACTAAGTTTTAAAAAAGGCGCTTTTCTAAAAGGCAATTTTTCAAATAAGTCGTACTGGGGAGTTAGTATTAGATAATAAAAAAGTACCAACCCAAATTTAAATGCAATTCAATTTGTTTTTTTTGTTAATATTTGTATATAAAAACTTGTATAATTGACAATTTTTGTAAATATTTACCAAGGATTTGACTAAATTTCAGCTTGAACGAGTAAAGTACTTAAAAAAAAGTTATTTCTGAAAGGCGATTTGTTTTCAAAGTACTTAAGAGAAGTAAAACTTTTACGATAGTTTCTTTTCGCAAGGTTTTTTTAAAGGTAATTTTCTAAAAGATTTTTTTTCCAAAATAGTACTTTTTTATTTTATGGAAAGGTATTTTTTAAAATATAGTCTGAGTTGCAAGAAGGTGGATAAAAAAAATCAGTTACAGCTTAATCGAGAAAGGTATTTATTAAAAGCGAAATACTAAGGAAGAGTAAAATTTCTAAAATAGTTGCCTTCTAGGTACTACTTAGCTTTCAAAAGGGCGCTTTTTAAAAGGAGTAACATTTTAAAATGGTACTTTTTCAAAATGTACCCTTTACTTTTATTAAAACTTGCATATTTTTTAGGAAAATAAACCTAAAAGTATTATTTTTAAATCAGTAAAAATACAACAAAACGACGACTAAATTATAAGAACTTAAATTAAATTTCAAAAATATTGTTACGTTTATTGCTTTTAATAAACATTTTATTATATTGAGTTGTTTTATTGCAAAATATTAACACAGCACTTTAGAGTTGTAAATTAAATTAAACGATTTATTTACTTACAATACCCAAAAATAAATACGATGGCAACTTCATCACTAAAAACTGCTTTATTACTTTGTGGTCTTTTCTCAAGGATGTTTCAACTTGAAATCAATTCATTTGCCTAGTAGTTGGTGCTTTTATCTATCGTTTAAGCAGTTCTTGTATATATAAGACTTTTCTACTTTAACATCTTCCCATATTGTTGCTGTTGTTATCATCATTCAGTTAAGGCACCTGTTTGACTGCATGCTGTTTTTTGTTTTGTTGTTTAAGTTATTTCGTGGAATTTCTTATAGAAAAGTACGCAGTTTTTAAAATAGACAAAAGGTCATTTAGTTTACTTTTTTACTGATAATTATTTTATTTTAAAACTTAAAAAAATATTTTCGTAAAATATTAAAAAAAATTACAGAATTTAAGAACAACAACATTACAACAAGCTTACCACTGCTTAATACTCCTATATTAAAGTGAAATTTTGCAGAAACATGAAAAATACCTTTTTATTCATTATCTTACCGCTGGGTTAAATATTTTTGCTTAAAAGTATCCGTTCAGGGATTTTTAAATTTAAAGTATTAAATTTTATAGAATACGTTAATAAAGTTATCTATTTTTACACGACTACAACATGTTGCTTTACTCTATATATAAATATATATTTTCTTTCTTTGTTTTAATAGTCATGTATAGTGTTTTTATCCGATATCTGTTCGCATGACGTGGGGTTTCAAGCCAGCTTTCATTTTGGTCGGCCATGTTGTGCATAAATAGCAAAAAAATAAATATTTTTTTTTTTTATTTTTATTGGATTGTTTCATAAAGTTAGTATGCAACATAAAAATTCACAATTGCTCTAGATGTGGTTGAGGAGGAGATGTGCTTGCCAGGATATTGTAAAAGGCATTTTAGGCATTTAAAAATATACAATTGTTTGTTCTACTCTTTGATTTGGCTTTTAAAGCAGTAAAATGCTAAAATAGTTAAACAACAAAGATAACTGGATTTATATATTATTTTTGCAATCCACAAATATACTTTGTTGCATTTTTAGCGTTTATGTGTGTGCGTGTGCAAATGTGTGAAAATTTCAAATGATTTTATTCCCTCAGGGTTTAAAAATCGATAATTAAAGTTCATTTTAATTTTGACAATACAGTTTAGTTGCTAGCACGCACACGTTTCACTGCCACATGACCAAAAACAAACTAATTCATATTCAAGGCTGTTAGTGTGCAGGCTCTTTATCCACATAACGATTTTGTATCACACAATTGCAGCATTCACTAGCAATTGCAATCTCTAAATTCCAATGGTCATTTTTGACAGTTTATTACTTAATTATAAATTGACTTCATCATTATCATGATTATTATTACTATCATCAACATCATTATCATAGCCTGGGTAATTGCAAATAGTTGCTAGAAAAATGTTTGCTTATGTGTGTGTGTGTGTGTGTGTGTTAGTGGCGCAGTGGCAATAGAAATATTTTGTTAGTGTCAAATTTATTATGTCCACAGAGTATTGCATTAAGACAAACCAAATGTTTAGTTAATTGTTAGGAAATTTCTAATTAACAATTTAAAATTATCTCAAATATACACACTAAACATATGCCTCTCTATAGATAGATATAAACAGATAGCTGCAACACGCACAGCATAAGGGGCCAAGGATTAGAAAAATATTTTAACATAAAATCAATAACAAAAAATTTAAAATACAAATATACATCATCAAGTCATTTGAAAGCAAATTGAAAGTTACATTTATTTTCATTTACTTGGCCCTCTTAGTTCTATTAGATTGGTCTTCCTTGTCTTAATTGTTTCGTACTTACAAATGTTTATTTAATAAATTTAAATTTTATTATTAAAACTGTTTATGTAAAGGTAAAATATTACATTTGTATATAACTATAATTTCAATTTTCTATTAACTTTTCTATTTAATTGATTTAATTTGTATGTGCGTAGGCATATTTATGTGCTAACAAACGCTTAAGTATGTGCATTTAAATTATAGGGAACGTGACCAAGTGTTTAAATGAATTTATAAATAATAAATAATTTAGCAGGATAAGAGTTTTAGATTTGTTAATAAATTTATTTAATGAAAGTTCAACGTGTTATAAAACTTAAATAAAATATTTCCCCAAAGTTTTCTCTTTAAGTTCTGTAAATTAAAGGATATTCAGATGGCTGATAAAATTTTAGAAAAACAGAATTTTATTTCATGACTATGTTTTGTTGTTATTTCCTTTTTCAGAAACTTATTAAATACTAGTCGATTCTTTGTTTTTATTTTTTTAATATTTATTCTGCTATTCGGGACACCGGGGCAGCTAGTAAGAGAAAAAAAGAATAAAGAAATTTTGATAAGTCAACAATTACATTGGTCAAAAAATAAAAATTGTAAATCACTTTAAATACTTTTAATATTCATTAAAAATCACAAAGAAAATTACAACTTCCGATATCTTATTAAACTTTTTATATTTTAAAGGGTCCGCAAAATAACTTTTTTTTTTGTTTTAAATGCTATAAACAAAACTACTGAATATTTTCTCGAATTTCATTTTTTTATTTGAAAGTACAATCCTTCCGGTTAATAATGGAAAAAAATTTTAATTATGTGGCTGCCTCGGCTGGTCATGCAGTAACCTACACAATCGGTCCAATTTGTAAGCACATTATCGATTGTGTGCAGCAGTATTTCACCAATGGCTCACGTATATTGTCCTTTAAAGCGTCAATTATTTCTTGCTTGTCGGCGTAACACTTATTTTTGGCGGCACCCCACAAATAATAGTCCAACGATGTCAAATCGCAGCTCCAAGATGGCCAAACGATATCAGCTTTGCGGCTGATAATCCGATCTTTGAAAATAGGGCGCAAAACATCGAGTGTACCTTCTGCTGTGGGGCACGTACCGCCGTCCTATTGAAACCAAATGTTGCCAATATCCTCCTCTTCATTTTTAGTGGCCCGATAACGATCGCCATTGACTGTAACGGCCACTCCTTCCTCATTTTCGAAGAAAAATGGCCCAATTATGCCTCTGAACCAAAATCCGCACCAAATAGTGACTCGTTTTGGGTGCGTCGGCTTTTCTGCACCCCAAATGCGACAATTTTGGTTGTTTACACACACGCCCAGATTAAAATGAGCTTCATCTGAAAAATGATTTTTTTTGGCAAAATCGGCATCTACTGTAATTCGATCGCAGACCCACTTAGCGAAGCGAAAACGCATTGGATGGTCACTTGGCTTCTACTCCTGAAGCAATTGGACTTTGTATGGGGTCATACCAAGGTCTTTATGCAAAATTCGTCTCAATAATGTCTCTGAAATGTTAAATTGTTGAGAACGACGGTGAATTGATGTTGATGGCGCTTCACGCGCACTTTCTGCCACAGCAGCAATATTCTCGTGTGTTCCCACTGATGTTGGCTTTTCACGCTTCGGTTTATCGATGAGGATGCGAGTTTCTTTCACTTTTTGCTTTGCTTTGCTTCTTCCGAAACCCGTACGTAATTTTCGCACAATTTCCCAGCGTAGTTCAAGCGTATACACAACCATATTCGTTCAGCGGAAGGATAAAACTAATTATTTGCCAAATCAAACTAGTACTAGTTGAAAAAAAAAAACGTTAGATGGCGGACAATTTATTTTACTTTTTTTTTATTCTAAATTAAGGTCCATTTTCATTGTAGTACTTTATGGTACACGACATTTTTTGTTTAATTACCAAGCGCTTATTTCTCCCCGGGGGCACATAAATATGGTCTTTATAGAATTCTACTATCTAGACATAGTGCAACTGGGGAAAAAGGGAGCCCAGTCCCCTGAAGGCAGCAGGGGTCCAACTGGAAACTCCACTTTATTTCCACGGGAATCAGTAAGCCGCAGGGTTCATTATTTGTCTCTTTAAACATTTAATAGTTCTCTGACTGATTATTGAGGTTGGCCCCTTATGGGAGTATCGTGGTAGTTGGGGTTTCGCGGCCTCATATCAGGTCTTTTGTTTAATATGGTGGCCAGGATCATCTCGCCGTTAATGACACGCTAGGTGAATGATCCAGTCCAGTGAGCATGCTAGACATGTGTTTTGGACAGAAGTTGGAAAGTCTCCAACTCCAACGAAGTTGCAACTAGAAAGTTCTGTTGCAAAGAATTATAGCTTTGGCTTCCTAGGACGAGCATGACGTTCCAAATTATGCAGTGGTTTGGTCCACCATCTGATTTAGGCTTCATGGCCAGGCGCGGATGTAAATCGAATCACACAGTTACCTGGCGCTTAAACAAACAGATCAAATGGTTTTCCAACACGGTAACAGGCAATTGACCATGCGAGAAACATGGGTTTTCTAGATTACTACCACAAACACTTAATAACTGTCTCTGGGATTTGTTTATAGTCATTGTGAAAGAAAGTCATACTGGAAACTGTGGTCCTTTAAACTCGAATGGTGTGTCAATTGGAAACATTGGAATGCGGGTTATCGAAAAGCCTTTTCCTTTATACTTTCCTTCCAATATAAGTTACTTAACTTTTTATCGCTAATCGTAAGCCGTTACAAAGTTTCGGTTGGTTAATATTTCGCAACGTTATTTATAACTACAGATCCATCCTTTAATCAATGATTGTGAGGCGGCAATCCTGGCAAGTGAAGTGAGTTTAAAAATTCCGATGGATAGTGATTAGTATCTCGTGATAACGTGATCCATTGATGGTTCCCGCATTTCCAGCCTTTTCTCAAAAACAAAAAACGGCCCAATCACGCCTCCAGACCACATGGCGCACCATACAGTGACACGTTGAGCATGCAAAGGCTTACCAATAATCGTTCTGGGATTTTCAAAAGCCCAAAAGTGGGAATTTTTCTTCTTGCCGTACCCTGACAAGTGAAAATGGGTTGCGTCTGCAAAAATGATATTTTTAGAAAAACCACCCGGTTGTTCCTGACTGAATTAAGAGAAACTACGGCATTGTGAATGGTCGGTCGGCTTCAATTCCTGCACCAGTTGAACATTGTAAGGCTTCACAGTCAAATTATTACGCAAAAATCGCCGTGTTGGTTTTGGATAGCCCCAATCCTTAGAAACGTCGAAAAATTAACAAATTTTAGATCTACTTCAATACTGTGGTTCACGGCTGCGATTTTTACAGTTGGACGACCCTGTCGAACATGCTCGCACATTTTGTATCGAGGCTGGCGACTCGAATTTAACGACTAAATTTTTAATAGCGGTCTCACAAGAATTTTACGAAATATAACTTTAACAGGACCACAATTTTCATAGTGTATTCTAATTATTTTAATGAGATTTTCGTACGAAACTAAATTCATTGTAACAATTGCAATTGCATCACTACGAATATGTCAAAAAACTAAATTTCAAGACTAACTTGTTATTGGGATTGCTACAATTGGAAAACAAACTTCTTGTTGGAAAAGCCTATAAATAAGGTGTTACGCCCACTATTTAAATCCAGCTAGTTGTTGCTCTGCTGTGAACTTTAATGAGAAGGTTACTTGTTCAGTATTGCATAAAATTCAAGTAACGTAATGCGAAACATTTATGTTATAGAAAAAGTGCCTACATGCAATTTTAAACAATATATATTATTCTGCCATCCAGATAGCTTATTATCGATGCTTTTTTACGGGCAAATAATGGCTTTGTGAAAAGATAATAACGACTATGAATGCTAAAATAAGAAAATTCAAAATATTAAAAAATAATTTTTGTAAAATAAATTTTTCCAAAATTAATTCAAAATAAAGAGTAAAAAGACAACAAAGAAGATTAATTTTACCACACACAATTAATAGTCCTTAGTTTATAAGGAAAACCAGGTAAAATTTTGTTAACTTATTTTCAGCACTAATTTATAATCTTTTTACTTCAACCTAAGTCAGTTTCATGAACAATAAATATTTTAGTTTCTTGGCTAAAAATTTTTTGCTGAAAATGTTAAAAGGTACTCAAGTCCTTAAAAATAAACTCTTTCTCTAAACTAAAAATTTTGTCTTTTTTACAAAACAAAAACCGAACAAATTTGCATGGCAGACATAAAGATAAATAAATGAAGAAAGAATTGCATATAAATGCCTTAAAATGACTATGGACAACAACTATAATATAAACAAATCTTAAAGAAATCCAAAACAAAAAAAAAAAACAATATAAATGCGGCAAATAAATGCAACAAAACAACAACAACAGCAACCAACAATTGAATGTCTAATGAAACACCCTCTTGCAACATGTAAATGTAACGAGCTATTTATGGCTGAAAATAATGAACCGAAGGACTTTTAGCTACCACTTTTAATATAATTTGTTGCTTAAATGTGTGTGTGTGTGTGTATTTGCTGATTTTTTTTTTGTTTCCTATGTTTTGTATCATAATTTAAAACTAACGAATGAATGCAAATCGGAAACAACATTTATTCATTCGTTGCTTACTTCCGTTTCAAAATGAAAGAAAAAAATAAACACAAAACAAAAAAAATTAAACAAAAACAAAAATAACTTAAAATAATAACAACAAAAATAAATTGTTGCTTGAGCTGTTTAGTTTTTGTCTTCCATTGCTAAAAACATTCTTAACAAATCTCCGTTTTATAACCAGTTTATGTTCTGTTTGTTGTTTTCCCCCCTTTTTTCTTCTTCGTTGTCTTAACACAATTGTATTTAAAATATACAATAACAATATCTTAAATGTTTTTTGTATGTTGCAACTACATTTCCATTTCTTTAAAATGTACAATACTTTAGTACCTCCATGTATTGTTGCCTGTGCTCTCAACTTTTATGTTTGGATAATTTTTAATGTTGTTGCTATTTAGTCTTGTTTTATTACACTTTTATTCATAATATTTCCTCTTTAAGGTTGTTGCTTTTCATACTATTTCTTTGATATTTAACTGTGTCTACAATACATGTTAAATGTTATGAAAACTTTTAGCTTTATCTTCATTTGGAGTCAAAAAGACAGAACTTTACAAAAAAAAGTTAAACAATTATAACAAAAACTGGACTAGAAAGTTGAACAAGGCAAAAAAGGATTTTAGAAAAAAATCAAGAAAATTTATTATATTTTCTTAAGGTAAATTGAATTTAGAAAATTCTTAAAACATTTCTGTCTTGTTCCTAAAAATTTTCCGATAAAATTTATACTTTGCAAAAGTTGCTGAATTATGAGCAACTTTTCTCTAGAAATGTTTGCTTGTATAATAAACAACTTTTCTGTTAAAAACATTGCTCACGTTAAAATAACATATAAAGGGTCCGCCATCTAACGTTTTTTTTCAACTAGTGCTTATTTCGTGAATGGTAACACTTAGCTGATGTTTGATTTGACAGATAATTAGTTTTATCCTTCCGCTGAACGAATATACAACATGCTCGAACAACGCTGGAAATATTGCGACATTACTTTGAAAAGCATGGTAATGTTGCAGAATGTGTGCGAAAATTGCGTACGGATTTTGGAAGGAGAGAAGCACCGTCAGCTCCATATGTTCGTTATCTTGTGAAAAAAGTAAAAGAAACTGGCATCTTCATCGATAAATCAAAGCGTAAAAAGCCAAAAATAGTGCGTACACCCGAGAATATTGCTGCTGTGGCAGAAAGTGTACGTGAAGCGCCATCAACTTCAACTCACCATCGTTTTCAACAATTGAACATTTCAGAGCCATCATTGAGACGAATGTTGCACAAAGACCTTGGAATGACGCCATACAAAGTGTAGTTGATACAGGAGTTGAAGCCAAGTGACCATCCAATGCATTTTCGTTTCGCTAAGTGGGCCTGCGATCGACTTACAGAAGATGCCGATTTTGCAAAAAAATCTTTTCAGAAAAAGCTCATTTTGGTCTTGGCAGGTATGTCAACAAGCAAAATTGTCGCATTTGGGACACAGGAAACCCGCACGCATACATTAAAACGCCGACGCACCCAAAACGAGTCACAATTTGGTGCGGATTTCAGTCCAGAGGCATAATTGGGCCATTTTTTTTCGAAAATTAGCAAGGAGTCGCCGTTACAGTCAATGGCGATCGTTATCGGGCCATGTTGAACGAATTTTTGTTCACATAAAATGAAGAGGAGGATATTGGCAACATTATGTTTTAACAGGACGGCGCTACGTACCATACAGCCGAAGTTACACTCGATGTTTTGCGCCCTATTTTTGAAGATCGTATTATCAGCCGCAGAGTTGATGTCGTTTGGCCACCTCGGAGCTGCGATTTGACACCGTTGAACTATTATTTATGGGGTACCGTGAAAGATAAGTGTTACACCGACTAGCCAGAGACAATTGACGATTTAAAGACGTATATTCGTGATGCTATTGGGGAAATACAGCTGCACACAATCGATAATGTGCTTAAAAATTGGAACGATCATGTAGGCTACTGCATGCCTAGCCGAGGTAGCCATTTGATGAAATTGTTTTCCATTATTAACCGGAATGATTTTACTTTCAAATGAAAACATAAATTTGAGAAAATATTCAGTAGCTTTGCTTATAGCATTTAAAACAAAAAAAAAGTTATTTGGCGGACCCTTTATTTAGATGTATTTTATGACATTTAATCATATGCAACTTTTACTTGGAAACAGTGATCATATTACGAGCGGCTTTACTATAGAAAAGTTTGGTAACATTCCAAGAAACATTTATCAAATTATGAGATAATTTTTCCTGGCAACATTAATCACATTATGAGATACGTTACTTAAGAAATATGTGTAATTTTTCTCTACAAACGTTGGCAACATTTTGAGTAATTTTGCTATAGAAACTTTTGCTTGTATTACACGCAACTGTTCTCTTGAAATATTCATTATATTTCTTTAGATGTGTTTTTTCATTTTTATTTATAAAACTTTCATTTGAAAAAAGAGATCATGAAAAACATTTTTCTGGAAACACATATATCGCATTATAAGAAATTTTTCTCTGGCAACTTTGGTAACATTAGAAGAAAATTTGTTTTTGAAACATTTGTAACATTAAAGTCAACTTTTCTATAGAAACGTAAAAACGCATAATATGCAACTTTCTTAAGAAACATTGGCGACATTCAAACGATTATTAGAAAAGTTCTTAAAGAAACATTCGATCACATTACGAACATTTTCCAAGTGGGAATATTCCTGTAGTAATCTTTTGTCAGATTTACTTGTATTCAAAATATCCTTGGAAACATTGGTCTTATTATGAGCAGCATTACTATGGATAAATTTGATATTATTATGGGAAACATTTCTTTAGAAACATGTATCATGTTGTGAGAAACATTTAGCTGGCAACTTGGTCTTAAAATTAATTTCTCTATAGATTGGTAAACACATATTGTAAACACATATTATGAACAACTTTCTTAAGAAACATTATAAGGAACTCATTTCTAATAACGTTTGGTCTCACTCACCATTTTTAATAGAAGCTTTGATCATATTAGAAGAACCTTAAGAAACATTGATCATTATTAACAATGTTCTAATTAAAATGTTTTGCTAAATTACGAGTAGCCTTTATATAGGAACCAGTGCTACATTACGAGCTTCTTTTCTTTAAAAACACTGATCGCATTATAAACAAATTTTCTAAAAAGCACATTTCGAGAAAATTTCTTAAGAAACAACTTTTCTTCTTATGAAGCAACTTTTCTTTAGAAACATTAGTCACTTTGTGAGCAATTTTTCTATAGATGTGACAATATGAACAAATTTTCTTTAGAAACATAGGTCGCATTATGAGCAACTGTAGAAATGTTCTCTTTGCTCCAAGAGATAGAATTTCTATATAGATAATTTATTTCCTATATACTGAGACATTTCCTAAGGGATTGATCCACTTATGAGAATTAATGATTTCTATAAAAATTAAGGCAGGTTGATTTACCGCTCATGCCGTTTTCCAATTGCATCGCGAAGCCTCTTCGAAAGAATAGATACTTTTCATTAATCAATACCTGCAGCTGCGATATTTGGAGTTATAATTAGAACATCGAAGAATTAAAGCATAAATTCATTTACTAAATACACAAAACTTCAAGTGAAACTGCTTTAAAAATCATACTTCTTCATATTAATGTTTGATATAATATAAAATTAAGTGTGTGTTTTATAGAGGTATAAGCTGGTAACTCTTTTTTAACTACGTCCATTTTGTGCGCAACATAATCAACTCGATTAACAATGACGCGTTTTTGCACCATGTTTGCTCTAAATGACATTACGCATCCAGAGTGATGACAAGACCAGCGTAGGGAAACACCCGAATCAATTTAAAGTCAAACCACTTTATAGCAGATTTTACGAAAAGATCTTATTGGTTTCCTCGCTTATCAAATATAATTCCAACAAGAATTAAAGCAATCCGATCACGCAATAAGGCATTGATTCGGTGAATGGGCCCAAAAGAAGGTTGCTGTTGATACCGATTTTCATAAGCGAATTTTGTTTAACGATGAAGCTCACTCTTGTTGAAAAGGATACTTAAATAAACAAAATATCCATATTTGGAGCGAAGACAATCCTCAAAGGTATGTTAATATATCGTTTCTGTACGGATATGCTTAGTCGCTGGTCTACGTCGATAATCCCGAAACGATTGATCACTTGGAAGGCATCATGTAGGCCACAAATGTTGGAAAAAGCTATTAAAATTAGACCTCCAGATTACACTATTTCCAGCAACACTTTGTGGTCATATGATAGAAATCATATTTAAATTATAATGCCATAATTTATCTTTCGAATAAAATAAATTTTATGTTAATTTGTGTCCGTTTTATTCTATTTTAAAGTTCTATACCTCTTTAAAAGCACCTTTTTTATTCCTTAGAATGGCTTCAACACATAACTATATATTTATGGTTGAGCTGTATTAGAATTTTAATTCATATTTATACGGCGTTTTTATACTCTTTTTTTCCTCTTCCCTTCCATTTTACGATACTAGAGAATAAGATTTCCTTCTTTTATTTCCTTTTCTTATTTTGATTCAGATTTACACTAATTGTAAATTAAGTTTACCATAGAGAGGGATAAATTTGTAATTGTTGTTATTTCTTAGTTTTATTAATGCTCCTATTGTTATTGTAGTTGCTTATTTTTGTAGTTATAAGCACTTTTTAACTTTTCCTATTAAGGCTTTTAATGGGACTATAGAAATATTTGTTTTGTTTATATTTTTTCCACCCATAAAGGGGGAAAAAGAAAGACTGTTTCAGTTATCATAAGAAGAAGGAAAAAGTTGACCAAAATTTATTTAGCCTACAAAGAAAGTTTGTTAAAAGTGGTTAAACTTTGAGAAGAACAAAATTCAAAGTAGTTTAAAGTACTACAAAAATTATGTTTTAAACAAAAGCAGCCTTTTAAAGTACTTAATCAGATTCTGGACAAACATTCTATATCAAATTAAAACTTTTGTTGTAAAAAAAGGTAGTCAAACACTAGCCTTTTTGTTGTACTAGAGCTTTTAAGATACTAAGGCAAGCTTTATCTAAGTAATCATCAGACACCGAGGTAGATTTTCTATAATAACGTGCTGACTGTTTTTTCTACAGAAATCTTTATCAAACAGTAAGGTAACGTTTTCATAGAAAAGTTCATCAGACAGCGAGTTGACTTTTCTATAGAAAAGTTCATCAGACAGTGAGGTGCCTTTTCTATAGAAAAGTTCATAAGACAGTGTGGAGCCTTTTGTATAGAAAAGTTCATCAGACAGTGAGTTGATTTTTCTATAGAAAAGTTCATCAGACAGTGAGTTGACTTTCCTATAGAAAAGTTCATCAGACAGTGAGTTGATTTTTCTATAGAAAAGTTCATCAGACAGTGAGTTGATTTTTCTATAGAAAAGTTCATTAGACAGTGAGTTGATTTTTCCATAGAAAAGTTCATCAGACAGTGAGTTGATTTTTCTATAGAAAAGTTCATCATACAGTGAGTTGATTTTTCTATAGAAAAGTTCATCAGACAGTGAGTTGACTTTTCTATAGAAAAGCTCATCAGACAGTGAGTTGACTTTTCTATAGAAAAGCTCATCAGACAGTGAGGTCCCTTTTCTATAGAAAAGTTCATCAGACGTTGAGGTGACTTTTCCTGAGGAGAAGTTTATATGACTTTGAAGTTCATCAGACTTTGAGCTGACTATATAATAGCTCTTCAGACAGTGAGGTGACTTTTGTACAGAAAAGTTCATCAGACACTGACGAAAAGTTTATCAGATACTAACGAAAAGTTCATCAGACACTGACAAAAAATTCATCAGATACTGACGCAACTTTTCTATAGAAAAGTTCATCAGATGTTGACCCAAATTTTCTATAGTCAATTTTTCTATAGAAATGTTCATCAAACGTGAAGCAAGTTTTTTTTGTAGAAACGTTCATTAAGCCCTGAGGCGACTTTCAGTACAATCAGAATATATCATTAAGATGCTGACCTATTTGCTGGGGAAAAATTAGGCATGAAGTAAACTGAATTTGTATTTGCTCAAAATCTACTTAAACTGTTCTCAGAGAATATCTAAATGAACACATTCAAGATAGTTTGCTTGAAAGACAAAAAGAAAGACAAAAAAAAATCAATCTAGTTAATCTTGTCTGCATATTATCAATATCCAGGATATTAATAGAATTACATACTGATGAATGTTCAATACAATTACAGATATTACAGCTATTGCGATTAAATTTTCAATACATTTACTCTAACAGGACTGTTACTTGCGGAAAACATCATTCACGGTGCAAGTGAAAAAGCAAGAAGAAAAATCAGCAACTGCTTTTCAGAGTTTAGTGATGACAAGTTCATATGTCTTATGACTTCCGACAATGTTGGCATCACACGTTTTATAACGACATCATCATGTAGAAGAATGCTGGCAAAGACATTTACAAACAATTCACATGTAGTGAATGCTGAAACAAGGAAATATGTACAAGTGTGTTGGTTTTTTCATAAAAGAAATTGATATTTGTTGCAACGTTCCTTCGAGTGTGTTTGAATTTGAAGTGGAAAAAAATCTACTGCCTTCAGACTGTCGGATTTATATCTATTTAAAAACTCCCCAAATGGGAGTTTGTTCTTACAGGAAAATCACTTTTGTAATTGGCATACAGCCACGTTGTTTATCTTTTCAAATTTGACTTATTTTCCTTTTCAGAAAAAGTAAACTTAGAGATTGCCCATTGTCAGTTCTATGTGTTAGTTTACGAATGAATGTTTCCATACAATAGAGTAAATAGATTTTCCTATTATTTATTTCTTGTATTTAGCCAAATATTTCAAGGGAAAAATTATAAGTCGTGCGTATGATTCATTCTTTCAGTGGACCAAAAAGATTTTTCCTTAAAGATGTCTGCTGGATTTTCTTTAACTGATAATGATGTCTTATTGTATTAATTGAATATTGGAATCAATGTTAATGTCAAATAAAGAAAAATGAAGCAGTTTAGAGAAGTTTATTATCAGTGAGAAGTTGCTAGAAAATAATAAAAGTTGAAAAAACTACTTAGAAAAGCAAACATTTTAGAAAATTAAATTTAAACCACTAAAAAAGTTACTTTTAAGAAATTAATAATTAAAAAATTAACGATTTAAAAAGTACACTTTTATTTTGCTAAAAAATTTACTTTTATAAAAAGCACCACCTTTTTTTTTTAAATGGTACTTTTTATTATAATACTGGGGAAATAATTATCTTTTAGTTAGAGTATTTAAAAATAGAATGCTTAAAAAAATAGGTTTAAAATATTTTAAAATTCGTTGATAACAAAAAAGGTACCGTGACATCTATAAACAAAATATTTTTAAGAAAATATTTCTAAAAAGTACCTAAGAAAAAATTTTAAAAACTAATTTTTAAAAACAATACCTGTGAAACCATTTTTTTCAAAAACATCCTTTATTTGTAATAAAAGTACCTTTGCTAAATTTTTAATTTTTTTAATAATTAGAGAAAAATTTTTTCATTAAGAAAAAGATGAAGCTTTTAAAGACGCGCATTTTGCCAACGCCATGTTCTGTATTCTTTTCCACAAAAATATTTTAAAACATTTTTTGCGATAAGGGTATACTTTGCTTGTTTATAACTTTTGATTAAATGAAAGAGAATGGATTTTCTATCGATAAATGTTTTATTAAATGTCGGCAATTATGTATGAAATGCAATATCAGATAAATGTACGCCTCTGTTAGCCTCACAAATGCGAGCCCTTTTGAGCACATTTTTCATCACATTCTCACACATTTCACGCGGCATTTCATTAATTTCAACATGATACTACATGTTAATCAAGCCCAAAGCATGCAGTTGTGCCTTTAAAAAGTTGTCAATTATATCACGATGTCGCTATTCAAAGTTACCGTTTGTTACGTTCCTCCTGACCAAATTACACAACAGATGCAAAGGTGAATGTCAAATAATTTTAGGGTCTCCCATTCTCCAGAACTGACTATTATTGCTATTCACATATCCATTTAAATGAAAATATTCCTTGTCACTCATTTCTCATCGTTACAGTAATCGATGACTAGTTTTCATAAAATGTTTTGACGATTTAAACACGTTGGTTTATCGAATATTTTTCGTAAATAAATTTGCCACGTGTCTATGAACTGTCAAGACTAATGTTTACCGAAATGGCGGCAAAACATATGATTTATCCACCCTATGATTTGTCCATTGCGTTAAAAAAAAGTTTTACTAATATGTAGTACCAAAAATGCGACTTCAGTTAGAAGTCTCTAGAAAAGTACTTTAAAAAATTTTTGCGTTTCAAAATTTATTTGTTTAAGATTGTAATTTAAAATTAGGTACTTTTTGTGGTACACACTTAAAAAAAACATTTCTTAAAAAATTACCTCAATATAAGGCTTTTTAAAAAAGTATTTATTTTTTTTTAATGTTTTTCTTAAAAAAGTATCCTTCCGAAAACATCTTATAAATTTCCCTTTGCGCTAAAAAAATTGGAAAAGTAGTAGCAAAAATGTAGCTTCCAATAATATTCCTTTGCGAAGTAACTTTGAACATTTTTTTTACGTAAAAATACATTAAAAATATGATTATTTCAAAAATTACGGTTCAAAATTTAGACGTTTAAAATTGTAATTCAGTATTAGGTACTTTTTGGGGTACATACTTAAAAAAACTTTATATAAAAAATAACTTAATGTTAGACTTTTTAAAAATAAAGTATTTTTTTAAAGACTTACATTAAGAAATTGGAAAAGTACTATTAAAAATGTGGCTTCCAATAATATTCCTTTACAAAGTACCTTTGAACATTTTTTATCTAAAAGTACATTTAAAATATTATAAATATTTGGAAAATTACGGTTAAAAATTTTTTTGGTTAAAATTATTATTGAACATAAGGTAAGTTACGTAAGTAAAAAGATTTTTATATAAAAAAGTACTTTTATATAAGGCTTTAAAAAAAAATACAACTTTTTTCTCAAAAAAAGTACTTTTCTGAAAACTTGCAATAATTTGTCCATTGCTCTAAAAAGAAAAAATTGAAAGTAGTAGCGAAAATGCCGCGTCAATTAAAGGTACCTTGGAAAGAACCTTTACACATCTTTTGCCTTAAAGTACATTTTAAATACCATATTAATATTAAAAAAAAATAGGGTTAAAAATTTGTTTGCTTAAAATAGTAATTGAACATGACATACTTTTTATGCTATATGCTTAAAAAAGCCTTTAAATAAAAAAAAAATTATATAATTTGAAAAAATGCGGCTTCAAGTAAAAGCCCCTTACAAAGTACCTTTGAAAATTTTTGGTCTAAAAGTACACTTAATATATAAATATTTTAAAAACTACGGTTAAAAACATTTACTTAAAATTTGTATTGAACATTAGATGCTTTTAATGATAGATACTTAAAAAAAAACTAACTTTGCTAAAAAGTACCTTAACATGAGGCTATTTTGAAAAAGTTGTGTTTTTACAAAATGTTTCTTAAAAAAGTATCTTTCTAAAAAGTTTAATAAAAACATTGCCAACAATTTATTTTGACATACCTAGAGAACAAAAGCGCTTAGAATAAAAAGCTGTTAAGATTTGTTTTTTAAAAAACCAGCCTATGATTTAAAAGATTTTTGCAATTAGTACTTTTTCTATAAAAGTGCCATTTTGAAAGGCATTCATTTTTTAAATTTTCTTAAAAAAAATTCGCATTTCTTTACTGAGAATTAGAAACTATAAAATCAAACTTATGTTTAGGAGTTTATAGCCAAAGTACTTTCTGCCAACGGTTTAATTTTGTAAAACTGTTTTAAAACATTTTTTTTTAGAAATAGTTTGTATTTAAATATTTTGATTTAATCAGGTGTTTACTCAGGCCTTAAACTTGTAATCAAAACTTAAAAGAAGCCCTTAAAATTAAAATTATCTAATTTAACTATTCTTGCTCTAGTTGTTTGTTCCCTTCTTGGTTGCATTAAAAATTTATTCTATATAAAATAGCTAAGAATTAAATATATTAAAATTTACTTGGCTTAGTAGTATTGGTGTGAAGTAAATGAAAATCTAAAAAAGAAAATAGATGAATTAAAAAAAAAAACCAAAAAAAGACAAGAGGAGTTGATTACACAAAGGAAAATTACGGCGAATCATTTCCGTTGTGTTTGCCTTCTGGCAGTAAGCATGAAATAACATAAACTTAACATATACAAAGACAATATATGGAAACACACATATACATATGAGAGGGTATTTTTAAATAGCATTTCATGCTTATAAAATAATACTTACAGTGAGCTAAAAAATAAGCTGATAAGCAAATTTCAAAGATTTTGATTTAAATGTTAAAGATAAGTTCTTTTAAAATCGTGCTAACGTTTTAATAAATTATTGTCATAATATCTTTAATACAAAAATTTATTAATATATTTCACTTCGTTGTGCTTATTTCTTAGTGACTGTTGAATTCCTTTAAAAATATTTTTAATAAGAAAAAAAAAATAATTAAATTTAAAAGCACAAAAACTGACGAAGAAGTTTAGGGGTACCAACAACTAACAAGCATATGTAACGATGAATTCGTTAGCAGCAGTTAATGGCTGTGTGCAAAAAAAAATCTGTTTATAACACTTGCTAAAACATAAAATTTAATACGCTTAAAGGGTTAACTACCAACACTTACCTACATTTGCATATAAATTTTATATTAAGACACGAGCAGCACCACCACTTTCAAACACACAAAAACTTTTCTCCTTTATCTACCAACAACATAAAGTAGAAAAACGTTTTTTATTTTTCTTTTTTAAAGAAAAACATTAACTACTTTTTAAATACAAATATTTTTGTCAGAAAAGTTGAAAATTAAATATCATAAATTAAATTTAATTGAAATTCTTTAAAATTTTCTTAAATAACATAAAAGATTTTTTTTGTTAAAAGGGTTTTTAAGTAAATGCTGAAATGCCTAAAGAATTTTTATTAGTTTTTTGTTTTGCTCCTTAAAGCATGCTTTAGCATTTCATTTAATTTTTTGTTGACTATAAATTATATTTGATCAGCCTTCATATTCATATTTCACCTTTCTTTTAACGATTTATTTTTTATGAAAAACTAAAATTTCTTCTAATGTTTCCTGCTCTCATAAATTTGTTAGAAATGTATTTCCGTTTGCTGGAAAATTTTGATATAATATTGTGAAGAAAGTAGTTGTAGCAAAAGTATCTGTTATTCATTTTAGTTACCTGGAATAAATTTTGGCTAACGAATTTAAATAAAAAGTAAATAATTTCAAAAAGAAATAAAATATTGACAGCCACAACAGAATAGTGCCAAGTTTTATAAATAGCTGCTTAGGGAGTATTAATTTTTGTTATAGTTTTTGTTAAAGGCTGACTTTGTTAGCCTTAAGAAACGAAATATTATATTAAGTTAGAATTCCGTTTGAAAAATACTTAGGAATTTGGAATATTACGAATTTGGCAAATTTAAGTACTTAAAAAATACTTACTGCGAGCTTAGATAAGGATAGCTATCGGCCCATCGTTCTAGTTTCAAAGGACCCTGACTTATAATGGGAACTTATATTAGAATCACCAAAAAATTCCATCATTATTTAATATACAACTCTAATCAGTATCATAGTGCCGACGAATAAATCATAACAGTGATAAAGACAGCTCCTCATGATTATCACAACAAATGGTATAATACTTTTTACACCAGACTCTATGCCGCTACGCCTTTTTTGCTAAAAACGCATACTATTAGAAAATATATTTTACTTCTATTTCAAAGTACCTTTTAGAAAAAGTACCCATTAAAAGTACCTATAAAACTTTAACTTTATTTTCGAAACTTAAAAAAAAAACTTAAAAAGTAGTAGTACAAATACGGCTTCAAATTTGCAAACTTTACGTTTGAAAATTTTTTTTTTTGCCTAGAAGTATAATAAAAATAATATAAATACACATACGCTTCCAAAAATGCTCGTTAAACAACTTCTTAAAAAATGATATTCCAACACTTTTCAAAAAGGTGCCTTTTCAGACCAAGAGCACTTAAGAAAAGTAACTTTTCCTAAAATTTGACAAAGCGTACACAAAAATGTATACATGCATATGCCTTTAATAAAAGTTTTTTGCAACTAGTTTTTAAGCAAAAAAGTACCATTAAATATAGATATATGCAAATTTTTCAAACAGCAAATTGATTAAAAATTTTGCTTTTTGAAAAAATAACTTAAAAATTTTTTCTGTAGTTGTTACTAAATTGTTCATAAACATTTCTTTCAATAGAGGTTTATTACAAAAAAAGTTCCTTTTTTAAAAAGAACCCTTTTTATTAAGTGCCTTTAAAAAAAACCTTTTTTAAAAAGCATCTTTAGGAAAATAAATTAAAAAATGCTTTTTAAAAATATCGAAGACCTTAAGAAAAGAAAACATTCTTAGAGAACTTCATTTTTAAGTAAACTTTCACTCTTCTATAAAAGTACCTGTGCATACCCAGGGCCAAATAATTGACTTTTAAATATATTTTTAAAGAGTATTTTCAGTAAAAAAAAAGTTCAATATAAAGTTGTTTCTATACAAAGTACTTTTTGCCACAGATACAATTTCCAAGACCACAGTTTTACACAAAAGATTTTGAAACCCGCTTGTTAGGCAATATTTTTTTTTCATACGGTCCAATCCGACAAAAAGAATTCCCCACTCAAAATAAACTCCAATGTCGATATGTTAAT
Organism: Trichopoda pennipes; assembly: GCA_030448955.1. Lineage (NCBI taxonomy): Eukaryota > Metazoa > Arthropoda > Insecta > Diptera > Tachinidae > Trichopoda > Trichopoda pennipes. The sequence goes on along the minus strand of JASKUP010000068.1, from coordinate 121,680 downwards.
TTAGTAACCTGACAACAATTATCTTACAACTATTCTATTCCAGTCGGCTTTAGTCTGTTGTCGGACTCAGGGCCAACAAGCACGCACTGCTAAATCTTCTAATGATACAAGACCTTGAATATCTTAATCTTCGATTAAAACTACATCGAAATCCTGGTTTAATCAGACATCCAAAAATGCAGTCATATCTAGAGAGGAAGAATTCAGTATCTGGCGTAGAAATAAAACGAAGATACTGATTCGCTAGGCAAGCAAACAAGATCTTCGTGTGCCAATGTACTAAGGCGCGATAAAAATCCATACACAAAAACTTTTGGTAATTTGTTAAAAGAGTAAGGGATAATGCTAGTTCTTCAATTCCGACTCTTTTAAAGAAAGATTAAATATTCACTGACCCGGTTAATAAAGCTATAACCTTTTAACTGGTATATTTGCAAATAATTCGTATTTGCCGGAGAGCAATCAAACACCGCCCGAGTTCGACAGAGTATCCGCTACTTTGTCGAAAATATTTTTTCGAGCTCGTGTGGTTAAAAAGTTTTAATTGATCTCAACTTCAACAAGTCTCCTGGGGCAAATGGCATTCCAGCACTGGTTTTGAAACAGTGCTCTTTGACGCTAACGTGACTGTTCAGCACGTTGTATCATGCCGGCGAATTTCTAAAGTATTGGTAGGTTGCCAATGTAACACTGATACCCAAAAATGGTGAGACTAACAATCCTGAAAATTACCGCCCAATTGCAATTTGTTTTGCATTTCTAAAGTAATGGAAAGTAAGATTAATTTGCATTTTGTGAGGTACTTGGAGTCCAACAGCTTACTTAGCGACCGACAGTATGGTTTCCGTACGCTCTACCGGGTGACTTGCTGGCTTTCCTACCGGAAAATGGTGCAACTCCATACATCATTTCGGAGAGGGGGTGGCTCTAGATAATTCCAAGTCGTTTTATAGAGTGTGGCATGATGCATTTCTGTTAAAATTTGTTGCATTTGGTGTCGACTTTTCTCAAGAATTGCACTATACGAGTTGCCATAGATGGGATTTCATCAGAGTTCAAAATTAATTCAGGTGCACCGCAAGGCTCGGTTATTTTGCCTACCCTATTTCTTATTTTTCCAAATGACCTCTTTTGTCAAAATTTCAATCCTATATATTCTTTCGCAGATGAAAGCACCATTTGCCATTCCTATTCATGTAATAATAGACCGGACCAGTTGGATGTGGGTACCAAAAGGAAGAACATGAATGACACGTCCAATCAGGATCTCGCAACAATTTCAGAAGAGGGTCGTGTGAATAAAGTAGATTCTATTGCCCCTAAGATCTTTTATTATAGGTGATATAAGTATTACGAAATCTCAAGATCTTAATGTTCTGGGCATAAAAATTTAGTGTGCTGTTCGACGGACTAAACACATTTTTCAGGCTTCTAAAGAAGCTTTCAAGTGCCTCGGTTTGTTAAAATGGTGTTCTTCACTCCATACGATCTCTGTACTCATGTAAGGGCCGACGCTCTATTATGGAGTTGCTTGACAATGTACAGGAGAGGGCCAAGAGGCTCATTGGGGACAGGTCTATTGATTCTCTGAAGCATCGATGCAATGTGGGTTGTGTTTCACTGTTTTATCGTTATTATAATGGTAAGTGTTCTAACGAAATTAGGGAACTTGTTGCCGAAACTTGCACGTTTTACTCGTTTAACTCGATTTTCGTTGAGACCGCATCCATTTGTGGTTGATTGGCCTGTGAATCGCACTACGCGCTACCCAAAAAATTTCTTTTTAGCAAAACCGTAAGTATCTGGAATAAACTCCCTCCAGAGGTCTTTCCTGTCACTTTCAATGTAGGAAAGTTCAAATTGAATGTCCACAAACACTACTCTCTCTTTCCTTCTGCCCATATAACCTGATTTCTAAGTTCTGGTACAATGCATTGCATATGTAAGGCTCATCCCCTAAGTGCGAGTCCGATACGAAAGACAAATCTTATTAAAATTCTTCAGCTATGACGGTAAGATATTGGAAAGGTTTATCTTACTTGTGAGGCACCAGATGATATTGGCCTTTATAGAATTCGTCTCGTTATCGCTTTGCCTATGAAAACGATGCAATGGTTTGTTGATCCTTTGGAAATAAATTTTTCTAGCTCCTTAAAGAAAACCTCATAACGATCAGCGCTTTGCATTATGACATTTTTCCATGTTTTGTCCGGTTGCTTATTAATCAATCCCAACAAGGCCTTAATCATTTATAGCCTCATTAGGTTTAAAAAAGCTTGTTTTGATCACAGCAGAAACAAAAACGATAGTAATGGTATAGAAGCAGTAGATGAGATAATTAAAGCAATTTGGTTAAAAATAAACCTATCGGATATCCTAAGTCCACACTCTTCAGCTCCGCAACACAATTGCATAAGGTTTTGGAAAACTTTTTATGAAGCAAAATTGATTAGAGTCTCATCAACTTTCTATAGGGTATTTTGTGTAGAGCTATAGCTTTTTAAGCTGATATTAAATTTACTTCATTCGAAAGCTAATCTTTTGGTATTTGAATGACTTGGGTTATAACTGCCATGACTGGTACGGACGTTGTCTAATATTGAGGTAGAATATTGATAAGAACACGGCGAAAGTTCTCCTGATCAGTCGTTACGAACTTATCGGCGTAGACTAGCGACTTCACATATCCGCACAGATAATAGCGCAGCGGCGATAGGTTGAACGATTGTGGAGGCCAATTCACTAGTTCGAAACGTGAAACTATGTGCTTGCCAAAAGTTGTCTTTAATAAATCAATTGCGGCATGAGTTGTGTGACATATTGCGGCGTCTTGTTAAAATTATGGTAGCTCAGTTGGTGAACGAAAACGTCAGTAATGATATAGCGCATAGCTTTACATTTTAAGAAGAAGTATGGAACAATTACGCTAGCAGCTCATATAGTACAACAAAGAGTTAGTTATTCTTCTGGATGTAGCGGTGATTCAATATACATTAGAGGATTATTATCAATGCAAATAAGGCAGTTTTGTTTATTGACGCTAAACAAAAGTCGCTTATGACAAACTGGAATCAACGGCAATTTTGTTTAAGCACAATTTGCATAATACGCCATCCTTGCTCAGACCACAGTCAATTCATGTTGAAATGCCAAAACTAACTCAACATAAAGTACTTAACAGCTGGCAAAATGGTCGCCATATTAAATGTATTGCAACTTAAAGTCTTCACCTCTGTAAAAAACACCACATATTTAAAAGCCTCTCGTAGTGTGATATTATTTTCTATACACATTTTGCTCAAGATTCGTTGTAATTTTCGACTTTTCTCGATTCGACTTTTAAAGAAATTGCAACGCTTTAAATTTCAGGCTTACACAAAAAAAAAAAAAAAAAACAAAAGAATGCTGCATGTACTCTCACGCCTTGCAACATTTCAAATGAAAAAGACTTTCATTTGTTAAGCAAAGTGTAAATGCAATTTTAAATCAAATAAAAGATAACATCTATTAAAAAATAGTAAAGGAAATAAAGGCAAAGTTCATGTGTTGTTGTGAAAAGAAGAAACAGACAAACAATATTTAAAACTTGAGTGGAGCAACAAAAGCTTTATGCATCGTTATATAAACAACAAATTTACAACATAAAAAATACGCAGACATGAAGGTTTTTTTTTAAGGGAACTTTACTATAAAATTATTTACGAACATGTGGGTTTTTGTTAAAGCACTTTGTAGAAGATAAACAAGAACAAAATGCAGGAAAGGCAAGATTTCTACTTTTTTTTTGTCTATAGAAAATACTGTTAATTGTGCTGAAGATGCATGTAGAAAATTTGTAAGGAAAAACTCTTAGTTTTAGAAAACTTTGACCCCCTAAAAGTATTTAGTTGAAATTATCTTTTTTCGATTTATAGTCTCTTTTGAAGTGTAGACAGATGACCTTTTTAGTATGAGAGAAGAAATATTAAGCCATTTGGGCCAAATATAGGTTTTTTTTTTACCGAAATCTAATGTTCTATTAAATTTTATTTGATAGTAAAGCAAAATTTGCCTTAAACATAGACAAGCTATTTTTTCAAAGTGTTTTAACATACATTCGATGCTTTTAAAAGTAAATTTTTGAAGAGAAAAGATGAGTTTTGCTGCTTTAGTTCAGGTAGGAATAGATTTTTGATGAAAGAATTTGAATTTACAGGTTGTTTTGTAAAGAAATAAATATTATAATCCAGTGTTAAAATTTATAAAATTAATATTAAACAATAATACTTATGTGACGATTCATAAAGAGAACAAAAAAAAACTCATGTGTGTACTTCGTTTAACAAAAATAATATTGTTTGATCATAAATATATCTCGTATTTTTAATTATCAAACTAGTTGATTTAATACACGCAAATCTATATACACCACTCAATATATACAAATCAAAGTATATAGATGCGAAGAATGCTAATGACGTATATAGCGCTGCAGTAAATGCTGCAGAAGATTTCACTAGTGCTAGTTTTTTTCCGTTTGCTTAAAAATTAAAAGGTCCTGTAATTAAGGCAAAATTTATAAAAGGTATATTATATAGAGGTATAGAATTTTCTAATGGAAAAAACAAACATAGATTTTTTAAATTGACGTGAAATTTACTTTATTTCACAGATAATCTATAATTATAATATAAAAATAATTTCCAGTATATGATCGCCAAAACGGGGTCGGACGTAGACTAATCTGGAGATCAAATCTTTGATAATATTTTCAAACATTTGTGGCTGCATATCGAAAAAAAACTTGACGAATGTTGGTCTCCAAGTGGTCAATTCTTTCGGGCTAATTACCGTAAACAAATATGCGTATTCTTACGGAAAATAGTCTAGCAACGTTAAATTGTTTAAACTTGGAGGGCTATTTAACAAACGTTTTCCGCAATGAATCTATTGTGACAATACAGCTCCTTTACATCATAGTTAATTCAATGACGAAAGAAAAATTCAATAATAATAGCGTTCTACCTCTCGGAATTGACTGTAACATTCTGTCTATCATCGTTTTTAAAGAAGTATGGACCAATGATTCACCAGCCCAGAAAGTATACCGTTCAGCCGGCTTTTCTGAATGTTACAGTATCTCATTCTACACTTTATATAGTGTAGATGATTTGACGAATCCATTCAAATAAAAGAAAACTTTATCGCTAAACAAAACTTCCCTATGAAAAACGAGATTAATGGCAATCTGCAGAATAAAAAAGGTTATATAGGCATCCGTCTATTCATGACTAAATAGTAAACCAAACTTAATAAAAATCATTTGATAGCTGATAAAAAATAAAAAAATATTTTGCCGAATTAAAGTTGTATATCTCCATAAGAAACACCCTATATAAAAATTTGCCATAATTAACATTTATCAAAGCAAAACTTTCTTTTAACAGAAGTTTACCAACATGCCTAATGATATTATAAATTCAACAACTAGCTAATCCGACTACACACAAATGTAGTTTGGGAGTAAATTGAAATGTTACTCTTGGGACACCTTTTTGTCGTTATGTTAATATCTGCATTTATAGTATACTAGCAATACATATTTACTATGTAAATTTTTAATGTCAGACTAATACTGTTCAAAAAATAAATGGAGATTTCGGAAAATCGCATTACTATTGGGATACCCTTCACTTCAATTTTTTTTATTTAACTTGTCCTATAATAGTTCACACTTGAGACTATACTAATCCAAATTATTATTAAAAAACAAAAGATTTTCATTGTTAACACTTAAATTTATATGTACATACTTAGTATCTACATACTACCTGCATACTACGATCGAAAGGCTATAATCTATAACGTCACTATAGGAACACCCTTTATGTTTATGTTTATGTTTTTTTTTTCATTTTCTTAGATAGATAACAATACTTTAGCTTAAAGTGTTGGCTCGCAAACAAAGTGAGAAACTTAAAAATCACAAAGCAATTGGGACGCCCTTTAATTTAAAGTTTTATTTTACGACTTTATATAATAGCGCACATATTTTTGCTAATATTGTGCAATTTAGATGTTCTTGTTTCTTATAGTTCAAAAGCTCACTTTCGGGATACTCTTTTTTTGCTAGTATTTGTTGTTGTAGCAACTGTTGTAAAAAAAGGTGTTTTTTTAAGCTAGATAGAAATTTAAATTGTAAAAAGTAACACAAAAAATGAAATTTTGATAAAACATTTTTTTTATTTGTTTCAGTATACTCTGACAAACCATCATGAATAGACTCTCGCTTGAACAACGCTACGAAATTATCCAAATTTACTTTGAAAATCAGTCGTCGATTCGCGCAACTTATAGACGACTTCGTCATTTTTATGGCGTACATAATCGTGCATCTGAACAAGCCATTCGTCGAACTGTCGATAGATTTCGTACCACATACTCTCTAGAGGGTGCAATAACACCAACACGTCGAAGGAATGTGCGTACTGAAGAGAATATCGCCGCTGTAAACGAAAGTGTGGAAGAAGATCCAAATTTATCAATTCGTCGTCGGTCGCAGGAATTGGGGCTCTGTCCGTCCACCACGTGGAAAATTTTGCGCAAAGATCTCGGCCTACACCCGTATAAGATCCAGCTAGTGCAGGAATTGAAGCCACGAGACCATTATATGCGTCGTTCTTTCGCCGATTGGGCTCTAGAGCAGTTGGCAACTGACCCGTTGTTTTATCGCAAAATTGTGTTCAGCGATGAGGCGCATTTTTGGCTTAACGGGTTTGTTAATAAGCAAACTTGCCGCATATGGAGTGAGACCAATCCACAACAGACCCTACAGACTCCATTACATCCAGAAAAATGCACCGTTTGGTGCGGTTTTCACGCTGGTGGCATCATCGGACCTTATTTCTTCAAAAATGAGGCCGGAGCTCGCGTTACGGTCAATGGAGATCGTTACCGCACCATGATCAATGATTTTTTGTTTGAAAATATGGATGACATTGATCCGGACGAGATGTGGTTTCAACAGGATGGCGCTACGTGCCATACAGCGAACGCAACCATCGACTTATTGAAATCAAAATTTGGCGATAAGTTGATTTCGAGAAATGGACATGTCAATTGGCCTCCAAGGTCGTGCGATTTGACACCACTCGACTATTTCCTGTGGGGCTACGTGAAGTTACTGGTTTATGCTGATAAGCCAGCAACAATTGACGCCTTGGAGGACAGCATTGTTCGTGTTATTCGTGACATACGCCGAGCAGTGCTCGAAAAAGTGGCCCAAAATTGGTCGTCCAGAATGCGCTTCGTCAAGAACAGCCGCGGTGCCCATATGCCCGAAATCATTTTCAAATGTTAATGTCACGTATTGATCCTTCGAATAAAAAAGAAATTTTGATTACAATTTAATTTTTTGTGTTATTTTTTACAATTTCAAGTTCTATAAGGCTTAAAAAAACACCCTTTATAACTTCGGTGAAAACTCCACTTATTACTATTACAGAGATGGAGGCCTGTGATAAAAGGGCAGACATTGTGGCAAAAACTTTGTATATCTAACCGTAAAAATGAGGGACTAGACTGGCTCTGTCCTTAATATTAGCAGTGCACTTTTTTAACCATAGGCGAAGGTTACCAGAAGTTGAGGCTATGCAAATGCATATATGTAGTGCCCTTAACTATGATCATCATACAGACATACGGCTGAATGTGTACTACCTCATTTGTAAGTGCGGTTGAAATAGATACTAGGAAATTAGAGGCCCTCTATATTCTTGGCATGAAAATTTATTGCCATGTTCGCAAAACAAGCATTGAAATGCTTTGACCTTCTAAAACACAGTGTTAGAAACATTTCACTCTATATACTCTATATGATATTCTTATTATCTGTACCATCTTTATCACACCGCCAATGGAATACGATTCTCGCATACAGAACGCTCTCTCAAAGACTATTTTGCGGTCATTCCACCTCGTACAGGAGAAAGAGAAGGGATCGTCGAGGGCAATCGAGTATTCAACATCGTTGCAACGTTGTTTGTGTTTTATCGTAATAACGTTTTGTCATAATAACAACGGCATTTATCCTAATGAAATCGGGGAACTTGTTTTATAAAGCCTTAATTTCGTGCGCTCAGTACATTAGTTATCAAAAGCCTATCCGTTCATGTTCGATTAGTTAGTGAATCACATTACGCATTAAAGGTACAACCCATTTCAAGACACAGTTCGGAGGTGAAGTAAACTCTCTGCAGAGGTCTTCCTATCACTTTTAATGTGTAAAAATTTAAATCGAATATTAAAAAACTCGAATCCCTCTAATCTCCTTCCCGCAACTTAGTTTTGTCGATCTCACACAAAGCGTTGTGTATTAGACTCATCTCTTGAGTGTTTGTCCCATTAGAAAAAGAAAGAAGAGACATTTTAATAAATAAAACTCAATTTATCGAGCAACGCCATATAGAATAAAATTTCTTTACTGTACTTAACATTTCATATTTACAATGAAATATGACATTGCATCAATGACGTTACATCAACCCCACTCACTCAGTTGGCTCTACATTTCTGCCGGAGTTAAGTATCCGTTTTTAATTTTTATTTTGTTTACTATTTTACTATTATTTTTATTATTATGAAGTAGCACCACTTGTATCAAGGGTTACTTATACTTTTGCAGCTTAAATACATTTGCTACAAATAGCACTAAAATATGAAAAATGTTTTATATGAATTTGCTGCATCCAAAGAATAAAACTGAATGAAATATTAATTGAGTCTTTAAGAAATAAATAAATAGAATTCAGTGTGAATATTTATTGAAATAAAAATTAATTTAAATTATTTTTATTAAGTTTTTAAGTGTAAATTAGAAGCATCAAAGAGATACTCGTTTTATTTTTGAAAAATAATTTTTAAATAATAAATAATAAAACGTTATAGCAGGATTAAGTGTTTGAATAAATTTGCGGATATTTTAAGACATCACTTCTGTTCTTTGAAAAATCTCTCGTTTGTCTTTCCCAGAGTCTACAGTGGTTTGAAAACGTTTTATTTTTTAAATAATTCTTTAGCTGATCAACTACTAAAGATATTAGCCAGATGTATCCACTTTGAGTACCTCAAGCAAACAAAATAATCCAATTAAAATCGGATTCAAATAAAAATAATGAAAATCCCCGAAAATTCCTGGGAATATAGTTTTTTATCAAAACCCTTTTAAAAATAAAACTATTTCAATGATCATTCCATTCGATCATAGTTGCAGGTGTAGTTTTTACACTCTAATTTTTTACTATATTTAGTTTTTTGAAGTCTTCGTTGTAAATGAATTGGCAATTGTTATAATGAATTCAATTAGAATAGTTAATATCCACTATGAAAATGGAGTTTCTGTTAAAGTTACATTTCGTAAAATTCGTGATATTTTTGGTCAACATAATCGTCCATCTGAAAGTACTGTTAAGAATTTTGTTGTTAAATTTGAGTCCGACAGGCTGCGAACGCGCACGCGTGTTCGATCGGGTCGTTCAACCGAAAGCATCACAGCGGAGAGCCACAGTGTTAAAACAGATTAAAATTTGTCAATTCTTTGACGTTCTCAACAATTCGGGTTTCCGTAAGGATTTGACTTTTAAGCCTTAGAAGGTTTAACTAGTACAGGAATTGAAGTCGACCGGCCATTCAAATCGCCGTACATTCGCTTAATTTAGTCAGGCTGTGTTTTCTGAAAAATTATTTTTTCAACCGAAACCCATTTTCACCTGTCAGGGTATAACAACAAACAAAATTACCGCATTTGGGCTTCTTAAAACCGTAGAGGAATTATTGAGAAGCCATTGGATGCCTAAGGCGTCTCTATGGTGGGCTATGTAGTCTGAAGGCGTGACTGGGCCGTTTTTTCTTGTTTTTTGTTTTTTTTTTTTATCAATCGTTATCACGTTATCGCGAGATGCTAACAACTCAGCTTTAGTCTAATTTGGACGCCGTGGATATCACTGGCATGTGTTAACAGGACATGTCACACAACCAATGAAATGATCAATTTATTGTAAACCAAATTTACCAATCACATAATTTAACGACAATCAGCAAGTAACCAGCTATATCGCGTGATTTAACACCACTGGATTATATTTGTGGGGCTATGTTAAGTCAATCGAATCGAAATCATCCATAAAACTCAAAATCCGTGATTAACGAAATAAGACTGCCATTTTTCCAAAAAGTGATTAAAAACTTTGATGAAAGAATCGACATCTGTCAGCGTGGTCGTGGTGGACATTTGCCTGAGATCATTTTCCATTCACAATTGCCAGACTTTTCTCTTTTTAATACATTAACAATTTTTAATGGAACTTAAAGTGATTTAAGCTGGCATTATAAATCTTAACAGGTTTTATAAAATTCAAAAATTTTCTATCAATTAAAGCGTTACTGGTTAATCTACTTATTCCTCTAATACTGTCAATATTTTTGCTTTAGTTTTATTGCTGTTGTATTTAGATCAACAATATGTTCCTTCACCTCAATAAATAATAGACTTCAACAGATAACTTGTATCAAAGAGCTGTGAACTCATAGTGTAATACACATTGAAATAGAAGCAAAAAGGAAACAATGTGATTAAATAAAATTTGTACTTGAATTCGTTGCAAGCGACTGTTTACGTACGATTCACATTTTTATTTCCTTTTTAACTTTTTATCTTTAATTTTTATTTTATTTTTAAATCCTTTATGTTTCATTCACAAGTTTAAACAAAAGTGTAAGAAAATGAAATAAAATAGAAACGAATAACATCGTTTCGACATTGTAATCGTGTATACGCAACAAACCATTATGTAGGATTTTAATTAAAATTAATTACATTAAGTGCAGCAAATGAACAAACAAACAAACAAGCAAATAAGCGAGTGAACGAGCTCTCAAATAGACAAACAAACAAAAAAAAAATTATTTTAGGAGAAACTGTAGTTGTGAGTACTGTCTATTGTCTGTCCGTTTTGATAAAAACAAAACCTAAGCCTGCATGTCTCTTTTATATCCAAAAAAAAGGAAAGAAAATGAAAATAAACTTTGAGTTTTTATTACTGTTGCTGAAAATTAACGAACGAAAACAAAAATTAATCCATAAAAAAAGAATAATTACTTTTCTAAAAATAAAACTTAAAAAAAGACCAAAGTTGAAAGTGTTAATTAAGTTTTTAAATAGTTTAAAAGATTTCGTAAATAAAGAAGCAACAGCCAGAGATTTCTTAAGCAACATTTTTCAAAATTTATTTTAAATCCTCAATGATATTAAGAAAAGAAGTTTCATATACTCTTAATAGATTGCGTATGACGTTATATTGCTACGTCATAGGTAACACCTGGTAATAACTCTATGTTATTGTATAAAGCCGTGTACATGTCTTCTAACTTAAAATAGGATTTAGTTTCTTTATTAAATTTTTCTCAAACAGTTTCTATTTTTGCGAGCTCTTTACTTAGCTTCAGTCATGGTAACCATTGAAATCTTCTAGTCCGTTGGGTGGTACTAACGTGATAAGATTTACATGTGCACCTGGCCGTGGGCCTTAATCAAATGGTGGATCATTACCACTGTGGATGAAATGTAGCGTCATCTTCGCCCTAGAAAGCCTTCAGATGCGTTTATCCTCTGGTCTCTCCTAGTTGCAACTTCAAAAGCCTGAAGTAGGCCGCAGCCTTCACTCCTTGCTGAAGAGTCGGAGACTATCCAACTCCTGGTGCAGTACACATGAAGCTTAATATAATTAAGAACACGACGGCATTCATTCTCACTGGACCTGGACCATTCATTGTGTTCATTGTGAATGATGCGACCCACAAACCCAAACGAGGCCCTCTAAACACACAGCCACCACGATAATCCCGAAGGGCCTACCTCAATAATCAGTCAGAGAACAGCTAAATGCCTAAAGAGACAAATAGCGGAACTCTGGGGCTTCACTGATTCCCGTGGAAAAATAGGGGATTTTCCAGTTGACTCCTACTAACCTTGAAGGGGACTGGGCTCCCTTTTACCCCGCAAGATACAAGTCTAGATGGTTGTGTGATCCATAAAGACTTATAATGTAGTACTAAAGGCGCTACACCGAATTAAAAAAATAAGACACATTCCTTCTTGTCAAGCCTGCTTTAGTGCTCTCCATTGAGTGTTTTTGTAGACCGGTACAGTTACTTTGAACAAATTAGAGTTGTTCAAGCAGGGTCCAAATGCCTGAATATTTTGTGTATGGAATTAGAAAATAAAATCCTTGGTCTGCTTTCATTGGTTTTGCGATCAAGAGCTAATGATTAATAGAAGTAGTTATTATTACAACACAAGAGATGAAATTATGGGATCGTCGTAAGACTAACTTATGCGAAAGCATTTGCCAAAGATGTTTTTCTTAATCAAGAACAAAAATTAGAGGTTCGAAGACGATCAGATATTACCCTATTTTTAACAATGAACGATGCCAGCTAGCAATTGGTTGTAGCTACTATAATGGCTCTTTCAGTCGCCTCCCGGGAAACCAAAGCTTTTGGGCTCTGGGGGAAGTAAGATTGTAAAGATGAATTTATGGGAGGTCACCACCAAGAGTAAAACCTGTGGCAACTCTATGAGAATCTTATTGCTGAGGCTCTCTTAGTGGTTCAATCAGAAATTGTACGCAACTCAGCCCTATCATTGGCTATAATTGGCTCATGCAACATTCTAGGTTTGCAGGGGAGCCCTGCAACTGGTCTTATGAAATTTTTGCCTGCACTGGAATATGCTTATTGTGACGTTTTGTTAAGAAGTTGCCTTTCGTAAAATTCGTGATATTTTTGCACCTTCTGAAAGCGCTATTTAGAATTCGTTTGTTAAATTTGCGTCCAACAGGCTGTGAACACTCACGCGTATTCGACCGGGTCGTACAACAGAAAGCATTGCAGCGGTGAGCCACAGTGTTGAAGCAGATTCAAATTTGTCAATTCTTGGACGCTCTCAACAATTCGGGTTATCCGAAACCACCCCATGTGGAATTTTCCGTGAAGATTTGAGATTGAAGGTTTAACAAAAACAGCCTTAGAAGGTTTAACTAGTACAGGAATTGAAGCCGGCCGACCATTGAAATCGCCGTAGATTCGCTATAAGAATATAAAATTTGATTAATTTTATTTGGCACGCAAATGTTTTTTATATATATTTTTTTTAAAGAGAAGTAGCACTTCAGGCAACAATGCCTATTTAGTTAAGTACCGTGCTACATTCTTTAGGAAAGGGATACAGAAGAGATGAAACAGATGGTGAAAGTAGAAGGATAGTCCGAAATTAACTGGCGTATAATGAGACAGCACAGCGACCAGTCACTATGCCTTCATCGCTGAGCAGCCCCACCGACAGTCAATTTTTATTTTTGTGGTGAAAAAAACCATCTTCGTTGGGAATCGAACCCACAATCCCCATACTCACAAGCTAGTACACTACCTACTAGCCTACAGGGGCACCCGCAAATGTTTACATATACCTGGTGTTTTTTTACAGGTGTAAAATTTTAAGTTGGCAGCACTTTTTAACTGGCGGCCATATTGTCATCTGTTAACTGATTTATGCATAGTTTGGTTTGACATTTCAAGTTGATCTAACTATTAATGGATTGGGGCCTAAACAACGCTTCCAAAGTGTGCATAATTTATCTTTAAATCTTACTTTGTTGGAAATACTCACTGCCGATTTCTTAAGAGAATTTTGTTTAGAGATAAAGTTTATTATTGTTTGAGTGGTTACGTTATCAAACAAAACTACCGTATTTGATGTGATTATAATCCTGAAACTGTACGTTGCGACATCGTTAGATCCAAAAATCTGACTGTTTGTTTGATATACTTAATGGACTTTTGGCATCAGTTTGCCGTAGTTGTTGCTGGTTGCCACTATAGGGTCATGGCTAAGGATTTTATTGGTTATTAGTGGAACAACCATGATGTGTAGAAACTATAGTTTTAGCAAGATGATGCAACATGTCACACAGTTCGTGTCACAATTGATTTATTGAAGGAAACATTTGATAACCGTATAGTTTCTTGTTATGGACGCATGCATTGGACTACAAACTCGTCCGATTTAACGCCGCTTGATTAGTTTCTGTAAGGAATGTTAAGTCATAAATTAACGACGATGTCTGAAATAATAGACCGCTTGACACATAATAACCGCCGATTTATTGACTATATACAACCACAAATGTTAGAAACAGTAATCCAAAATTGGAGATAATAATACTTCACAGCTAGTCGTGGCGGTCATATAATAGAAGTCACACTTTAATTGTAATACCAGAAGATACCTGTCATATACAGAAAATTTTATGTCAATTTAAAAAATTTATCTTTGCTTTATGCTACTTCTTCTTTTAAGTACTCCTTTAAGGTTAACTTTAATTTTAAAGAAAATCTCTTATAAAATTTCTAATTTTTCCTGCCTTTTCATTTTAATATAAAAATATTTCCATAAATAATATTCATTATCCAATAAAGCGAAAATTACAGAAAAAGTAAAACTAAGAAAAGAAAACTTTTTTCTGCAGCGAAATTCCATAAAAAAAAAACAATGAAGTCTCAGTCAAACCAAAAAATAAATAAAAAGATAAAATAATTTTTCCTCATCTTAATTTTACGTTAAACCAGCCACAAATTGTTGAAAACATTGAATATCTTTGATTACCTCACCTTTTCGCTCACACTACCCTATGCGTTGTCCTTAAGCTCTTAAGGTAGTCGCCAAAGTAACGCATTGCAAGCATATAATCAATAAGGAATTTACTTTAGTTCTTAACCAGACGACAAGGAAGATTTTTAACATCATCGCCTCTATCGCCTAAATTGAAATAAAAACTCTTTTTTATTTTAAGGTTTGCAGGAAGTTTTGAAAATTTCATCGCTGTTTTACTGGTCTTTTCTTGCATTAAATGTTTAACTGTGAAATCCACTTAATTTCATAACCAGACTTTTACTTTATTTTAGATTGTTAAGCACACAAATACATGTAAATTTATATATTATAAACTCATACAGAACTTTATGGAAAAATTCTAAACGTTCATCAATTTGTGTATTATTTGAATTAAAAAGTTGATAAACGCAAAAAACGAAAAATTTTAATTATAACACAAAAAGACTGATTAAAACAAAATTATGCAGAAGACAGTGTTCGAAAAAAAAAAAAATAAAAACACTAAAGTACGCAATAGCACATTTCACTAGTATAGTTTTTGCGATCCGTACACAAACACATTTTTTCTAAAGAAATACAAAATGCACAATAATTTTTTTAGCGTTTGTATATGTGTACGCAAACAAAATATTGTACACAACGATTCTTGGCTGGTTAACACAAACACCAAAATAGCGCACTGATATTTATTTCATCATACTTTAGTGAACATATCATGTACGCATACTGAGGTTAGCAGTTTATATTATTTTTAGTGCTTCCATATTTTCCTTTAGCGTACTTGTTAGTGTTTGCATTGTTTTTGCCAAATACCGTATTTTTCACCAAATATCGGCATTAGGAAACATTAGGAAACTCAAATTACTTTTTGTAAAGCTTATGTAATTTATCTTTTAGTAATTCATTTATTAAAGTAATTCATGAAGTTTTGAAAATAATTGAATTCAAATGGCCTCCACTCTCGGTGACACAGGTGCGACAACTTATCAAAAGGTTATTCATTACTGATTGGATTACCATTGAAATGGATTGCTTTAAATCATCCAAATTTGTTGGGTTTCTCTTGTAAATCTTTTCTTTTCAATAACCGCACAAAAAAAATCAGGTGCAGTGTGGTAAGGAGACCTGGGTGGCCATCAGAATGTGGAGTTTCTTGACAGCAGTTTATTGGAGAATTTTTGCCGCAATTCTGTCATAACAGGCATGGCTATGTGACAGGTTGCTCCATCTTATTGAAACCAGAGTTGAAAGGGATTATTTTTTGGCGTATTTCTGGAAAGAAAAGTTCTTTCAACATCTTTAAGTAACGGTCTCCATTGACCGTAACAGTAAGACCGTTTTATTCGAAAAAGTAAGGCCCGACAATGAACCTTGAAGAAACTGCACACCACACTGTGACTGATGAAGTGTCTGGTGGAGTATCTGTGAGTTAGAATTACTCGATATTCGACAATTTTGTTTGCTAACATTGCCGTTTAAATCAAAATATGCCTCGCCAGACATAAAACTACAGTTCAAGACGTTTTCATTCTCTGATGCTCTTTGAATTATCTTCTCACAAAATTCCAAGCGATTTGGGAAGTCTCTTGCGTTCAGTTTGTTTGTTAATTGAATCTTATATGGAAATAAGTTTAAATCTTGATGCAAAATTGTCTGCAGTGGCTGTCTGCTGACACCCATTTGAGCAGATAAGCTCCTTGTCTACACTCGAGGATTAGATATTATGGCAGCAGTTATGGTTTTCTGCGTCCAAACTGAGGGATCTCGATTATAAGGCATGCTTGCGATTGTGCCTTGCTCGGCAAAATTCTTGTTAGGAGGAGTGCCACCAATCGTGCGCCTATATTCTCTTTGGATGAAAACTACGGACTCTAAAGCGTTGCACTATCCAAATTTTTGTTTCATTGTCCCAATTCTCCATTTCAGTTAAATTTAAAGATCAATCTATAAAATAAAAATGGAATAGGTTAGTACACAGAAAATAAGTTATTAAGTTTTTTTTGGTAGCAGCTTTCAACATCCGCCCTGTCCTTTTCAGAATGCAACGTTGAAATTACAATTAACAGGTGGGCGGTGGAACAGGTGGATATCTAATGATTGTGGTTTATATTTTTTAGGAACCTGTGGATGGCAGCCAAAAAGACCATGACCATGGCTTATTGGGACTACTATCATCAATAGTCTTTACAACTATCCCCTTGCGGCCAGCGTAACATCCACTTAGGATACTTTTACGTTTGTACGTGTTTAACACGCTTTTTGTTAAAAACCCATCTATTTGTAATTAATTGGCCGGTGAATCGTATTACGCTTTAAACGGAATATTCATTTTTCTAGTAAAACAGTTCATATGTGATATAAACTCCCTTTAGGGGTCTTTCCAGTTACTTTCAATGTAGGAAAATTCAAATTGAATGCGCACAAAAAC
This sequence comes from Trichopoda pennipes, assembly GCA_030448955.1. Taxonomy (NCBI): domain Eukaryota; kingdom Metazoa; phylum Arthropoda; class Insecta; order Diptera; family Tachinidae; genus Trichopoda; species Trichopoda pennipes. Next base: position 104,545 of record JASKUP010000068.1, on the reverse strand, counting down.
TACGTTCTCTTTTCTTCTCCTCCCCATTAACCTAATCTTTCTTAGTTTTTGCACAATGCATGAGTAGGGGATCATCCTCTGAGTGCTGGTCTGAAAAAAAATATTTAAATTATAATTCCAAAAGATTATCTTTCGCATAAGGTAAAATCATGTCAATTTAAAAGTGATCTTTGTTTTATTCGGTAGTTTATTTTGAATCATACTTTGTTTACACAAGAAAAAATCTAGCGTGAAAATTTATTAATAATAATTTATGATTAAAACTACTATATTATTGAGAGATATTTTTAAACATATTGTTAAGGTGCGCATTCTAACATAATGTTATTTATATATTTTTTTTTTTTAAAAGAAGTAGCACTTCAGGCAACAATGCCTATTTAGTCAAGTACCGTGCTACATTCTTTAGGAAAGGGATAGAGAATAGATGAAACAGGTGGTGAAAGTAGAAGGATAGTCGGAAATTAACTGCCGTATATAAGACAGCACAGCGACCATTGACTATACCTTCATCGCTGAGCAGCCCCACCGACAGACAATTTTTATTTTTGTAGTGAAAAAAACCAAGGTCTTCGTTGGGAATCGAACCCACAACCCCCATATTTACAAGCTAGTACACTACCTACTAGCCTAAGGGGCACATATTAAGCCAACCATGTTTAACTGTTGGTGTGCATTGTTTTAAAGTTGGTGCATATTATTTTTTGTGAATATAGTATTCTATAACTATAATCTTTTCATCGCAACCATGCATATGCTGCAGAGAATATAAGATGGTTCTTGGGACATTTCTACAATTAATTTTTCTGTTTACTCACAGACAAGTGCCAAAAGGAAATTGAAAATGTATAATAAAAAATGAGGATTCCTCATTTGGAATAGTATACACTTTCTTGTTATGGTTGTACAAATACAAATGTTGAGAAAATACTTTAACTGACCCTGCTGCTATTTGATTTTAAAAGCTGGCTCACCAAAGAGGAAATACATTTTCAGTATTTCAGTAGTTGAGACTGATCCGTAATATAAAAAGAGTAGGTTGTAGAAGAAGTAAATTGAGAGTATTGTAGAAGATTTTTTATTTCTATACTTTCATTTATGAGGGAGAATTCCTGGACCACCCACGTTAGTTATATGTTGCAATAATGTATACTACTTAATTTAGACAAGTGTTTTTTATTTTGCTCATAATTAAATTTTAGAACAAAAAATTAAAACTGCAATAAAATTTTATTTAAAATTATATGAAAACAACAAACTCTACTTAAATTTTGCCAAAAAAATTATAAATTTTTGGGGGAAAAAATGGCACGTAATGAAAAGCTTAAGAGTGAAATTTATCAAAATCACTCAAGCGTTAATTGTTTGTTTTGAGTCTCGTTTATCATCAGCGTTCGTTATAATCATTTTGCCAAATTGCGGTTTTTTGGTTTGTAGCATTTATTTTTCTCTGCCTTATTTTTCTATTTTTGTTTTTTTTTTGTTTGTAGAAAATTTGCCATCAACTTTGAACGGTGCTGTAGATATTTATGTTGCATCAACAGAATATATTTTTTGAAAATTTCTTTCATATGAACACATCAACATATTTTAAAATAAATGAAAAGGAGTTGGGTGGCATTAAAAAGCGAAACTATTGTATTTAGAGTAGGTTTGATTTAGCAGCGAATGTGTAAGATTTAGCATCCAATACAGATTATATATTCCTTCTTAAGCTTCTAAAAAAATTTAGCACATTTATGCCTTTTGTTGCAGTAAAAAATCTAAACAAAGAGTAGAATGTTTTATTTTGTGTTAGTGTGAACACATATACACACTCGTATCCTTTCCTATAATAAATAAGAAACCTTTTTAATTTTTGTTGCATACATAAATGCTTCAAATGTTTCAATTATATAATAGCATCATCATCATCAGCAGACCTCTTCTCCTCGTCCCTTCAAATTCATATTCATGTTCATGCAATTTACAATTATGAGCACTCGGCATATTTGTATGTGCTTGTGTTTTTTTTTTTCAAATTATTCACCAGGATTTTGCTCTTTTTTTTCCTTGTTGGTTTGTTCATAAAATATTTTCATTTATGTTTAGGTAGAATGTGTTAGCGTGTGATTTTGATGGTGAAACATTTCAATCACGTAAATTTATTACGTCAACATTTACTTTGCAAACAACGCCTTTTATATTTTCTCTTTTATATCCACTTTGAAAGCAGCGAAATGGAGGTTATAGCCTCAATACAAAATCAAATCATAAAATTTGGGGAGAAAAAAAGTGAAAATACCACAATTTCAAATATGACCACGAAAAGCCAGTGGTATATGAAATTTGCAGGAGTTGAAAACTATTGTATATTTATTGAATGCCCACTAATGCCTATGAAAGAATGTCGCATATTATTAATACAAGTATTCGTTTCATCGCCATTTTTTAAATCTGCAAATTTTTGCATGGAAAAAATTGTACTTGAATAACATTTCTGAAAACGATGTTTCCAACACAAAAGCTTCAATTGCTCATAATTGCATTTTAAAGAATATTTATTTGTTAAGGCCCAACTATAATATACATAACCTGGCTTAAGCAAACTTAAACAACTGTGCATATACCTAATAATCATATGTGGCAAACTATAATGTACTTAAAAACACTTTTCGTCAAGTTTCGTTAAATATCAATTGCTTAAGCAAAATACGAAACTGATCGCACATTCCGTATGGAAACAGCTGATTTTTTATTGTGCATTGTGGTTATAGACATATTAGTAAACAAATTACAATGGAGGACGAAAGCGAATTTAATAGAAAACGTACAAAGAAAAAATTGCTTATATGACAAAAGAGATGCGTTTTATTATAATCGCAATTCAAATGAATGAATATGGAAAAAAATAGCAGAAAAATGCAGTAAAAGCAGTAAGTAATACCTTGAAGAATTTTGTTTGCGTTTTTCATTCGCGCAGTGTAAACACAGACGGAAGTTACTGCGGGAACGTTTCTGCAAGGAAATGAAGAGGATGAAAGCTCCTTCAAGGCCGAACACAAAATATGATTATTAAACATCTTTTTGTTACTAAATTTTTATTAATTTATGTGTGCAACTGTGTATATTAATTTCTATATTCGTCTAAGTACATTATAGCCACCAAAAAGTCTTCAATGATTTGCTTAAGCATTTGTTAGACTTTTTGTTCAATTTTTGACATTAGCTTGAGCCAGCTTATGCATATTATAGTTTGGCCTTTAACGAAAAATATTGTTTTCAACAAAATTGAATTTGGTGCTATTTTTTCAATAATTTTTCTGTTCGTGTTTTATACAATTTTTAAAAAAGAGAAAATTTTTATTTTGTTATCTAATCTAAACACAAAAAATTAAAAATTTTCATATAAATATGGTCCGGATGCCATTCCGAGTTAAATTCTTAACAAATGTGCTATACATTTGTTAACTGTTAGAACTTCTTAAAATAATCTTCAACACATCATTGAAAATTGATTATTTTCTTAAAATATGAAAGGATTCTCTAATTATTCCATTATTTAAATCTGGTTTTATGAATAATGTTACCTACTACAGAGGTATTGCTAAACTTAGGGCTATTCCTCAATTTTTTGAGAAAATTTAAACTGATCATCTTTTCCATCAAGGACCTTCTATATGAATCACGGTTCAGCATGGTTTAAATACGAGTTGTTCAACTGTTACTAATCTTTTGGAATTAATGTCGCTAGTCAATAGAGGATTTGTTCAACGAAAACCGACTTTAGTAAGGCGTTTGATAAATTCGACCACAAACTTCTGGTAACAAATATTGACCTAATGAGATTCAAGAACAATTTGCCTTATGCGGATTATTTCGAATCTATGAAGCAGAATTTAACACCTGTGTTTTAACATGCTTATTTCCAAAGAAATTTTTGTTTCTTTTGGTGTTACGCAGGTTAACCACCTGGATTTTTTATTATTTTCCTTGTGTATTAATGATTTAAGTCAAAGTCATTAAATACTCAATCGTTCTATTATATGCAGACGCTGTGAAAATATTTCGAACATACAATCATCATGCTGATCATATTCTCCTGCAAAAGAACTTACAGGCATTTAGTTCCTGATGCAATATTAACCCTGTGGAGTTGAACCTTAAAATTGCAAACACATATATTACTTCCGAAAATATCATATAAACGTGCAAGGTATTTAAACTGGCTACGAACTTGAAAAACCAAATGTAGTTTCAGATCTTGATATTTTAACCACTAAAAAAGTACAGGCAGTCCTTGGATTTATAACACGCTGGGCGAAGAAGTTTAGTGAGCCGTATATAACAAAACACCTATGGACTTCTGTTGTCAGATATATTATGGAATATGGCTCATTAAATTGCTTTCCAATTTATAAAGTTAGCAATAGCATGGTATCGGTACCAAAGCAGTTTTTTTGGTATTTTTTTTCTTCAAAGAGAAGTAGCACTTCAGGCAACAATGCCTATTTAGTCAAGTACCGTGTTACATTCTTTAGAAAAGAGATAGAGAAGAGATGAGACAGGTGGTGAAATTAACTATCGTATATTAACTGTCGTATAAAACACCACAGCGACAAGTGAACATGCCTTCATTACTGAGCAGCTCCACTGACAGTCAATTTTAATTTTGTAGTGAAAAACAGTCAAGGCCTTTGTTGGGCATCGAACCCACAACCCCCAGACTGACAAGCTAGTACACTACCTACTAGCCTACAGGGATAGCTGTCATCGAGGCTTACAATGGAATCCATTAATTATATAGCAATATTGTATTTTACATTATATTTCGTCCTACGCGCTGTTTGAATCCTTTAGAAATAAAAACATTCAGACCAATTTATGCTAACTCTGACCTGTTTTTGAGAATTTGTACTGAATTTAATAAATTTTATAAGCAAATTGACTTTTTTGTCATTTCTTTCGGTGCAAACCGTCATTGCTGGCTGTTTGCTCGGTAAAATCGGCGAACGCTTTCGATGTGATGACATCATTATCAAGCCGTGTTCTAGATTGTACTGGTAAGTCAGTTTAGGAAGTTCTTTCATTAGTGTCGTATCTGGTCAATGATGGTTTACAGTGAAAGAAATCACAACAGTATTTCATTTACCGGCGGAACAAATTTAAGCAACTTAGTACCATATTGATCTTTCGTTAAATGTTATCTAATTTAAGTTATATATTTTTGTATTATTTATTGTTATAATGTCTGTAAGAATCTTGAATTCGTACACTCAATATCAACAAATAAATAACTAATTATTTATTATCCATTAAAAAATTATATAAAATTATTATAACAAAAATAAACAACTAAATCTTCCTTTAAAAATGTTTTTGAATGGTTTTTCAACAAGAAGTTTATTTTTAAAATAAAATAAAATAAACATTTTAGATTAAGATGATACAAATTACTTTTATTTTTATTCGACCTTTTTTTTAAATTTAATTAAATATGAACTAATCTTTTAACGGTCTTTTAAATAATTTAACGATTTTATTTTTCTCGATATTTCGCTTTCCTGTGGAGAGCTTCTTCAGGAAATTATTTTTTATATTTGTTATAATTTTTTGTTTTTGTTAAATATAAAAAATAATTTCCTGAAGAAGCTTTCCACAGGAAAGCGAAATATCGAGAAAAATAAAATCGTTAAATTATTAGTTCATATTTAATTAGATGATACAAATTTTTATTGTATTAAAAAGAGAAAAATTTGACAATTATGAATGAAAAATGATATCTGGCAGATGTCCACCACGAACACGCTGACAGATGTCAATTCTTTCATTAAATTTTTTAACCAGTTTTTCGCAAAATGTTAATCACATCACTGATTTGAGTTTTAAGGCTGATATTAATTCGATTGGCTCCGTATAGACTCTTTCATTGATATAGCTCCACAAAAAATAATCAAGTGGTGTTAAATCATACGATCTGGCTGGGCAATTAAACTGCTGATTGTCGTAAAATTATGCGATCGGGGAATTTGGTTTGCAATAAATTGATGGTTTCATTAGCTGTGTGATATGTGGCACCATCTTGTTGAAACCTTATCTCAGTGATATCCACATTACCAATAATAGATCGAAATTAAGTTGCTAGCACTTTGCGATAGCCTAAACCTTTGACCTTTACACCATTTTCAGCCTCATATTCGAAAAAAAAAAACACGGACCAATCACGCCTATAGGCCAGATAAGGCACCATACAGTGAAACTTTGAGCATGCAAGGGCTTCCCAATAATCGCTCTAGGATTTTCAGAAGGCCAAATGCGGCGATTTTGCTTGTTGTTATACCCTGACAAGTAAAAATGGGCTTCGTCTAGAAAAATGATTTTTTCAGAAGAATTGAGCGAACCTACGGCGATGTGAATGGTCGGTCGGTTTCAATTCCTTCACCAATTGAACCTTGTAAGGCTTCAAAGTCATATTCTTGTGCAAAATTCACCATGTAGTCGTTTTTGACAATCTCAATTGTTGAAAACGCTGTGGAATTAACAGATTTGGATCTGCTTTAACACTGTCGCTCACGGCTGCCATATTTTCAAATAAACAACCCGGTCGATTACGATTTGGTCTTCGCACATTTCGTATTCAGTTTGTCGACTCAAATTTAATGGCCAAGTCTTTAATAGCTCTCTCAGAAGGACGATTAGGGCTGTCCGACAATATCACGCATTTATGGTAAAACTCTAACAGAACCACCATTTTCATAGTGGATTTTAATTATTTTAATGCGATTTTCGTGCAAAATTGAATTCATTGTTATTGCATCTACTACGAATACGTCGAAAAACTAAATGTCAAAGCTATCATGTTATTGGTGTTGCCACAATTGTAAAACAAACTTCTTGTTGAACAACACGATATATGAAATTTATAATTAAAAGGTGGTCCATTAGTTTAGTTCGCACTTGACTGATTTTATTTATTATTAATTTTTTTTGTTTTGTTTTGCTATAGAAATATTTCCTGTGTCATTGTGAAGAAAACAGTTTGCGAAAAACATGATTTTCCTTTCCTTTTCCTTAAAAATCTCAAATATTTGACTATAACTCAAATAAGTTTTTAAAATGATTTTAAGTATTTTTTTTTCTTTAATCAATAATACAAATTATGATTTAAAGCAGAGTTGCGTTATATCATTTTAGCTTTTGCTTTTGAAAACTTTTACTGGCCTAGAGTATTTTTTTCTTACCCCGCTTTTTTTCTCTCTTTTTTTGCCATTAAACTTTTCATTTACTTTGCGTAATATTCATAATGGATTTGCCAATATGAAAATTTTAGTAAAAAATAAAATATCCTTCAAACACAAATACCAACAACCAGTAATGTTAATGTATGTGTATATATATTCATATATTATGGTTACAGCCATATCTGATATTCACGTCATCATTTCATCATTTCAATTTCACTAGGATGTATGATGTGATGTTGGCTGTTTGTTAACTAGTAAAATTGGTTCCATTTGATTTTACCACCATGATGATGTGGTAGAGAGTGGCATGGTTTAGTTTGTTTTCTAGATTTGCTAAGTTGGTTTAAACCTTTTTCGGTTTAACTTTTTGATCTCGTTTATTTATTTAATGCTTTTTGTTTTTCATTTAACTGATACCGCTGCACCCTGCTTGTTTAACCTTTAAAAGTACTCATACTTTGGGCACTATAATTTTGTTTGATTTGAATATTTTTTTTCTTCTTTTACTTGCACTAAAGTGATTAAAAAAATGTTAGAAAAAAGTACAAATTCGCTAGATACATTATTATAATTACATTAATGGTTTTCATTTTCCTCTTTATAAATGATTTAGATGTAGTGCGAGAAATGGTTTTAATAATTTGAGAAAAAATGTTATCATTTTTAAATAGAAGCCATAATTTTGGTTTGAAAATTCCATTCATATATTTGAAGGTTATTTGTTTTTCCATTAATAAAGTTTTTCGTTTTTTGATTTTTATCAACTGTGCTATCAGATTTTCTGTAGTTTTAAATCAACAATAAAAATCATAAATAATATCATAAGACCCCCCACTCTCTACATTCTTTACTTAAAGTATATGAACAATAAAAGAATTAAAATAGAATCCTAGAATTATTTTTTCATAGTTTAACAAAATAGTTGTTATTTTTTTCCATTACTGTATGTGTTTGGGCTAAGGTATGTGTTTATTGTACAAAAAATCCTGTGTATTTTGTAATCGAGTTTTCCACTTAAACATAGAAGCAAGTAAATATAATATCACGGATCTATATTAATAGAAACAGAGAAGGGATAATTTTCACAGGGAATATAAAACTAAAATTTCAATATTTTCAACAGATAAAACAGTAAATTTGTATCTTTTTTTATACTTTTGTTTGTAGTGGCGATGTTCTCACAGATATGCCCGTGCTATGCAAGTTCTTCTTGCATTTGACAACATTCTTCGTCAGTAATGCTTCCAATTCCTCATCTTCAAACTTTATCAATTGACTAGGCCTCTACTTGGCGTTTGTGTCGAAATCGGCACTTGGGAATCGCGCCAACCATCGTTCATAAGTTTTTTAAGCTTGTGCATGTTGACTGTAAGCTTCTATCAATAATCGATAACTCTTAGCAACCGTTCCTTCAAATGAAAGAAGATTATTAGAGTTTCCCCTAAAACATCTTTTTTTGCACAAAATTCGACATTATTATAGCGATTGAAGAAATTGTTTGTTTACACTTTAGCGTCTATCGAATATTCACATGCAATAAATTTTCACGGATGCCTTCTCAACACAATTTACGAAGTAGTTTATGAGTTGCCCGAATTAATAACTGATATTCAAGATAATTGCACTGAAAAAGTTGCAAACAAAAAGTGGTTGAAACTTGTATCGGACTTTAAAAAGAACAATCGATATAAAAAAAATTGTTATTAAAAGACAAAATGTTCACTTATTTAAAAGAGCTTGTGGACGGTAATAGCATCATAGCCACATACTGGGTGACTAAGTTTCAAAAAACCTCTAAACACTGATTCAGCTAAATATTGGAAAGACTCGACTAAAGTTAATTTTAAAGGGGTATTTTCTGAATAATATGCTGGCAACTTACTATCTGGTAATCGCATAATGCTGTCTCGACTTAAGTAATTAATATCGAAAATACCCCTTGTCATACGAAGAAGAGGCAGTAAGCATTTCGATGCCGAAGTAAGAAAACTTTCGAAATTGATTTTATTTACAAGTCTTGCACTTCCCACCTCTGATTAATTTTGTTCAATATATATTTATTTTAATTTCAAGTATCCTTAATAAAGACAGGAGGAGAGGGATAGAAAGAAAAGCTCTGTTGTATTGCATAAAAAATCCATCAATCATTTTGTGTTAAATAAACAGAAAATCAGCAACCGCAAACATATTTTGTATTTGTAAAATCAGCAAAAATTTTTCACTGCCTTTACTGTAATCCTTGCTATAAGCGTAAATCAAACTTTTTACCGGAGTGAGTATATATCTATGTGTGTATATGCCTGTGTATATATATACTTATATATATACTTGTTTACTCTCTGCTTGTGATTTACATATTGAAACTTTTGCATGTGTTCGCTGTGCTGGTTGCTTAAATAAATCCACCATTAAGTGTAACTAATTTCTTAAAAAAAAATGATTAAATGATATAGGGACAGTAACAGTGGCAGCGGGAAAGGAAATACTAGAATATTAAAAATTTTATTAGAAAATTAAAGTTAACGCTTTTGAGGATAAATAAAAATGTAAGACATTTCGGTAAATTGACAATTTGTTTAGTAACAACCATTTAATATACAAAAAGCTTTTTATGGAATTTTATTTCTAAATCGTTCTAAATATCCAGACTTCAGTTTATTTTTTTTTTATTCTAAAAAGAAGTTATTAAAATAAAAAGCATTTTTATAACTAAAAGATTCTAACTCACAACCTGACACCACCTGTTATAAGTAAAGTAAGGACAGATGCTATTTGTTCCTATTTTATATGTTTTAGGATGCCATCCCGGTAAAACTTATTTCTGCTTAAACCTTAAAAATCAATATACAGGGTGATTTTTTAAAAATTTCTATTAAATGAAAGAAAGTTGATAAAAGTTTTATTTAATATCGGCAATTATGCATGTTATACAATATCAGGTAAATTTCCGCCTCTGTTGCCCTTACAAATGCGAGCCCTCTTGAGCACACTTTTCTTTACATTCTCACACATTTCAATAATTTCATCATGAATATTTTGTTTGAGCTGCTCAAACATTTCTTGTTTGGTTGCATAAACCTTGCTTTTCAGATGTCCCCGTAAAAAGAACCATAAAAAGAACCTCCATGACCATGGAGACCAATCAACATCACCATTTCTTAAAATAACTTGTTGTGGAAAAGGTCTCGCAGTAATTTCATTGTTATCCTGAGTGTATCTGATGTGGCACTGTCCTGTTGATACCACATGTTAATCGAGCCCAATGAGTGCAGTTGCAGCGTTGAAAAGTTTCCAATCATATCACGATAACGCTCCACTTTACAGTTATCGTTACGCCGTTTTCATTTTCAAAGAATGATTAGTTCAATGATTTGTTCTGACCAAATTGTACACCAGATTGTCACTTTTAATGGATGCAAAGGTGACTGTTGAACAATTTGCGGGTTTCCCATTTCCCAGAACAGACTATTCGGTTTATTCACATATCGATTCAAACGAAAATCTGCCTCGTCACTCATTATGATTTTTTCATGAAAATCGGGGCTGTCATGGACGAACTAAAACATTCTATTGGCTTATGTATGACGGCGAAAATAAACTTGTGAATGAAGCTCTTGTGTAACCTGAATCTTATATGGCAACAAATGCAAATCCTTGTGCATAATTGTGGCCAAAGTTGTTTTCGGAAAATCAAGCTCTTGAGCATGGCGTCGAATTGTGGTTGATGGATTCTTTTGAACACTTTCTTCAGAGGCAGTATTGTTTTAAGCCGATCTTGCGATATGTTGTGGTCGATGCTTCCATATTTGATCTACAGACCCTCTTTCTTCGCAATCATTAACTACACAATAAATAGTGCATTGTGTTGGCACGTTGTTTCTCCCAAAAATTCCACGTTACTTTCTCATTGCCGATGGCTGATTTTGATAAAATGTTTTAACGATTTAAACACGTTGTTTTATAAAATATTTGTCTATAATAAATTTGCCACGTGTCTACTTCACGACTGCCAAATATGAACTGTCAAAACTTGGTGGCAAAACAAAGTACCTTCCCAGTGGACACCCTGTATTTAGGCCTAGCAAATAGTTTTCTTAATGTCACCCTTCCGCCTACTGAAATACCCAATTCAATATAGAGACTGTCGTTAGATAAAACAATCTAGACTTCGTACTTGTCCATAAGTAGAATTCGAAATTGCTACGCTGTGACAATTTAAGCAAAATAGTCAACAGAATGAACTGATAAGAAATGCTCTGATTGTACAACTAGTTGGTTATAAAACGCATAAGGCAAGTTAAAATACACTCAAAATATTTGCTGGGATGTGTTCTCGAACTCAATTGACTTACCTCGGTTGATGAGATCACAATAATATGGGTTAAAGGACACATAAGCACAGCTGAGAGTGAAGAAGCAGAGCAATTAATAAAAGGCGAATACGCTCTGAACTTCTATGGAGCAGAATCTAGAGTCGCATTGAGAATTTAGAGATTTAGTGCGAACGAAAATCCCACAATCTTATTAAACCCCAAGAGAAATTTAGGAAGGCTACAGCATGTAGGTAGCATTAGATGGTGTTCAAAAGGTAAAAAGGCCAGCCGTTTTTTGAGCCACCTAAATCTACATAACAGGTCACAGAAACTTCAAGTAAAACTAACCGCGAAAAGGTTGACATTGTGTGTGAATATCTGTGGAGGATTCAAACCTTGGATAAATGCTAACAATTACTATAATTGCCGTAATGAGAAATATGACAGCTCTTAGTGATTTAACGAAATCAACATTTGAATTAAATTTTAAATCGTCTTGTCTATCTGTAATTGTGGATACAAGGGTATTGAAAAGGCAGCGCTCTGCTACGATTATTTTGCTATATTAACAATAATAATAATAATGAAGTGACATGAGATGTATTTTTTTAAAGAGATGTAGTACTGTAGAAAATAATACCTATTTAGTCAAGCACCGTACTACATTCTTTAGGAAAGGGATAGAGACGAAGGATAGTTACGGAAATTAACTGTCGTATAAAACACTACAGTTACCAGTGAATGCCTTCATTGCTGAGCAGCCTCACCGACAGTCAATTTTTACTTTTGTAGTGAAAAAACCAAGGTCTTTGTTGGGAATCAAACCCACAACCCCCAGCCTTATAAGCTAGTACACTATATACTAGCCTAGAGGGGAAACTATATTACTTATTATTGGTATGTTTACTCATCCTCTCTGGTCTTTAATTCATGAGTCCATTAGGAACCCATAAAGCAAAACAAAAATAAAAATTCCAATCTGCCATAAACTTTAAACAAATATGAATAGCTATTCAGCTCTTACGCGTAGAAATAATGTATAGAAAGTCTACACTACTATTCCTGATGTATTTAGAAATCATTCCGGATTTATCTTACACGGTACTGGCTAAGATGAATGTTTGTGTAAACAAAATTATATTTTTTCAGACACGATTAAATATCGATAAGATAAAGGCGCAATATAAATACTTAGATTCCCTAACTTGGTTATACTCTAAAATTCATATTTTCTTTACTGAATGATTAATAAAAAAATATTAAAAGTTGCTCTCTACAGCCAAAAATATCTTTTTGTATACTAACTACGCGCTGCGCTTATCTTGTAGAAGATTGTGTAACGAAAAAGAGATTTCTGAGTTCATTGCAAATAACCCAAATTTGAAACCATGTTGTGCCAAATATGTCGGAGTTATCTAAAATAGAACTTAACCAAAAAATTAAGATTTGACACATAAAGCTTTATCTTAAATAGCTTAATAATGTTTTAACTACAAGTTTTAACTTTAGTCACTAACAAGTCGGGTGGGTGAACAGAAAGAAAGTATGACCGTGTTAGTTTGTTAAGTGCACATTTTTAGTTAACAGGAGGTATTCAATTTAGACAGATCTAGCTGGAGCAACAGCGTAACGCTGTAACAGAAAAAAGGTAGATAAACCACTTCAAAACAGCCTCGATTTTGTAATTGATTTGATCTTTACTTTATACCTCGCCCTCTTTGCTAATTTCTTTGTTTAATTTTATTGCTGAAAGTTTATTTTAATATAAAACATTAAATCGATATTTAAGCTGAAATTTTCGACGACTATTCTTCCATCAATAAAGTACCGCTGATTAACGGGTCCCAACTGCATATACATTTTTACAGATAACTAAAATTTTACTAAAGTAATAGAATTATTGCAGCAATAGAAGGGTTTGTTGTAACAAAAAGCTAACTCCAATTTTCATAATAACTCCAGGTACCTCCTGGTAGAACCAAAGAAAAGAATAATCTTTTTTGTCCCCAAGAAACGATTGTTAATCCTGTTTGACCTAAAAATGGAGTTAGCTCTTTATTGCTGTAAACGCTTCAATTGGTAAAATTATTTCAATTTCCAACAATAAAATAGAAAAATTCAGGAAAATTAAGTTAAAAATACACAATTGAAGCACACTTTACTACTTTTTAAATTTCATTTTTTGGCCCATTAACAAACAACAACTACAAAAAAAGGTAAAACTGAAAAAATAAATAAATTGTTGTTTTCCTGTTGTATTACACAAAATAATCAAACGAACAATTGCAGTAACAATTGACAAAATATTAAAAACTTTTTGAGGGAAGAAAAAAGAAAAATTGTTTTTTGTTATTTTCTGAGCAATTAAATAAAGCTCCTGCTGCTGCTGCTGATGCTACTGCTGATTCTGTTAAATTTAATTCGTTTTGTGATGTTATTTTCAAGAGTAATTTAAATTTTTCAAACTTTTTTTTTTTGATGATTTATATTTTTTGTTAACTAACAAAATTAATTTCTGTACAAAAAATAAAAAAATGAACAAAATTTAAAGTGCTTGACGGCAAAAGTTGGTGGTTGTTATAGAAAAAACAACAATAAATACATAACATAAAGCGATTGATGCAGTATTATTCAACCAAAAACTTATTAAAGTAAAATATACTTTTTGTACATATTGTGCAGATTAACGACTGAAAATGGTATTTTATAGATCATTGATATTTTGAAAGTTAATAAATAAATATATAATAAAAATTGGAAAATTCACAAAAACTTATCTGAAGAAATATTGAAAAATTGGCCATTCACAAAAAACTGTTCTTAAAATTTTGGCGCCCCCAAAATTTTCTCAAATTTCTTTATCAAGTAATGCATTAACTTCTATGCAAAAAACATATTAAACCATGAAAATTCGTCTACACAAAATGATTGTTTAATCAACATTTTTTTAAAAGTCCTAAAAATGTTTTTGGAAAAAATTGTCATGCTATAAAAAAATCTGTCAAGCCATTTAAATATAGAAAAATATAGTTATATAGTTATATTAGAACATGATTGTTAGGTTTATTAAATGAAAAATAAATATAACAAATTTCCCAAGCTATAAAAAAATATAAAAAAAATTTCTATAGAAGTATTTTCTCTGGCCATGAAAAATTTTGTAAAGAAAAATTTATTTATTTATTTATTTTTATATTAGCCATGAAAAATTTTTTATAGAATAATTTTTCTAAACCATGAAAAATTTGCTATAGAATAATTTTTTTGGGAAATCAATAATTTTTTTCTTCAGAATAATATTCTCAGGAAATAAAAATTTTCTATAAAATAATATTCCCAGCAAATGAAGAATTTCTATAGAATATTATGCTCAGGAAATGAAAAATTTTCTTTGGAATAACTTTCTTAGAAAAAGAAAAATTTTGTATAGAATAACTTTTTAGAGAATAAATTTCTCCGGAAAAGTGAAATTTTCTATAGAATAAATTTTTCACAAAATTAAAATTTTCTTAAAGAGCAATTTTCTAATGAATCATTTTGTCAAGCCATGAAAAATTTTTAATAGAATATTTTTTAGGAAATCAATAATTTTTTTCGATACAATAAATTCCTGAGGAAATGAAAAATTTTTATTAAATTAACAATCTCAGTAAATGAAATATTTTCTATGGAAAATAATTATCAGGAAAAGAAAAATTTTGCATAGAATAACTTTGTATTCAATAATTTGCTCAGAAAATTAAAAATTCTCTATAGAAAATATTTGTCAGAAAAAAAATTCTCTAAAGAATATTTTTCTCAGGAAATGAAAAATGTTCTAAAAAATAATTTTCTATAGAATAATATTCTCAGGAAATGAATAATTTTCTGTGGAATAACTTTCTCAGGAAATAAATCCCTGAATAGAAAAATATTCTATTGATTAATTTTCTTAGGAAATAAAAAAATGTCTAGAGAATAATTTTCTTAAGGCATGAAAAATCCTCTAAAGAATAATTTTCTCAGGAAATAGGAAATTTTCTCTAGAATAACTACCTCAGAAAATGAAAAATTCTCTAAATAATACTTTTCTTAGCAAATAAAAAACTCACTAAAGAGTAATTTTCTATAGCATAATATTCTCAGGAAATAAAAATTTTCTATAGAATAATACTCACAGCAAATGAAAAATTTTCTATGGAATAATATTCTCAGGAAATAAAAAATCCTCTAAATCCTCTATGGAATAACCTTCTCTGGATATGAAAAATTTTGTAGAGAATAATTTTCTAAAGAAAAATTTCTCAAGAAAAGTGAAATTTCAATAGAATAAATTTTTCAGGATATCAAAATTTTTTTAAAGAATAATTCTCTAATGTATAATTTTGTCAAGACATGAACAATTTTGTATAGAATATTTTTTTAGGAAATCAATAATTTTTGTCTATAGAATAATTTCTTGAGGAAATTAAAAATTTTTTATGGAATAACTTTCTCAAGAAATGAAAAATTTCGTATAAAATAATCTTCTATTGAATAATTTTCCCAGAAAATGAAAAATGTTCTATAGAATAATTTTCTCAGAAAATGGGAAATTTTCTCTAGAATAACAATTTTCTATAAGTTTCTATAACTTTCTCAGGCAAAGAAAAATCTTTGTAAAGAACAATAGTATTATCTTAGCATATGAAACTATTATTAGGTCTATCAAAGGAAAAATTTTTTATAGAATAAATTTCTGGCGCCCCTGTACGCTAGTAGGTAGTGTAGTAGCTTGGTTTTTTTCGCTACAAAAATAAAAATTGACTGTCGGTGGGGCTGCTCAGCGATGAACAAACTATAATAGTAATAAGATTCCAAAGCTTCAATTACTGTTAATTTAGGTACCCCTATTGGCTAATAGGTAGTGTACTGGTTTACAAGAATGGGGGTTCTGGGTTCGATTCCAAACAAAGACCATGGGGTTTTTCACTACAAATAAAAATTGACTGTCGGTGGGGCTGCTTAGTAAAAAAGGGATGGTCACTGGTCGCTATGCTGTCTTCATACAGCAGTTAATTTCCGACTATCCTTCTACTTTCACTACCTGTTTCATGTCTTCTCTTAAGGCACGAAAATGTTTCTATAGTGTAAATTATATCAGCCATGACGATTTTCTATAGAATAATTTTGTTAGGCCATGCAAATTTTCCTATAGATGATTTACTACAGAATAATTTTTGCAAGCCAGGAAGGGTTTTCTACAGAATGATTTCTTAAGCCAATCAAAATCTTTCTTCTTTCTGAAGTAGCGCAAATATTTCTATGGTAACAATTGACAAAAATAAAACTTTCCTTGAAAAGATATAAATTTTGGAGGTCCTAATACTTTTTACAGAGTATTCTTTTTTATTAAAAACTTTTCAGGTTTCGAACAATTTGGAGCTAATGAATTAATATTTTTTAAAGCAATTTTTATAGAAAAGTTTGTTTGTCTTTTACAAATATTTTATTATTTTTATTATTTTATATTCGCCAATTATAAGAGATATTTTAGAAACCCATTTTACAGCTTAAAAACTAAATATGGATTTTTAACTTTCCCTTAAAAATGTATAAATTTTAGTTAAACAAATGATATGTCCTTCAAAATATTTGTCATCTTTGGAAATCGTAACTAACCACTACATCATCACTTAACAAGCATTTGATTGATGGGTATAGTTTTGCATATGCAGATGCTTGCATGTGTATTTGCCACATGGACGTTGTTTGCTGTTAATTTGCAATGACAAATCTAATAATGAAACCATCATTTCTATACAATACACTTTTACGTTCCGTATAACCAACAACCTGCCACATTTCGTAAAGTAAAGTTGTAGTTTACAAACAAAAAGGAAAATAAAAGTAAGAAATAAAATAAAGAAGAATAGGGTGCTGCAACAACTAAAACAAAACAAAAACATGATATTCCTTTTGCTCGTGCTAACTTTATTGCAAACATTCAAATTTTAACATCAACTGGGAATGACAGGAATTACAATCGTAATTAAGTCAACACTCCTTTTGTCAAAAAGCAAGAAAGTTAGAAGAGTCTGTAAATAATAAGAGGTTTACTTTGGCGATTACCCAATAACCTGTTCCGAAAAAGGACTGGGTGGTTTCTTAAGAATAGTTTGTTTAAAGAAAATAAATGATTTTTAAAAATGAGAGTAGTTTTCATGCAAAAAATGTTCTTATTATTTTAAAACTTGTTTCTAGAAGTATTTTGCATAAAGAAATATATGTTAGTTAATTCCTAAAATAAAGCAAAGTGTTTTCTGTAAGGCAAACATATTTAGTAAATCTTTGACATTGTTAATGTGATGTTATAACAAACTTAACGTTTTGCAGCATAAAGCTCTATATCCTTTAGCCAACATAAAAAAATTATATTTGACTTTATATGCCTGACCCTAACGAAACCACATTATGTGGATAATAAATAAGAGCCAAGCATAACTTTAGGCAAGTTTAGCATAAGACTGCTAGACCGTTGTAACATGCACAGTAGTCTTATTAAGAGTGTTTCTTATTGAAATGGTATAGATCAAAGATCTCTTTTGGCTGGTTCGAGTATAGTATAATCTGAAAGTCAAATTTTCAGTGAATTTTTTCATTTGTGGCCGTATATCGGTAATAACGCTTCAAATGTTATCCTCCAAAAGGTCAATCGTTTCGGGGATATCAGTCTATACCGATATCGGTCTGGCGATGTCACAGATATTAAAAGTCTAGCGGCGTTAAAATGCACAGTCTTGGAAGCCATTTAACGGATCGGAAACGTGAAATTATGTAATTACCAAACGTTTCCTTCAATAAATCCATTGTGACATGTTGCGCCCTTTTGTTGAAACCACAGCTCCTGCACTTCATGGTTGACCAATTTGCGAACAAACGAGTCAGTAAAAAAGGCTCTGTAGTGGTCACTATTGATCGCAACATATTGACCAGCATGGTTTGTAAGAGGTACGGATGAATGATCCTACCAGCCCATAAATTCCACCATAGAGACAGTTTGTCCGTATGCAACGGCATTTCAGCATAAACTTGTTGTCTATCATCACTCTAAATATGTTGTTGTTTATGTATCCATTCAGACAAAAGTGATCTTCATCACTGACCTAATTGCAATTGTAAAAATCGGTATCAACGGCAAAGTTGTTTTGGGCACAATTTGCGCAAATTGAAAGCCTAAAGCCATGAACAATTTTCTGGAGAAAATGTTCTCAAGCCATGAACAATTTTCTAGAGAAAAATGTTCTCAAGCCATGAACAATTTTCTAGAGAAAAATGTTCTCAAGCCATGAACAATTTTCTAGAGAAAAATGTTCTCAAGCCATGAACAATTTTCTAGAGAAAAATGTTCTCAAGCCATGAACAATTTTCTAGAGAAAAATGTTCTCAAGCAATAAATAATTTTCTAGAGAAAAATGTTCTCAAGCCATAAATAATTTTCTAGAGAAAAATGTTCTCAAGCCATTACGAATTTTCTTGAGAAAAATATTCTCAAGCCATAAATAATTTTCTAGAAAAAAATGTTCTCAAGCCATAAATAATTTTCTAGAGAAAAATGTTCTCAAGCAATAAATAATTTTCTAGAGAAAAATGTTCTCAAACCATAGATAATTTTCTAGAGAAAAATGTTCTCAAGCCATAAATAATTTTCTAGAGAAAAATGTTCTCAAGCCATAAATAATTTTCTAGAGAAAAATGTTCTCAAACCATAAATAATTTTCTAGAGAAAAATGTTCTCAAGCAATAAATAATTTTCTAGAGAAAAATGTTCTTAAGCCATAAATAATTTTCTAGAGAAAAATGTTCTCAAGCCATAAATAATTTTCTAGAGAAAAATGTTCTCAAGCCATAAATAATTTTCTAGAGAAAAATGTTCTCAAGCCATAAATAATTTTCTAGAGAAAAATGTTCTCAAGCCATAAACAATTTTCTAGAGAAAAATGTTCTCAAGCCATAAATAATTTTCTAGAGAAAAATGTTCTCAAACCGTAAATAATTTTCTAGAGAAAAATGTTCTCATTCCATAAAAAGTTGTCTGTAGAAACATTTTCCTCGTTAATAAATAAGATAGTCGCCTATTAACGATAAACCGTGGAAATTCTATTAGATCCAGATTAATCAATCGTATGGTACAGTTTGTACGCTGGTGAGGTCATTCAGCTCTATTTCTTAATAAATAAAACTGGAGTTTGTGTTATGCATAGATGAGTGGATAAATGAAATTGATCTTGCCGACATGTGGTTTCGACAGAGGATGAGTTGCTTTCGATAATTTAGTCTATCAATTGGTTTCAAAAAAAAAAAAAAATAAAAAAAAGTCATGTGCAGTATGCAGCTTATAATGTAAGCAACAATAATTGACGACTTCGAAGGCTAAAGTTTTCATTGTATACACCCGCGACGCTTTAAAATTATTGCTAATATCTTTGAAATAAAAAACAATTTAATAAAGTTATACTTTTGATTAATAATTTATTATTAAGTATTAGTTCTGTATTTTATAAAAAATGTTAAACTTTATTTTCTATTATTTTTTCAATATTTCACCATCTTCAGGATAAACAAAAAAGTATATAAACAATTAATCAAAAAATGAAAAAATTGTTGACTAAAAAATTAATTTTTTGAAAATTGTTGACTTACAAATTCATTTGTGCTTAACAATAAATTACTAATTAAATATTAAAAAGGTCAAATAACTATAATTATTATATGTTATACCTTTGAGCTATTTTTTAAAATTAAAACTCTGTTGGGAAAGAACCCTAACTTGTTGTACAAATATTATAGCTTTTTTATATATATTTTTTACTATTTGTCAAAACACAAATTTACTAATAAATTTAAGAAAAGCTGTAGTTACCCAAACTTAGTGATTAATAAATACATAATCCATAATAAATTTGAAAACTGTTATTAAATTTTATTATAGTTCACTGATTTAGCAATATTTCATAATGGTTTTTTTCCTTTTTCTTTTTAGATTGTCGCCAAAGGAATTTTAATTAAAATATTTTTTAAAACGCTGGATAATAAAGCAAAAACAAATTTAAGTGTCGAATGTATTGATTGTGTTTAATGTGTAATTTAAAAGTATTAAGTAAACTTTTTATGTAAAGAAAATAATTGTAAGAAAAGCAACTTCTTGTCAGCCATCAGAGAATAAATAATCCGCATATTTGGCTGCAAACTGTATCAACAATTGAAAAGCAACATGAATTATCAAAAGGGTAAGTAAAGTAAAGCATTTTTAATTATAATTGAATCTGGAGAGTAAATGCTTAATTAGAACTGGCAGTGTGATAATATACTTTAAAAGCCTTGTCATGCTAAGAAAAAATAGCTTAATCAATAGAGAGATCTGGACAATAAATTCACTGTTTACTTTTTCTTGTCATAATGGCAGCTACTGTACAAGTCACTGTCATTCTATAGTAGATACCATTTTCACAGTGTCCACACAGCATGGCCACAGAATGAAGTCTTGCAGTAGTCAAGCTAAGTACGTTGCTATTTAGAAATTCTGCTATGCAGGACGTCTTAAAAAATTCAAGTTCTATTAATTTGTTTTGGAATTGCCACACTATCACGAAATGTTGAGCAATTCCAACTGGTCCGGCGTTTGTATATCATTTTTTCTTAAACGTTTTTGCATTATTTGCGGACCTTAAATGTCTCGATTTGCCCAAACTGTGTTAGAAGTTAAATAAGTTTATACCATTTTCAAGAGGCTGAAAATAGCATACAAATCTCATTTGGACGCTGCATTGCTGTTAACGTGACAGGGAAAATTGTTCGGTATTCAATTGTTTTTTCTTATTTTATTTATTTATTTATTGATGTATTTTTTACAAACTAAAATCTGCATCTTTTACTTTAAACTTTTACTTAGTACACTTTACAATATCTAATGATAAAGAATTATCAAGAAATTTATATAGACTATTAAAATCTTTGCAAATTTTTAAATTAAATTCGTATTTGAATAATTTTTCCGGAAGAACTATAAGAGCGGCAGCTCATAACATTAAGCTGAACGAGGCGGAACATTGAAACAGATATTAGATGTCAGGTATTCGGCTGTAATTTTTGCTTTAATTTAAATGATTGCAAAGGATACATTAATTATTCTTCTGGGGCTTTTCAACGCAACGATATGATGGAGGATGATCTTCCGACTGCCGTGTTAAACTTCGTAAGCAGAAAACTACAAATTGTTTCTGAACTGGTTGGTACATTAAAACAATGAGAAATGTGTTATAATTTTATAATTACAATAGTGCAAGTTCTTTTAAACGAGTTAAGTTAAAGGATTTTTATTACAAAAAATCTAGAAATAGTTTATTTGAATTTATTTAACATTTATTTAATATGATTTATTATTTTTATAAATTTTTTAGCCGTTGTTTGCAAAAATGTACTATCTTCGATTTACAAAAATCTCTTAAAATTTTAAAAAGTTGCAACATTATTTTAATATTATTGTATTTTTTCCTTTAGTAAACATTTATTTTATTGATTTATTTTATTGCAAACTAATTTTTTCACAAATCTTTCGAGCTTAAAATTAAATTATAGGATTTATTTAGACGAGCTATTTATTCTTATACACACAAAAATACACGATGGTAACTTGAACGTCTCTTAACGCCTAAAAAATTCTGTATCAGCTTTTGTGTCTTCAATCGATTACGTTCACTAGTAGCGTGATTATTGCCCAAAAGAGGGAGCTCTTTTATTCTTATGAACACCACTTAATGCCTAAAAATATGCTTCTCAGCTCTTGTGTTTTTAAACCATCACGATTAGAGTGATCATTGCTTAAGAGAGGGAGCCATTATATTCTTATATTGAGCGGTTCTAGGGTTTCCTAGAAAACTCTAAGTAATAGCATTTAGTGATATTGTTAGCAGTTTTCTCTAAAAGTGTTTTTGGTTGTGTGTCTTCTTGTTCTTTGCTAGTTGTTGTTATTTCCTGCTTGTTAAACTTAGTTCATGGAATTTGAATTTAGCATGTTATTCCAAACTTATAACATATTGCGACTAGTGTTACAATATATCTTAGTAAACCACGCATATGAAACCAAAGTAGGACTGTTTAATGTTTATATTTTTATAGTAAAGGAAATCGCAGAGATAAAAAATACTCATTATGGAAAAGAGTGCTTAAAGGACTGTCATCTTATTTCATCGCTTAGTAAAAATGTAGCTCATTCTATGATAAGATAAGACGATTTAGCTTTTTGTCGCATCTAGTCCCTCTCTAAATGATAAAAGTTTGGTCAAGGGAAAGTATGCAATTAACGAGGTATGGCAAAACATAAATTGCAGTATTGACTGAACTGTTCTAGTACTAAATAAACGTCATGCTAAAGAAATTTTTGTTCTTCCGTTTTATGCCTCTATTTCAAGCTTTTATAGCCCTTATTTAAGTGTGTTGTCAAATCGGTAGAATTCTTTGTCAGGTATTTGTTTAACTCGGCTATATTTCAAAACTTCTCCTTTAAAGCATACTACAGTTGTTAAGCTGTATATTAAAAGGGTTCAAGTTTGTTGCTAGTGTTTTTCGAATTATTTATATGCACTTTATCATTTTTGTTGTTCTTTTTGTATGCTTGTGATTTTATTCCAACAAATTACTGCCTTTTTGCAGTGTACGTGCCCAAAATATATTTTTTTCTTTTTATTCATTTTTCGTTTTCATTATTTTATCGTGCAGATTTTTTTGTTAACATTTTCGCTAACCATCAAACAATTGATGCCTTTGCCATGACAACGTACCGCACGTAACCATAAGCAACCATCTATTCAATTTTATTTTTTCTTTCATTTAGAAGTCTAAATGTTCCATTTAGTCAAAGGAGTAAAGGAGTGATACATTTTTTGCTTACTTTTTTGTCTGCTTAAACATATATGATTGCGTGTAGTAGTAGGCTCCTTTTTCGATACCATTCAGTCTGACAACTTAAGGATATAAATGCTGTTAATGCAGCTTTTTTATTTCAACTACTTTTTGCCTCGTTTCTTTTATTTGTCAAAAGTTTTGCTCATTTTATTTGGGATTTTATTTTATTTTTTCTTTTTGTTTAAGGAATATGATGAGCGAAGACAACAACAAACAGTCATAATTCAATTAAATCAAATTGTATAAGTGTTTGGGTATGTGCAGTAAAAAGGAAAATTTTTGTGTTGCTGTATAGAATTTTTGATGAGAGAAGTTGAAAAATTTATTTGAAAATGTTATTCGAAAGTTCTACATGATTCATAAGGTTAGAAAAAAATTTGTTTTTCTTAATTAATGTGGAAGAAAGTTCAAATTGGGTAGCTTTTAATCCTCAA
Organism: Trichopoda pennipes; assembly: GCA_030448955.1. Classification (NCBI taxonomy): domain Eukaryota; kingdom Metazoa; phylum Arthropoda; class Insecta; order Diptera; family Tachinidae; genus Trichopoda; species Trichopoda pennipes. The sequence goes on along the minus strand of JASKUP010000068.1, from coordinate 80,653 downwards.
CAAAGGGATAGTAAGAATTGTCATATAACTTAATAAGTATTTCAGTAAAATAAAAAGGCAAAGACAAATAAGTTTTTGATGAAGGTAGTTCAATTTTTAATACCTACCATTTTTATTGATATAAAAATAATTATTTAATTTTATAAGTCAATTTTATAAATCTGTTATCTTAATTAAATAAAAAATTCTTACTCACAAAGACAACACGAGTACATGAGATTAAAAGTAATTTTTAACGAAAACGAAATATATAACAATTTTTGGATTGTTGAGTTTCTTTATATAAAAAATTAGCAAAAATTCCATTCTTTAATAAAAAGTTAAAACCTGCTAGAGAGATGGAATTGCTGCTGGTGTATCTATATAGAAAATTCTGCATATTCCATTCCGCTGAATTAAATTTTTTTTAGAGTCCTTCAAAAATTAAACAAAAAGATTTTCTGTTTTTCATAAATTTTGAAGCCGAATTTTTTTCATAAGAAAACTAAAAACTTGGACTTATAATTAAAAATATTTTAAAAATATTAGAAAGTTTATCCAAACATAAAGTATTCTTGTCTGAATCTCCCTAAATTCACATCCTTTTATTTTATTTCTTTTATTTTAGCAACATGTTCTTCTTCTTCGAAAAATTATATAAATATAAAAAATCTTACTACAGTATATCAACAAAAATAATAGTAGGTGATCTCGAATTAAGCCTATTTTCTCGAAATTCCTCTTATTTACGGAGATATAGCCATTTTAAGATTTTTATAAAATTTTCATATAAAAATCGATTTTTTGTGAAATTAGTAGGTGATCACGAATTAAGGTTATTATTCGAAAAAGGGCTTGACCTGGCCTTTTTGATGAATTCTCTATCTCGATTATGTTTTCTTTACGATTTTTCAAATTAAACATTTTAATTTCTTTTAAATTTAATTTTCACTAAAATAATTTTTTGGAAATTTCTACTCTTTTAAAAGAAATAAATTTTTCATAACCACTCCCTCTTTCGCTAAAAGAACTTAGCTTTTGAAAATCGTCTTTATACTATGGGTCCGCCAAATAACTTTTTTTTTGTTTTAAATGCTATAAACAAAACTACAAAGCTTCGGCTGTGTGGCACTTAGGCGCATCCTGTTGAAACCAAATGTTGCCAATATGCTCCTCTTCAATTTTTGTGAACACTCCTGAAAAATGGCCCAATTATGCCTCTGGAGCAAAATCCGCACCAAACAGTGACTCATTTTGGGTGCGTCGGCTATTCAATGTATGCATGCGTGTGTATCTGTGCCCCAAATGTGACAATTTTGCTTGTTTACATACCCGCCAAGATCAATGAACTTCATCTGAAAAGATGATTTCTTTTGCAAAATCGGCGTTGCGTTGTTCAAGCGTAAACACAACCACATTCGTTCAGCAGAAAGATAAAACGAATTATCTGTCAAATCAAACATGAGCGAAATAAGCACTTATTAAAAAAAAAACGTTAAATTGCGAACCCGTTAGAAGTTATTTTTTTACAAACATATCACCTAGAAACACTCTACCCAACATAAATTAGCAGCATTTAGACATATGATGCACAGACTTACGATAAACCTACTTACTCCAGATAAGTGTAACAAAAAACCCGACACAATTTACACCATAGCTAAAGGTAATGGCTACAAACCCACTACTAACGACAAACTACTATTACAATACAACACTAAAAACAGGAATAAAGAAAACAAAGAGCTAATTTATGCAATAAGACGACAAAATTTTACTTACACAGGACCAAAAAAATTTAGATTAACTAACCTTTCTCACAAAAAAAGTTTACTCGCAGCACTACAAACTCTGAGAAATTTTCTCAGGACATCGATAGAAACAATTGACAAATTTAGTTTCAGCGGAGTATACAGACTTAATGGTACCCGTAAACATCCTTATGTAGGACAAACTGGACAAACTAAGCACGAAATTTACAGAACACACGCTCATACCAACGAAAAAGAGAGCGTTACACTTTAACACTCACGGACACATACCAAAGGAAATAGATGAATGCATGACATTGCTACATTCTAGTAAAAAGGACGAATAGTAAGCATTATTAAAAACATGGAAACCTAGAAAACAAAAACTTTTAAAATTGAGATTATGAACGAACAGGTAGACATGACATTAGACACAATTTTCTCAACACTAATACTAAACACATCCTCATACAGATGCACTTACCTGGATAATAATAAAAGATGGAAATATAAAAATATTAGCTCCGCATAAAGTGGCGGGCATTCCACCTACATGAGACGATACGATCTTAATGAAAGAACTACCTTTACCCGAACACTGACTCACCAGTACATTTTGGACCACGGCTTGAGAATGATGTCATCGCAACGAAAGCTCTGGCCGGTCATGCCCAACAAACAAGAAAGGAATGATAAGAGGCAAAAACGTCTTTTTTTGAGAAAAGAGGTTTTTAGTACAAAAAAAGTCCATTTTAGGGAAATGATATTTTTTTACAAAAAGTACTTTTTCGTTAAAAGTTATAAGATTTGTATTTTTAAATTATCTTCTAACTTTTTCTCACTGACAAAGTTCTTTTTTTTAAATAATTTACTTTTTATTTATTTATTTATTTAACTTCGTCTTTAGATTCAATATCCTTACAGACTATTACAATATATAATACACTTTTAAAATATTAATTATTCAAAAAGAAGACAATATTTTACTTAACAGTATGTATGTTCTTATAATAATCAATAAATCTATAATATTTATTAAATTCAGAAAAAGTCCTTAATAACGAATCCCAGTTAGCATAGTTCGCGGGTTAAAATTACGTGTAGGACGTGATGGGATATTAAAATATGTATTACTTATTAAAAATTGAAAGGACACATTTTCCTTAATAAGATTAAGGAAGAAACTAACATTCAACATTGTTCTACGAAGTTAATTTAAAGCAAACCTATTGTTATAAGAAAGGTAGATTTTGCATATTCCAGTTCAGGCCACGAAGGTAAAAGAGTAAAAATTGTCTCTGAACACATTCAACAGTACTTACATGGACATTGTATGTTGGGTCCCAAATTATAAAGCCATATTCCAGAATAGGTCTAACTAAACATGTGTACAATTGCTTTGTTATATAAGGGTCAGTAAATTCCTTAGCCCAGCGTTTTATAAATCCCAAGACAGATCGGGCTTTATTTACCGTAAATAATATATGACGTATAGAATTCAGTTTAGGATCAAGTAAGACACCCAGATCAGAAATTACTTCTACTTTGTTCAATATTCCATCGTTCAAGACATATTCAACATTAAAATGTGTTCTACGAAAGAAAAACATAGTGCTGCACTTTCTATAATTCAGATGCATAAGATTAAATTTGCACTAGGAACTAATCGCCTTTTAATCTTGTTCCAAGAAGTTATGATCAGGATAATAATTATAAGTTTAAAAAATTTTTACACCATCAGAAAATCTAAAAGATAATTAAAACCCTTAATAAAAGGTACTATTTTAATAATACTATTTTAATGCTAATATTTCAGAAAACGGTGCTTGCCGCTAAAAAAGTAATTTTTGTTTAAAGTCCTTTTTATTGAAAAAAATCCTTTTATTAAATCCTTTTATTAAAATCTTTTTATTTTATTATTTAAGCGCTAGGTCTTGTTTTATAAAAAATTTTTAATATTTATTTTTTATATTATTTTTCAATATTTCGCCAAACCATTGGTTGGCATCTTTAGAAAAACAAAAAGTTTGTAAACAATATGTTAAATTAGTCAAATTATTAATTAATTAATCCAATTATTGTATAATTATGTATAAAAACTTCTTTTTTGGAAGAATATATTTAAACGGCAATCCTTTTTTGAAAATAGTTCTGTTTTTATAAAGATTGTTTCGCCTGAAAAAGTATTTTTTGCTTGCAAAAAGTACTTTCTAAGAAAAAGTATATTTTGAAGTACCTTTTGCCAAAAAGATGCGTTTTTCGCCTAATACATTTTTTCATACTAACACAAATTAAATTTTGTGAGAAAATCGTTATTTTACCCAGATTTAAATTTTAAAAATTTAAATTTTAAAAATAAATTTTAAAAATTAAAATTTAAAAAAGAAAATTCTCCGCAGTATAGCGGAGAAAGTCGTTATTTTACCCAGATTTAAATTTTAAAAATTAAAATTTAAATTTTAAAAATAAATTTTAAAAATTAAAATTTGAAAAAGAAAATTCTCCGCAGTATAGCTTTTTACTTTTAACACAATTTTTATCCTTGTAGATAGAACCAATTCTTTGCCCAAGCTTGTTATTTTGTGAAAACTTCAATTGAGATTCAAAAATTATCTGTCTTGTATAAGGAAATGAAAAATTTTTATTAAAAATGTAGGTTTTCTCACAAAAGGGAATTTGTTAGCCGCTTTTCAAATGCTTCTTAGAAAAATTCGTATTTCACTTTGTGTCAAAAGATGCTTGTGGTCTCTATAAACGACCACGGCAATTTTAATTTTAGCTAAAACAAATAAAATTGTTACTAATCTTTTTTGGTTCTTTTCATATTATTTTTTCTTTTCCTTTTTTTTTGTTTTTTTTTTTTTTTGTAACATTGTTATCCTTTTAATGGATTTATTTCCAATTAGTTTCACTGATAACACATACAATCCTATTGTAACCCCATTTCTGTTAATAATGCCAAATCATAGTCTATTGTACGCTAGAAAAGGCAAATTGGTTTTGCTCTTCTATTACTTGGCAAAAGAAGGAAGAGGAAAGGATATACTAGCCACCAGAGATTTATAAATTGATGACCCAGTAACTTGATTTTTTCGTAAGTTTTTCGTAATGATGTGATGTTAATTTGTATTTTTCATATCCCCGAAAAGCACTAAAATAAGAAGAACATTTTTATGCGATTATAATGATGGAAATGTAAACGGTACGGATGAGTTCGGGGGGCCATTCAGTGATTTTATTCAGTTTATTTTAGATTTTTTTTTGTCTTCAAATTTTCGCTGATTCATATGTGTTCATTAGGAACAGCTTACAACGCATCACATACAATTTTGCTTGTATAAATAAATATTGTAAAAAAAAACAAAAATAATAATAAACAGGCATGAATTAAAACAGTATTAAAAAGGGGGGAAATCGCTAGAAAAAAAATGATAATTTAGGAGGATTGTATGAGAAATTCTTGTCTATTTATATATTAAGAGTTCAATAATTTTGCAAAAATATAAATAAAAATAATTCCAAAATAAATTTGCCGATTGGTTTTTGCAAACAGTGTTGCCAAGCCAACATTTTTAAAACTAACAGCTGACCTCATATATATAAACGATATAGGAATATCCATTTAACTTGAGCAATTAAAATTCAAGGCAATAGAAGAAATTCTGTAATGCTGTTCGTTAAACTACAACCGGTTCTAATGTTAATATCCAAGTGGCTTTTAACATTGTCAGAGGAAGTCCAGTAAAAAAGCAGAAAAAACAACTAAAAACATGCCTGAAAGGGTGCGCTTGGAAAGCACATTCTCCGGGAACACCATACAATAAAAAACTCTCTCAATAAATTAAAGTGTGCTCTTTTTATTTTTAAAAATCGAACTTTAATAAAAATCCGATATTTTTAAAAAATCCAGGCAAGAATTATTTAAAATTAAAATTAATGAACTTAGTAATAACTGCAAGGGAAGTTTACCATCGCTACAATGGAATAATTCTAACCAAATTTCCAAAATTAACCAAAGACTTGACCAAAATAACGGATTCAGTGCTATAATTGCCACCACTCTTCTGAGCTTGGCCTAATACTGAATAACATTTCTAATTTTGGTTGTAGTATGTTTCTTATTTACGAGTGTTTGTTACAGCTGTAACCGAAAGTCTACAACTGTATCCAAGAATTTCAACTCTTAATAACTGGGCATTCTGGAAGTTTGTAGAAAGATGTCGGATTATTAGCCTGCAGAGTTACAGATATATAACAATACAAAAATTAGCTTGCTACTGACAAAAAGTTAATAAATTAACTGAGAATGGCAGTTCGGTACGGAATTGAGATGGGTGGCATCATTGGCTCATTTTAATTTTTTCAAAAACGTTTCATTTTAGTCAACGTTTCATTTTAGTTTCATAAATGGAAACTATGAACTTGTGTATCGATTTCGGCTGGGTGTGACACCACCCACTAGGCATTCCCCCTGGGGGCACATTGTTATGTTTTGACAGAATCTGACCATCACTACATATGTCAACAGGGGTAAAATGGAATATTTCCACAGGAATCAGTAAAGCCGCAGAGTTCAGTTATTTGTCTTTTTAGCCTTTTAGTTGTTCTCTGACTGATTATTCAGGTTGGCCCTTCGGGAGTATCGTGGTGGTTGTGGCTTCGAGGCCGTCATTTGAGTTGTGTGGATTGGATCATTCACAATGAACACAATGAATGGTCCAGGTCCAATAAGCATGATTGCGGTTTTAATAAGTTTCATGCGTTCTGGACTAGGAGTTGGATAGTCTCCAACTCTTCAGGAAGGAGTGGGGCGTTGGCCTGCTTCGAGCTCTTGAAGTTGCAACTAGGAGCGACTGAAGGATAAACGTTTCTGAAGGCCTTTTAGGGCGAGGATGACGCTACATTTCATCCACAGTGGTATGACCCATCGTCTGGTTATGGCTTAAGCAGCTAGGTACAGACGTAAATCTTATCACGCGCCACCCATTAGGCACATCGTCTTCTGGGGGTACGTAGTTTAGATGGATTTCTTCCCCATCGAAATATGTGTTTTTGGGTGTAAAAGAAGGTACCAGTTGCCTGGGCTAGCAGGAGCCTCAAACTGGAATAAACATAGGACTCTCGAAGTCCAACCAGTGACTTTATAGACACATACTCGGACACACGGAAACTAGTTGCCCATAGAGTTACGACCCTGTTCTGGTTATTGTTGAGGCCCCTCGGGGAGTAACGTGGTATCTGTCGGCTTATTCAATTGCTTCTAAATTGCTTCCGAAGAGATGGCATGTTTAACATCATTAAAAAGTGTTCTATAGTCCACATCTCTTCAGTACGAAGTGTGGGCACCGGTTTTCTACCGTACTCTCGAAAATTGCTACTTACACCCAGTGGTAAGACCAGATTAGGGCCGAACGGCCAGGCCAGGTTGAAGTTAACTTTATTACATCATACCACAGTACACAGCTTAAAAATGGATCTTTTGCGCCTTAAGTTATCATGTATAAGTTACTTTGTTCTGGGAGCTTCTATTGCACCGCTTTAGTCTTCTTCTATAAGTTACCCACATTCCTAACAAAAATATAGGCCAAGGACTTCCCAAATGACTGAGAGCGAAGTGGAGCCACGCACCTCAGTTAATTAAAAGAAATCGTTTTCCATTAATAGTCAAGTCTCTAATAAAGTTTTAGCTTACAATTAAGCTTAACTGATTTTAAGTTTAGAAAAGGTACTTTTGGTTCACCCGTTATATGGCATTATCATACAAATTTAATAAATTAATTTGACTTTTTAGGTGCTTCATTAAAGTACTTTCCTTTTAAAAGCGTTAATTGTAGAAAAAAATTAGGTTGCGGTATAGTTACAGGAATCATTATATGTTCTCTGTAACAATATATTATTGGATTAAAAAAAATTTAGTTCCCATTAACACTGCTATAAGCTACAATAAATACCAGTCTATACATAATTAACCTTTCCAATTAAAGATTTTTCCCAGATCTTTAAAATCATTTTAATGCTTTGTTTTGTTTTACTTTGCTACCCGCTCCTCGTATATTAATGTAATTGGTAACTCAATAAGTAAATGAAGATTTTTACTGGTTGTTAATGTTTTCGTAACAAACATGATTTGTTGGGTGGGCTTATGGGCGAAAAATTAAAAGGATGTTACCAAAATAATACAGGCATGAGAAAACAAAAAACACCAGCTTAACGAATTGCTGCGCGTGTATGACCAACCCAGGCTATTCTTACCATACAAACGTTCGTTTAGCCATCGATTTATTCATTCACTCAACCGTACAATCAAATGCAGTTCCTGGCATCGTTTTCATTTTTTTCTCGTCTTTTTAATTTGAAAAATGAAACTACAATACAATATTTTGTGTATTATTTTTATTTTTTCTTCTATTTTTGTTTAGTCATCTTTATAGGATTTTGTGATATTTATCGCTGGCTTTAAGTTTTTATTTGCTTTCTATTTATTATTGCTTCAGTTGAGTTTTTCCTCTTCACTCTTCTAACCATCATTTGTAAAAATCTTTGGGTAATTTTCTTGTTTTATTTTGAAATCTATAAATTTTTGGTTACAATTATTGTATTGTCCCTTATTTCGGATTGTGTCCTTGTTATTATTGTTATAACAGATATCTGTTGTTGATTATGTTGTTAATAAAAATATAAAACAGTTTTCTTTTCAAATATTTGATTTAAGAAAAAAAAAAAGGTTTTAAATGAAAGTTGCTTTCTTTTATGTAAAATTTTTTAGTTGTGTCATTATTATTGCTATTTTCGTATTACGACAACTTTAGTAATGTCCTGATCAAAATGACGATAATTGTTGGAATAAAAATTACATAAATTGAAAATGTTGACAATAAAAATTGATTCTTATTTAAAGATGTCAAAGATGAGAAAATGCAGGTACAAGTTTTTATTTTGCATAACCAATTGTTTTTTAGTTTCCAAATTTTAACAGAACCGCATGGGAAAATAGGTTTGATAAATGCCCAATTATAGTCGACACTCTCTCCTTGGATAAAAAAAACCAAATAGTATGTCAACACTTGCAAGATAAATATTTCATAACAATGTTAACTGATACAGATTTAATTAATATTCTTGTAGTGGCTGTATGCTAAGCACAGACTGTGAACTTACTATACTATATTGGGATTCTGTTTTAAAATTTTAAAGAACTCAAAGGCGCCAAAATGAAATTATAGGGCATCTAAATCATATATAAAATATTCGAGCCTCGAAAAAATCCTTAAGGTGCCTCTGAAGAATTTTATCTACTAGCAATATTAAATGATCTATTCTATTCCCACCACCTAAGTGAAACATATAATTTCCAAAAACCCTGTAGTTGTTCTTTGTAAAAGAGGTCTGCCATCATTAACTGTTTTATTATTATACAGGGTATCTGCTGGGACATCCTGTTTGTTTATAATTTTTAATTAAATGAAAGAGAATCGATGTTATATTGATAATGTTTTATTTAATGTCGGCATTTATATATGGAGTACAATATCAGAGGAATGTTCGCCTCTCTTAGCTTCACAAATGCGAACCCTTTTCAGCACATGTTTCATTACATTCTCACACATTTCACGCGGTATTTCATTAATTTCATCACGAATATTATTTTTGAGTTGCTTAAGCTTTTCTGGTTTGTTTGCATAAACTTTGTTTTTCAGTAATCCCCACAAAAAGAAATCCCGAGAAGTCAAACCAGGGAACCGAGGAGACCAATCAACATCACCATTTCTTAAAATAACTTGTTTCGGAAAGAGGTCTTGCAAGAATTCCACTGTAATTCTGGCTGTATGCGATGTGCCACCGTCTTGCTGATACCGCATGGTAATCAAGCCAAAAGAATGAAGTTGGGGTGTTCAAAAGTTTTTAATCATATCACGATATCGCTCTCCATACACCGTTTTCATTTTCGAAGAAGTAAGGTCAAATGATACCTCTTGTACAATTTGCACACCACACTGACACTTTTAATGAATGCAAAGGTGACTGTTGAATAATTTGAGGATTTCACATTCCCCAAAAGCGACTATTTTGTTTATTCACATACGCATTCAAATAAAAATGTGTCTCGTCACTCATTGTAATTTTTTCATCAAAATCAGGGTTATCATGGGCGAGCTGTAACGTCTTATTGGGCTAAATGGTCTTGTAGAAGAAGCTCTGGTGTCAACTGAATCTTATATGGAAACAAATGTAAATGCTTGTTCAAAATTGTGGCCAAGCTTATGATCACGGCGTCGAATTGGGGTTGATGGATTAGTTTGAACCAGAGTAGCGAACTGTTCATGCCTGTGTGAATATGTACATTTCATTTTTTAGCCGCTTCTTCTCATACATGTGTGAGAGACTAAAAAATATTTTGTGTTTTCTCATTTGTAAATGCGATGATTTATTTTTTTCTTTCTATTCATAAGTGAAAAAATGAGAAACACAAAAGTGTTCATTTTTGAATATTTAAAATTTTGATAATTTTTGAGAAATGAAAAGATCGTAAAAATATGTGCGTTAAGCATTCGCGTACATAAACGCACATATTTGGTAATGTGTAATTGTCGGCGTATGTAGAAAAAAAATGTTTTTTTTTAATTTCTTTTAGAATATATTGCAAAATTGTATTTTGAGTCAATATGTACCCATGTGTTCTTACTACATTTTACGGTAAACTGCGATTGTAGGTAGACAATTTTTTCACGTTCATTTATGAGAAATTTTATAAAATTTTAACGTTCATAAATGAACATATAAATTTATGAAAAAGAACATTAGTGAGAAGAAGCTAATTTATCATTCATTACATATAAATAAGACTAATAATTCTTGTTGTTCGCATTCATGTATGAACATAAGCAGAACATTTTTTGTTGTTCGTTTATGAGCCTGAAAAATAAATATAAAATTTTAGATTTCTCATTTATGAAAAATATCATGAATGTTGATTTTTGAAGATTCATAAATGAAAAATTCTGAACCCTGATTTGAACACATTCTTGGGCAGCAGTAAAGTTTTCAGCCGTTCTTGCAGTATGTTGTGGTCCATTTTTGGGCCTATAATCTACAGACTTTCTTTCTTCGACATCATTCACTGCACGATATATAGTGCGTTTCGTTAACATAGTCATAATAATCGATGATTGGTTTTGATAAAAACGATTAAAACACGTTGGTTTATCGAATATTTTTCCATAATAAATTTGCATAAGTCTACTCCACAACTGCCAAATATCAACTATTTAGACTAATGTTTACCAAAATGGCGGCAAAACATATTAACGGGTCCGCAATCTAACGTTTTTTTTTTCAACTAGTGCTTATTTCGTGTATGGCAACACTTAGCTCATGTTTGATTTGACAGATAATTAGTTTTATCCTTTCGCTGAATGAATATGGTTGTGCATGCGCTTCCCTAAGTGGGCCTGCGATCAACTTACAGAAGATGCCGATTTTGCAAAAAAAAAATTATCTTTTCAGATGAAGCTCATTGATCTTGGCGGGTATGTAAACAAACAAAATTGTCGCACTTGGGGCATAGAAAACCCGCACGCACACATTGAAAAGCCGACGCATCTAAAACGAGTCACTGTTTGGTGCGGATTTTTGTCCAGAGGCATAATTAGGCCATTTTTCAGGAGTGGCCGTTACAGTCAATAACGATCGTTATCGGCCCATGTTGAACGAATTTTTATTCACAAAAATTGAAGAGAAGGATATTGGCAACATTTGGTTTCAATAGGACGGCGCTACGTGCTACACAGCCGAAGTTGTGTAGTTTTGTTTATAGCATTTAAAACAAAAAAAAAGTTATTTGGCGGATCCTATAGTATATTTTCCCGACGGACATCCTGTACATTGTAACTTTTTAAACAACCTGAACAAGATGTCCAAAATTGTCCAGTTTACTGGAGCAAGGAGGTATTTGTTTGCACTACTGAAAGCTGAACAATTATTATTTAAGATTATTATAGCATAACTATGGCGTCATCGCTATAAAGAATATTAACTGTGTTTCTTGCTTTCTTTTTCTTTTCACAATAACGAATTTGATACAGGTTTACAAATCAGGTATTTTTTATTAAGGCAGCTATACAATTTAACACGTTTTACAAATAAAATATATTAATGGCAAAATCTTTGAAAAGAAGCAAAATATTTTAAACGCAAAAAGTTTTTCTGTTCAATGTTCAAATATTAAAGTGACTCTAAATAAGTTAACAAGAAAAGTTTTGCCAATAATTTAGGGCATTTTTTAGATAAAGAAAATTATTTTTCTAAAATCTTTTTTAATAAAGGTAAGAATAAACGAGGGTTGGTTATAAATTTCAAAATTATACGCAATTGAAATATAACATATAAACCAGAAGGAGCACTTAAATTTGTGCAGTTTTTATGCTAATAATTTTTAATGTCAGTCTAACAACTTTAATTATAATTGTAGGTAATGTAAAGTTTTCTTTTTTTAGGGAAACAACAACAAAAACAAAAACCATTTCAATAAATTTTACACAAAATAAAATATTCTCCTTTACTGCAGAAGCTGTCTAAAATTATCCTTCTCACTTTTTATTAGCCACCATCGCTTTTGTATTACACCCAAGTGCTGGTAGATGTTCTGAATACTTTACTACTGTAAAACAAGATATTTTACATTAAAACTAGCAAAAATATTAAACAAGTTTAATTGTTGTTGCTATTGCTGTTATGTTGTTTAACAAAAATTAATTTGCTTATAATTTTAACGCTTCGTTTAACCTTGTTTTTATGTTAAAAGTGTGATTCTTACAGCCAGTGTGTTTGTATGGATTTAAAAACTTGCAACTGTTGTTGTTTTTGTTGTGGCTGGCAAAGTAAAAAGAGGTAAAATTTTTTGCATTTTCTAGATTTTCTAACGGTTATGCTAATGAAATTATGCAACAATGTGAATTAAAATTAAATAAAAAAAATGTTTAATTTTATGTTTTTAACAAAGTTGTCACTACTTTTAAATGTTATGTTTTTAAAATATTATCCTACGCTAAATATGAATATATTTAATCGTAGATATTAATAAACTAGTGCACAAAAGTCTTATTCAGCAAGCTGCATTTTAAGAAATTAAGATTATTGATTATTCAGTTAGCAAAATTTTTACAAAAATTCCAGATTAGCCACAATAGCACTAATTGATTAGTTCAAGAACTGAATATTATTGTTTAGCTGGCTGAATTTCAAAATTTAATTTAGTCATGGTTAAAATATGAATGCTGTAAAGTCTGGCACATTACATTCGCTCTTAGGATCCAAGTTCCAAAAAAAAGGATTGGCTTGTTAAACGACAAAAATTAAATACTACAAATAGAAAACCTAACTAGTTGGCTTCAGATCTCAATTAAATTAGGAAAATAAACTGAAAGTTTATACAACTCTTGGGATTAAGGCATGCTACTTTTGGAAACAACAAGTGTGTGAAATATAAAAGGGACCATTTAACAAATTTTTTGTTGAATATCCTTAATATATTTCCAATAAAACCTTACTTAAGGATCTACATATACAAACTATTCAATGCAATTATTTTATACAGAAAAAAATATTATATTATTGGGCGATACCAATGAAAAGAGAAGACTTGAAAGACTCCATATAGCGAAAAAACAGAAAGACTTGATCCTACAATATTTATAGTGTTACAAATATGTTTAGTTTAAGTCTTTTTAATTATATTTAACAAGTATATTTTCAATATTTCGCTTCTTCAAAAAATTAATTTTTATAAAAACAAAAATTTCAAAAAAAATTTTGAAAACAATAAACGAAAACATATAAAAAGCGAAAGAAAAGCGATATATTGAAAATATACGTTTTAAATATAATTAAATAGACCCTTATAAAGATTAATACTTATTTATTTAAGAAAAAAAAGGTCAAATAAAAATAATAATCAAAATAATTATCGGTAAAATAAGTAAACGAAATGACCTATTGTGTCTTTTACAAACTGCATAGTTTTTAATTACTTTTATATATACAAAACAACATGCTTATTATATATTCCAGGAAAAAAAGTTAAACAACAGAAAACCAAAACAACTAACACAGAACATGAACAAAAAACACACAGACAAACAAGCGCCTACACGGAATAATGATAAAAATAACAATACTCTAATATCATGATGTTAAAATACAATATTCGTGTAGATGCGAGAATTGCCTAAAACAGATAGATATATAAGCACCTTCTGCTGGGCAATAATGTGAGCTGAAGTGGAAAGATCGTTGAGTACAAGTATAAAAATACTAAAGCATCTTTTAGGCGTTACAATGTGTTATTAGTTTGCAATAAAAGAAATGAATACAAAAAAACGTTTCACAAAGGAATAAATGTAACAATAATAATGATAAAATAGAAATGTCTTTATAGCTTTATATTGAGGAAATTAGGCGATATTCCAGGAGCCATTTGGGATAAAAGCTTACAAAAAAATTGTAAGACTGGCTGCGAACGATATCAGGATTTAATAGAACTGTACAATGTGGCATAGAGCATGAATACCACAAGATTTTTTCTAGTTGCAAACTTTCTTGCTTCATTGTAATATCGGGTTCTTTAACAAGATGTTTGTTTTTAAATTGTGGCAACATCAATAATATGATAAGATTGGACATTTGGTTTTTTGATGTATTCCTTGAAGATGCATTGGTATTTGTCACAATGAATTCAATTTCGCACGAAAATCGCATTAAAATAATCAAAATTCACTATGCAAATGGGTGATTTTGTTAAAGTTACGTTTCGTAAAATTCTTAATATTTTCGAACGTAATAGTCCTTCTGAGACCGCTATTAAGAATGTGGATGTTAAATTTTAGTCGACAGGCTCGATACAGAATGTGCAAAAAGCAACGCGTGTTTGACCGACACCTTTGTCAATTCCAGATGGCGAATTTTACTTAAGGATTTCACTATGGGCCGTTTTTTTCGATGTAGCTGGAAATGCGGTAACGATCACACTACTGACGATGTGTATATCAATGACATCTTGCACCTGTCACACAGCCAATGAAACGATCAATTCATGAGAATCAACAGTTAAGTGGGCAGCCAGATCGTTTGATCTGACACCACTGGATTATTTTCTGTGGGGCTATGTTAAGGACAGATTCTATATGGAGCCATTTGAATGGGTTCACACATCCAAAATGGCGAAAGATGATGAAAGAATCAATGTCTGTCAGTGTGGTTATGGTATATATTTGCCAGTAATCATATTTCATTCATTATTGCCGAATTTTAACTTCGTAATACAACAAAATTTTGAATCATCTTAATCCAAATATTTTGTTTTAGAAAACAAACTTCTTGTTGAAAAATGAAATTAAGCATGTGTACCGGCTATTCAGTGAAGGCCTTTTGCCATTTGTGCTGTTCCCTGATTATTATACATACATTGCTTAAATCTATATTTTATATTCTGAATGCAAAATTTTTGTAACCGCTCAATAATAATTTGAATAATTCTCGATAAGTTTAAACCTGCTCTGTTCTGCCTAAAAGGTTAGTTACCCTCAACTACCGTTGTTTTAGCATCCAGCCAGATTTGTCATCTTCTTGCTGTAGTGTCAGAATGTGAATTAGTGACTTTAATACACAAAAATATATTTTAAAATCGCCTAAAGCTATTTTATCAAGAAGAAGAAATATATGCCTCAAAGAAGAAGAAATGACAGACAAAATGCTGTGAAAGTAGATTTAATAAAATGTCACTGCTATTATCGCTAGCGAAGGCAAATTTAAATCTGTCGTATTTACTTTTGGTTGCTAATGAAGTTGTAACTCTTAAGAAATTTGATCTATTTTCGTTTACATTTCATAGAGGGAAGAAGATAAGGATTTTGTTAACTTTAGAAAATTGTTCTGCTACACAACTTCAGAATGTTTAATTTACATTTTAAAGACAACTTTTGCTGTTGTTGTTTTTGGTTTTTCTTTTTTTTTTTGGAAACAATTTTCTTAGTGAGGGAGAGAGCGTATGTTTTCTTGGTGTTCAGCACATGCTGCATATTGTCTTGTTTATTTAGAAACATGTTGTCGTTGTTTATTATGGCCATGGTTGTTGCCTTAACATAGTGACAATTTGTTTTTAACAAGTTATTTGTAAAGTAAACGGAAGAGCATATATACGCTTTATAATTTTGCCTTAAAAATTTTTGTTTTCTCACAATTTTGGCTGTCTGTTTGCTTAACTTTGTTTATTTGCTGAAAATATGAAAGAATATTACTTTTGAAGAAAAATAAATATTTCCTTAAATATGAACTTCATAGATATAATTGTTATAAAAATTAATTCAGCCGCAGTTATTGAAGTGAATTTATACTTCAATCGTTTAGTTTAACTAATCTTAAGTTGAGATATTTGTTTTAAACTAAATTTACAGAAAGTTTCTTAGTTCGGCCGAAGTTCCAAACTAGCAGTCATATTTCGCTCTTTAAGCTTTTTAAGAATCTAAGTTTGAATATTTGTACCGAATAATTCCTGCATTAATTAACTATCTCCTCGTTATTGTCAAGAGAATCTCTTATCCATTACAAGGTACTTTGAAGTGACTTTAGAGGTGGTTCAAGCTGGTAGAATAGAAGAATTGTAAGTTTAGTTTAGTTATTTAACACACAAGTTCCACAAAGTGATTTTACTTGCAGATCGCCACCAGTTCTGACTTTAATAGTTCTGATAACACTGATGGTGTATATTACATGGGAGGAGGTAAATTCCTTATGCCGTTATTTATTTTTTATCGCGTGAGCAGTATTCTGAAGGACTTTACTATTGACTAGCTAATGAATGAGGCTCTTCGATCACTTGAGCTCTATTTCCTTAAATAAAATTTTAGTTTATACCGTCTTCTCTTCCACTTTAAGGCAGAAAAATAATGCTTTTTTTGATAATCGCGAAGACTGCAATAATAAGAAAAGTGTCGACGAGGTAAGCTTAAAGTTAATTTTTCTTAATGCGTCTAAAGATAATGCACTTAGAACTGTTATTAGATTAGATGTTTGTTACATCTATTTTCAAGTCTTTATTAAATTTAGCTGATGGTTTAAGTATTTAGTTGAAATTTTCTAGTGACTGTACGGCCGCCGGTTTTAATTAATGATTTTAATTATGTAGTTTAATAGTCTCAGACTTATCAAAAGTGGTTAATTATTGAATAACAATTATGATGTTTATGACACGTTTCACGTTAGCGCCTGGCCTTTTGGCCTTAACGTGACAGTTGTCTTACCACTGGGTGTAGGGAAAACGTCCACCCGTTCACTAAAAAGCACACACGTCTTAATGGCAATATTAGGCTGCATAGTAGCAGGGCCGTTCCCTCAATCTTTGCTGAAGACTTGGAGGCTATCCAATTCCTTTTCCTCTTGCATGCGCAAGCTTAAACATTGGATGTTAAACCTGAGTTAATATTTATTCGGAAGTTTTTAAAAGCAAGCGATATAAACTAGCAGCCACCATATAATTCCACTAGGAACCTCACCAGTAATCAGAAAAATGCCGTAGGTTGACCTGCGGGCAACTGGTTTCCACGGCACATATGTGTGTGTGTATAAGATCATTGGTCGAACTTCGAGAGTGCTATGTCTCCTTCAGTTTGAGGCTCCTGCTAGCCCAGCCGACTGGTGCAGCCTTTTACCCCAAAATGCACATAACAAGATGAGAGATCAATTAAAACTTTCTGCCCGCGAGGGGGAATAATTGTGATATGCATGGTTAAAAAAACCGCAAATGTGAGTTATATACATACGCGAAGAATTCTCACCACGTAATCTATTATATACTTAAAATAATAGCTTGCAATGCCCCGTATATCTGTAACAACAAAAAGGTAATGTTGTTCTTGTTGCTGGCTGGATGTGTAATAAAATAAAGTTGAATAAAAATTACTTCCACCGTTAGCAATATGGAGTGAATTAACAAAGGAAAAAGAGAACATGCTAACACATCCTGGATAGGGTTGTATCTGGTTGCTTTAAAACAAAAGATCATGAAGTTCGTGAGTCCAAGCCTCAACACAATTATATGAAAAAACAAAGTGCAAACCGGGGCTTATAGATTAGAGAATTCAAAAATATTATAGTGTATGTAAGCCCATTCGATAAATGGATTGAATCGTCTTTGTACTAAAAGAAGAGTAGTAATCACAGTAGCTACATTGTAAAGGATGTGTGCTTGCTGTAGAACTGATATTTTGCGAAGTTCATTGGTTTAAACTCTCACTAGTGAAATAAATTAAGAAAGAAACAAAGTGCTTAAAAGATAGCAAATGCAAAGAAAATAACAGCATAACAAATTTTAGGGCTTGGAAATTTAATACAATTATTTTGTATAACCGAGGCAAAAAAATTGTTGAAGACGCCTGATGTAATACAACATCAGAAGATGATGATGGTCAAGCCACCTTTGTAAAAAAAGAAAAAATTTAAGAAGTAACAACAACATGAGAACAGAGAACAACTTAATAGTCATGGTTAAGTTGTTTAAAAGGGGAGGTGGCTGGCTTGAAAACCGCAAGTGGTTGTGAGTTTAAAGCGTATGCGATAGCTTAGATGCTATTTTATTTAGTGTTGTCCAATTTAGATGCTCATGTTTGCATGACTGTATAAATAAAATATCGAGCAGTGTATGAGTCACTAAAGTGTAATGCAGTAGTGTTGCATAGAAGGCTGTGCCTGGTAAGTAATTGATCATAGATCAATTGTAGCTAGAATAACAAAGTATGGAATAAAGAATATAAAACACTGATTACACAAAAACTGTGTCACAATAACACTTAATTAAATGGACAAACCCTATGGATGACTAAAAGAAAAATGTGACAATATGTGATAATTTTAATTTATAATGTTGTTATACTGGGGACACACTTTGTATAAATCTCAAAGCTTAACCTGTTACTGTTTAGAAATTGGACCTGCATTGGCACGCCAAGGTTTTATTTTGTATGAATTACCCTTTTAATTAATCGTTTTTAAACAAATCATTATTATACTTTGTAAATTCCTACTCTGTAAACTTCACTTCTTTGTTCCTTTTACTTTTTACTTCAATTTATTATCTGTTAGCGGGGTGATCATCGTAGTATACTTGCTGGAGACTGATGCATTGCAGCTTTATTATGGATCGATTTTAGTTTTTTATATAGCGGTTTAGTGTCTTTTCTAAACCCTTGATTCCTTTTCGGATTTTTAAGGAGATTTTCATGAGATTAGTTTTTAATAGTCTATTAATTCAATCCCGGGGGGTACTATACAGTTATGTATAATAACATTTATATTATTGTTACGGATGTGTCTTGCTTAAGTTTTAAAAGAAAATAATTAAGAAGTAAACTAAACAACTGGCTACACAGTAAGTAATTAGCATACATTTACTTACTGTGTAGCTTGCTGAGAAATCTTGTGCATACAAGACAACAGCAACTATCTTAAAACAAATTTAAGGAGGAAACTTCATCAGCATAAAAACAAAAATACACACAGACTAACAGGGGCCTATATATTGATAAATAACATAACAACAACAAAATGTGATCAAAGGAAGTAGAAAATTCTTAATTTTTCTAGACCTCTAGTGGACAAATATAAAAGACAGCGTCTAAGTGGATAGTTAATTAGTTGAAAAATAAACTGTGTGAAGTAAAGACGTGCATCTTAAATAAATTGTTCTGTAGTGTTAACTTTGTGTGTAGTTAAAGTAAATAAATTTGTAAATAATTTAAAAACTTTAAAATTTGGTGTTATTTATTAAAAAATAAAGAACTCACAACAAAACGGTTATAAAAGGTATAAATATAATATTATTAATACCTCTAACTAGAGCGTACCTTGAGTGTATATACTGTGACACGAAAGGTGGTGAACTATACTTGATCAGATTGAAGTCAGGGGAAAACCCAATGGGAGACTGAAACAGTTCTGACGGGTAAGACGTATTAGAATTATATATAGAAGCGAAAGATTCATCGAACAATCTAGTAGCTGGTTCCCTCTAAAGTTTCCCCGAGAATAGGGAGTGCATTTAAAAATTATAATAATAATCTTAGAATTTTACAGAATGTTATTAGAAGCCTTAGGGTCCAAACGACAACCTATGCTCTTATAGGTAAGCAGATCACCTTTCTTGGTGTGAAGATTGTGGTTGTGATATAATGTGTCCAGTTGACCAATTTTGATAAGCAAAAGGGGCGCTGTGGGATGAACTAAACGTAATGCTTTTCGCTGGGAGTTAAAAGTACTTACTTTTGAATTCTGCAATCTTTTTTAAGAAAACCCCCTTTTAATATGTTGCTTTTGGGGGTGGGTTATTTTTTAATAATTTCTTGCTTTTTCTTTGAGTCAAAAATTTTTTTTCACCAAAATAAAACTTTGAGTTTCCAAGTGCGTATTTTCAAACAAAAAATTGTTTTGCCTCTTAATTATGCGTGTGTTAGCACAAAGAAAATCTTGTTTTTAACACAAGTAACACTTGAGCTAAAACTTTCACTTTCATTTGGGGTGTTTAAATTTTTCATTTTTAAAGTTGTTAAAACAAATTCGGGGGAAAGTAAATTTTTATTTTTTAATTCGAAATTAATGTTTTTAAATAATTTTTCATTTAAACGAATTTATCACTGTATTCTTATTAAACCTCGTTTTAGCTTTTAGAAAAAAAGTTAAATTAAACTGTTCTAACTAATTGAACAAACTTTTGTATGAATAACTGCCGTTAATTTGATTTGTAATAAATGAATCCTTTAATCCTCCCCTTTATATGAAATTAGCAGATCTGGATACATGCGAAAACTGATTACAAGAAAATCCATTGGTAAAATTGGTAACAATCTTAAATGCAGCAGGAGAAAAAACTTAATAAAACTTTAGCGATAAAATAAATAAGAATTTTGGTTTTATTTTATATTGACTTGTACTGGCTGTGATAACACAACAATTATAATTGGATTTTTGTGCCGGCTTTTTTTTTCTAACTACAAGATCCTGCAGAAAGGGAAGTCACATAATAAAACAATAAGTATTAAAAGTATATAAAAATAGCGAAAGAACTTTTTTAAACTTAACACAATAATATTGAGAAGTCTTACCTTTATTGGTTAAAGGCAACTAATGAAACGTATGATTTTGGGGGAGGACTTTTGTTTTTTGATTCGCATAGAATTTTTGTTTGTTTGTCTTATTGCGTGTTACAAATAGATTAAAAGTCAGTGATTACCGTTAAGCCATGATTAATATACTCTAGAGTATTTAAAAGAAAATTGGAAAATAACTTTTCTTCTGCTTGGCTCTTATTGCTGTTATCAGCTAAAGCTGTCGCTGGCTTAGTCTCTTTACAACTTAACAAGAAAAATTGTTAATTTGAAATAAAGTGTAGAGGTGGCCAGCAAAACAAAGGCACTCACAAAAAGAAAAGTGAAATGCAATTGTTACTTATTACACAGAACACATATCAACACTCAGTAACCATGTTTCCAACATTATTTATTTTAACTCGTCAAAGTTCTTGAGTTTTTAAATTATTTTGAAAATCCTTTTTTGATTAGTTCTATTTGCTTTTACTTAACTTCCAATTTAAGGGATGTTTAGCTTGATTTATAATTAACTTATTTAACGACATGATGGACTCTTTTTAGTTTGTGAGGGGTAGAAATATTAGCTAATTTAGTATTTCAATATAAGATTTATTTATTTCAAGCTGCGGTCTTTGCCTTCAAACGAAATGAAATTTAAATAAATATTTTAAAATAAAATTTTATTTCTAAAATTTTTTATTTATAGCCAGCGCCAGTAAATGTATATTGTACATTTACGATTATATTGTAAAAAGTACAAGGGTCTACTTTTTATATTCAGAAAAATTGCAAAACCACAATAACATAGAATATCAATTTTGTCTATTGCAAGAAAGTCATAATTCAAAAAATTTTTGTAAGTGAAAATAAAATAAAATTAAATCCTATATCAAAACAGAGAGACCGAGGGTCATCCAAAATAATGTGAAAATTAGATCGAACCTAAATAATGTATTTAAGGGGTTATAGAATAATACGAAGATGAATTTTTTAAATAAACCTGAAATATATTTTCTTCGAAAGTTTACCTTCTGGCAATGTAATTTATATATGACTTCTAGCATCTGATCACAACGTCTGGGTCGTCCAATTTTCGATGACTTTTTCCAACATTTGTAGCCGTATATCGTATGCGTCGAATGTTGTTTTCCAAATGCTGTTCCTCTTTTTGGGCTTATAGGGGTAGACTCTCCACTTCACATATCCCCGCAGAAATTGCCCCTGGGGATTAATTTTTCTGTCTTTATGGATTGCTCAACCATTTAGACATGTGTCAACAGAGGTATAAGGGAGCGCAGTCCCCTGAAAGCTGGCAGGGAGTTAACTGGAAGCCCCACGTTATTTCCACGGGAATCAGTAAGCCCCAGAGTACAGTTATTTGTCTATTTAGCCATTTAGCTGTTCTCTGTTTGATTATAGCGGTAGGCCTTTCGGGAGTATCGTGGTGGTTGTGGCTTTGTGGCCCCCATGAATTTGATTAAGGGGCCACAATAATATAACCTTTACTGAGAACAATGGGCGAATTATCCGGATCCAGTGAGCATGCTTATCATGTGTTCTGCGCCAGGAATTGGTTAGTCTCCAGCTCTTCAGCAAGGAGTGGTAGTTGGCTATCACGCTTCCAAATTTCTGAAATTGCAACTAGAAATAACCTGTTGCTAGAAATTAGTCTTCGGCTTCCTAGGGCGCAGCGCACGCATCGTATCGCCCAAGTGTTATGACCACCGTCGAGTTATGATATACACATGCTAGGTACCGATGTAAATCATATCACGCATCCTCGCGTAAAGTAGTCCACCGTAATTAATTCACGTGATATTGGAGGACAATTTATGGAACTGAAACCTGAAACTATGATTTTATAAAACGTTTTCTTCAATTTTGGCACGAGCTGAGTGACATATTGCGCTGTATGCATGCAATCACAGCTCCTGCACATCATGGTTGATAAATTGATGAAAAAAAATTCCAGCAGCCTATAAAGCACACTAAACAGTAAATTTTTCTGGCTGTAAAGGAGTCTCAATATACACTGATGAAGGCATGGTCACTGGTCGCTGTGCTGTCTTATACTACTAATTTTACCACCAGCCTTATCTGTTCTCTATTCCTTTCCTAAAGAATGTAGCACAGTACTTGACTAAATAGGCATTATTGCCTGAAGTGCTACTTCTCTTTTAAAAAAAATTTATATATAAAATCTGTGTTAAATTGAACGTAAAATAAATTAAAAATCAAAATAAATTAAAATCAAAATGTTCAGCACCGTCTTTTTTTTTATTTGGGTATGATTTTACTTTAAATTTTAAATCGTCCCAAATCGCTCGTTCTATTTGTTGGCCCAAGGGCGTTTAGAGCAGTCACAACACTTTCCCATTGTTTCTTAGAATTAGTAGGAACACCGCCTCTTCGAAATCCACTGACAAGTGATAGATTTTTTCCCAATTCTCCCACTAATTTTTCAAATTGGTTGGCGTTGGTAATTTCAATTTTTTCTATTTTATGTGTATTTTTTAGCTTTTATTTTGCATTTTTAGTTTTTTCAATGTTTTTAGAATTTTGTTTATAACAGCACGACACCAAATTAACAGACGAAACTATCAACGGCAATTTAAGGCAACATCAAATTGTTCTACAGAATACCAAACATGTATTTTCATCGATAAATGGCAATATTGCCAACGACAATATGGATTTAAAACAAAACGACATTGTCTTGTATTGCCGTCGCCATACAGAATATTTCGATGTTTGAAACAGAGCAATGATTTACACATTTTCCAGTGATTTCAAGCGGTAATCTATGCGTGTTGAAATGCCAAACCAAACTAAATATAAATCACTTGGCAACTGAAAAAATAGCTGCCAAGTAAAAAAAGTGATGCCAACTCAAAGTTTTATACGGCTTTAAAACAACCTTTATTTGTGTCAAAACTATATCTATAAGTTAAGTTAAATCATTCATGGCAACGCCCCCTGACTTTTCTTGATTCATAACAATTATCTGTTGTCAAAAGGAAATTGGATAAATAAAATTTTGCAATCTCGAGGCCACCCTTTAAAAACAAATATTATAATTTGATAGTAACGAAAAACTTCATTTTTACGGAGACTATGTAATACATAATCTTTAATATTTGTATTTGCTACTGTAGCGATACGAAAGTACACACTCCTTATAAGTCATAAGTCTTTGACAATAGTGGTTAAAATTACCATCACTTATTCGCTTTATAGTGTAGCACTAAGTAGGTGTGCTAAAACTCTACTAAATATCGTAAGAGAATTAGTATTGATCCCTTTAAAATCTTTTCGTAAATATTTCAAATATGTATCTGTTTACAATTTTCACACTGTTAAATCTCTGTCTGTTTAAATTGATTGAGTTTAAATTGGAAACTTAACAACATATAATTGCTGTTATGCCTATTTAAATAAATAAATAAATACACCACAAAAAATTAATTGTTTGCCATTAACATAAAAGTCATTGTCATCATTAATTTGTATATTAAAGCAAATGATAGGTTTAATGTCTCTCAAAAGTGGAGATTTTTGTTAAACAATGACTGGGGGGCAGCAATGAAGTCACTAAAGTTATTTATTTTTAAAGAAGAGATTTAAAACAGATTTTTTTGAATAAATAAAAAAATTTTAATAAATTTTGTGGATTTTCAGATTGAAATCTGAAATGGAAACTTTGTTTTGTATTTTTCCATGCATTTTAGAGAAGCTGCAAAAGGGCGTTATGAAAAATGTTTTAGTTCCTTTAGAAAAATTTAAGGAGAACAACCAGAAAAAATTGTTAGATATAAACCTATATAGTTATATTTCTTTTCATACAGAAGTTTAATTAAAATTAAAATTGACTCAAATTTTTAATTGAAATTACATTATGTAAGTGGTAATTTATAGCTTCATTTCTCGAAATTATCTTAGCTCCAAATATTGTTTTAATAAGTCGACATTTTAAATCGATGTACATTGTCACATATAGTGGATTGGCATTTTTTAATACAATTTTTTTGACTGGATCCTATGCTTTAATTATTATTATTATATTCTATATATTCCTTTAAGGCTTCATATTTAGGAGTTTCTGCAGCTACTTTCTTTTATAAAGCCATTAACCTCTATAAAACGTTTCTTTAATTTTGCCTAATATTTGTACAACCTTTGCGTACGGCTACTGTTAACCGCCGTCTGTCTTTTGTTATTTTCAAGCTTTTCTGCTTGGAGATCTTAAATGGCAACGTATTCACGCTTATTGCGTATAAACAGCAACTCCACAAAATCTCCCAATGAATACCAATTGGGTGGTTTTAGCTTTAACTTCGAGCCCTATAAAGTAACGTTATATATGTTTGAAAACTGATGTTTGAAAATATAAAATTTCTTCAACAAGAACTTTGTTTTCTAAAAGAAAATAAAATAAAAAAGTTTGACTAAGATGATTCAAATTTTTATTGTATTATGAAGAAAAAAGTTCGGCAATTATGGCTAATGCCCATCACGATTACGCTGACAGATGTCGATTCTATGGCGGTTCTACTTCGTTAATCACATCATAGATTTTGTGTTTTAAGTTTAAAATCAATTCCATTAGCTCCGTATAGTCTCTGTTCTTAACATAGTCCCACAAAAAAATTATTCAGTGGTGTTAAATTACAAGATCTGGCTGGCACCACTTAACTGCTAATTGTCGTGAATCCTGTTCAAACCACATGTCAGTGATATCCACGTCCTCAATAATTGGTCAAAATTAAGCTGTTAGCATCTCACGATAACGTGATACATGGGCCGTTATCGCATTTCTAGCCTAATCTTTGATAAAAAAAACGGCTTCACACCATATAGCGCATTATGCAGCGACACGTTGAGCATGCAAAGGCTTCGCAATAGGATTGTCAGAAGCCCAAATGCGGCAACTTTACTTGCCAACATTTCCTGACAAGTCAAAATGGGCTTCGTCTGAAGAAATGATTTTTTCAGAAAACCAGCCGGTTGTTTCTGAATGAATTGAGCAAAGTCAAAACCTTAAGCATAATTCGTCCTGCGGTGGTTTTGGATAGCCCCAATTGTTAAGAATATCGAGGAATTGACAAATTTGGATCTATTTCAACGCTGTGGCTCACGGCTACGTTATTTTCAATTGAAGAACCGAACGAACACGCACTGATTTTGGCATATCGTTGGCATATTGTATTTTGCCTGTTGACTTAAATTTAATGATCTAATTGCGATTTCAGAGGGACGATTACGTTGGGCGAAAATATTGAGAATTTTATGAATGTAACTTTAACAAAACCATCATTTTCACAGTGAATATTAATTATTTTAATACGATTTTCGTGCGAAATTGAATTCATTGTAATAATTGTCATGTTGTTGCCACAATTGAAAAACAAACTTATTAATAGACATTGCGTGATATGATTTACATCTGCGCCTGGCTATGGAGCCTTAATCAGATGGTGGTCAAACCACTGTAAATAAAAAGCAGCGCCATTCACGCCCTAGGAAGCCGAAGACTAATTCTAGCAACAGATCATTCCTAGTTGCAATTTCAGCGGTTCCAAGGCAGGATTGCAAACCACTACTCCTTGCTGAAGAGTTGGATACTATCCAACTCCTGGTCCAGAACACATGAAGCTTAATATATTTTAGAACACGACGGCATTCATACTCACTGAATCTGGACCGTTCATTGTGTTCGTTGTGAATGATCCGACCCACAAACTCAAACCAGGGCATCGAAACACACAGCCACCACGATACTCCAAAAGGGACAACCACAATAATCAGCCAGAAAACAGCTAAATGCCTAAAGAGACGAATAGCGTAACTCTGGGACTTTACTGATTCCCGTGGAAATATAGTGGATTGTCCAGTCGGCTCCTTGCTAGCCTTGAAGGGGACTGGGCTCCCTTTTACTCACGAAGACACAAGTCTAGATGGTTGTGTAATCCATAAAGACTTATGCATTGAACTCGATAGGTATTATCGGCATTAAAAATAAATAAATATGTAAATATAGTTATTTTGCTTTATATAGAGTAACTAAAAAAATAGGAACAAAAACAAGCCGTTCACCCGGGTCAATTTTATTTCGACCTTTAGCGCACTTTTTCAATGAACCTTAAGTCAGTTCTTTTAAATTTGGATACTTCATGCTAAAGAAAGTAATTAGTCCTTATAAGCCATTTCTTCTGAATATTTCTTGATTTAAAAAAATATATTTCTACAGGCATAATGAAAGAAGAACCATGGGATAAGACACATTTAAATACTGTCTGAAATAATGTCCTTCTTGTCCTACTTTCGGTGGATAGCCACGGTTTAGGTTTAGGTAATTTCTTAAAAGGACATTGAATTAAAACAAGCAAATATTTTATATCATTTTATGTCACTGCCCTTTAAAACATCTTTCGTTAGGGTTAAATTAAATGTTAAGCTTTAGTTTATGATATCTAGAGAAAATAATTCCTTTACTTTTTTTAACAGCTTGCTAGTCAGAAGAGCCATGGAGTATAGTGAGAAGGGAAATATAATTTAGAAATGTAAGCTTCATTAATGATGTAATAAATTTTCGATAAAAATTTTTGGAATTTTGTTTTTCTTTTCAGAAAAAAATTTTTGTTCTATGAGAAAATTTATTTAAATATTTATTTTTTCTCAGACTTTCTCACATTCATTATTTTGTCATTACAATTCAATAATTTTGACTTAACTTCAACATGTGCTTTGCTTATTGAAAAAAAACGTGTTAGTTTTTTAACCCTTGTTAGTAGTAAAATGACGTGTGACCATTTGTGATAATCCTGTCACATAATAAGTCTAGTCAAATTGCTATTCTTTAGTTACTTATGTAAGTTTGTTCTTTTCTCCTTGGTGAAAAATCTATAAAAATCAGCTTATCCTGATGTAATATGATGACTAACTAAACAAACACAGCCAGAAAAATCAGACATAATATTAGAAGGCTTCAAGACATCTTTAGATAAACTCTTCATTTATGATTAAAATCTCCAAACGCATGTACGTTTCCTTCCTCATCTTTTTTAAATATATTTTTGTTGTTCGTTTATTGATTTGATTTTTGTGTCACGAGTTGCTTTCTTATTGTTGAGTTGTCACTTTGACAGTGCAAAAAAAGAAAAGCTGAAATGAACGTATGTTCAAATCAGTGATAAGTCAATGATGATTGTTTTACGTTAGTTAAAGAAAAACACACTTTTAGCCACATGATCCTTAAAACAACAAAAAAAAAAGTGAAAACTATACAATCGTCAAGGAAGTTTTAATTTTAAGAATGAACGCAGATCTACTTAATACAGTATAGAGGGTGTAACAAAAACTGAAAAGAAGAACGTCACATTTTCCTACTGTTGCTTGATTTCTGTTAACGGATATTGAATCTGCATTCAGTGTTATAAAAGCTCTTGCTTTCATCGCAAGCATGACACAACAATTGAACAAAATTGTACAAAATTGATTGGCATCGTTAATTGAAGAAATGTTTTTATGAAACTCTGTTTAGATTTGTACAATTTTATTCCCACTAACCGTCCTGTTTCCTTACCACGTAAATTTTTTCAAACACGTCATGTTATTGGATTTCGTAAAACATTAAATTAGAAAACCTTTTATAATATCATATCATTGCTAGGCCATCTCTTATTGTTTTAATCTTGGCCATACTGGTCTGCCATGAATGTTTTAATACAATTTAATCAAAATTTCAAATATCTTTAATATTGAGGAGTGTTTACAATATGTCAGAGAGCGTGCTAGCTTGACAGAAGTTAATATTAAACAATCAAGGGGAAATAACAGAGAAATAAGTTTTATTTATTTTCTATTTATTGCTGATAAGATTGAGCTTCATATCTACGTAATTGATTGGTGATTGACATTTCGAGTGTCACATGCGGTAAATTAAAAGTATTTGGCTTCCATCGGATATTAAGGATTATGAAATGTTGTATTAAATTATTAGTCAATACTTTATGGTATGACAATGTCAAAGAAAACCAAGAAAATATCTTTCTGCTGGAAATCATGTTTTGTGTGTAGGAAAAATATATTAAATTATGAATTTTTAAGAAAATAATAAGTAGCAAGTTATAAATCCTTTATGAAAAATAGCTCTTATGAAAACCTATTTCCTAAACAAAAATAAAAATGTAAAATACGTCATATTAAACAACAACTTCTTTAGGGATGATATCTGCCACTGAAATATATTGTATGTTGGAAACATGTATCTTCTATCAAGGAACATAAAGTGCGAAAACATTTATATTTTATACAGTAAAACATGTCGCTGCCACATGAAGTTAATATTTCCTTCAGCAATATTTCCTTTAGTTAAGATGAAGAAATAAGAAAACTATTCGTCTTTGCAAAATTTATATTAAGAAAAATCTCTATTATAAAAAAAATATCTCTTTTAATATTTTTATAAAATAAATGCTCTAATAAAATTTACAATTTTATATTTTCTTAAATAAAAAACCTTGCTATTTTAAAGGATATGAGGCAGCTATCACCCTAATACTTTGGATAAATTTTAGATAAATATATGTTTCCAAATAGCTATGTTCTACATGCTAAATATATAGTTTTTCAACAAGAAAATAACACAAAAAATTTAAATTAAAATTATTAAATTGAATAAGAAATAATATCTGGAAAATATCCACCATGACCAAGCTGACAGATGTTGATTCTTTCATTAAAGTTTTTAAAAACTTTTTGGGAAAATGGCGGTCCTTTTTCGTTAATTATATTACGGATTTTGAGCTTTAATCACACGATCTGGCTTGCGACTCAACTGCTGATTGCCGTGAAATTATGCCATCGGGAAATTTGGTTTGCAATAAATTGTTCGTTTCATTGGCTGTGTGTCCTGTTGACACCACATACCAGCGATATCTACGGCGTCAATAATAGGTCAAAATTGGATTATTGGCATCTCGCGATAGCGTGATCTATTTACCGTTGCTGCATTTCCAGCCTCATATTTGAAATAAGTACGGCCTCATCACACCTCCACATCACAATCGCTCTAGCATTTTCAGAAGCCAAAACGCAGCAATGTTGCTTGCTGGCATGCTCTGAGAAGTGAAAATGGGCTTCGTCTAAAAAAATATTTTTTAAGAAAAACTATCCGGTTGTTTTTGAATGAATTGAGCGAATCTAAGGCAATATGAATGGTCGGTCGGCTTCAATTTCTGCACCAGTTGATTCATGTAAGGCTTCAAAGATAAATCCTTGCGCAAAATTTGCCATGTGGTGGTTTTGAATAACCACAATTGTTGAGAACGTCGAGGAATTAATAAATTTGGTTCCTATTCAACACTGCGATGTTTTCAGTGGAACGACCCGAAAGAACACACGTTGTTCTTTGCATACTTTGTATCTGCCTGTCTACTCAAATTTAACGACCAAATTCTTAATAGCGATCTGAAAAGGACGATTATGTTGTCTGAAAATATCACGAATTTTTCGAAATGTAATTTTAACACAATCCTCATTTCCGTAGTGAATATTAATTCTTTTAATGCGATTTTCGTGCTAAATGGAGTTCATTGTAACAACTGTCAATGCGTCTACTACGAATACGTCAAAAAACTCTTTGTCAAAACTAACATGTTGTTGGTGTTGCCTCAATTGAAAAAAAAAACTGCTTGTTAAAAAACCCTATATGTAATATAAAGGTATATTTTCTTTACAAAAAAGGTAAGATGTCTGCTACAAAGAAATATAGTATCGAAGGAAAATATTTAAAGAATATTTATCATGCAAAATGTATTCTCTAAAGAAATTTATTTCAAATATATGACTGCTATGCTCACATGTTTCTTTAATACTTCTTTTATATTGTTTTCAGTTTACTTATGACCTCTATAGGGTGTATTTTGTGAAGATATAGCACTTTTAAGTGAAATAAAACTAAACGAAATTTTTTTTTAAATGATATAATATTTACTTCAACCGAAAGATAATGTTTTGGTATTATTATTTATATATGACATTTGGCTTATAACCGTCAAGGGTTCTCGAGACATAGTCTAAACTGGAGGTCCATTTGACGATGGCTCTTTGTGGCCGTATATCGGCAATAAGATGGCGAATGTTTTTCTCAAAATGGTCAATTATTGCGAGCATATCTGCACGGAAAATAGTCTAGTGGAGTTAAATCACACGATCTTGGAAATCAATTTATGTGACTGAAACGTAAAACTATACGGTTACCATGCCTTTCATTTAATAAATCAATTGTGCAACAAGTTATGTGAGATATTGTACTGTTGTGCTCAAATCATCAATGTGCTCCTATACATCACAGCTATTTAATTGATGAACGAAAAGGTTAATAAAATTTAAATTTTAATATATTTTAACGCATATTAAGAATTTACATAGATTTACCTATAAAGAATGTTTTCTTGGAAGTCATGACTTTGACGAAAGAGGTTTTATATAGTTTGATTTTTATAGAAGTATAGAACTTAGAAATGCAATAGAATAAAAATTATTATTTTTTTTAAATTGATAAGAAAGCACTTTATTTGAAAGATAATCTTCCAATCTTTCTAAACCAGGAAAAGGTAGAATCATACAGATCTGTTAGCCTTTTATCAAATATATCAAAGCTGTTTGAGAGAATACTAATAACTAAGCTGAACCCGATTCTGAGTTCGAAAGGATGTATTCTGAACCATTAGTTCGGTTTTAGAAAACAACATAGTACGATCCAACAAATGCACAGATTGGTAAATGTGATTAAAAAGAACTTTGAAGAAAATAAAATACTGTTTTATTTACGTTTCCCAAGCATTTGACAAGGTATGGCATGAAGGTTTTATATATAAGTTAAAGCTGAAATTGCCAGAAAACGTAATAAGATCTTAAATAATTATTTAATTGATCGAATGTTTATACTAAAAGAATTAGATTTTCTAAGTTTCAGTTTATTAAATCCGGAGTGCCCCAAGGTAGTATTTAGAGACCCATTATATATTTGCTGTACACATCAGATATGCCGATCAGTACCCGAGTGCACACATCAACATTTGCTGATGACACAGCTTTTTTAAGTACCCACAATACCGCCCAAATAGCTTCACAACATTTACAAGATCACATATTCAACTTGGAAAAATGGTTGAAGAAATGGAGGATAAAGGGAATGAACAAAAATGTACTCATATAACTTTCACACTGTGTATGGAATCATGCCACCCTATTCGCATAAATAAACAAATGATACCACAGCTTTCAGACGTCAAATATTTCGGTTTACATCTTAATCGCCGCCTTACATGGAAAAGTCACATGGAATCCAAACTAACACAATGAAGTTGAAAGTAGCCCAACTAAACTGTCTTATTTGCAGAAATTCAACCCTCAGCTTAGATTGTAAACTTCTACTGTACGAGTCGATCTTCAAAACAATTTTGTGCTATGGAATTCAATTGTGGGGCACTGCTTTAGCAGGCAATATTGAAAAAATTCAAAAGCACCAAAATAAAATTCTGCAAATAATCACAGTTGCTCTCTGGTATATAACGAATTCGAACATCCACAAAGATCTAAACATGGCACCAGTGAAAGCAGAAATAAAAAAACATGCAGTAACGTAGTTAAAGAGGCTTGAAACTCATCCAAATTCTTTGGCGCGTAACATTCTTAATGAACCTGGTTATATCCGACTAAAAAAAAGGGATACAGCTTTTATTAGCCATTCACGAGAGGGATGATCCCCAGATGACAGCTAAACCGTCACTCACACACTATTTTGTCTTACACTGGCTGGACCTAATTTAAATTTTTAGACAGGATATGCGTAATTATTGATAGTTTAAATATATTGAAGATAGAATAAATAATATATTTATATAAAGAAAAGCATTATTGTCAGTATAGACTGTAGAGTCTTGAAAAGCAGCGTTTGTAAGAAGTACCAATGATTTCACCACCGAAAAAAAAGCAAATCAAGCAATAATTTTTTTTGGTTGCAACGTTGTCTCTACCTATACTTAAGAATTTCCCCCCGGGGGCACATTATAGTCTTTTTGGAACCTACTATTCCATTTAGATTTGTGTCTTGCGGGGTAAAAGGGAGCCCAGGCCCCTCAAAGGCTAGTAGGAGTCACCTGGACAATCCACATATTTCCACGGGAAATCAGTTGTCCCAGAGTACAATATTTGCTCTCTTTAGACAAAAAATGTGCTCTGACTGGTTATTGAGGTTGGCCCCTATATGGGAGTATCGTGGTGGTTGTGGTTTCGGACCCTCGTGAGAGTTTGTGGGTCGGACCATTCAAATTAACACAATGAATGGTTCAGGTCCAGTGAGTATGAATGCTGGCGTGTTCTTGATAAATAAGAGCTTCATGCGTTCTGGACCAGGAGTTGGAAAGTCTCCAACTCCTCAGCAAGGAGTGAGGGCACGGCCTACCCCGGACTTTCTAAATTGCTACTAGAAGTGACTGGAGGATATACGTATCTGAAAGCCTTCTAGGGCGTAGTTGGTGTCCAATCAACTAAGTGGTTTAACTACCATCTGATTATGACCTCGCGGTCGGTGCAGATGTAAAACAAATCACACATTATACTTAAGAACTATCATCACTCCGAAAATGGCAGTTTTGTTTATTGACGTATTCATTCAAACAAAAGTAAGCCTCATCCCTAATTTAAACAGAACTGAGATTTCTAAAATAAATTTGCTAAAATGCCAAATCAAACTGAAGATATATTAGTTAATAGCTGAAGAAATGGTGTTGCCAACTTAAAATTCTATACCTCTAGACAAAACACCCACGGTTTGTTAGTTGTGCGGGAAATCATTTATAATGACTACTCCAAAAAAGAATAAAAACATATTTACTCTTCTCTCTTTACTTTTCATTATTACTATGATATGAAAGATACAAGCCGTTACAGAATCTACTTATATCCTAAGGTGTGGTGCCAAATAATCATATCTGCTTCATGGCTTATGGAATCGGGATCGAACTTTTAACAAAACTAAGATTTGCACAATTCCATTTATTGTTAAAATGCTACACCAACGTGAACCTAAATTATTAGGCAACTGACAATATGATAGACTGTTAAAAAAGTGTTGCCAACTTAAATTTCTATACCTCTATAAAACACCATTTATTTTTAGCCACTAAAGAAACTTTTTTTAATTTAAACATTTTTAATTCACATGTCAAAATTTTATGTTTTCTAGGTAAATACGTCTGATATCAAAATATATTCTCTAGAACAACTTTTTGTAAAAATTATATTTTTCTTTAAGACGTTTTATTTGTAAAAAATGTGTTTTTTTTTCAAAATTACAAGGCCAGTGTAAAAACAGTTTTTAATAGAAAGATATGTCGTCAATAACAAAAAAATATTTGCAACTAACTTTAATCTATTCATGAAGAATGTATTAAGGATATGGTCCCTTTTCTTCATAATCTTATTAAATATCAAATAAAAGATAAGAAATCAAATAAATTGTTATAATAAAAACAATTTGATTTCTGTCAATGTAATAAGTAAAGAAGTAGCATTCCTCGCATATCAGATTAAAGTCAACAACATCATGAATTTATTGAATATGCAAAATGTCCTTGTGCTCTAAATACACACAAAAAAAAGTAAAATATTATATAATAAATAATAATTCGACAAAAGGGATTTACAGATTTCCGACAACAGAAAAATGGAAAAAAATACAATATTTTACAAACATAACGAAAAGTATTTATTGAAATTACCCTTGTAGCCCAGGCAATATTTGAATTTGTTTGCCATAAAGAAAAAAGAAGAAATGACTGCTAAAAAGGGTGTCAATTGGTTGTTATATTTTTTTTTTCTTTCTATCAGCTTTAACTCCTGTACGTTTGCATATACAAATTCAAGTCAATGGCATCAATGTCAAGTCAACATGTTACAAGAAAGCAAAAAAGAAAAAAAAATATATTGCAACACGACAAATATTATAAATAGAAAAACAACCCAATTTTAGAAAATACATTTTCTTTTTATATTTTGTATTGTTGTAAATAATGAACATTTCGCTTTTAACATGTGCGTTTGTGTGAACAAAAATATGAATAAAAATTAAATAAAAAATATTTTTGATTTTTGATTAAATTAAAGATTAAGGATAAAGCAAAGATACAGCCTGTTTGTCGGATACAAATGAATTTGAAAAGAAACTTTAAAGAAGCTTCTACTTGTACAACCTGCCAATATAATTTGAAGGTTCTAACGTTCATTAATTTTTCTTCTCGGCTCACAAAAATTTAAAATGTCTCTTTATGTTATTTGCTGACTACATAATTTGTTACAAAAATTTCACCCTTTTAATTGTATCCTTGTCTTAATACACTGCTTTCAAAGCTTGTATTTTATATCAGACTCTACTAAGTTGTGTGTGCTTTCTTTTTTTAACAAACCAGTTGATTAAACATTTAATCAAACAGCTCTTGGTGTGACATTTATTACGTTGTTGTTATAATTACTGTAATAAGCAAACCTAAATACAAATACAATCATCATAAAATAACAATCACACATATGAACCATACAAAAAAAATTAATTTTTTGGAAGCTTTTTTTTAAAATTGAACAATAGGGAGGATCAATTTCTGTGGGAAAATAATATTTTGCACTTTCTTCATATTTCTTCTTCTTTTCCACTATTCTTCTTCATCATTCCCCTTTATTGTAGCGGATTTTTTAACATGAAGTTTGTTTTTCAATTGTAGCAACGCCAACAACATGATAGTTTTGACATATAGTTTTTTTGACGTATTCGTAGTAGATGCATTAGCAATTGTTACAATGAATTCAATTTTCCACGAAAATCGAAACAAATTAAAATTCACAATGAAAATTGTGGTTCTGTTAAAGTTCCATTTTGTAAGATAGTCGTCTTTCTGAGATCTCTATTAAGAATTTGGTCGTTAAATTTGAGTCGGCAGGCTTAATACAAAATGTTCGAACACGAACGTGTGTTAGACCGGGTCGTTTAACTGGAAACATCGCAGTCACAGTAAGCCACAGTATTCAAGCGAATCCAAATTTTTCTATTCATTGACATTTTCAACAATTGGAGTTATCCAAAATCACCACCTGGCGATTTTTGTGTAAAAAGTGTGTACAAAGTTCAACTGGTGCAGGAATTGAAGCCGGTCGACCATTCACATCCCTTGGATTATCTGAGAAAATTATTTTTTTAGACATTGCCCATTTTTACTTTTCAGGGTACGCCAGCAAGCAAAATTGCTACATTTGGGCTTGTGGAAATCCTAGATCGATTAATGAGAAGCTTTTGCATGCTCAACCTATCAATGTATGGTGCGCTACGTGGTCTGGAGGCGTAATTGGGACGTTTTGTTACGAAAACGAAATGTGGTAATGGTCAATGGATCACGCTATCGTGGGATGCTTACAACTCAATTTTGGACTATTATTGACGACGTGGATATCACTGACATGTAGTTTCAATAGGATGGTGCCACATGTCATAGAGCCAATAAAATTTATTGCAAATTAAATTTCCCGATCGCATAATTTTACGACAATCAGTAGTTAAGTGGCCAGTCATAATAGATTATTTTTTGTGGTGCTATGTTAAGGACAGGGTTTATACCAAGCCAATCGAATCGATTTCAACCTAAAAATTCCAAATCCGATTAAAAACTTTGAAGAAAGAATCGACATTTGTCAGTATGGCTCTAGTGGACATTTGCCAGATATCAGTTTTCATTCATAATTACCGAACTTTTCTCTTCGTAATACAATAAAAATTTTAATCATCTTTATCTAAAAATTGTGCTTTGTTTTGTTTAAGAAAGCTGAGTTCTTGTTAAAAACCCTTTTTGTTATTTTTGTTTTTTTACAATTACTTTGTATAATTTTCTGTTTAAAAAGTAATATTTTCGTAACCCTGGAACCTATTTTTAAACTCTACATGGTATTGCAATAGAAAATGTTAAATCACTTTGCGTTATTTCAATTTGCATCATGCATTTTTGGAATCTAACCCCGACTTCAACGTCTTGTTGAAATATCCTTTATAATTAAAATTTTACTTTTTGGTTTTCCAAAGCTTTAGCTAAGAATATGTTGCTACATTTTAAATATAATATTAATGGTCAAAGTGATTTTAGCCTTAAATGCTTTCTGTAGAGTATTGTTTAGTTACCTGTTTTATTTTTATAATTTTGTAAATTCTTTTAATGCCTCTAATGTGGCAAAATTTCTATTCAAAACAATTATTTTAAGTTATTTACTCCAGAATTTTTTTTTTCGAAAAAAGGTAAATAACAGACTTTTGAACGAAATTATTAAATTTATTATTTATTTAATTTTGTGTACATAATGGCTGCGTACATCCTTTAAGTAATTACATGATATTTTCTTCAATCATTGCAATTAATTATAAATACTGATACTCTTAATCCTTTTCAAAAATGTCAATTATTGAAAAATTGAAATCATTATATATAACTACAGATAGAATAATTTCAAAGCATTGCCATTAATAAGCGCTAGCCTTGGCTTTGCACTCTAATTATACATCCTTAATTATCCTATGTAGAGCATTGTTTAAAAACATTACAAAAATCTATTTTAATATTCTCCAGCAAGAATGAGATAATATATGGGATCTGCTAGCTGTTATCTCATTTAAAATTGTGACATTTAGAAAATTAAAAAGCATACACCAATGTCCTACTTAAAAACTTCACCTCAAAAAATCTGGATACATTTCCTGATAAGATTTACATCTGCACGTGGCCGTGGGCCTTAATCAGATAGTGGTCAAACCACTTTGAGTGAAAAGCAGCGCCACTCACGCCCTAGGAAGCCAAAGACTAGTTCTAGCAACAGGTCCTTCCTAGTTGCAATTTCAGCGTTTCCAAAGCAGGGCTGCAAACCACTACTCTTTGCTGAAGAGCGGAAGACTATCCAACTCGTGTCCAGAACACATGACTAGCATGCTCACTGGATTTAGTATCATTCAGCAGGTAGGTGTGATTAAAGGTGAAATAATCTTGGCCACCATAAAACAATACCTGTATGGGGCCGCAAAACTCTACAGCCACCACGATACTCCCTAAGGGCCAACCTCAATAATCAGTCAGAGAAACAGCTAAATGCCTAAAGAGACGAATAGCGGAAACTCTGCGGGCTACTGATTCCCGTGGAAATAACGTGGAGCTTCCAGTTGTACTCCTGCTGACTTCAGAGGACTGGGCTCCCATATACCCCCAGCAGCACAGGTCTAGATAGTCCGATACAGACCGGTAAATGTGTCGGCTGGGGGGTTTCTGAGGGATACACAACTTTGACATGAAATAAAGCAAAGATGCATTTATAAGATTATTTTCTGGTATCATAATTTAAATATGACGTCCGATACATGATCGCCATGGCTGGCAAGTTATTGCAGCGATATATAGGATAAAAGTCCTTTAAAAACTTCCCAACAAAATCTGAAAATTCTTTTGTTAAATATAATAGTTATAGTTTTTTGACCTTTTTAAATTTTTTTTTTATTTTGGCATCGTCAGGATGCCAACCAACGATGTGGCGAAATATCGAAAAAATAATAAAAATAAAAGTTTTTAAAAATTTTTTATTAAATAGTGACCTAGTGCTTTATAATTAACTACTAAAAAATTCTTTTGTTAAAATTAATTTATATTATGAGTGTTAATTTATGTACTTCAATCCTTAGGTTTGGCTCCAAATAATTATATATGCTATAAATCCCTGTAAGAAGAGCTCCAGTAAGTGCTAGGAAAATATTAAGAATGTCTAAATATGGCTTTAAGGAATTATTGACTATACTTGAAAGCCTTTATAAATCATCCTTAAATGTCTCCACAAATTTTAAATTTTATCAATAGAACCACCCTAATATGCGTCTCTACACGAACGAAACACACGCACATAATTATTTATCCAAAAGTATTGTTCACAGAAATTGTAATTTTTTATTTATTTTATTGTCAATTCATATATATCCTTGCTAAATAGAAAAACCCACCAAAAAATAGAAAACCCCTTGAAGGCTTTCCGTTTATGTGCCCTTTTCAAAAGTTTTCCTATGGTATGAGTGCGTTTGTTGTATTCGGTTTAAAAGTTTGGGTGTTTTTCTTAGCCTTAATAAATAACCCTTATAAAAATAATTGTAGTTAAAATTTGCATATGGTTTAATGCAGAACAAGAAGAAGAAAAAAGGAGTTGAATAGAAAATTTGTATATTTTATAAAATTGAAAAATAACAAATGTTGCAAATACATGGGCACTCACACACACACAAATATAAAGGGTATTTTCAATAGAGGCATAAAACTTTGAAATGGATTAATATAAAAATTAATAATCTAAGTATACATGAAATGTCCTTTATTCTAAAGATAAGCTTTTGGCATTATAATTTAAATATGACTTCTGGGATATGACTACCACAGCTGGCTCGGACGTAGTGTATTCTGGATGTCCAACTTTCACTGACTTCTTCTAACATTTGAGGCTGCATGTCGGCAATGTTATCCTCTAATCGGTCAAATATATTGCTAGTTATACTACATATATTGGAACGTAAATGTAATGTAGGTCTCCTGAATGGATAAATCGATGTTTTAAAAATTAGGGTATTTTTATAGAGGTATAAGTCTTTGAAATGAAGTAAAATAAAGATGAATTGTTTATATTAGCATGAAATTTACTCTATTTACTAATCTTCTAGCATTATAATTTAAATGAATATGACTTCTGGCGTATGACCACTACAGATGGCTCGGGCCTAGTCTAATCTGGTAGTCCAATTTTCGATTGCTTTCTCCAATATTTGCGACCGTATATCAGCAAAAAAAATTGCGAATGTGGTTAATCATTTTGGGTTTACGGGTGTAGACTAATGACATCTCATAGCCCCATTAAAAATATTCTCGCGGTATGAAATCATACGATCTGGGTGGCCAATTCATGGGCCACAAACGTGAAACTATGCGGCTATTAAACGTTTCTTTTAATAAATCAATTGTTACACGAGCTGTATGATATAGCGCACCATCTTATTAGGACCCTGGGTCCTGCACATCATGGTTGATTAATTGATGAATTATCTGTAACATTCCGACGGGCATTGTTTTTAAAAAAGTAAGAACCAATGATTCCACCAGCAGTCAGTGTCTCAACATACAATTGAGGACTATCATCACTCCAAATATTGAAACGAGACCATATTATTTTAGGCCTATTTTGCACAATTTGGAAACATAGGTCTAGCTAAACTTGACAGCTGCCAAATTGGCCGTCAGTTAAGGATTATTTTTTCCAAATTTTAGTTTTATACCTCTATATAAAACACCCCTTCCATATACTCATACTTGACATTCAAATAAGAATAATAAATCAGACTCGGCATGATTTTAATGAGAAGTTTGTTAATTAATGTTTTACCCAAAACATGTATATTTTGGGGGAGTTTATTTTAAACTTAACTTTTCTTAAATTAATGACAAATTTAACTAATTTAAAAATGTTAAAACAAAAATAACAGCCTGGCCCACATTGTTGAAAAAACTGTTTATTTCGTTTCATTACAACTAAATCATAAATAATATTTTAGAATTTTGTTTTTTTTTTTTTTTGTCTTGAATGTTGCTGTAGGAAGGACAAAATTTTGATGTTAATGTGGTCCAGGCACTAAATGTTGTTCGTTTCTTTACTTTAACCCTGTTTGTTTAATAACCTTCTATTTTTAAATGTGTTATTTTAGTTTATTTATGGTTTAATCTTTTGAGGGTCCTTTAACAGCATATAGGAAACAGTTATTGAAATATAAGGCGAATTGAAAGAAAGAAAATATTTATATTGACGTTAACAACAGTGCGAAGTAACGATGGGTAATTATTTAAAATCTGTGACTATGAGAACAAAAGGCAGAAATTCATTTAAGTCAGTTTTTTAAGGTTAATAAACTGGTTTTTTTTTATTAGTGAAAAGTTTTTTTAACAAGAAGTTTGTTTTCTAAACCAAAATAAAAAAATTATATTAAGATGATTAATATTTGTATTATATTACGAAAAGAAAAGTTCGGCAATTACGATTGAATAATGATATCTGGCAAATTTCCACCACAACCACACTGACAGATTTTGATCCTTTCAACACAGTTTCAAATCGATTTTTGGAAAAATGGCGATCCTATTAAGTTAATCACGTCATGGGTTTTGAGTTTTAAGACTGAAACTGATTTGATTGGTTCCGTCTATACGAAGGGAGTCTATACTCTCTCTTTAATACAGCCCTAAATAATCCAATGGTGTTAGATCACATCATCTGGCTAGCCCTTTAACTGCTGATTGTCATGAAATTATGCGATCGAGAATTTGGTTTGCAATAAATTAATCGTTTCATATGCTGTGTGAGATATAGCACCGTTCTGTTGAAATTACATGTCAGTGATGTCCACGACGTCAATAATAGGTCAAAATTGACTTGTTAGCATCTCGCGTTAGCATGATTCATCGACTGTTACCGCATTTCCAGCCTCATCGAAAAAAACGTCCCCATTCACGTCTTCAATCCACATAGCCCACCAGACAGTGTCACGTTGAGCATACAAAGGCTTCTCATTAATCTCTCTAGGATTTTCAGAAGCCTAAATGCGGTAATTTTGCTTTTTAACAAACCCTGACAAGTAAACCTTCGTCGGAGAAAATTTTTTATAGAAAAACCAGCCGGTTGTCTCTTAATAAATTGAGCGAATCTATGGCGCTGTAAACGATCGGTCAGCTTCAATTCCTGCATAAGTTGAAGGTTGTAAGGCTTCAATGTCAAATCCTTATGCAAAATTCGCCATGTGGTGATTTTGAGAACGTCGACGAATTGACAAACCTAGATCTGTTTCAACATTGTTGCTGATGGCTGCGATGTTTTTAGTTGAACGACCCGGTCAAACACGCATTGGTGTGCGCACATTTTGTATCGGCAGATATATACTCCAACTTTGTGATTATGAGAACAAAATAAATAAATAGATTTTAGGCGGTTTTTCAAGT
Organism: Trichopoda pennipes; assembly: GCA_030448955.1. NCBI lineage: Eukaryota > Metazoa > Arthropoda > Insecta > Diptera > Tachinidae > Trichopoda > Trichopoda pennipes. The sequence goes on along the minus strand of JASKUP010000068.1, from coordinate 38,692 downwards.
AAAGTAAGCTGCTAAATGGTTTAAAAACTTCTCAATTTCAATGGCTATAAAGAATGGCTGATATGAAGCTTTTTCTATCCTTTGAAAATAAAACATTAAAACATTTTGTGACAAATACTCTATATTAGTAACAGCATTTGTAAGTAAAAAATCTCTTATTTTGCTGCAAGAACCACTGGGCTGCCTTCCTTTTTTCGATGGTTTCTTTTTTTTGTAATATTATTTGGTTGTTAGAAGTTTCTTATTAAATGGAAATAAAATCGCTTTAATTTGATTGTTATTAATTTTGCTTGTATTTAAGACAAGTATTTCCGTCTTTAGATTCACGTTTTTCCATTGAAATCAAACAAATTAAACGTAAAATAATTTTTACTTTTCAGGATTTTCTCTTAAGCTCATCCAGCCTTAAAAAGGTATCAGTTGTTTTAAAAATAGTAATATATATATAATATATATATACACACACACACACACACACATATATATATATATATATATATATATATAATCTATATATAAAATTTATATAATCACGAAAACAAACTCACGCCCTATGTTAAAATTGAAATAAAATGGAGACAAAGCTCAAGAATTCACGACTACTGTCTATTACAGGAACGCCTGTTTCACATTATATTTTAAAGAAAATAGAAAGAAGAAAAAAACAAAAACTTTATCATACTCTTATTTTGAAAAATAAATAATATTTATTTTATATTCTTTTTCTTTTTAAGCCTTCGGGATATAAAAATTTATAAAAAATCACGTGCTTATCTACTCAAACCCACACAATTAACGCCCATTTTGACAGTAATTTCAATGTTCCAAGACTTGGAAAATTATTTCTAACATTTTTACATTTCAATTGCCAGGCAAACGAGCAGAATAAAATCAGCCTCCTTTTGTGATTTTTACAGCAGCATTAGACTCCAATTTACCATTTCCTAAAAAAAATAACACACAGAGAAATAGAAAAGAAATAAAATGAACTGAACTGAAAATCACCCCCTTTTCACAATTAAGACATAAAAACCAAAATAATTCAAATTCACATTGATACAAGAAAATTATACAAAATCGAATTCCCATTTCAACTCAAATCAACAAATAAAAAATAAAAATAATAATATAATTGTGAATCTTACAGCCAAACAAATTTTAATTGCTGCCAAAGTCATTTCGAATTTTATTTCATTTTCAAACAAACTCTAGTCTTATTATATTGATAAGAGAGTCACGTTCAATGAATTGTTAACTTGAAAAAGAAAACGCAGGCTGACTGCTGGAAATTTGATAATAAACAAGTAATAATGATTTCTACTCACACTCTATTGAAAAAATAATACTCGTAAAAGAATAAATGGTTCTATTGCTTTAAGCAAAAAACAATCTTATATTGTGTCTTTATTATCAATGACAGCGTAACACTGATATCAAAAGTTAGAGTCTACAACCATTTGCGCTTTATAACAATAATAAAATAATGACAAAAAAGCTCTCCCTCTCCTACAATCACGCCTCTAAACAAATGTAATTCATTGATTGTTAGCTAATGATACTTGAAACTCTTAAATAAGAGGTCGTTTAAAGAGTTTTAAAATTGTAAATAAATACTTAAAAGCAGAAACATAAAACAAAACATATTTATGTAAATAATTGGCTACAAAATATCATGATAATTACTTTTTTTTAAAGCTTTAAAAACCTTAGGACGATTACCTTAACTTAGATAAAAGGAGGCATTTTGAGGTTGCCAATAAGAGTGCCAAAATTAAAAATGTTTAACCCAATAATTTACAAGCTAACCATATATCCTTTTTTATAATTTTTTATTATTCTTATTATTATTATTCAAACATAATTATAAGTTAAGTAACAATAATTTTATTGGAAGAAGATTATTAAACAATTGATATTAATATTTTTATTGTTAAACATAACAAGTAAAAAAATAATAATTTTGGAATAGTATTAAAAAAAAACAATTGAAAAAAAACAATCCCATAAAAGGACGTGGATTAGTGTTGTTCGTATGTGTAGCAAATTTCGTTGAATTTTGTGTAATAATGTAGAAGCTCGCCATATATCCTTTTTATGACTTCATTAATTTTTAATATATTCTTATATTAAAGGTTATTTAATTGTATTAATTAAATAATATTAAAAATTTTCTGATTTAATATAAAAAAATGATGGCAGTAGTTTTATAGTTAAAGTAAATTTTGAAAATAAAATTCGTTAAAGAATGTGTATGAATGTTTTCTGTGTCTATATTAAATTTCGTTGAATTAAGATCAATATTAAAGAATATTTGGGTATGATTTTATGTCAATCCGCGTCAAATTAATTTGATTTGTGAACATACCGGTTTCGGCTATATGCCTTATTCAATGTTCTTTTCTCTTTATACAGAGAGACGTAAAATCATACCAACATAAATCAAACCCCGTCGGACAATATACACACATATCAATAAAGAATATCATTTTTTTTTAATATGCAACATGAAGTTATAAAGATTATACAAATTTAACTTAAAATTTATTAAAGCAGTTTTAGAACAGAAATCAGTAAACTTTTCTGAAAATCGAGCCAAAACAACGGCTTATAAATTTAACAAAATAGTAGCTAATTAATGTCCTTTATATATAATGTAAGAAATAAAAGATATAACTTTAATAATTTAAGTTTGTGATGTATCCTTTTTTGATATTACAAAATATGTTTTAAAAATTTTTACAGCTTTGACTTTGGGTACTTTTTTAGGGAAAGCTACTTTTTTTAAATTTTATTTGTTTTTAAAAAATTTATTTTATATGCTTCGATCGAATACACACAAACATACACATACTTTTAAAATTGAATCGTAAGCTGGGTAAGGATATGTCAGTTAATATATTTCCATAAATGATTAAAAATATTTTGAACTAATTCTAAATATGTCATATGTCCTTTATTGTGAAATTTAACAAATGACGTAACTTATACAAAAGTAAATACATTCAATTACTTTATAGTTGACGGGGGGTACGCAGAAATTAATGAAATTTGCAACTCAGGCTGCAAACATTATCGTGTTAAAATTTTTCATCTGCATTAATAGAGAAGGCTAAGCAACTTATTTGAGCACCTTTTTAAGTCGTAGCTGTCCTAGGTGTGATTAACCGTGACTAGCTTTTGATCTTTCAAGTTAATTATTTAAACTTTGGGACTGTGATCAAATGAGAACAAAATATTACGTTTTATCAGATTTTCATTTAATAATTAATTTATTAATTAAAGTCTTTACTGCATCTAATGAAAGGATCAGAGTTTGCATAGATCGTTATAAAATATTGAATATCCAATGGAGAAAAGTATCGGGTAGGTCACTGCGGAACACAAAAAGATATATATTCGCAATTAAAAAGTTAGAACAAGTTTTATCGTTAATAGTATGCACTTTTCAGAGATGGTAACTTGATAAAAGCAAGTCGATGGCAAACATAGCGGGTTCCACTGTGGTCTATGTAAACAAAATATTAGAAACTGATTCAATTGCGTGGCTGTAACTTTTGTACTATGAATTCCATATAATTGACCCATATTCCAGAATTGGACGAACCAGTGACATAAATAGATATTTTGTGATGTAAGGATCTTCAAACTCTTTTGCCTAAGGTTTGATGAAATCAAGCTGGCATCTTGCCTAGCTCACAATTAGGGAAGTATGTTGAATAAAATTTAGTTTAGGCAAGTTCTAGTTCTAATTCCGAGATCTGTCAAACTGCAAACATTTTCCAGCTCATTGCCACCCAAAGAATATCTGAAGAGGAAACACATATATTTACATTTATCAAAGTTCAATTTCATTAAGTTTGATTCACACCAGGAGTATAAAGAATTTAAATCTGCCTGTAGCAGCATATGATCATCATATATGGTTCGCCAAATAACTTTTTTTTTGTTTTGAATTCTATAAACAAAACTACACAGCGCCGGCTGTGTGGCACGTAGCGCCGCCCTGTTGAAACCAAATGTTGCCAATATCCTCCTCTTCAGTTTTTGCGAACAAAAATTCGTTAAACATGACTGTAACGACCACTCATGGAAAATGGCCCAATTATGCCTCTGGACCAAAATCCGTCCCACAGTGACTCGTTTTGCGTGCGTCGGCTTTTCAATGTATGCGTGCGGGTTTTCTGTGCCGCCAAGATCAATGAGCTTTATCTGAATAGATGATTTTTTTTTGCAAAATTCTGAAAGTCGATCGCGGCTTACTTAGCGAAGCGTTGTTGAAGCGTATACGCAACCATATTCGTTCAGCGTAAGAATAAAACTAATTATCTATCAAACCAAATACGAACTGAGTGTTACCATTCACGAAATAAGCACCAGTTGAAAAAAAAAACGTTAAATTGCGGACCCTTTATTTATTATATGTAAAAAATATTTTAACATCATCCGCATACATTAAAAAAAAAAGAATTTTTGATGACACCAGGTAATTCATTGATAAATAATGAAAAAAGTAGGGGTTCGAGATGGGTCCCTTTAGGAACACCAGATGAAACGGAGATTGGCTTCCTGTTAATAAGGTATGAATTTATCCAATTTCACCAATTTTGTGTGTAATCCCATATAATGTAGTTTCTTGATATGTAGTCTATGGCTAACTTTATCAAACGCTTTGCTAAAATCTGTAGAAACAATGTCAATTTGCATTTTATTGACAAAACTACGATTTATCAAAGTTGTGAGTTGTAAGAGGTTAGTTAGAGTAGAACAGCCTTTACGAAATCCCTGTTGACTAGACGATAATATTGAAGATACTTGATGGCACAAAGGATCCGTAATTAGTTTTTCAAATAGTTTAGGTGAGTGTAATACTCAGTTTAGCAATTCCTCTGTAATTTCTCATGTCTTTTTTCTTACCAGCCTTAAACAACGGAATGATGTTAGGATTCTTCCATACTACCGGAAATATACAAAATTTAATTGACTAGTTGAACAATAAGGTCCTCTTACCTAGGCCTCTGCGCAGTTTATAGGAACGCAACCTGGAACGTTATCAGTTCCACTCTTATAAGAAAATTTAATTTTTTTCAAACCGTGAAGTATAGATATTTCATCTAAAAATAACATTAAAATAGTCTGACTTCCCGCATTGTACGTAAATTGTCTATTAAAGTTAATACTCTTATCATCCGCATAAGTAGATGAAAATAATTTTGGAAATAGGTTACTTCTTTCACTGTTATCATCTGATTCAGATTCACTGAATTTCATAGAAGGCGGAAAGGTAATAAATTTTCTTTATTGTAAAAAGGCTTAGCGTTATTCTTAAAGCTATTCTTAATTTTTGTCAGGTAGCAGTTATAATATTCTTAATTTAATTTATTGTTTTCAGCACGGGCAACAGAGTATTTCGCAGAGTTTGCGACTGATCCAGAATATTTTTATTTTTTATAACATATATTCTTGCAATTCTTAATATTGGAGCGCAACTTACAATTCCATGGAGCTCTAGATAACGAATTTTTTTAATACACTGATTAAGTATCCAATAGATTTTATCATAAAATTTCATAATGATGTGATCAACGACATCGCTTTTATTTTCAGAGTTAACGTATGATAACTAATTTTTCCAGTCGGTTTCATAAAGTAGTTCAGTAATTCTTTAATAATTTGCCATTTTGAGAAATAAACTGTAAGCTATCGGATTGCTATTAGAACAGGATATGTAATTAAATGCATTTATTAAAATTGAAATATAATCTTCTTTAGTCAGGATTTCAAATAGTGGACGTCAAATGCCAGAAAATATCTAAAAGTTTGTAAACACCACCTATATCCACTCACTTCTGGTTTTTTATTTTATGTTTCATTTATCCTTGATCTTTCTATAACACTGTTTGTAAGTGTGTTGAAGACTAAGCCGCTAGACTGTCATGTGATCGAAATGAGATTTCTTCATTTTCATCCTTTGAACTTAAAGTACTGTATGTCTTAGCTAATTCCTTTATAATTTAATTATATTTAAAATATTTATTTTAATCTAAAAAACAGGCAATTGTTATCGACTCCTCCATTTTATCAAATAATTACAGTAATTTATTTATAATTATACAAATAATATTCACGCTGTTTAAGTAGATTTCTGTTTGGATACGTATGAATATACTTGATTAGCATCATATCAATTACAATTTATTTTAGCACCTAATTAGAATTTAAATTATTCATGTTTTCGGGGTTTGGCATGTGATGATAATTTTTTTTTAAACAACTAAATTTTCCCATTAAATATTATTAAACGGTTTTTAGTTTTATTACATAAAAAAAAAATTGAGAATTAGTTGCAATTACGTATTTATAACTCATTTAACCTAAAGTTATCCTACAACCAGAATTTGTGTATGTATGGATGTGTAATTTTAAACAAATCAATAAAATTAATATTAAAATTTGCAATTTAACACAAGTATGAATGTGTGTGTGTGTATGTGTGCATGTGGACCTGTATGTGTTTGTAAGGTAAAACATAGTATATACTCACATTTATTTATTTGCTAAAGGTGATAAAAATTCATTAAATTTAATGATTTTAAATTGTAAAAAAATAAAGTCACACGTTCAATAGCAATCAGCAGCGCTATAAAATTTTATTACAAATTCAAGTCTAAAATAAACCAGCAAAATTTTTTTATATAAATATTTCGCGATAAGCTAAAATTAAAAATGAAATACAAATGTGTAACGAATAAAAAAGGACAATTTTTATTCTGTATGAAAAAAAGGTATACAAATGCAATATAAATAAAATCTGGCTGTAGAAGATTCAAACTCGTTTTTTAAAATTCGTATGGAATCATATCGCCTATTTTTTAATTCCCATAACATTAACGCATACGCTAACTGTCAAACGAATTATAAAACTGCACTTTCTTTCTGATATTTATGACCCTCTCACTGTGGCAAATCACCATGAATGAAAAATCAGTCATCAATTCGCGTAATTTTGTGCTGCACAAGATCGTTTGTGTAAGCGAGCCATCGGCCACACTGTGGATAAATTTTTTACTTCAACTGTTCAAAGCAACACACTAAGAAGTGTTCACACTGAAGATCATACCGTCACTATAAACGAGAGTGTAGAAAAAGAAACTTTATCATTTTGTCCTTGATCGCAGGCATTTTGGCTTTTTCTGTCCATTACGTTGAAAAGGTTACTTAATGGTCGTAGCGTATTTCCGTACAAGATGCAGTTGGTGCAGAAATTAAAGCCGTGTGAGCTTCATATGCATATTCTTTGGCCGCTTGATTTCTACAGCGGTTGGAAATTTATCTGATGGTCAAACTGTTGACAGATTTTTATCACGTACTGTTTAAACCAACATACTAAGAAGTGTTCCCACTGAAGAAAGGAAATTGCCAAACCAACATACTATGGAGTGTTCACACTGAAAAAGAATATCGTTTTGTCCTTGATCGCAGGCATTTTGGCTTTTTCTGTCTATTACGATGAAAAGTTTACTTAATGGCCGTAGCGTATTTCCGTACAAGATTAAGTTGGTGCAGAAATTAAAGCCGTGTGACCATCATGCATAATTCTTTGGCCGCTTGGTTTCTACAGCGATTGGAAATTTATCTGATGATCAAACTGTTGAGAGATTTTTATCACATATTGTTTAAACCAACGCACTAGAAAGTGTTCATTATAAGATCTTAATTTTTTTAAATACGACCGCAGCTTAATGGAGATTGGTACAACGGTTTACAAATTTTGGTTTAAAAATGTTAATAAAACTGATCTGTTGGAGGTGTAGGTTCTATAGCACGACGCTACGTGCCATGTAGTGAACGCAAACATAGACTTACTGAATAAAAATTTTGCCAATAAAAGCTTATTTCGACTAGTCAATTAATTGGTCTCCAACTTTGTGCGATTTAAGACCTTTTTATTATTTCTTTTGACGCCACATAAACGCTGGCTTATGCTGATGCTCGAATAAGTAAAATATTCTTTTCAAAAAATTGCGCTTTTTATTGAAATTTGATTTTGTGTGTTATTTTTTACAAAGAAATTTTCACCCTGCCAGAGTCACAGGTACCACTAATAATAAGTGATATGATCTTTCCAAGAAATAGTTTCGTTTTTTTTTTAATTTAAATTAGTGTGTTATTTTTTATAATTCAAGTGTTCAGTTTGCGAGAATCGTGATACTGCCAGGTTTGGACACTATTCTCCAATTATTTACCTTTAGCGGCCTCCACTAGTTCTCAGCAAAAATAATGTTTCTTCTACTCAATGTTATGTTGGGATTTGAACTCTGATATTGTATTTTATACCCATATACCTCTAGAGCCCCCCCAGGGGCACATTTAAAAGTATTTGTGGATCAAACAACCATCTAGACTTTTGTCCTGCGGAATAAGAGAGAGCCCAGTTCATTTAGGCTAGTAATAAGCCAACTGGACAATTCCATTTTATTTCCACGGGAATCAGTAAATCCCCAGAGTTCCGATTTTTTTCTTTTTAGCCTTTTAGCTGTTCTCTGACTGATTATTGAAGTTGGCTCTTCGGGAGTATAATGGTGGTTGCGGTTTCGAGGCCCTCGTTTGAGTTGAGTGAGTCGGATCATTCACAATGAACACAATGAATAGTCTGGGCCCAGTGAGCATGATTGCGGTTGTATTCTTAAATTTGTTGAGCTTCATGCGTTCTGGACCAGGAGTTGGATAGCCTCGAACTCTTCAGCAAGAAGTGGGGGAGGTGGCCTGCTTAGAGCTCTTGAAGTTGCAACTAGGAGGAGGATATACGTATCTAAAGGCTTCCTAGGGCGAGGATGACGCTACGTTTCATTTGCACTGCTAACCGTCAGGTTATGGCTTACACAGCTAAGTACTGACGTAAATCTTATCATGCATACCTCTATAAAAGTAGCTATTTCGCACAATTCTTAAATCCCCAAGCAGTTTAATTCCTTTAATCTCTTAAACACACTAAACATATTGTTGGTTTATGTTGTATGGAAATGTGACCTACATACATGTATTCGAATTTTAATAGGAAATTTCAATATTATTCATGGCCGCATTTAAACAAGAATGTAATAACTCTAATTTTAAGAGATTGAATCTAAAGTACTTAAGGACTTTAAAAACATTTTATAAAATAATTCCTTGAAATCATACCCATATTACAGTTCAAACCAAAATATGAATATGATGAGTTCAAGCTTCAAGAATTTCTGTAATAAAAATTTGCCTCTTGTGATTTATAACATTCTGCTGCTAAAGGTTTAACACATTTTTTGTTTTATACTCATACATTTTCAGTGTGATTTTAATAAATAATATGACATTATTTATGTAGATTATGGTAATTGTTAAAAACGATTTCTGTTACGCTTAATCGATACATTCAAGTAAATATTCATTTATAATAAAAATTATTTTAATTGTTTTAATTTTTGTTTTTTTTTTTTAATTGCCATTAATTTGTAAAGGATTTAATGGTGTAAATTAAAAGATATGACTTGTTTAATAACAAATTTAGATAATAAAGTAATTTGAGAATAAAATTAAAAATCAAAGCAAAACAAAGTTAGTAGTTTTAAAGGATTTTGAAACTAAATAATACAAGGCTTGTGATTTTTCACTAACACTATCCTAATTTATGATTAAGTCAAGCACAGAAGCAAATATTTAAAATAATGTATTTTATTTTTAAGCAAATGTTGCAGATTCAAATTATTGTATACCGTAAACCCCTATATTGACTTTCTATTGTATCAAGTGTTTTTATAGAGGTATAGAACTGTCTGGTAGCAACACTCTTTAACTGGCGGCCCTTTTGTCAGCTGTCAAGTGGTTTCTGTTAAGTATGGTATTTCAACGAGATAGACTGATGCTTGAGCAACGGATTCAAATTTAGGAAGTTGGGCCCAGAAAAGGTTTAATAATTTAAAAATTATGTAAATGCAAATTCCCTAAACTTTCCACAAAATCCCCAAAAGCGTTTAAAATTTCGCCAAACAAATCCCTTATCCCCACACCGAATTTTTTATCTCAATTAAATTTTCCAAAACTGTTAAAATAAGTACAAACTGTTGTTCTTTGACGGTGTGTATAAGTAGTATAAGACTTTTTTCTTCTTAGTTTAAGATTGTATGCATATAGAATTACAATAATCTGAACTGTTGCAAGCCTAGCGTAAGACTTGTTGGTGCAAAACTCTCTTATTGCTGCTATTTAAGTATTTGAGATTAAGAATAAGACTTATTTCTTTTAAAGTAAACTCTTTGTTCAACACTGCATTAGTATACGTATAAGAGTAAGAATCTTAACTTTTATAATAAAATCTGTCACTAATATCGCATATTTTTTGTTAAGGTGTACAACTTTAATTCAGCAATTTCAATATTAATTGACTGATGGTTACACAATGCCCTTTTTGTGCAAGTTGGTCCCAAAACAAGATTGCCACTTTTGTTTGAATAAACAAAGTTGCCATATTCAGAATGTTGATAATCCTCAAGTGTGTTGAGACATTTTTACATCTATAAAAACTGTCTCTTTTTGTGTGCTTTATGGGTTGTGCGAATAATTCGCTAGTACCTCTTACAAACCATGCTCGTCAGAACATTACAGTCAATGGTAACCGCTATACAGTTATGATTTCTGACTTTTTCGTTTATAAATTGAACAACCATGATTTGCAGGTGCTGTGATTTCAACAAATAAGCACAACATGCCACACAGCTCGTACCACTATTGATTTATTTAAGGAAATGTTTGACTATCGCTTAGTTTAATTTTACGGATTCGTGAATTAGCCTGCAAAATAATGCAAAATAACACTGCTAGATTATTTTCTGTGGTGAGATTTGAAGTTGGTAGTCTTTACCGATAAGCTGGAAACGATTGGTCACTACGGTTAAAACATGTAACTGAAAATAGGACTTACAGATTAGATCAAGTCATGGCGGTCATATGCCAGAATTCATATTTAAATAAAATGCCAAAACTATCTTTCGAATAAAGTAAATTTCAGGTTCTCTGCGTCTATAAAAATACCAAAATCTTTAATCCCTCTCTTTTTTTTTTCTTCTTTTAGGACCAGCAATAGGGGATGACCCCTACCTTTGCAATGCCTTGTTCGAGAATTAGAAAATTAAGTTACGGGAAGGAGGAAAGAGGGAATATTGTCTGTGGACACTCAATTTGAACTTTCTTAGATTAAAAGCGACTCTCCTTCTCTTTATCTCTCCTTCTGTTGCTCTCTCAATCTCTTGCTCTCTCTGTTTCTTTTACATTCCTGCAGATTGAAATTTAATCCATGATTTTTAAGACTTCGATTCATTTGATAGTATTTTTAAATTGGCACAAAAAAATGGAAAAAAGCTTTAGGTTATGTGTGGACTTCATCTAATCGGTTTAATATTTAATAATAAAGAAGAAGGATACCAATACGTAGGTATTTCTTACATTTGTGCCCGTAGTACTTAGTCATTTCTTAACCTAAGTTGACAAAGTTTTTTCTATATTGAAAGATAGTTGTGACAAAAGGTCTCCAATATTACAAGGGGGTCCCCATGAAACAGACATTATTTTTTATGCGAATTAAACCTTAACGGACTCTGGCGTAAAATTCATATAAATTGATAGCTTTCAATAAGAGAAGGCAACAAAAAAAATGAAGGAATAAGATATGGGTTTTCCATAGGTTTTATAATTTTAGTTATACGATCGTTATAGTCGAACGCTTCAAAAAATTAAGAGTGTTCACATATGTGATGTTATTTGATGTTTATCTCTATAATATTTGCAATAAATATTAAAATTTATAAACATCCATTAAAAGTGACAAATGTATTAGCAGCTGTCAACACTCGTACCACCCCATAACAAGATCATCTTGCAAACATCTTGTATTTGCTTTCACAATTAAATACCACCAAAAATTTATATTTTATAAATTTGCGACTAAGAAATTCTACCCTTAAAGGGCTATTGTTAATACTGCAACAAAAATTGCGTAGTTTTTTTTCCTAAATGGAACTAAATAAATATATTATTGAATAAAGAACATTGCTCAAGTAAAACACGCAAATAATATCAAACATGCAGCAAACACTTATTTCATTTTCACATTAATTGAAGCAATTTTCTATCACTAGAACGCAAAGAGATTAAAGCAAAAAATGGAAAAACTTTTGGCAGATTTTACTTAATGCACATAAAAATTAATGAAAAGAGTTGCCAGATTTTTCTTTTTCCTGCAAACCATACCACCATATAAGAACGTTAAAGGGTATTGTGCTTCAATTAAATAATAAAATTTGCATTAGAACCGAGACTCGATACTAATTAAATAAAGTCCTTTAAACTTTTAAATGCTTAAAATAAATTTAAAAAATTTTATAAATAAAAGCTTTTTATCATTATAACTTTTAATTGATGTATTTGCCTTCATTATCTGGCATCCCACTTACTGGCTTCATTAAAAAACTAACTTGAAATTAAACTTTTTGTCACAATGTACATGTGACATACGCACGTTCAAGTAGGATTAGTGTCATTCTGAAAGACACCGCTCGTTACACGCACTCAATGTGCGTAGTGTGTATGGGATTGGATTGAAACATGTGTATGATTCATGCTAAAAATTGAATTAATTGACAAACAAAAGGGCAAGAAACAAGTAGACTTTGCACAAAACAAATTCCGTAAAATCAAACGAAATTTTTAGACAATTTTTGCAAATGTGACATAAATTGACAAGAGGTAAAATTATTTCAAAACACCTCTAGCGGAAAAAGATTTTATTAGACTTAATGCAACATGTGACTTTATGGTGACGGTTTGTTAAAAAAAAGACTTTTATTTAAAAAAAAAAGGAATGACTTATTTTGTATAAAGAAATATTTTGTTGAATCTTAGGATTTTTATATTAAAACAGTTGGCTTAAAAAGTACCAAAAAAAAATTTTTATATAAAGAGCTCTTTTTGTAAATAGAAAATTATTCTGATTTTATGTAACTTTTAATCTAACTGATTTTCGTTTGTAAAACCAATAAGTTGCAAGTCAATACGTGCCATTTTTTAAACAAATAGTAAATTTAAAGAAATTCTTCAGTTTATAAAAACAACCTTTTAGAAGTCTGGGCTTAGAAAATACATCTTCTTAGACAAGAAGTGACTTTCTTGTAAAAAAATTTTCACTCTTAAAGGAATAAATTTTTAAAAAATATGTTTTTTTCTTTTTTAAGATCTTTTTTTTATATTTTTTTTCTCTTTTCAATATTTCGCTTTCCTTTGGAAAGCTTCTTCAGGAAAAAATTTTTTATATATTTTTGAAAACAAAACAAAATTATTAACAAATTGAAAAAATGTTTCAAATGTTTTGAAAAAAGATCTTAAAAAAGAAAAAAACATATTTATTAAAGATAAAAAAGATCGTTTAAAAACTATAAAAATTATGGAATAAATTTTTGTAATTTATTTCCGTAAAAATTGAAATCTTTGTAAAAATGTTAATTTTTTCCGAAAAAATTTAAATATTCTTAATATATAATATTTTTCCGTACCAATTGAAATCTTTGTAAAAATGTAAATTTGCTCCGTAAAAATATAAATTTTCGTAAAATGTCAATTTTGTGCGTAAAAAATGAAATTTTCGTAGAATGTAAAATTTTTTACGTAACAACTGAAATCTTCAAAAAGTGTAAAAATGTTCCTTAAAAGTTGAAATTTTCATAAAATTTCAAATTTTCCTAAAAATTTTTAATTTTTCCGTCGTCCAAGTTTTCGTAAAATGTCTAACTTTTACGCAAGAAATTGAAATTTTTCGTAAAATTTTGCCTTACAATTATAATTTTTCGCGAAACGTAAATTTTTTCCGTAAAAAGTACGTTTCCATAATAGGTGAATTTTTCAGAAAAACATAAATTTTTTTATCACAAATATTAACTTTTTCGCAAAAATGTTGGTTTTTATATAAAAAAATAATTTTAAGGAAACACGTTACGGGTTTACGCAAGAACTAAGTCCTTATTTTGCTTAAACATGCCTCATTTGGCATTAAGTTATTTCGATTTGTACCGTCAGTAAATAAAATACTTTTGTTATTTCTTCAGTACGAACAACGAGCGCTTTCGATGTGACGAGTTCTCAAGCCGTATTCTAAATCATACTGGTGAGTTATTGTTCGGGTTTAGGTAATTCTTTTATTCAGGCCGCATCTATTCATTTAGGTAGAAAGCCCGCTACCTGTAATTTTATGAGGGGCTAATTTCAAATATTTCAATCTTTTATTAGTATCCAGATCGGTGTATGGATAAGTTTTAGTTGTGTAAAAAAGTGTCTGAGGTCATGTTTACCTGTTTGTTTACTATGTCACTGTTAAAAGTTTTTGTTTTGTAGATTTCCATGTTTCCATGACTAGTCTTCGTCCTATTTTTGCTTCGATGTCCGTGAGTGTTATGGTTTCGTTTGTATGAGCGTATGTGTTCTGTTTTTAGTATTCGTCCATTTTGTCCTATATAAGTATGTTTGCAGGTACAAGTACGTCTGTATACTCAGTTGGGACTAAATTTGTCATAGTTTGAGATTATATCTTATAGTGTTGCTAGTGTTTAATCCGTGTGTGAACCTTCTTTGTGAAAAGTTAGTAAATTTATATATTTCTAGTCCTGTATAAGTAAAAGTATGCTGTCGTGTTGTATCGGTTGCTTCTTTGTCTTCTTTATTCCTCTTTTTAGTGTGTATTGTCTAAGAAGTTTGTTGATAGCAGTGAGTGTGTAGCCGCTATTTTTAGCCATGGTGTAGTATCGGGTTCTTTGTTGTATATACTTATCTGGAGTAAGTGGTGTTATCTTAAGTTTGTGTATCCTAAATTCTGCTAGTTTATGTTGGGTAGGGTGATTCCAAGTGATGAGTACGGCAGTGTCAATCGTAGCTGGTTTTATATAGATAGTCATTATACCTCGTGTTATTGTGATGCCTTATTTTTTTAAATTGTGACTTGTTAGTGAGTTAATGGTTCCAGCGATGAATACAGGAGTTTTAACTCCTGGTTCTGTTTCCTTATATGTTTTCCATGAAAATGATTCTCTCCGCTATAAAGGTTACCTTTCTACATTGTAGCTTTGAATTATAAAAGTGGCTTTAAAATTATAGTATAAAATGGATCACGGTGAAGAAAGTAGCATCAGGAGATTTCTCGTTGCTGGTTAAACTAACTAGAAGTTCACTTTTGACTGGTAATTATTGATGCTTTGATAAAAAGAATTTTTTTTAATAGTAAAGGGTATTTTATGGGTGAAAAACGGCTTAAATCGGTGAGAAAATTTAATTATTTTGGGAAAAATTGGGCTTAGTAGGTGAAAGTTCTGCTTTATTTGTGTAAAAATTTAATTTTCCTTTTTGTTGTCGATATAAATGTGATTTACAAATTTTAATATCAGTAATTACTGAAAAAGTGAAGACGCCTTTCTGCAACAATAGAATTTTAGTAAAAAGGTGTCTCTGAAAAACCATCTCTTTGGTTGAAACATAATATTTTTTTTAAAACCTGTCATGAATTTCCTATGACCTAAAATCAACATCTATAACTATATTTAAAGATAGAAAACATCTAATTTGTAATTTTATTTTTATATAATTTTTTTATTATTTCCTTACAAAAAATTTTTGCTTTTACTTTACTATTGTAAAATAGAATACATAGGTAAAGTTTTAAAGTAAAGTTTTTAGTCAGCTTTGTAATACAATATGTCAACATCATATTCATGCTGCAAAGAGCACATCAAGTTTTCCTTGCAAACAAAATATCTTTAAGGTAAAATTTGACAACTCATGAAGGTCAACATCATCAACATGTCGTTGCGAA
Organism: Trichopoda pennipes; assembly: GCA_030448955.1. Taxonomy (NCBI): domain Eukaryota; kingdom Metazoa; phylum Arthropoda; class Insecta; order Diptera; family Tachinidae; genus Trichopoda; species Trichopoda pennipes. The sequence continues at coordinate 22,812 of JASKUP010000068.1, read as the reverse complement.
GAAGTGTAAACAAAAGAAAATTACAACACAGCAAAAACAAAACAAAACAAGACAAAAAAGAAATAAAAACTTTTTAAACATTTTTACTCACATAAAACATTTGTGATCTGCTTACAGAATGTAACATATCTTATTACTAAATTGTTTTTGTTTGCAAAGACTTTATGTTAAGACTTTTTAAATAGATGACCAAAAAAGTTCCTCGTAAAAGTGTGTCTGAATATGTGTATGTTTGTATGTATGTGTTTGCAAGCAATTTCAGTAATAACACCGGGTTGGTACGTTGATTTGCTTCTATAAAAATGATAATGTTTAAGTTTTACAACTTAAGTCGTCAAAGTTAAACACACTCTTGGGAAATTACAGACTCGTTTTATTTTAAGGAGCCAACTATAGCTAAAAGAGAATATTTTACTTTGTATTTTTGCCGTTAAAACGTTTGTGTTTACCGAATCACATAAAGTTCACAAATTTAACAAAACATCTTCAGATAATTCTAGCAGAAGTAATGACTAGAACTGATGATGAGCGTAATACGTTTTGCCCAGCATTTTGATGATTGTCGTTTGTTTTTTATATGGGTAAAGATGTTAAAGCAAACAAGTGAAGTGCACATTTCATTAGATATGGCCAAAAGAAAATTGTTGAGGATTAACCCCTAATTTGAATGGGGGGGTCGACAAGGAAAAGCAGCCACACTAATTAGCTCTCTAAGGAGCAAGATATGTCGCTTTCTTAGAGAAAGCGATTACGTTGCGGTGTAATCAATCGGCAAAGTAAAATGATTCGAATTCTTTCATAAATTTAAAAAAAAACCTTAGCGCCGCAAATTATTAAAATACAAATAATTTGGCACTTCCTAAAGGCGTTACAGCAAAAATACTCAAATGCACTTCTTTCTTTAAATAAGCCAGGCATGCTTTTAATAAACAGCATTGTTTAGCCTCATTTTTAATGCACACATTAAAAGTCAAATGTAATAAAGCGAAGTGACTAATTGAGACTTTAGTTTGACTACAGACAGATATCGGGTTTTTCAACAAGAAGTTTGTTTTTTGGAATTGTGGCAATACCAACAATATGACAGTCTTGACATTTATTTTTTTGACGTATTCGTAGTAGATGCATTGACAATTGTTACAATGAACTCAATTTCGCACGAAACTCGCATTAAAATAATTAAAATTCACTATGAGAATGGTGGTTCTATTAAAGTAACATTTCATAAAATTCGTGATATTTTCGGACAAAATAATCGTTCTTCTGAAACAGCTATTAAGAATTTGGTTATTAAATTTGAGTCGGTAGGTTCGCTACAAAATGTGCAAACATTAACTGAAAATATGGCAGCTGTCAGCCACAGTGTTGAAGTAGATGCAAATTTGTTAATTCCTCGACGTTATCAACGTCGTCACCTTAATCTTGTTGAAAAGCCCTTTACATTGCAGTCATTTTTGCATGAAAGGTTTCTTTTTTTACTTTGCCCAGTCAGAAACCTGAAGGGACATGCTGAGTATAAGCACAGAGGGTGAATATATTAAAAGGGTGATGCTCTAACCTTCGTCTGCTATTGATTCTTTCCTACATTTAACTTTAATTTAGAACTGGGTACTGTTTTTATAGGAGTCCAAAATTTCAAACTAATATTCGTAAAGATGAGAGTTCATTGAAAACAGGCTCGATAGTTTGAAAATGATATCTCTGAATATCTTCTTAGAAAGAGCTAGACGTTAAGGAAAGATATCGAAGTAGATGTTTTTATTGAATTCATTTGATAGCTTACGAAAAATAGTTTCATTGAGTCATTGGCCTTAGTTTTGACCGTGATGATTTAAGACGATCTACCAGCAGCCATAGTTCTCATCACAAAAAAATACTTCGCCTGTTGATCATCAGAGAATCCTTTGAAATAACCAACGTTTTTCTAAGGTTAAAGTCATCAACAATTGCAATACCATAACTCCTAAAACTCATGGCAGCCAATAACGAAAATTTACACATAATATGTGATATTATTCAATAGCTCCAGGAACAGCACAAACTCCAATGATTATGTTTTCTGCCGGGGTCATATTGTCTTACGAGTGCCTGCCCTTTTGAAAAGTGTAATTATTTATGTGTTATCGGTTTCTCTATTGGCCGAGGCTGCCTTGTCAATCCCTGACCTTTTAGAGTTTGTGAAAATTACAAGTTTTTAGAATTCGCAGTCAGTGATCCTCGTTTCATAATTAAGAATTGATAAAGGAACTTCATCTGCTCTGGAATAATTAAGTGTTCTCTAAGTCCACTGCTCTTTCCAAAAATATTTTTTTTTTTTGTAAAATTCAAAACCAAAGCATAGTAGATATTGATACTGTCATCGAAAGGTAAGTATAATCCCTTTATCTAGAGCCTTTTCCTTGGCCATAATTAAAAGGAACTGCGAAAAATAGCTAAATTCCTGATTTAGGTTTAACATTTAAGAGACTTTTGAAAGTTCACTGTATATTTTGGTGCCACTAAAATTTGTTGTGCTTCTCCAAATAAAAAGTTCATTTAAAGGCATTAGTAAACATGCCCATATATAAAATTGCTGCCATATTCATATCACAATCTTTTGACGAACAAGTCTTTACGTTTTTCTAAACACTTACAATGCTTTTGGGTCAAATTAATGTTCACCTTTACTTTCTAATGGTGATATCAACAAGATTAAGCGGCGAAAAAAAAACGTAAAAGTAGAAGTTTTATTAACATCCTCTTCACTGCCCTTAAAGTTATAAGTATGATTCGTATTTTAACTCACCATTGGCCATTAGCATAAATATATTTTTACTAGTGTTATAAGTTGTAATGCAATGATGGTAATAAAGGTGCAAATGTTATTTGTTTGACGAACAGAATGGCTTACTGACTCACTTTTCCTTAAAACCTTAAGAGTCTTCCCTTATTGGCGTTTGTGTCTAAAGAAAATAAAAGTAAAAAGTGTGATAAAATTTTATGATATTTAATAAAATTAGTTCTCGTTGACTTTGTAATGTTATTTTGCTATCTATTTAGCTTGAGGATTTTTAAGGCCTGTTAAAAAAATTCAGACTTTAAAAGTTGTATTTTTATACAATTTTATTAAGTTGTAAACAAGATCAATCTGATGCCGTACGGCATAATAAGTTTTTCTGCATTGAAAATATTTCAAAATGAAACAGTGACTTATTGACCAAGTGAGATGATAAAAACATATTTTTTTCGACCAGCTTCCTTTAAAAAATAAAGTATTTTGTTAATGAGAAAAAATAGTCTTCTCTAAAGACTTTGTAGCTTCTTCAGAAAAGCTTCTTAGTAAATTAATTAAATAATTAAAATTAATTATTAGTGTAGAGCCAAATTCGTCGATATGTGCGCATATTCTACGACGGAGTTTGCTTTATTTCGGCAAATAGCCGAAATCGGTTTGTTCACAAGCCATTTTTGAGCTAAATTAGTCTTTTCACAACTAAGTGCAGATTATAGATTTTTAGGCAACAATTGAGGATATTAACTGTCCAGAAATCGTAACTCGTAAAAGTTGTTTGTTCACAGAAAATTATAATTAATGACCCTTAGATCTGATTGAGCTAAAAAGCTACACAAACCAATAATGGTCAATGAAATTAAACGTCCTTAAAAATAATTTCGTTTGGAAAAGGGTACTTTTTTAAGGCTTGGAGCCTTTTGAACACCATCAGAGAAAAAGATATTTGAATCTATTATTTTTTTTATTTGTGTTGACATTTCTTTCGGTTTAAGCTGTCATTGCTAGCTGTTTGTTTTGCATGACCGGCGAATGCTTTCGGTGGGATGACGTCACTATCAAGCCGTGCTTTAGACTGCATTGGTGAATCTAGCATTTTAGGCGGGACTAACCTGATAGTTCCGTATTTAATTATTATTTGTTTTTAAAGTTAAATTCTATAAGATTTTCAATGGATTCATTTATAGAAATAATTAATTGTAATTAATTATTAATTCTTATTAATTATTAATTGTAATGAATTATTTAATGAAATCAATAATGCATTTAATTAAAAAGAAAGAAAATTTTTTCTAACTAACGTAATAATTGTATCAATTAAAAATTCAATAAACTTTCATGGTAAAAATCAATAAAACTATTTTTATGCCAAGTCTCCTGCTGTAAGTATTTGTGTCTGCTCAACTGTTTTGAAACTGTGCGATGCTACGCGACGAAATATGTATTCTAAAAGGAGCACTTATGGATTGTATTTGAAAATGTTTTTAATTACTTTAATAACATTGTTGTTTCGATCAATTGTCAAAACAATCTTTATAGAGCCGTTATAAGATGTGCAACAAATTGCGGTTAAGGAGTAAGTTAAGAATCTTTTAGCAATCTCAGAATTTTTTGGTTGGTATTCCTTTCTGGGAGGTTTGAATTGGCAGATTATTGAGTACGATTGGTGGAGCATTGAATTTATACCAAATATTATCCTGTTTGTGTATTTTTACCGATTATTAAGTCAAATTTTGTACATGCACGTTCCAGCTTTAAAGAAGTCGATTAAATCTATCCATAACTGTTAAATCCAATTTTGATCACTAAAAAGAGAAAGCCCATGGCAACAAAGAATTTTATGCAACAAATAAATTAGTTCACGGGCAATCCGTCATGCGGAGTGGCATTATTGCAGTCGCTGTAGCTTAGCATGTTGAAATGTGATTATTTTGATGGCATGAGCTTATATCCCAGATAACTCGAATTTAGCAAACTAAATTTTCCGAGTATTTACTTACATATTTAAACGAATATATTGTTACGTTTATACCTTTTAATAAACGTTTTGCTATATTGAGTTCTTTTATTGCAAAATAATAACACAGCACTTTAGAGTTTCAAAATAAATGACTAATTCACTTTCAATACGTACTCAATAACCACAACGATAACTTTACCACCGTAACGCCTTAAAATATGCTTTATAACTTTGTTATATTTTCTCATTGATTTCTCAATTTGAATTAATTAATTTTTATTCGGGCAAAAATGAATATTTAGTCATGTAGCGTGCTACATTCTTTAGGCAAGGGATAGAGAAGAGATGAGACAGGTAGTGAAAGTAGAAGGATAGTTACGGAAATTAACTGTCGTATAAGACAGCACAGTGACCAGTGACTATGCCTTCACCATTGAGCAGGCCCACCGACAGTCAATTTTTATTTGTAGTTAAAAAAACCAAGGTCTTTGATGGGAATCGAACCCACAATCCCCGTCTTGTAAGCTAGCCTACAGGGTCACCTAATTAATTAATTTGTTCAGCAATTACAGCTTATATATCTGCTTTAAGTGGTTCTCATTAAGTGTGGCTATGTGGTTTATTTTTTCTATATTAGTTGTTTTTGTTTTCTGTTGTTTACTTATTTAGTAGAATTTCTTAGAAACATGTAATTGTGGTCTTGTGTGTATAAGATTTCTTAAAAAACTACGCAATTTGTAAAACACACAATAGATCATTTCGTTTACTTCTTTTTATTAATTAATTAATTCTTAATATTAATTTGAAAGAATGTTTGCGGACTGCAGTGACTAATCTCGATGGAGTGCATAATGGATACCTAATTTTGAGGTATTTTTTCGACTATTGTTGACCGATCGTGAAAAATAGATAAGGTTGTACTTCTTTTTAGTGATAATTATTTTCTTTTAAAACTAGAAACAAATCATCTTCGTAGCAATATATTAAGGCCAGAATCGATGATTAATTACACCCAATGACTTAAAATTTTTTATCTACTAAAAATAGTGGAAAAAAACATTAAAGTTCAAATGAATACAAATCAAAGTTTTCTCATTTATTGCAGAAAAAATGAAAAAAAACAACATACGCTTACTGTTATATTGTAATACTTCATTAACGAACTTAGCTTTAACACACAAGTATTAATAATTTTATCGTTTATTAACAATTCGAAAAGTTGCAGTCAAAGTCAAGAGGACTACGAATGAGTGTGGAATACAATGAATGTCTAACAACTTTCTCCTGTTTAATAAGCAGTTTGTACTTTTTCTAGTTCATCACTAATCGAAAAAAAAACGCGTCAATTATGAATTTAAAGCTTTCATCTCATTCACAGAGAGTTTTCTTCTTTATTTCCCCTCTAGATTTGTATTATCCATACAGTGTTGTTTCAATTAAAAAAAATTGTTTTGGTTAACTCCTTTTTATTTATTTGATTACCACTCTATAGCTTATTTTAAAATCCACCCCCTCTAGCTGCAAGGCATCTTATGCCTTCATATGTTTCGTTTTATGGTAACTACCAGCCAACTAACAACATTGTCGACTGTAAATGTTCAAATAATTTAAACCTATGTTTTCTTTCATAGAATGTTGTTGCTGTTGTTAGTTTAAAACAGGTAGCAAATTTGTTGCTTATTGCTTGTCTTCTGCACATTTGGTATGTGAGTAAAAATTATGGCCATTATTAGCACATAAAATAAACCTATATAAGCACATATTAATACTGGGTGTTTAAACTTGTTTGTGGGTATCTAAAAAGAAACAGGAATTCCCTTTAAAATTTGGTCAAAATTTCTCAAATATTTCCAACTCTTAGCTTGAAGATGATAAGATACTCCACAATTTTAAAATAACGATAACGTATACTAAAGGGTCCGCCATCTAACGTTTTTTTTTTTCAACTAGTGCTTATTTCGTGAATAGTAACACTTAGCTCATGTTTGATGTGAGAGATAATTAGTTTTATCCTTTCGGTGAACGAATATGGGTGTGTATACGCTTGAACAACGCTTCGCTAAGTGGGCCTACGGTCGACTTACAGAAAATGCCGATTTTGCAAAAAAAATCATCTTTTCAGATGAAGCTCATTGATCTTGGCGGGTATGTAAACAAGCAAAAATGTCGCATTTGGGGCACAGAAAACCCGCATGCATACATTGAAAAGCCTGGATTTTGGTCCAGAGGCATAATTGGGCCATTTTTAGCAGTAACTGTTACAGTCAATGGCAATCGTTATCGGGTCTTGTTTAACGAATTTTTGTTCACAAAAATTGAAGAGGAGGATATTGGCAACATTTGGTTTCAACAGGACGGCGCTACGTGTCGCACTGTTTATAGCATTTAAAAAAAAAAGTTATTTGGCGGACTCTATGCTATTGGCTTAGAAAGATTTTCCCTTTAAAATAAGAACTTAATGAAAAATAACTTCTGTAGTTAAAAGAGCAGACTTAACTAAAAATTTAATTAATCTAGAAAAACAAAATCTGCGGGTAAGTTAACTCAAATTTGCTAAAAAATTTATAAGGAGTAAAAATAAAAACTAAGTAGGTTGTAAAAAAGATTCTGAACTCTCAACTCGAGTGATTTTGTTTTGAAAAAATCTGGCATCCAAATATGTTTAAAACTATCTATCATCCAGTTCTGTTTTTAGAAATTATAAACAGAGAGAACAGTTTTGTCTCGCCGCGGTAGATGACGGATCATCAGTATTAGAATAGGAGATGATGCATAGTAAGGTAACGCAACTGAACCACCCTAAAAGAGCTGTAGTTACAGATAAAAGCAACAACGTAGCAGTATGTGACTGAATTTATAAAAGATGTGTCTTTGCTAAGCAAAATATCGTGGAGTGGGTTTTTTAACGAAGTCACATCGTACTATGATGCGAAAACCATCGTAAGTTTGTGATCTTCCAATGTATGTAATGTACAGCGTTTGAAATTTTTAAACTGGTATGTAAAGCATACTTTTAGGTGGCGAGCTCATATGCATACGAGGTCTATAAATTAAGTAATGAGACGGATTATTTAAAATTCTTTTATTCAAATAAAATTACACTTTTAAATTTTCACCCTGAAATTGACTTTTTTCTGTAGCCAAATAGAGCTGGACACGGTTCTTCCACTCCTCATAGCAGTGCTGGAATTCCGATAATGGAATAGCCTTTAGCTGGTCGGTTGCTGCCATATGAAAGTCACTCATTTCTAAAATATATCAAAAAAAACTGTTTCATAAAAACAAAAAAAAAATCGCTACTGACGACCAAATGACTCGAGCGATGTCAAACCCGCACTGAAGGCAAATCAAATGTTCATTTGCAGCCCCTTTAGTGTTGCTAAACCGAACGTATTATTACTTAATTTACAGGCCTCGTACAATAGTTTACTAACTATTTAATATTTAGAATTTGTGTATAACAGTTTTCTTTTGAGGAAAAAAAACAGTTATTGAATGAATTATTTGGGTATCTTTATATAGAAAAACTGTTTCTAGGGATTGTTATTAATCTTGATATTGAAGAAAATTTGTTTTAAGCAAAATTCATATTATTTGAAGTATAACAGTTTCTAAAAAAATATAATACACAATTTTCAAATGTAAACTATTTCCGAAAAAATCATAAATATACTGTATAATAAGGTAATATAAAAAATAGCGTAACTTGTTTTGTGATAAGTATAACAGTTTTCTAGTAAAAAGTAAAATAAAACTACAATATTATTTTAATATTTCAGCTGACTCCATTTAAAAACCAATATTATTTTTTTAAAAAATTTCGAAACTGCTTTTGTCATTATTAACGAAAGTATAACAGTTTAAAAACATGATAATGAAATATTTCAATAGTAAAACTAGTTTTTTTGCTTAGTGAAGTAAACTTGTTTCTTGTTGCAATTTAATTAAGTTTTAATAAAAGCAAAACACTTTTTAAGCAGCTGAAGGACGTTATACAGTTTATGCAGAAATATTTTTAACCTAAAATTATTTTTGCGTGCTAAAATTAAATAAATTCTAAATAAAATAGATAATAGTCTATTAAAGAATTTAAATTTTTACGAGCTGTCGCTCATAATATAATATAATTTTCAAATATATTACTACCTGTACTTTTAAAAGTTTAACAATTTCAAGGAAAGTATAACAGCTTTTTTGATATAATTTATATTTTTATTGGCCAAACAGCTATTTAAACAAGTATAACAGGTACTTGAGATTTTTTAGCATAATCAAGTATAACAACTAAAGAACTATAAAAGATTTTATAACATATTAATATATGTATGTAAAGGCGATAAACTTGTTAATACATATGATAATGAATTAAATGTATAAGAGTATAACACTATATAAATTTCTTAAAATGCACCAATTTCACTTCTCCCTGTACTTAACTTAATATAACACTTTTTCTGTGATAAACTATTAGAACTCGTATCACCTTAATAAATACAAATTTTACATGCTTTTACTTTTATTGTTATTATTGTTATTATTTGCAAGATATATCTATACAGAGATATAAGTGTGGATACAGTAATGTATACTTTAAATGCATATTTCGAATATATTATAGATTTGTATTCGTGCAATTTTAGAACATGCATTTGTATAAATTTCATTTTAAATACTTCGTTTAACAATGTAGTAATTTGGTTGCAACATGTATTGGTTGGACATTTATTTCAAACCACATACACACACACACAGACAATATACTGAGCCGGAATATTGATAAATATTTGTAGCATATGCACTTAGAAAAATTTTTTAATAAAATAATTACTAGAATATCATAATGTTGTTGCGTATTGTATCAGCTATTCACCTACAATCTTCCTCTAATTTTTATAGCCCGACACAATTTTAAATTGCAAAAAAATACACCAAAATTATATTTTTTAATAAAAAAAAATATTTATTTGAAAGAAAATGTTTTCGGACTGCAGTGACTATTCTCGACGGAGTGCGTTATGGATGCCCAATTTTGAGGGGCTTTTTCGACTATTGTTGATCGTTTGTTAAGAATAGATAACATTGAACACCAATGCATAAATTGTGGCTTGTTTATGAGAATAAAATAGTGACTTCACTTCTTCCTACTGGAAATAATCGAGTTGCCAGAGTCTAAGAAAATTTTTGTTGCAAAAAGCCGATGGTTGCAGTCATCGTATTACTTGATGCCAGATTTTATTTTTAAAAAATAAATTTCAACAATAACACCAGCATGCAAACTGCATTAAAAGTTTTTTCTAGAGCTAATCAAACCTGTAGAGTTTGCTACAAACCGAATAAGGCAAAATAATGCTGCGTCTAAACAAACTGCGTAAACTGATGTCTGATTTTGCATCTGATTTGAGTAAATCTGAATAGCTTAGCATGGATGTATGATCTCTATAATACTGAATAAAAATTTCAAAGAAAAGGCACGGTATGACAGTTGTTTTGATTTAGCTGCTTCTCATATGATTTTCTCTCAATGTTTTTCATAATATATAAAAGTCATCTCATCTTTGCATAACAATAACAAGGTTGTTGTTTAATTTTAGTTGACAGAAAACCACATACCAATTTAAACACACTATTTCTCTCTCTTTCTAAATCTATCGTTTTCTTACCCTCTTCTAACCAACAAAACTTCATTTTATTTGCAAGTATTTATATACATTTAAATTGGAAGCTGTGGAAGTGTATTTGTGTAGGTGTCAAAATGCATCATATGCTACTATTACAATGATTTTACTACTACATGACACAAACAATAACAACAACAAATGCTACTACTAAAATCTAATTGTATTTACTGTATTGTAGAAGTCGATATAAAAAGCTAGGAGTTTGTGTAACATCCTTTACACATTTTTAAGGATTATGTACCAAATATTGACATCAAATATATAAAACAATGTTTTATGTTAAATTAAACAAAATATTTTTATATATATTTTTTTTCATTTTAACAAGAATATGGTTGTGATATCGAAAGTTATATTTAAAATAAAAACATTTAATAATAATAAAAACTAGAAAGTTTTAAAGGAGCAGTAACGAAAACAATTATACTCTTTTACTTTAACTATAGCAAGTGACTTTTTGCATTTTTATGTGAACTAATTACCTTTTGTAGTTAAAAGTGCATTTTAGTGACAAATCAATTCTTACAGAAGTAAGAAGAAAGTTTAACGGAAAAAATTTTTTTGTGGAAATTGGAAACTTTTTAAGTACAACTGACTTTGAGTCGATACACAAAAAGTGCTTGGTTGTGAGAAAAATTAGCTTTAGTACGAAAAAAAACATTTAAAATAATGGAAGTCACTTTGAATGGAACAATTTTCTGTCTGACTTTTTAATGAAAAGGCATAAAATGAATTTTTGCAGAAAACGGTGATTTTGTCTGATAAAGGCAACTTTCTGTAAAACACGAGATATACATTTTTACAAAAAAAAATACTTGTTTTGCTGAAAATAAAAATCCTTAGCTTAAACAGTGGCTGACAAAAGTGACATTTGAACTCTGTTGTTGCAAAAAGAAACTTTAAATGAGAAATTTAACTCTTGTAGGAAAAACTACATTTTTGAAAATAATAAAATTTACTTTGAATAGAAAAATTTTCTGTGTGCAAAAAATTACTTTTTATAGCAAAAATTGACTTTTTCTACCACACAAGAAATTTTAATTTACAGAAAATAATTTTTTTTAGCTTTAAAGAGTAAGAAAGATTTATTTTGCGGAAAAAAATTACTTTCTATTGAAAACGTGAGTTTTTGGAAAAAAGAACAAAATTTTTTTTTATGTGTTATTGAAACAACTTTACTTAGAAAAGGACTACCGAATAAATTGACTTTTGGTCTAAAAAGTGGCATTCTTGTAAAACAAGTGGTATTTAATAGAAAGAGGTTAGTTTTGGGAAAACAGTATTTTTCTTGGAGAAAGGAAGTAGCATATTTCAAAAAAAAATTATGCTGAAGAGCAAGATTTGAATTTTCTCGGAAAAATGACTTTTCGTCGAAAATGGCAACTTTTTTGTTATAAAAATTGAATTTCAGCTTCTGCTATATAAAAACTAATTACCTTATTCTGCAAAAACACTCTTTAGTTGGTAATAATTCGATGTTTTTAGAAAGGATTCAGTTTCTTTGGTAAAAAGAAGTTGCTTTGTCAATAAAGTGAAGTCACTTTATTCATAAGGTGAAGTCACTTTGGTAATAAAGTGAACTCACTTTATTCGCATTTTTATTTAATGCCTTTTTTTCCGTTTAGTTTACTTGATAGTTTTATTTTTATATTTTTTTTACAATTTTTTTATTTCATTTATTTGTGTCCCCCCCATATCCAGACTGCGGTCATGAAATGTGGTTTGGTCCACAGGACCATGTTATAGTGGTGAGAGAGTTTGATTACTTTTTTCATGTTTTTATTTTTTCTAAATATACCGCCCATCACGGTTGTAACGAACAAGAATGCATTATAGTTTGTGTACTTAAGTGCGTAAAAATGTGTGTTTTGCATCAGCTATTTACATAAAAATCAACAAAATAAAGTAAATCACAATTTTGTTTGATTGATGTTAATTGATTTTCAAAGTAATACAAAAAGGTCCTGCAGACACCCAGTAAAAACGAGAGTATTAACTAACTGACTGAATGTTAGAGTCCTGGCAAAAAATACTAAACAATCAACCAACTGAATAAACAAAACAAAATGCAATTCGTAGATGACAATGATGTTGTTGTTCAATCTAGCTGTTTTTGTTGTTATTGCCATTGATTATTTCATGTATTCTATTACATTCTTATTTACTCGACTTTTGCAAATTACAAACAGAATTTTGCTGTATATGTATTTGTTTGGGTACTTTTTTTTCTCTTTTAGCTTGTTTAAATGTGGGTGACTTTATTCAATATTTGTATTGAGTTTGACTGCGTATAGTTGTTTTTATTTTTGTTGTCGATTCAAGTGTTATATGACATGAATTTAAACAATTACATCACGTTTTTTGCGTTATTTTGGTTCTTTGCGTTAAGGACAAAATGTTTTAATTCCCTACTGCTTTTTGTGGTCTTTTGTCTGCTAGCAAAATTGAGATATCGTTTTAAACCCCAGTTTGTAAAGTATTTTAAAAAGCAATTTATTGTATTAATATTATTGTTGTTGTTGTTATTGCAAATTAAACGAACCGAAAATCCTAACGATGGTAGTGCATTTTGTAATTGTGGTAAAGATAAATTGCGTTTATAAATGTCAGACAATGACAAGAACAGTTGTTATGAAGTAAAACTACCAAAATGAAAATTGGTGATCTTGTTTTTTAACTTAAGAGGAAGAATTTATTGAAAAAGACAAAATAAAGGACACCACTTAGTTGGATATTAGTCGGTGTCGTCTATAAAACTGCAGCTAATAACTTATTGTGGTGGCATTTGAACCCTTAAGAAATCAACCTACACTACGGTAAAGGACAATACTTCAAAATACAAACATTGAAGATGTGCCAGAGAATGTATATAATGATTGCAAGACCCAGTTTTCTTTACTTTTCTTTGGATTTATACATCAGAAAAAAGATACTATATAATCGCTACACTATTACTTATTAGCTATATTGGTACGGTAAAAAATAGTGATTTGTGTCTCCGATAACTTAAAATTGATATGTCAGAACGACTACCCTCCACAATTGTGAGGGTAAGCTAAATTTGTGGAGTTATCGCCTTATCTCGTAAACAAAAGATTGTGTGTTCGAACCCCAATAAAAATTGAGTTTAAAGAAATATTAATGTTACAGAACTACCAAGATGAGTATTGATTAGAAATAACTCGTAGAAAAGAAAAATAATTGTTAAAATTTGTTTTTTTTTTTTTATAAAGTTTTGTTACTGGGAGCTAAAGCGTTATAGAGAATTGTATAATACCTAACTCTAACCCCTCAAAGCATAAATTAAAATCACAGATATTATATAGGCAGAAATTTATACCGGTAAACCAATTTATATGCTTTCAAGCCAACTAATTAGTTATTTAAATCAGTTCGAAAATGGAGTTCTGATGAATTCAGAGCCTTGTGGTTTCTTTCAAACCAGTTAAAAGTAACAATGAGTGACAATCGCTACGAAACGGTTTAAAAGGGTCAGTTTGGTAAGCTTGGATTCCGTGAGTCTTATCTAGTCTTGCCGAAGCAACTGCATTTTGGCCTGGATAGCCGTGCTAAAGGATGTAGCAGGAACATAAGCTGAGAGTTGACAAAACTTGATTTTTTATTTGCAATCAATATTTTCTTTTAATAGAGAGTTGAGGTTGCCAGATTCAAATTTTAAACACACTTTATATTCCTCGAAAAAATTCCTGAGTAAAAAAATTAATTGTGTGGGAAGTATAAAAGATGCCAGATTTTTAAACTAAAAAGAAAGAGCTATGCTTCAACAAGAATTTTTACGACAAACTTTTGATAAGTTTAGGAATATTTATTTATTTTTATTTGCACTTTAAAACATCTTGTCAATCTTGGCGGCTGTTAAAAATTCTTTTAAATCAAGTATGATTAAGGCTATCTGGTAACTCTAGTTACTTATTTTTAACCACAGATGGGGTTTTTTACGGTTTTGAACGTTATTTTTCCTTAAGACAGTTTTCGTTTAATGTCCAAGTATTCTAATAACCAAATCATAGCGTTTGTTAGCACAGCCAAAATTGGACATCTTATAGGGAAAAGTAGATATATCTATAAACATATCAGTTACTTGCGCTAGAAATATATGTGAAGAAAATTTAACATTACGATACTTTTAGCTCTTAACAATCGGAAAGAGCCCATAAAGATGTCGCTAATGTTTTAACGGCATATGCTTTCAAATAACCCCAACAAGGGTAACCAACAGTTTTTTCCTTTTCTAATAGTTGAATCTTTTTTGTAATGGGTTTTTTAGTTAGAAGTTTTCTTTTCATTGTGGCAACACCAACAACATGATAGCTTCGACATTTAGCTTTTCAACATTTGTAGTAGATGGACGAGAAATTGCTACAGTAAATTGAATTTCACATGAATATCCCACTAAAATAATTAAAATCCGCTATGAAAATTGTGATTTTGTTAAAATTACATTTTGTAAAATTCGTGATATTTTCGGGCAACATAATCATCCATTTGAGATCGCTATAAAGAATTTGGTCATTTAATTTGAGTCCGCAAGTACGATACAAAATATGCGAACACCAATGCATGTTCGTTCGTGTCGTCCAAATTTGTCAATTCCTCCGCGTTCTCAACAATTGGAGTTATCCAAAACCACCACATGGCGAATTTTGCATGATTTGACTTTGAAGCTTTACAAGGTTCAACTGGTATAGGAATTGAAGCCGACTGACCAGTCATATCACCGTAAATTCGCTCAATTCATTCGGAAATAATCGTCCGGTTTTTCTGAAAAATAATTTTTTCAAAAGAAGCCAATTTTCATTTGTCAGGGTATTTACAAGCGAATTTCAGCATTTGGGCTTCTGAAAATCTTAGAGCGATTATTGAGAAGTAATATGCGGTGAGATGAGACTGGAATTGCGGTAAACGTCAATAGATCACGCTATGGGGAGAAGGTAATAACTAAATTTTGGCCTATTATTGACAATGTGGATATTATTTATATGTGATTTCAACATGTGACACAGCCAATAAAACTATCAATTTATTGCAAACCAAAGTTCCCGATCGCATAATTTCCGACAATCAGCGGTTAAGTGGCCAGCGATTGAATTATTTTTTGTGGAGCTATTTGAAGGACAGAATCTATACAGAGCCAATCGAATCGATTTCAGACTTAAAACTGTGTTTAACGCCATTTTTCCGAGTAATTGAAAACTTTGATAAAAGAATCGACATCTATCAGCGTGGCCGACATATGCCAGATATCGGTTTTCATTCGTAATTGGCGAACTTTTCTCTTTGTAGAGCAATACAAATTTGAATCATCTTAATATAAGTTGTTGTTTTATTTTGCTTTAGAAAGCAAACGTCTTGTTGGAAAACCCTTTATTTCTTGTGACACATAAAAGGACGTATTTGGGCTTACAGTTTAAAATTTTCTCATTTTCCTCTCGGGCAACATTCCCGACTATGGCTTTCATCTGCATAACTGGACTAAGCAGTTAAAGTTCTAAAAAACAGGGATTTCTGTTTCAAAGGTATTATTACGCTAATCACTGGAAGAATTTTGGGAAGATTATAATTCATTAGCAAAGCGCAACATTGCAAGTCATGATGCTGTTAGAGGACTCGAACCCTTTAGCCAAAAATCACTTCTTGCAAAAAAAAAGTCACTTCTTTCCTACCAATCGATCCAACTCTTACTATAACCTTGCAATTGATGTTGTTAAATCGTATTGATACTTGTTAGCCATCCACTCAATTCCAAATAGCTTCCACAGTTAGTTGTTGTAGTGATTTGTTGGCTACATTTGCAATATTTTTAACTGGTTTTTTTTTGTTGTTTATTTACACGACACAAAAATTAAACAGAATTTTACAACATCAAATGTGTTGATAATGAGTTTGAAGCTGCATTAACAACGACCATCAGGTTGTTGTATCCACACAAAAATATTTTGAGGAGTTTAGATGAGGTGTTCGTTTATTTATAGCAGCCTGTATGAGAAAAGCGGGGGAGTTTAAATAATTTAAAAAATTTTTCAACATTGTAAATAGGCATGTTGCAATCGTGAACATGTTCATTTGAAGTGTATTTGCATTTAACGCTAAAATGAATTTTCAAGTGGCACAAAACATGACAGTTGCATTAATTTTCCTATCCACCAAAACATTTTTGTAGTTGGTGTTTGGTTTTAATTTTTTTGCAACAGTTTATACAACACAACCGACTGGAATGAAAACAACGTTAAAAGGTTAAAATGTTTAAAGAAGGAACATATCAAACAATTTTTAAAAACAACATGCGGCACTCACACTTGCCTGTGAAGCAGAAACAGTCAGACATAACGATACCGAAGGAGCAAATACACATTTGAACCTTTTTAAATTTTTGTCAACCGCCCTATTTTTGTAACAAATTTTCATATTTATTTTACTTTTGTTTTTTATTTTTTTTCTGTTTTTTCCTGCTTTTTGTTGTTGTAAATTCTATTTGAATTGTATGCATTTTGATTTTGTGGACGAGTGAGTGTATGAGGAGGGAGCGCATTGTGCAATAATTTTGTGACAATTGTGCGGTAGACTTTATGTCAATTGTTAACAATATATTTTTTTGTGTTTTTTTGTAAATCTCCCATATTTATTTAAGTCCTACAACATTTACAAAATTTACAAATCTACAGTATAAAAGCGTGCCAAAAGAGTTGTTTTAAATAGTAAATTTCAAATATTTAAATAAATTTATTAAATAAATTAGAGTTCATTGTAAAAAGAGTGAGTTTATATATAAAAGATAATTTTTATAAACAATACTTTTTGGATTACGTGTCTATTACGTGACTTTTATAATGTTGTTTTAGTACATTTTGGTTATTACTTTGCTAAATGTGTTAAAGAGAAGGTGCCGCCACTTCAATTAATTTGTGTCAATTTAAGTATTACCTTGTTTTTGAAGAAGCAGTCAGTGAAGACTTATAACTGTTAATAAATAAAAACTAGATTTAAGGCAAATAGACAGACAGAAATCATTGAATACAAATTACAAATTTTAAGCAAAAATTTATGTCAAATTGTACCGCGTATTAAGACAATCCTTATTGTTTTATTGCATATTTTCTTTCAAATACAATTCTCGTTCTATAACGGCTCAAAAGACAAGTCCATATATATCAAATTAAATCACCACAGTGGGCAACCTTCAATATCCAGTTTTCAATTTGTGTTTAAAGAGGACTTGGCAATATGCATTTTATGTAAATTTAATCTGTGTCATCTATGGCTACACTCTATTATAACTTTCAATTTTATAATTGTTGTTATATTCGATATCACAAACCAAAAAATTAGATTAAGATGATCCAAATTATAATTGTATCACGAAGAGAAAAGTTCGGCATTTATGAATGAAAAATAATATCTGGCAAATGACCTCGATGACAGGTATCAATTGTTTCATCAAAGGGTTTAATCAGTAGTTGGCCAAATGGCGGGCCTATTTCCTTAATCCCGGACTTTGAGTTATAAAGCTGAAATTCATTCGATTCGATTGGCTCCATATAGTCCTTAACATAGCTCCAAAAAATTAATCCAGTGGTGTTGTCACACGATTAAGCTGCCCACTTAACTACTGACTGTTCTGAAATTGGGCAATAAATTTGGTATGCGATAAATTTATCGTTTCATTGGCCGTGTGATATGTGGTACCACACGCCAGTGATTTCCACGTCGTCATTTATAGCTCAAAATTAAGTTGTCAGCATATTGCGGTAGCGTGATCCATAGACCGTTACTACATTTCCAGACTCATATTCAAAAAAACAACAAAAAAACGGCCCAATCTCGCCTCCAAAACACATGGCGCACCATACAGTGACACACTGTACATGGAAGGGCTTCTCAATTATCGCTCTAAGATTTTAAGAATCCGAAATACGGCAATTTTGTTTGTTAACAAGTGAAAATAGTTTTCATCTAACAAAATGACTTTTACATAAAAACCAGACGATTGTTGCTGAATGAACTGAGCAAATTTACGGCGATGTGAATGGCTTCTATTCCTGTAGCAGTTGAATCTTGGAAGTCAAGTTCTTACGATCTGAGAAGGACGATTATGTTGTCCGAAAATATCACGATTTTTTTTTTTAAATTTAACTTTAAGAGAACCACCATAGTGGATTTAAATTATTTTAACGCAACGTTTGTGTGAAATTTAATTCATCGTAACAATTGCCAATGCATCTGCTACGAATTTGTAAAAAATTAAATGTCAGACTATCATGTTGTTGGTGTTACCGCAATATATATTCGATCTAGACCTTATTTTCGTAGTAATATGTTAACTAATGTGATATAAGAATAAGAAAATTAATAATAAGAAAATTAATGGGATATTTACTTTTGTTGTGAAAAGGGCTAAATAGTCAAGGTTTGTTACAAATAACATTTCGCTAAAGGTTTTATACCTCTCTAGCTATTATTTCTGGCCATTATTCTGGTATAAGAAGGAATGTAACATGATTTTTTTTTCTACAATTAATAACATCTCGCTAATGGTTTTAATGGCATAGTGATATGCACTGAACAAACGATGCTAAAATAAAAATGCTGCATTAGCCCTTGTAGACTAGTTGGTAGGTAGTGTACTAGCTTTTCAAATATGGGGGTTGTGGGTTCGATTCCCAACGAAGACCTTGGTTTTTTTCACTACAAAAATAAAAATTGACTGTCGGTGGGGCTGCTCAGCGATGAAGGCATAGTCACTGGTTGGTGTGCTGTCTTATATACGGCAGTTAATTTCCGACTATCCTTCTACTTTCACCACCTGTTTCATCTATTCTCCATCCCTTTCCTAAAGAATGTAGCACGGTATTTAACTAAATAGGCAATGTTGCCTGAAGTGCTACTTCTCTTTAAAAAAAAGAAGGATTTCGCGTTAAAATAACCTTCCTTAGAGGCATTTTACAACCGATTTAATTTTTAATTTTTTTGCGATACACTTACCGATCAGCTAAGGAATGTCACGAAAATTCGAAAGCCCATGTGCCATTGTGTGACTCGAAAACATTAAGTTTTGTCAAATATGTTCCCTTGTGATCGCTATTTTATTTCAACGACACAGTTTTCATCTAATCCAGTTATTGAAAGTCTTGGCTGCGCAGCCTACCTAGCAATAGTGATGTTGAGCAGCTTTTCACATTATCGGCACTTTTCCGCACCAATTACGATGTGGTGAAAAAACCATTCCTCTTATGCATTGATGCTGTTTTTTAGAAACGAAAAATACTTTCTAAACATTTTATCTCATTAAAACGTTGTTGAATCAGTTTCCTAAAAGTAAAGTAAATTGGTTTTATCTTGAAGAATGCTACCATTGAGTGGATATTTAAACAGAAATATAAAAATATTATTCTATTACTTAAACGTACTTTTCTGTAACGCCTTAATAGTAATAATAATAATATTAAGAGTATTTAATATTTTTCCTGTATTTGGTTTTATATTTTGCTAATTTATCATTTTATAATCAAGTGATATTGTTAATGCAGTTAATTTTTCAAATTTATGTTTAACTTATGAACTAATTATTATGCAGGATAATAAAATAAATACTCCTGCCATAAAAGTCTCAGCAAAGACAGTGAAAGCTAGACAGACAAATATAAGAAACAAAATAAAATTCTCCTTCTTCTATGCCAGCAACAAACACAATTAATTGAAAAACCTCCACAACGAACATTTACATCACTGTGTAAAACGAACCATTTTAAAATGACTCTTTGTATCCCTCTGTGGTACGCTCTTTTACCCATAGTTATCATCTGATTGTAAACAACAATACAAACAAAATATGTTGAATTTTTCCCTCTTCCAACCTCCTCCACAACCAACAAACAAACAAACAAACAATTGATGCTAATAAAGTTTTGTTTTTGCTTGCTGTGTTTCTTGCATATAATTTTTTTTACTTTTATTTTTTGCATAAAATTATTTGAAAAAGCTGCAGAAAGTACAATGCCCAAACTCCATTTTTGCTACCAGAAAGACATAATTAAAGGATTAACATTTATTTTATTTATTTGTTCTTTAAAACAAAGACAGTAAACGAGTGAAAATTATCAGATTTGAAATAAAAGTGTTTATGTATTTTCTGCAACGATAAAATTACTCGACGTGAAATGGTTGAAGATGGTTGTCACACAAGAAATGGGTTATAAATGAACAATGGATCGTAAAATTTAAAGAAACAGTAAGAGTTAAGAAACCTAAAGAGTTTTTTAAAGCTGAAGGATATAAAGGACTTTTTTGCAATACAAAAAATTAGAGTATAAACAGAAAAAGGTTATTGTATAACTTAAAGCCTTCTGGATATGCTATTTTAAAAATGTCGAAAGCTTGATGAAGTAATTTTATTTATAAAATATGAAATATGCTCAATCTAGGAGTAATTACCAAACCACTCATCCTCATAAGGCTCTTCTAACCTCCACCAATTTTTCGTATGCCGATGCTCTGAAGACAAACTCCGCTCATACACAAAAACCTGAGCTCTCAAAAGATTTACCTAATTCTACAACGAACTTTAACTTTAGTCGCCTCGAAGCAAACATAGACAATTTGGTACAAACAATAAACAGTTTTATAGTAAACATTACAGGCTTGATGCAAGACATGTTAAAAATGCAAAATTCTTTGTTGCAAGCGATGATTAATAAACCATGAACTGCTTAGCAATATGTTACTGGAACGCAAACGGCATTCGCCAACATAGAACTGAAATTGAGCACTTCCTTAGGGATGGGAATATCGACATTATGCTGGTCTCGAAGACTCATCTGACTTCGAGAAGCTTATTTAAAATTAATGGATACTCATTGTATGATACAAAGGATCCGAGGGGTAGAGCTTGTGGTGGCTCTGCGATCCTAATAAAGTCTAGACTTAAACATCATCCTCTAGACAATATAGCTGAAGATTACCTGCAGGCAACAAACATTTGTGTTGAGAATTATTGTCAGAAGATAGTAATATCATCTGTTTACTGTCCTCCTCGGTATTCTATTACCGAGAGTCAGTATACAAATTTTTATAGATCACTTGGGACTTGTTTCCTTGCTGCTGGTGACTATAATGCAAAACATACATACTGGGGCTCTCGTCTCATTACACCAAAGGGCCGGGCGTTATTCAATTCCATCTCAGATATGGCCTTGGACGTCATTTCGAGTGGGGAGCCTACATACTGGCCCACTGATAGACAAAAGATTCCAGATACTATGCAGTGGTTTTTCAATTGATGTCATTTTCTACAATTTAAAGTTCGATCAGTCTGTAGGAATAACCACTTAATTTGAAGGATTTCTAAAATGTACAATACGCTACAACTACTCTCGAACATGCTTTTTTTTTCTAAAATTGAAATATGAATGAGTTCATAGGTCATAGATCCTAGAAGCTGCAATAAAATATGCTTTCTTTGAAAACACGGCAAAGCCACCAAACATATTCGAAAATCTTGTTGTTCTCATGCTTCCACAAATATCAATGAAAGATTGTGAATGTATGCTGTTTGTACACACTTGTCAGATAGGGGGCGCTTTCCTTTCCTTGCGTTTCAATATGAAAATTGTTTGCGATGTGTTTTGTGTGCAGTCACAGACAAGATAAAAATTATAAAGGTTCCAAAATAACATCTCGTTAATATTGGGATAAAAAAAAGAAATTGGTTAAGGAAGAAAACTACATGCAGAAAACAAAACTACACTCTCTCATGACAGCCTATGAGAAGCCACTGCATGTATATGCATGTATCTGTATTTATTTTTCTCAAATGCAAATTTATTTAAGTGACTCTTATGTTTTTGCTAACGTTAGTTTTTTCTTCTATTGACATGCATAGAATTTATAAACATTAGATTCTCTAAACAAATTGCAACATCTTTTTTAGTACAGCAAGCACATACGCACACAGGCAGATTTACTCATACATTCTACAGCCCTTGACAATATTGCAACAAAGAAAATCTTGTAAACGTTTTAAAATCTTTAAAGATTTTCTGGTTTTTCTATAAAATACATTTAAATGACTGTTATGTTGTATGGTTATTGTTAATATTTTATATTCTTATTGTCTATTTAAATAAAAAAGATTTTACCAATTTTACAAAATTAATTGAAGAAGACAGTGTAGCTTGATGATATTAATGGCAGAGAAACAGAGCCACCTGGGTGAAAACATAACAGATTTTAAGGTTTTATGTCTATTTTAATTTTTTACTCTAGAGTGTTTTTATAGAGGTAAAGAATTTTAGAAAATGTTTTTTTATTAACGGCCATTTTTGCAGCTGTAAAATAATTTGTGTTACGCTTAATGTGGCATTTTATCACGAATAGACTTACACCTGAAC